>OX463756.1:116234340-117434340 GCA_949824845.1 Rhingia rostrata | reverse complement strand
TTATTATTCAAGCAACGAGCAACAAAAAATAATAAATAAATGTTCGTTCCGAAACGTCATATGCATGCAATGAAAGCATATGCTTTTGACATTTCAATTGGGTTATTGCACTTTGCATGTGTTTTGTTTTGCAAATCTTGCGTTTAGAAATTCACCCAGACTTTCGCAATAGGTGGGGTGGAGTGAAAAAAAACTTAGGTTTTGTTACTATTGAATTCATACATTTTTCAACAAAATCGAAAAAAAAAATTAAATTTTAGAAAATTGATTTAATATCTCAAGGCAAAGGACTAACACGCAAAAAATGACTTTTCATATAATCTCAAAGCAAAAAGATGTTAAAATAAATTTATTAAGTTTTATGCTGACTGCCACAGATTGAAGCGTTGTCGACAAGACAATCTTGTTAAGCAAGATTGACGTTGACATCTAGTTCTTCGTATTTTTCCTCTAATTTTCAAAAATTTAAACAATTTTTATGAAAAATTGTGATGAACCTGGGTTTTTGAAACCGAACTAAAATGCACGAAAAGGACTGTATACCTGACGGACCTGTTTGCAGCCGAGAATACTCGGTTAACTCGGTATGTATAACATGCGTGCACTCAAGAGCTCTATTAAATTGGTTTACATTGTCCATGTCGTTGGTAAATTGACTGTATGCCTAGGTAGGTACGCAGAAGTGGCGGTTCGGCATGAACGAGGTAGCACTTATGTGCCTTTTTGTTACCACGACTCGTGCGACCTATATTATGATTTTGATTGTGGATGCGACACAGGCGATCTCTAGATCCAGCCTGTGAGGTTCAGAAAGCGGATAAGATCTTGTATCCTTTTACCCGAGATGTCGCTAAGGTTGTCAAAAAATGGTTGGTCTTACGTACGCAATCTGGCTCTTGCTTGTGCCGGACATTTTCCGATGAAATACGAGAGGGTTTCTCTCTAATGTGTGTTCCCGCAACTACGCCGGTTGTATGGGATCCCTAGTCTGAACGCATGGTGTCTAATTGACCAGTGCGCCCTGACTATCGCTGTAATTCTTGCGATATCTGGGCGGGTTTTATTTAGTAGATCGTTTGTTCTGTTTTTATCATCATATCGTCCTCGATATGACGCAATTTGTTAATCTTCTCCATTTGCAATCGGCATTTTTCAGGAAGTATGAGTGTATTTGTCCCTTAACCGCACCTAGTGGGATACGGACAAGTGAGCCGTGAAGAGCTAATCTTTGCCTGGCCAGCTCATCTCCACGCTCGATTTCTCAATGTCACTCTGCCCTGGAATCCAGAGAAGTGTGACCCTGTGACCACGCGGTTTGGTAACGAGTGCAGTAGTATATTCGATGTTGTGGTTCCAGTTGAGTTTTGGGTCAAGTTTTGGGTAAATAATAAGCCAGAGTAGAGCTGAGATGACGCCACCCTGTGGAAAAATTTGGTTATATGGCTATTTCCCAGTGTTGCCTGGATAATTCTTGTTCCGAGCATAAAGACTATTCATTGGCTAATAGATTCCTCTATACCAAACTCGATCTGAGATTCAAGAATAGCTCCAGTGCGGACGTTGTTGAAAGCTCCCTCCATATCTAAGAAGGAGGCTAGAATGTATTCCTTATAGTGTAAGGATTTTTCGATTTTCCGCACTACCTCGTGGAGAGCTGTTTCCGTTGATCTGTCCTTGAGGTACGCGTGCTGCAATTTGGATAGCGAAGATTCTTCTAGAAAACTTCGCATATGGATGTCTAGAACGCGCTCCAGGGATTTTAGTACAAAGGAGGTTAGACTGATTGGTATGAAGTCCTTCGCGGTCTCGTGGCCGCGTTTGCTTACCTTCGGTATAAATACCACTCGAGCGCGTCTCTACGACTAAGTATTAATCAGCTTCTAGAAATTGTCGACAACCATGGCACTATAAGGTCCTGCGTTTTCTGTACCATAACAGGTCCCGGAGACTAAAATGGATAGAAACTCCATAAGCTGCTATTTTTGCATATATTTATCAAGGCGTTGGCTAGTATGGCAGTACGCCGTCAGGCCCCGGAGACTCAAATGGAGATAAGCTGTTGAGCTGTGTGCCTAGGAGCTGCTACTTCTTCGTTTATTTATCAAGGCATTGGCTAGCTGCTGTTTCTCTGCTTGGTCGCTAAGGTTAGGTTAGAGTGGCCTCCAGCGATTCGCAAGCACACTTAGAATAGTTTTTGGTCCATTGTGATACCACGAAGATTATGTCGATTCTCCTTCTTACCTATTTCAATTCACTGAGATTTTGAAAGAAGTAAGCTCCAAGATGAAGCTTGCTGGTGTTTGATATTCACAGCCATAACAAAAGAGACGAATTATTGTTTCTTCCTCCTCTTCGTTCATACAGCTGAGGCTTTTTTGCACGTGTACTAGCTGCTGCCTTGATACAGGGTACATTTAGTTCCCGAGTATCTGTCCTGACCTAGATTTCGGATGGGGGCCGTGAAGCATTTGATAGAGTTGAAAAGATAACTTCATTTGTCTTCATTTGCCATGCTGGAGATTGGAGTAGATATTCTTCTTCTGACTCCGTTATCATGTTAGTTTTTGTTATTTTTGTTTCTTTTGTTATTTTATCCATGTAGATCCCCCAAGTAAGGCGAGAAAGACGAAAGAAAGGTCCAAACCTGCAAGCTCTCATGCAGGTGTTTGGCTGGTTACTGTAAGAGGTCGTCCGGTATCTTATAGGGACATTTCGTTCTCGATGAATATATTTCAGTTTCCTGCACCATTCAGTCCTCGGCTTGTATTCCAAAACACCTTGACCAGGGAACTTTTTCTTTTTCGTCACGAACCTGAAGTCTAGAATTCAAAGATTCTCTTGTCTGGAGCATTGTTGTTTATTCACTCGATGTGGCCGAGCCAATATAGTTGTCGTTATATTGTTGTCCACCATTTTGTTTTTTTATTGATGAATAAAAATTCTTCCATAATACTAAAAAAAGCGTCCGTCTAAATAGTTCAAATCACAACATAGCTACGGCAAACATAACGAATCCAGGAAAACATGTATTCACCTGTTGCACCAAACGATGAATCTCTCGGACAAATCCTCTAGATCTGCCTGTAAATTCTGGACAAATGAAGAAAGAAAAACGCGAATAGTTTAAATAAAAAATTTACTTGATATTTTTTAGTTCTATTTTATTTCATAAAAGGTGATTGCTTAGAACTTCTTGGAGCTCATCTTGGCGCCCACCGACTTTGAGCACTTCAACACGTTGCAACGCACAGTCTCTGACAGTGGTCGACATTCACCGGCTTCGACATCCCTGAAAGCTGGTGAGCAATGTACACTCGTGTTCCTGTGGCGCATCTCAAAACGACTGTATTTGCGTACAAAGTGCAAGTAATCCCTACGAATCACAATGGTCCTTTGCATCTTGCATTTACGGACAACTCCGGTTTGGATATGTCCACGAATCCTTACATTGCCAGTGAAAGGGCACTTCTTGTCAATGTAGGTTCCATCGATAGCCTCACGGGGAGTCTTGAAACCCAAACCAATTTCATGGCAACGGCGAAGAGGCTCTTCTTAACCAAGCCAGGCTTGTTCATACGGTTTAGGTTGATACCAAATTATTTTTGGAAGGCTTTCTCATTCTGATCGGCCATATTGATAAGAAAGAAAACAATTTTTAGTATGCAGGACCAATAATTCATTAATTTTACTTAATGATTGTTCCTCTTGTCTGCTTAATTGATAGCACGTGGTCGGGGCAGGACTTTCGGGTTAAGAGTTTTGATTCCACTTTTTTCGCTTAACCGAAATAGCATCTTAGGGTCAGTCTATATTATATTTGGTGTTGACTCTGATGTAGATGAACTATTTAACAAGTACCTCTAAATTGGTGCTACAAAAAGTGAAATTTTGTTCAAGGTTGTGCGTTGGCAGTACTTTATTTGTTGATAGCATTTATCTTTTCTTAACCTCGATAACTACAAGACCAATGTTTTTATCAACAAAGGCTCGATGGGAGCGACCAATGGCGACATTCTAGGAGCTGGAAGGATTTGTTGAAGATGGTGCCTCCGTATTTACACCTGCCCGACGTACTATCTGCTGTTTCCAAACTGAATGTTGAGTTGCGGGTCTTCCGAGTTTTGGTGGTATCTGGAATTCTTCAATCGGTATGTACCTTTAGGTCGAGGCTATGGTATTCGATTGTACCTGGAGATCACGAGAAGTGAGAAGTGAAGTTAAATGTCTCAGTATCTTGATTGACAAGGTCCGATATTTAAAATGTATATGCTTGTCTAAATAGGCAGTCTACATGTTCCATGATGTAGTATTCATTTACATGGACTCTATAGGATTAGTGCAAGAAAGAGATGGAATCCTGAATTTGTACCAATGTTCATAGCCAATTGTTTTACTATTTCTATTGAGTATGTTCGAAAAAAACTAAAAAACATTCAAAGTATTTGAAAAGAGTGAAACGGGTCTACAAGACACGGTTTCATTAGGCGGTTGTTCCAGTTTTAGAACCTTAATCACATTTACTTTCGATAAGTATGTAGAAAAACTTAATTAATCATTTTTGAGGGAACATTTGAAGAAGTTTTCCCGGTTTTCAATTCATTACCTGGAGCTTTTCAAGGCTCAAGTTTTTGTATGTCTCGTTTATGCTTTGTAGTCCTTTCTTGTCTTAGTAAAGGTTTCCCGGTAGTAAAGGGTGATCCATTTCGAGGTACCCTACTTTTCTAAAGAAAAAAACACAGAAAATTCAAATTTAATGGATAATGTTTATTATCATTTAAAAGAACATTCTTTGGCATTTATTTTTTGAAGATTATGTCTATCAAATGTTGGCCGTTGCTACGTCGCAGATGGTCCATCCGTTGAGTCCAATTTTCGATCACTCGTTCGAGCATTTCGACTGGTAACTGGCGAATGACACGCGTGATGTTTTCCTCCAAGGCCTGAATCGAAGCGGGTTTGTCGGCATAAGCTTTTGACTTTACATATCCCCACAGGAAAAATTCTAACGGTGTGATATCACACGATCTTGGTGGCCAATCGACTGGCCCAAAACGTGAAATTATGTGCTCACCGAAATGTTCTCTCAATAAGTCCATTGATTGATGCGATGTGTGGGAAGTGGCGCCGTCTTGCTGAAACCAAACGTCGCCGAGATCAAGAGCTTCAATTTCAGGCATCAAATAGTCGGTTATCATGGCACGATAACGGTCGCCATTGACGGTTACGTTCGCACCGGCATAAATATGGACCGATGATTCCACCGGCCCACAAACCACACCAAACCGTTGTTTTTTCTGGATGAAGTAGCAGTTCTTCAATCTCTTCAGGTTGATCTTCGTCCCAAATGCGGCAATTTTGTTTGTTTACATACCCATTGAGCCAGAAATGGGCCTCATCGCTAAACATAATTTGCCTCGAAAACGTCGGATCTTCTTGGAACTTTTCAAGAGTCCATAGAGCGAAGCGATGTCGGTTGGAAAGGTCGAGCGGCTTCAGTTGTTGCACAAGCTGTATTTTGTACGCTTTCAATTTAAGATCTTGACGTAAAATGCGCCAAGTCGTTCCATACGTCAGTCCGAGTTGCTGCGAACGGCGCCGAATCGACTCTCTACGGTCTTCGTGTACACTCTCAGCTACGGCCGCTATATTTTCTTCATAGCGTAATGGACGTGGTCTATTCGGTCGAATATTATCCAATAATGAATGGTGGGTCTCAAAATGGGTGATGGTGTTGCGAATAGTACGCTCAGTAGGCCGATTATGTTGACCATAAGTTGAGTGAAGTGCACGAAACACATTCCTCACAGAACGTGAATTTTCATAATAAAGTTGAACAATTTGTAAACGTTGTTCACGCGTAAGTCTTTCCATTATGAAATGCCACGTGATCTGTCAAAAAAGGCTATTGAAAAAAGTATCTCTACTTGGATCACCCGTTAGTAGTGTCAACAAAATTAATGTTTTCATTTTGCGCTAGACCGTAAAAGGGCTTAAAGGTTTTCCTTAGATGGTCAGCAAAAATGTCTATCTTTTACTTATCACTTTTTGAACGGACGTCTTGGTGTATTTTGATTGGCGACATGGCGCTTTTTGGCCATTTTTGGACTCAATTACTTTTCGATTCTTTTCAAGTTGTTAGACTTTACTGATAATTAGCTATAGTATGGTTTTAAACATGTTTTTTTCACATTTGATATTAAATCAAAACCTGGCCCATTTAAATCTACTAAAAAACCTGATATTACAATCAGGCCCTAAAGAAAATAAAGCGACAACAAAACCAGTTTAAATTTATAGAAAACCATTATCTAGCAACGTTCCACGAAATGAAGCAAACATTTGGCAGTTAATATACCTGTTAGGATTCCAGCAATTATTCCTGAACACCATTTGCAACTATGCACATCATAGTGTAATTGCAAAAGATAAAAGAAACAAAATTTACTAATCAAGTTCCTTGTTATATAGTCCTTCCAGCGATCTTGGGCTTGACTGCAGCTGCTGTACTCTCCGCTGTGGCATGCATCTGTGCTAAGCATCTACGTGCTAGAAATAAGAAGACAGCACATGACACTAGCTATCCATTTCAACCGACACGTCGACCGACAGCTGTTCGATCACCCAGCGGTCAGCCGCCACATTATCTTAAAAAGTCCCCATCACCGACCGGCACCAAACAAATTGGAATCCTCCAGCCAGTTCAAGACCAAACAGCATCCAACACCACTACTCCCATTGCTCCGCAGACAATAAAGTTTGTCGAAGAGGATGAAGTGCAGCCAAAGGTTTTGAGCGAAAATGAATTGGTCACAAAGAAATCCCCCGTTGAAGTTGAAAGTCCTGGCAAAGATATACCTGACGGCTGGGAATACGGCAAATTGGGAACGATATTTTTCAAATTAAGATATCTTAAGGAACGCAGTGCCTTGGTAGTCTCAATCATACGCTGTCGTGGTTTACCCTGCAAGACTTCAGCTGGATCTGGTAGCCATGATATACCAGCAGGAATAAACGGTCGCACTCAATCTGCCACCGATCCGTATGTGAAACTTCAGCTGTTGCCGGAAAAGCAACACAAGGTCAAGACCAGGTGAGACGTGCACATTGAAAACAACAAATCATTACCTAATCAAATTTCTTGTTTCTCTTAAAGGGTGGTGCGCAATACCAGAAATCCCGTTTACGATGAAGACTTCACATTCTATGGATTGAATATTCATGAACTTGGTGCGATGACATTGCATTTCGTGATTCTAAGCTTCGATCGGTACTCTCGCGATGATGTTATCGGGGAAGTTGTCTGGCCCTTGTCATCGATTAGCTTGAGGGAAATCGAAAAGGAACACATGTCCATAAGTAAGGAGATTCAACCACGTAGCTTGAAGATAAGAGCCCAAGGTCGTGGAGAACTTTTGATATCATTGTGCTGGCAACCAGCTGCAGGTCGTTTGACCGTTGTTCTACTAAAGGCACGTAATCTACCGCGAATGGATGTAACAGGTCTGGCTGATCCATATGTGAAAATTTACTTACTCTACAATGGACAGCGAATTGCAAAAAAGAAGACACACGTAAAGAAGAGGACACTGAGTCCTGTATTTAATGAAAGTTTTGCTTTTGATATTCCAACAGCTGAGGTATGTTTGATATAATTAAGCAGTCTTATCTAAATAAAGATTAATTTTATTTATATTTTTTTAGGGCACTGGGGCTACTCTGGAAGGTGTCTCACTTGAATTAATGCTCCTCGATTGGGATCGAGTTACTAAAAACGAGGTAAGGCAAAATTTGTTTTCGTTAAGGCTTCAGTTAAATAAACTTAGGAGTAGGGATGATGAATGTTCAGGAACACCAGCAAGTAACGAACAATCCATGATGGATCTGGATAGGAATGACATAGGAATTTACCTCGCTGTGTTCATTTACAATCCCATCAATCAGTGATCCTAAATCCGTTGTCTATTTTTTTCTATTATCTATCAATGTCAACATGCTAGTCAAGGTATACGTTTTGACCACGCACCAGTTGAGCTTAGAAACGTTCCGTCCAAAATATGTGGAAGAGTGATTTGAAATTGACTTAAAAGAATGGACCGCTGAAAAACGTGCACACGGTGATCATAACATCCACATTTGACTTCAAATTTTTCATTCTCTGGAGTGGACGTTTGCAAGGTTCGTAGGTGGAATCTTTTTTCTGAATACGTCTACACTTCTGAATAGAAACAAGCTGTTGGCACTAAGTGAAGCAGATATGGTGGTGTATTCTGTGCTATCAGAATTAATATTACCTGGACATAATTTAGTGTCATTATTCTTTGTTCAATGCGGTGTCACCATATATATACGTAGTGACATAGCCTACTAAATTCAACATCAATGCGGCTAATGTTCCAATCAGGAATTAAAGTTTTTATGGTTGAAATTCCATGTCCGTAGGCAATTAATTCACTATAGTTTCATCCATCGAAGCTCAAGCATTGACAGCAATTTAAATTTTAATGATTTTGATGCACTGTCTGATTCTATCTCTAGAATTGTATCCCTGCATCCTCACACTGAAATCGTCATTGCGGGCGATTTCAGGCCAGACAACACCCAAAGGAAGATATGTACAGATCTTGGCTGAGGTAAATAATCTTATCCAGCATGTAAATGAACCGGCACGCATACAGGCTATTAACAGTCAAACCGCCAACACCCTGGACTTGTTTCTGACGTTTCGACTCTCGACCGAATAAATACACAATCAATGTTTCATCGCCTCTAGGTTCGTCAGTCCACTATATCATCTCAGCGTTTTCTCGTACTCCAACTACAAAGTTTAAGAACGAATTCCCAAAAAGACTGAATGGCAATGCTAAATTGTTGTTTGGAATATAATCAGTTGAACTCATCTCATTCAATTCACTGAATTTGGATCCCATATCTAAGGACAAATTGCGACCGATGCTGCTGCGTTTCGGTGACCAGACGACAACCGATATTTTGATTGATCTCTCTTTCGTTACACGTTTTCGATTCACTAAATCGAATTCACAACGTCCCAAAAGAAGTTTCACTTCCAAAAGACATTCACAAAAATATCTTAGTCCCTTCTGCAAGATCTCCAGTGTGAAGATATTCTCTTTTCATCGTGAGCATCCCACAAAATTCAACCATAGCTACACGCTCCACATTTCGTAAAGACCAAAGTTAAACATTCAAAAGTCAATCAGATACCAATCTCATCTTCAACTTGCCGCCTCTCTCGTCCAATCTGTCCTTTTTAAGGAATCGCAATTTGTATTTACACCCGTAAACGTTATAGGTCCCATACACTACGCAGACACTTCGGCCGTTGCAGACCTTAAATCTGTGCAAACATGCCAACCAAATTGATCACATCACAAGAGGTACGCATCCAGTATTTTGAATGTCTGGACATTTCGAAGAACTAACAACGACACGGACCACTACCTTGTTGCAGCCAAGGTAAGAATGCGGATATCCAACACGCCACAACAATCCAGAAATACTGTGAAAAAAATTTAATGTCGAAAGACTGCAATCGCAAGAGATGCTCGCAGCCAAGAACAAGACTAAGCTGCAGGTGAAGACGAGAGTTAGCATTTAGCTTTACAGGCAGAGAAAAAGGGAAAAATACCGGCTTTTCAGAAAGAAAAAAATGAACAACAAAAGCGCTCGATCGAGGATAAAGAGAGGTGCCAATCCAGGAACGATGTTCTCAAGTTTTACCAAAGTGTAAAACGTCAAAGCCAAGGATACAATGCTTGAACAGAATCCTGTCGAGATGAACAAGGAAATATCGTAGTTGAGATACAGTCTGCTGAGGATATGGAAGAACCACTTTTGCAGACTGTTAAACGGCGATGACGAACAACATTCCGCTGTCAGGCTGAACGAACCATTCAATATTGACAACGACAGCGAAAACTACCAACCACTCGACCTGAGTGAAGTGAGGATAGCAATATCTAAACTCAAGCTTTATAAGGCTGCCAGAAATGACGGCCTTTCCGCTGAGCTTTATAAAGCGGGCGGAGACGACTTGGTAAATAACATCCACCATTTCATAGGCCAAATCTGGTCGGTACAAAGTACGTCTGAAGAATGGAACCTCAGCATCGTTTTTCCGTTGCACAAAAGAGAGACCCTCTAAACTGCGCCAACTACAGAGGCATCGCCTACAAGATCCTATCTGCCGTAACATGTGAACGCCTGAAACCGTTTACCAACAACCTGATCGGCCCTTATCAGTGTGGTTTTAGGCCAAAAAGTTTACAACCGATCAAATTTTCACACTTCGGCAGATCCTGGAAAAAATCCCAAGATGTCCAAATCGACACCCACCACCTATCCATCGATTTCAAAGCCACATACGACAGCATTTATAGAGACGAACTTTACAGAGCCATGTCTAGTTTTGGTATACCAACCGAAATTGTCCGTTTGTACCTACGCATTCTATACCAAAAAAAGATTTAGGCAATGCCTAAATCTCACGAGCCAACACCAGAGGCATATTTTTTCAAAAATCGGTGCAATTACTTGCATACGCCGACAAGATTAACATCATTGTTGGAATCAACGTGATGTCGTAGTCATGTTTGCTAGTATATAGAAGAAAGCGGCAAAAATGGGTTTAGCACTAAATGAGGGTAAGACTAAGTAAATTAAATACTGTCAACACGAAAGAATTACTCTTGCCAACAACTGTTTCTTCGGGCTAAAAGGGCAATTCAGTAGTAAAGCCCTCACTTGAACTACTATGTCACCCCGATTATCCCAGTACTGCTCTACGGCGCTGAAGCATGGACTGTCACAAAAGCGAATGAAGAAGTCCCAGGTCGATTCGAGAGGAAAATTCTTCGAAAAATCTTGGGTTCGTTTGCGTTGACGGGCTATGGACACGAAGATTCAACCAAGAACTATAGGAGCTGTACAGCGACATGCCACCAATACTCCGGCTCCCAGAGACTTCGATTTCCAGCCAGACGTCGGACGCAGTAAAGGAAGACGCGTAAAAGTAGAAACCGACCTTAAGGAACTTGGAGTGCGCAACTGGAGGCATTTAGCTAAGGACTGGGCTAATTGGAGACGCAAGTTGGTTGAGGCCCAGGGTCATTCCGTGCTGTAGCGCCACTTAAGTAAGCTAGTCTCCGTTTTCATGAGTCGAAAGGGTTACACAATCTCAATAATTGGCTTTCTCCAGAATCTGTAGAGCCGACATCCAAAGATGGTGGATTTTCCAGTGGAACTGAATTGCCACCTGTGGCATTTCATATTTTTGTTCCTTGCATTATTGTTGTTTATAAAAGGTTTACACTCAGTATACGGATAGTGGATCTTAGTAGCCTTCTACGACAGGAATTCCTTACCTCGAGTATATTCTGACCCTTAACCCCAAGGGAAGGTCTGATCTTTGCAGATTAATTTTTGTGTAGCAGGATGTTTTTCCCAGTTGCTGGGAAATGATTCCACCTGCAATGCAACAAGACGATGAATATAGAACATGGAGGATTTCGAGATATTCTGAAAACGTTTGGCGCATAGCTTAGCTAGGCAAATATACTTCATATTTCGAACACTCAATTGTATTAAACAAAATTTAAGCAATAACAATGGACGTCTATAGAGACGTAATATTATGAGCACAACTGTATATTTGCACAGATGGATCTAAATTATTGAAATTTGATGTCGTATTTTGTTAAGACACTCTGCCTACCAATATTGATACAATCACTGTTGTGTTCTGCTCCAACACTTTACAGTGCTTTTGATCCTTTACACTGGTGTTACAAGCGGCAAAGACAAGATAAATGAAATGTTATTGTGACTTAAAGAAACTTTTATTGAACCAGCGGGTACATAGTTAATAAAAAAAAATTGACAACATGTTTTTCACAATTAGTTTACACAATTTGATTTATTTTAACATTTTCTTGGAAAGCTGGTCTTTATTTCTTCAAAAACTAAGAGTCTATCTGTTGCATGTGAGTGGCGTTACAGTCCGGAATGAACCTGGGCCTCAACCAACATGTCTCTCCAATTAACCCAGTCCTTAGCTAACTGCCTCCAGTTGCGCACTCCAAAGTTGGTTGAGGTCGGCTTCTATTTGTGCGCGCCTCTTAAGGCGAGGTCTTCCGCTCCTGCGTCCGACGTCTGGATGGGAATCGAAGACTCTGCAAGCCGGGGTATTGGTGTCCATTCGTTCTACATGTTCTAGCCATCTTAAACGTCCAATGCGGGGTTTTTTGACCAGGGTCATGTCACTGTACAGCTCTTATAGTTCTTAGTTGAATCTTCGTCTCCATTGCCCGTCAACGCAAACGGGACCGAAGATTTTTCGAAGAATTTTCCTCTCTTATCGACCGAGGATTTCCTTATCCGCTTTTGAGACGGTCCATGCTTCAGCGCTGTAGAGCAGGACTGGAATGATCAGGGTCTGAATATAGTATCTCCTTAGTAGTTCGAGTGAGGGCTTTACAATTGAACTGCCTTCATAGCCCGAAGAAACAGCGGTTGGCAAGAGTAATTCTTTGTTTAATTTCTTACGAGATGTTGTTGTCAGAGTTAATAGCGGAGCCGAGATAGACAAAATCGTGTACTACCTCAAATTTATACCTGTTGTGTGTGTCCTTTCGTGTTGACAGCATATACTTCGTCTTGCCCTCATTTACTGCTAAACCCATTTTTCCGCTTCCTTCTCTATACTAGGAATTGTGGCCACGTTCCATCGGCGTATGCTATCAGTTGCACTGACTTTCGGAAAAAAAAAATGTTTACTGGGTTGGCTTGGGAGTTTTGGACAATCCTCTTATGCATCAAATTAAAGAAGTCACATTGCCTTTATCCTTTTTTTGGTATCTAATGTGTCGGTGAAGTCGTTTCCGACCCTGATGGAGCAGCGAGAATTCTTTATGGTCATCCTTCACAAACGGATTAGTTTGGGCGGTATACCAAAACTAGACACGGCTCTGTATAGTTCGTCTCTATAAATGCAGTCATATGCGGCTTTGAAATCGATAAAGAGGTGGTGGGTTTCGTTTTGGTCTTCGTGGTTTTTTTCCAGGATCTGCCGAAGTGTGAAAATTTGATCGGTTGTGGACTTTCCTGGCCTCCTCCCGGCAGCCTTATTTACCTTCAGTTTAGATATTGCTTTCCTCACTTCACTCAGGTCGGGTGGTTGGCAGTTTTCGTTGGCGTTGCCAATATTGAATGGTTCGTTCTGCCTGACAGCGGAATGTTATTCGTCATCGCCATTTAACAGTCTGCAGAAGTGATTCTTCCATATCCTCAGGATCGACTATGTCTCAACTACGATATTTCCTTGTTCATCTAGACAGGATTCTGCTTGTGCCTTGTATCCGTGGCTTTGACGTTTTATACATTGGTAATACTTGCGAACATCGTTCCTGGAGTGGCTCCTCTCTATATCCTCGATTGCGCGCTTTTCTCGCTCTTTTTTCTAAAAAGCCGGTGTTATTCCCTTCTTCTCTGCTTATAGAGTTCAATTGCAGCTGCCATCTTCAACTGCTGCTTAGCCTTGTAGGCCTTTGTCTGGGCTGCGAGCATATGTCGTCCTTCCTCATCAAACCAGGGGTTTCTTGTTGGAGGGCGAAACCTAGCACATCGGTTGCGGATGATCTAATGGCTTTTAGACATGGTTGCCATTGTTCCTCGTCATTCGATGCTGTTAGTATGTTGTTAATCGAGAGGTTAAGGGATACGCGTTAAGGGATGGTCTTGGCGGTCTCTTGCGATTGGTGTCTTTCGACATCAAATTTTTTCACAGTATTTCTATATTCCTTTGACGTGGTAGATACCTTGGCTGCAACAAGGTAGTGATCCGCGTCGATATTAGCTCCTCCGAATTTTCGGACATCCAAAATACTGGATGCGTTCCTCTTGTCTATCGCAATGTGATCAATTTGGTTGACCGTTCGTTGATCTGGAGACTACCATGTCCGCTTATGGATAAAGACGTGATGAAACCGTATGCTGGCTATAGTGGCATTTCCTTACGTAGCAAAGTCAATTAGCATAAGTTACCAGACGTGTTGTCGTGTAGCGATTTCAACATCGTACTTCGGTAGTCGTTCTTAGGTTTTGTCAAGGAGCTCATAGAAGCAATCCTTGCAATATCATCCTTTTTCCTCCATCGGTGAGTGAGAGCATATAAATCTTATGTTGGCGGATTTGGCCTTGATGCTGCTTTGTAGCAGCTTAGGGCTTCCGCTAGTTATTCGCTTGTACCTCTCCTGTTTAATGTTCTCACATTCCAGGTGGAGATAAGAACGTCGGTGTCCTTTTAACCTAAAACACAACTTCCAACCTGAGGGTCAATTCCCATTTATTTGATACCAATTCAGTATCCACTACGGGATTGAGCGCTGCCGTTGGCATTTCGGTTCATCCGCCACAATCTCTGTTCAAGGGGCCTGACTTAACCTTACCAGGCTTGGTACTCTGTTCCAATCATTCTTACAAGGCTGTTTGTAGTATTGCTGTTTTTTGTCTTGTTATCAACACTCGCACTTATTAGCTTAGCAAGGCAAATCCAGTTGGATGATACCAGTATGCGATGGAAATCACTTGGACGTACTGCAGAACGATATTTAATTAGAAAATTTTAAACGCTTTTAAGAAAAAAATAAGTAAAAATTTGTAAAAAAAAAAAATATTTTTACGGGAGCAAATATATTCATAATCATTTTTTTATTTACTTTATGAAAGCTATCTTCTTTAACTGATGGTAAACTAAATGTACTTACCTGAAAATAACTATGCATGTATATTAATCTCTGTATTATGTCGGTGAAAATCATTTCTGAATTTCACTTAACTTTCCTTCAAAAAAAAAAAACAGAAATATTGCTGAATTGTTTGTAAAAACTGGCAACATTTTCTTATATATCTAAACGTTAAACGTTGTTAAATATCATTGTTACATGAGTTCGTAATCAATTCACATTGCCAAATCATTGAACATATCGCAAATCAACCATGCTTGCTAGTATAAAAATATTTCTAACTTTATTTTATTTTTATTTCCACAGGTAATTGGGCGACTTGAACTTGGTGGACCCAATTCAGGTGGAACAGCACTCAATCACTGGAATGAGGTCTGTAACTCACCGCGAAGACAAATTGCCGAATGGCATAAACTGAACGAGTAGATTATTAATTTATTTTTTAATTAGCAATGAAAAAATAATTATAACTATAAATCATTGATAAAAAAGAAACAATTAATAAATGTAATGATTAGCAAAACAAAACAAGAAATTAAAAAAAAAACAATTATTAATAATGGATGGCATTGATTTTTATAATTGAATGCCATATTACCTCCAAATTCGCTCACGCATATAGCATACTTACATCATTACTCGATTAATATGCTTATGTTAAATAAACGAACAGAAAATTTATTACATATAACGGTAAAAATGTATTTTGTGTATACAAACAATGATATTGGCTACTATTGTCGTCACAGCTAATTAATTAGAATCTTCATTAGCACTTATAATAAAAACCAAAAAAATCAAAGAAATAAAATGTTTATATACTTGTACTCGTGCTATATGCTATATTTATTTAAAAACAAAATACCTACACCAATTGTATTAATATACTAATTAGATGTATAATGTATATTTGGAGCTTAAAATGACAAGAGAATGATATAAAACAAAAACGTAGATTTTAGCGTAAGTCCTTTCGTAGAAGGGCAGTGTAAGCTTAAATGGAATAAAAAGAAATAAGTCCCTTATGTAAAATCAACAAACCATAAAAAAAAACACATACATAGAAACGTACTGAATGAAACATAAACAACAAAATTAATATTATAGTATAATACAACCAAGCATGCAAATTTAAAAAAATATATTTATGCGTACTCACTTTTAATAAGATCCTAATTTTTTATAAGTAAAAATGGCTGATATCCAAATTCTAGTCAATTGATTTGCATTTTAGATAGAGAGGATACCCGATTTAAGGATCAGAATAAGAATCTAACAGCTGCAGTTGTATTTTTAGGCTGAGTTAAAACACAGTTTTTATCATGTATAGAGTGTAGACAATGCCTAGCAAAACGTTAGACATCTTACACAATTTAAGATGCACTTACAGAGGGATGAATAGACCTGGACCTGAGTTAAGTCAATATTAACTAACTTCGAATTAAAATGAATCATCACTTAGATTATGAAGCAGCTTTACAGTACAGGGTTCCTTTTTATTGCACCAAATAACAACCAATATTTCGTTGTTCGAATATCTCTACTTTATGAAAAATGTACACTCTTTCCGAAAATAAATACCAACAGGGCGCATTTCGTCTAATTTCTTAAAACATTTGGTGGAGTTTCAATCTCTTTTTTTTACAGAATCTTATCAAGAGTAGATTCAACAAATTTTTTAGATTATCTACAAGTTAACTCGGATTACTATTTACTAAAAAAATATGTTTCTGAGGTTAATTCGACTTTAATCATGAAACAGGGGATAATCTCGCACAAGAGTTGATTAACTAAATTTTGTTTATTTACTCAAAAAAATCGTCTTTCTGTAGACAATTGTAGTTTGGTTTTGAATTAAGGGTTGACTCGTGATTTTTTTAGACTAAATCTAGGTAAATCCAGGATTATTTTTAATTGAAAAACATGTTTCTTGACATTAGTAAAAAATATATGATCTTCCATTAAGATTGACTCACCAAATTTGATAAATTATTACGTCAGCCTTACTTTTGAAAGAAAAATAATTTTATTTCTGAAATAAGAATGATCTCTCACTAAATTCGATTTTCCAAATTTATTTAGCTAACCCTTGGTTACCTCTGAATTATTATTGATTGAAATTCACGTTTCTCGAGTTCATTCAAGTTTGATCCAGAAGAAAGGATAATTTCCCAGTAAGGTAGATTCACCAAATTGGTTAACTCGACACTAAGCCAGAATTATTATTGAATGAGAAACATGTTTCTCCAGTTAATTAAACACCATTTCTTGAACGTAGATGTTCTTCCACTAGAGCTCGCTCAAAAGATGTTGAATCAACTCGGAGCTCAAGAGTTCTGTTGATTGCGAAACATTTTTCTCGTTTTAATTTAAGACGATGCTAAGAAATGACCATTAAATATCCCTTGTTAGGCTCCTAATGGTTGATTCTATAAGGATCCATATTATTATTGTTATACACATAAACTTCTTACACTTCCATTAATAGCTGGAGTAGCATCTCAAGCCATACCTACTAGTGGCTTAGCGTTCATAAAAGACATTTCCCAGAAGTTAACCAATTAATGTTCTTGCATTCAATCTCTAATGTTAAATCGTTAGTTAATGTTAACCGAGAATGAATTAATTTAAGGGTGCTAAAGTTCAAGTTCTAGTATTCACTCGCTAATGTCAAAACCTATAGCAAATGTTAACCGCTAATGAAGAACCCAGGCATTAGTATGCCTGCTTACTATTCAAAATGTTATTAGAAAAAGGGAGATTCTGAGTCGATTCTAGGCTGTTGAGTCAAAAAATTGTTTTTTTTTCTATCTGAAACAACAGATTCCAGCACAAACGTATCACCTCATGCTACTCATCCGATTTAATGTGATCCAAATGTGGCTTTATAGATATTTTTGGCTTTGAGTCGGCGTTAATGAATATTTTTTCAAGCATAAAAATTATTGTTACTTTGGTAACTCATCACAAGAATGTTACCCTAGGCCTCTGCTCTCTTAAAAATCCTTAAAATTCCAATAAAACGTTAATTAAAATACAATTTTAAAAAAAATGTACAATTTGTGCACTAAGCCAAAGTTTATGAATCTCAAAGTAGTATCCATAAAATAAAATAATATGCTATTCAGTGTCAATTAACAAAATGGTGACTTTGGGTCTCCTTCACAAGCAATCTGCCAGAGATTGAACGATTTCAATATAATGAAGGGCCTCCCATAAAAAGTCCAAGCCCGCAGCTGTTACCCACCCCCGAATAAAAGAGTGCTTTACAACAAAATTTAAAAATGTCCAATTTGTGGCATCAAACCAACTTTTAGTCTATAAAAGGTGCAAAGTTTTATAAGACACTGTAAAATCTAACTGTAAAATTTTACTTTCGATCTTTCAAAACCAATAAATCTTCATCCTCGTTTTAACTTAAATGCAAGTCGATTTGAAGAATAAACTCAACTTAAACAACCGCATGTTTAAAATCCCTCTTCTTCGTAGATTTGTAAGATAGTCTTCTGAATTATTTAATTTCTTATTTAAATAAAAAAAATGCCTCTGCACAATATATTATTTTTTATACTTGGGAAATTATATAAAAATATATCAAGGTACCTTAAATTAATTTATGTAAGCTAAACAACACCCTTAAATTAATAATAAAACTTATGTAAATGTGAATTAACTTATTACCAAAAATTAGTAGATAGTGGACCCCAAAAAAAAGTACATAACACAAAACACCATAATGAAAATTAAAAAAATATATATATACATTATACATATAGATTTAAGACTTTGCTTTGAAAACAAAACTCTCACAGCCTATCTCTTTCTTCTTTATAACGCGTAACCATTGAAAAAAAAAACGACACAACTATAACTAATGTTGTGATGTAAAAAATAGTGTGTGGTAAAAAAACTGTAATTGAAAATGAGTTTAATGAAAAAGGAAAAAAATCAGTTTTTTTCATTAGGATTTAAAAAAAAATGTTTTTAGTATTTGTTCATGTTGTTATAAAAATTATTTAACTAATGTAATTAGTTGTCTTTCTCAACGCTTCGGAGCCACACCGCAAAATCATTTCAAAACCTCAAACGAACAAATGACGCGTAAAGATTTATTTCTTAAAGAAAAGTTAAAATGTAAGCATTAAGAATTTTATTTGTTGAAATAATATTTTTATTTATATCCAAAGACGATTATTATTGATTGTTTAATTGAATTAAAAATATAACTCAACTGTATTAATACATAATGTATACATGTTTGCGGGTAGCATTATTATAATAATTTATATATTTAATAGTATTATGGATAGCAAGTAAATTGATGAGAATCCATTTTACTCAGAAATGAAATAAATAAATAATAGTAATTATCTTATTGTCACCCAAAAATAATGCATTTTGCTTACACCGTGTGGTGGTAAATTTTAGCTGCAAATATTCACCTAGCAGGGTCTTTTTGTCCGGTTTCAAAGTCTGTAGAGTGATGCTGACTTCGTTGGACTTCCGGAAACAAATCTGAAAATATAGTTCGAAGTTGACGGCCATGTAAAAATTCCGATGGTGACTTTTTTTGATGATTGGCTAGGTTCTCTCGGTTATTCTCTTTGTGCATTATTTTTTTTGAAAGACTCCTTGAAGGTGCGCAATGATCGATCAGATAAACCATTTGAGTCGGGGAGGAAAGGTGCGGCTCTAACGTGTTCAATGCAATTGAGTTTGCAGAATATTTGGAACTCAGAGGATGACCATTGTCGCTGACGATTTTTCTTGGCAGGATTGTCGATGCTGACGTTGCGGTGATAGCTTAGATACAAATGGGAGGCTGGAAAAGGAATCCACTATTAATAACTACATTCATGAGTAAATTGGACCTGCAAAATAGATTTGGATTCTTTCCCAGGATTGAATAGCTTTCAGCCATGATAAGTATTGCTTTTTGGGTTGACTTACGTTTATGCTGCAGGTGGAGCAAGCATCGGACAAGTTCTTGATCGCTTGGTCGATGTTGGGAAACCAAACATATCTGCGAGCAGGTTGTTGCATGCGAGTTTGACCTCAATGATTCTCATGCAGCATTTATAGAACCTTGGCTTTGAGTGCGTTAGGTATCGGCTGTTTTTTTAGAAGTAAAGAACTTCGAATCAAAAAATCGTTTAATGTCCACCAATTTGGCTTTATTGGAAGCATATTTTTATGCCATTAATGCCTGAATATGTTTTGGGGCATATGACGGCCGCGGCTGGTTCGAATAAAGTCAAGTCTAGAGGTCCAATTTTCAACAACTTTTTCGAGCATTTGGGGTCGTATGTCTGCAACGACGCCACGAATGTTGGCTTCAAAGTTCCATAACGTTTCTGGTGTGTTGGTGTAGACCATTCCGCGAAATTATACGCTCATCGAATGTTTCCTTCAATAAATCGATTGTGACGTGCGCTCTGTGGCATATAGCGCCGTCTTATTGGAACCACATCTCATCCATATTCATGCCATCAAATTCAGGAACAAAATAATCGGTTATCATGGCTCTATACCGGTCTCCAGTAACGGTAACTGACTCTCCAGCATAATTTCGGAAGAAGTATGGCCCAATGACTCCACCAGCCTAAGGGCATACCAAACAGTCAGTTTTTGTGGATGTAATGGCGTCTTAAGGGTCTCATGTGGATTTTCCTCTACTCCAAATGCGGCAATTTTGCTTGTTGACGCCGCCATTCAACCAAAAATGAGCCTCATCACTGCACAAAACTTTGCGGGGAAAATCAGCATCAAGATCAATCTCATTTTCGGCCCATACACCAAAATCACGACGCATTGCATGGTCTCGCGGTTTAAATTCTTGCACAAGCTAGATCTTGTAAGGTCGTAAGCCAAGATCTTTGCGCAAATTCTTCCATGAAGGTGATGGACAAAGCTCCAATTGCTGTGTACGGTGGCGAATCGATTCATTGTTTAGCCGTCCTGCCCATCAGTTTATGCAGAAAAAAATACGCTTGTACAGGTACTATTCAACCATCAGAAGCGTCTATGTTATGCAGCCTCTATTCAATGTTGTATAAGTTTTATGAATAAGGTTTTTGCGTTTAGAGACACTTTAAAAGGTTCAGACCTTCATAAACTCCATATTATGAGTTCATAAACAACACTGGAGATGGAAAATAACTAAATTCACTTTCCAGGAATGCTTAATCAAAAATGTTTAGAACATCCATTCCATATATCAATGAATCCAAAGGAGAATTTGTTTTATATCATCAAAAGCTTTAAGCCATTTAAATATTGTGGACCACATGGTATCCTATCCTGATACTAACCATCATGCCCAGTTGTCTGCGGTTAGTACACCACATCCCAAAGGCATGGCGGAAAAAGAAAAAGTATTCATCCCCAAAGCAGGAAAAAGCTTACAAACAAATCCAAAGGATCTCCGTCCGTTCAATATATTGATGGAGTAGTATGAAGCCTGGCTTTGAATGATAAAACACTTTTCTGTTTAACAATCACTTTTATGTGTAACAATCATTTATTTAAACACACCCTTATTTTTAGAATTATTTTATTTACCAAACGGTTATGACTTTATTCTCGTTTAACAATTCAATTACACCTATTTGGAATCAAATGCCAACGATTAAATTCGCACACTATTATCACTTTCCAAAATTCACTTAGGTAATTCAAGCAGTCAACACTATTCAAATCACGTTCAGGTCACAATTTAGACTATCTAACCGGTTATCGCTTCTCCACTATTTATACCACTCCACTGACCTAGAAAGAGATGGCATATTCTCGGAGGTTTCCGCAGTTTCTTGATTGTTCGTGAAGTGGTTTTGACAGATACCACTATTCCAGTCATTCATTCCAGTGTACCATTAAGTACCACTAATGGACACTGTTCGATTTTCACATATCAGGGTATGTTCGCACACTGCAATCTGAATTTATAACAATATCATCTTTTCTAAAAAAAATCGGTCAAGTCGTTTAGGCTGGAGAGGCTTCGAAAATTTTCACGAAAACAACATGCATACACGTAACTGGGTCTGGTCTTGGGAAGCTAGTATTCAGGATCGTGTTAGAAAGCCACTCTAGCTCTATACACAAGTAAAGAGGTATAAAAAGGGAATAAATGGAGTATGCAACTACATATCATTTTCTGGATTTTCGTGTCCATCATTAGGCCCATTCTCAAACAGTCGCCAATCTCAATCTCAATCCAGCAATTCAGGAAAACCTGTTTAAATTAAAACGGGTACAAGTTCGGGTGCGCATTTTTTTTAATATAATGTGTGGAACTCCGTCTGGTCTACTAGTTTTTTTACAGTCCAAGTTTTACTTTAACCATTTTTGACAGTACGTGCTCTATATTAGGTGGTTCCTTAAACATTCTGACGAATAAGTCTTTTCGTCTTGTTTTGAAGCTAGCGTTTTGTCGCTTCTGATCAAGACGACAATGAAGAGTGTCTAAAATTGTCTACTTTTGACCAAAATATTCGTAAGGCTATGAGATATGACAAAATTCTGTTAGTTACTCCTTCGCTGTAGGCATTCTTTGTGGCTTTTATTGTATATCTAACTATGTTTCACTGGACTAATTCTTTATCTTCTGCATTGCACTGATATCACTTTGCCTTAAACAAAGGTCATAGCCTAATATTGGTTATTTTTTTCGAAACTGAAATTATATGCCAGTGGAAAAGAGGTTACTGCATTGGACTACTAAGCACGGGGTCAAAGGATAAAATCCCGCAATTTTTTTTTCACTACCTCACCTCTTGAAAAAATCTGCAAAACGTAGAAGAGTGCATGAGAAGCTTCTAAAATTTGGCGGTTGGGGTCGGCGTTAAGTAGTAGTTAGGTACCATTGTTTTTGTCGGAAAGATATTTTTGCAAACTCAAATGAATGGAGAAGCTGGTTTGCAATGTCTGTATGGGCCGTTAATGCGAGGTCCAAGCTAAATTAGCTCAATGTTTGCTAAATTGTAAAAGTAGCATTTAACCGACCGCAGCACTATTCCTCTAAGTGAGATGATTAAGAACTATTCAATTTTTTCAATTGCTATGCACGAAGCACATCTGCAGCTCAGCAAGCAAGACACATGAGCAAAATTTTTGTTTGACATACATGCAGTTAATTGGCTACTGTCAATGTCATAACTGCAAAGCAAGCAGATTTTACATGTGTTCGCTCCCATTGAAAACTGTGTGTTCTATCCATCCTGAAAGGCGACTTCTGCACGTGTTTTTAGTTGTTAGAAATAGAGAAAACTTGCAGAACTGCAGCGCTTGCAGATTTTTATATGTCCACTCCCATTGAAAACTGTTTGCTCTATCTTTTCTGTAAGGCGACTTCTGCACGTTTGTTTCAGGCTTTATTTGTAAACTCATACTACGAAGCGTGTGTTACCACTAACCAAAGACCATTTACCAAAGATAACTAACATCCACCATTGCTAAATGTGTGAAATGTCAAAAAAGCCATGTTATATCGATTAAATTCTTTATTTTCGCTTAAAACTATCATCAGTCCGTTAAAATCTCAGATTTGACTATTTCGGTCGGTGAAGAGATTCCAATTTTGTTATGAGATTCTTATAAAACTGAATATTGGTATAAGTAACAAATTCAGTTTCTTTACATACACGACCAAGTGGTACACCAGTGCTTACTATACCCCATAAAAAGTATTTGGGCTTATTGTTGACAATCTGTTCAACAATAAAACCACCGCCACTGTCTCCTTCGCACGCTGTCGTTCCAGCATCATTTAAGATACAAAATTTGTCATCGCTTATAGCTGAAGACCATTCTGTACCAGCTTTTACTATGCAGTCTTTATAACTTGTTGTTGTGCCCAACCCGGACCGTAGCTCAATGCTATTAACTGCATCTTGAGTTACACCCCAGCCGGAAACTTGTCCGTTCACACCACTCTCAATGGACTGAGCAGCATTCCCTTTCCAGTCAATACATATGGCCGATACAAATAGTGAGAAATGAAAGGAATTTGTCAATCGCAGTACAGCTATATCAGATTGGTAGCTGACAACATTGAATCTGAAAGAAAAGACTTGTGAAATAATTTCAGGACTTTATATGGTTATACTTACGTAGAAGGTATACTAATCTCAGAAATATTTGTGAATTGCGCATCCGGTTCTACCACGTTGTAATCACGAAAATATTTCCCAGCTCCAACTGAGTACGGTGTTGCATCGTATATACCTGGATTTGCTTTGTCATAGAAGCAATGGGCCGCTGGAAAGATGATAGAATTTTAATTTTATGTAAGGGTTTTTTTTTATAACCTATCCCATGGGGGTATATTAGTTTTGATATATAGTTTGTAACATTGTGAAATAATTTTGCTAGGTATACCTCAAAGTATATGTATATTTGGGCCTTAAATTTTGAGCTACGATAATGAAATTTGGTACATGTGATCCTTGTACGTGCTGTTCGAAGTGTAAACATTTTTGAAATCCGCCCACTGCCACGCCTCCTTTTTAGTTAAACCTAATTTTGGGCCAAACCGTTCAAAATTTTGAAAAAGTATCTGAACAAGATATCTAGACAATCCTAATGTCTATATTTCGTCTATACAAAGTTTTTTGACACACCCACTTTTTGGGTGCGTTTTCAGTAAAAAACGTTTTTCGGTACATTTTTTAAAAATTAAAAAAAAAATCGATACAAAATAATTGGTTTTGGTTTCCACATTTCATTTTTACCTACGCTCACTTTTTGGAGACGTTTTTATACAAAAACGAAAAACTTACGCCATACCATACGCAGGAGAAAAAAGTTGTTTTTGGTAGAACCATACAAGTTTTTGATAACCTGCCTGAACAGTATGTTGCTACAATTTCAATTTTAATATTTCTTTGCCATAATACCCACATTTAAGGGATATCAATTTAAAGGATGGGATGGGATGGGATGGGATTGGGTATAAAACTATCCACACAGTGGATTGTAGCCTTCTTATACGTTTTTTTTTTTAATTTTTAAGGCTATATACATGTTTTTTGAATTGGGGAGGGGTGGAAGTAGTTAGTCAAGGGCGTAGCTAATTGAAGAGGCATGGTAAGGGGTCAGATCTAACCTGGACTGTGGAAATAAATTTACATTCACCAAATCACATTGCAACAGAAAAAACACGTCTCCACGAACACCTGCGAGATTTTATTTTTTCAAAATCAATGACCAATTCTTAGGTGGTTGTAGAAAAAAGAAACGCTGTGAGCTTATTATGACATTTAATACAAGTAGTCCAGGAGGAGGGCTCAGTGGCGCGTTGGTTGGTGCGATGAACTGCCGCGCAGAAGGTCTAGGTTCGATTCCCAGCCGTAGCAACACCTCAATGATTTTTCACTGGCCCTCCTCTCGTGGTGATCTGACATATAATCCGAGTAATATCAATTATCAAGAAAAGCTTATCTCAAATTAGCCGTTCGGGGTCGGCATGAAACAGGAGGTCCGGCGATCGTGCTCGAAGTACACACGCACAAATGAATGTTTGTGAGAAAGCTCGGCCCTTGACACAACTTCGGCAGATCGTGGGAAAAAAACCCAAGAAGTCCAAATCGAAACCCAACACATATTCATAGATTTCAAAGCCGCATACGACAGCATTTATAGAGACTAACTAATTCTGTTAATAAAATCGAATCATTTTTGAAATGATTGAAAAGTACAAAAATTTTAATCAATTATATGGACGCCCATTGAAAAGTAAAACAATTCTGTCCATAAAATCGAATAATTTTTAAAACGATTTTATGAAAGGCCATTGAAAGGTAAAATAATTCTGTCCATAAAATCGAATCATTGTTTAATCGATTTTATGAACGACCTTTGGAAAAGTAAAATAATTCTGTCCATAAAATCGAATCATTGTTTAATTGATTTTATGAACGACATTCGGAAAAGTACAAAAATTCTGTCCATAAAATCCAATCATTTTTTAATTTGTTTTATGAACGGCCATTGAAAGGTTATAAAAATCTGACCATAAAATCGAATCATTTTTTAATCAATTTTATGATCGGCCATTGAAAACTACACAAATTCTGTCCATAAGATCAAATCATTATTAATCGATTCTATAAACGGCCATTGGGCCATTGAAAGGTAAAATAGTTCTGTCCATAAAATCGAATTATTTTTTATCAATTTTATGAACGGCCATTGAAAAATACAAAAGTTCTGTCTATTAAATCGAATCTTTTTTATCGATTTTATGAAGGGCCTACTGAAATATACAAAAATTATGTCCATAAAATCGAATCATGTTTAAATCGATTTTATGAACGACCTTCGGAAAAGTACAAAAATTCTGTCCATAAAATCAAATCATTTTCAATCGATTTTATGAACGGCCATTGAAAGGTAAAAAAATTCTGTCCATAAAATTGAATCATTTTTTAATCGTTTCATGAACGATCTATGGAAAAGTACAAAAATCCTGTCCATAAAATCGAATCATGTTTTAATCGATTTTATGAACGGCCAATTGAAAAGTACAAAATTCTGTCCATAAAACGAATCATTTTTGATCGATTTTGTTAACGGCCATTAAAAAGAAAAAAATATGTTGTCCATAAATTCGAATCACTTTTAAATCGATTTTATAAACGACCTATGGAAAAGAACAAAAAATTCTGTCCTTAAAAAACAAACCATTTTTAATCGATTTTATGGAAGGCCATTGAAAGGTAAAATAATTCTGTCCATAAAATCGAATCATTGCTTAATCGATTTTATGAACGACCTTTGGATAAGTACAAAAAGTCTGAGAATAAAATCGAATAATTTTTAATCGAATTTATGAACGACCTATGGAAAAATACAAAAATTCTGTCCATAAAGTCGAATCATTTTTAAATCGATTTCATGAACAACTTATGGAAAAGTACAAAAATTTTGTCCATAAAATCGAATCATTTTTAATCGATTTTATGAACGGCCATTGAAAGGTTACAAAATTCTGTCCATAAAATCGAATCAATTTTAATCGATTTTATGAACGGCCTATTGAAAAATACAAAAGTTCTGTCCATTAAATCGAATCATTTTCAATCGATTTTATGAACGGCCATTGAGAGGTAAAGAAAATTCTGTCCATTAAATCGAATCATTTTTAAATCGACTTTGTGAACGATCTATGGAAAAGTACAAAAATTCTGTCCATAAAATTGAATCATGTTTGAATCGATTGTATGAACGGCCTATTGAGAAGCACAAAATTCTGTCCATAAAATCGAATCATTTTTTAATCGATTTTGTTAACGGCCATTAAAAAGTAAAAAAATGTTGTCCATAAAATCGAATCATTTTAAAATCGACTTTATGAATGACCTATGGAAAAGTACAAAAATTCTGCCCATAAAATCAAAACATTTTTAATCAATTTTATGAACGGCCTATTGAAAAATACAAAAATTCTGTCCATAAAATCGAATCATTTTTTAACCGATTTTATCAACGGCCTATTGAAAAATACAAAACTTCTGTCCATAAAATCGAATCATTTTTAAATCGGTTTTATGAACGACCTATGGAAAAGTACAAAAATTCTGTCAATAAAATCAAATAATTTTTAATCGATTTTATGAACGGCCATTGAAAAGTAAAAAAAGTTCTGTCCATAAAATCCAATCATTTTTAATCAATTTTCGCTTCTTCTATCGATTTCTGTGAAAAGTGTGTTTTCCGCCTCAAAATCACTGATCATTCCATGACTGGGATTATTTAAGGGCAACACAATATTTGCTCAGAATCTAGTTCCCGAAAATTGGTTACAAAACTCGATTTTAATAGGCTTATAACCAATCTGTCTTTTGAGTTTTGGGGAATCCGTATGACATACTTATTGAAATCATCTGTAAATATATTTCTGATGCCTTTTCTACAGTCGTTCCGAAAAAATCTACCAAGCGTCTAAAACCATGGATTACATATAATTTACTTAAAAAACAAACTGAGAAAAATGTGTTTAAAGCGTAGTAGTTGTCAGTATAAACAAAATAAATATAAGAAATTAGGTATTGATTTAGAAAAGGAAACTCTTATTTGTCGTGATAATTATTATAAAAATAAATTCAATAAAGCCGAAGGGAATATAAAAAATGAATGGCAAATTGTGAACAGTATACTTAATAAATCTCAGTCCATAAAATTCCATAAAATTGCCAACATCTGTAAATGTTACTGACTGTATGGTGTCAGATAAAATTGGAATTGCTAATGCATTCAATGACTATTTTTCAACGATATCACTTAGTGAACTTTATAGTCCCTCTTGTAGTGAAACCCCTCAATGACAAAGCTTTGTGTTTGAGTCTATAACGAGCTTAAGGCTTCTAAAAATAATAACCATGCAATATTAATTGATAACCTTGAACGAACTGGGTTTTGAGTTTTCACATTGGATTGGTTTAAGTCATATTTAAAAGTTAGAACCCAAAGTGTGAAATTTGGAGGCATCAAAAGTTAAATAAATCCAATAGATTTGGGAGTTCCACAAGGTTCGGTTTTGAGTCAAGTCCTTTTTTTGGTTTACATCAATTCGTTCTTGAGATTACTTTAAAGGTTTATTGACAGCTTTTGTAGATGATGTGTTCTTAACGTACGGTACAGATAGTTGTAAATATTAACATTATGTCTGATACAAATTGGGATCTAATCTTGTTAAGAGTATGGTTTGCAGAGCACAAATTGATGATAAGTTCTACAACTAAGGCAATGTTTATTCCTTATCCAATAGGGGTATATTAGTTTTGATACATATTATGTAACATAGAGAAATAATTGAGCTAGATATACCTCAAAGTATACGGATCGACTCAGAAACATGAGTCAATTAAGCCATGCATGTCTGTCCGTCCGTCTGTCTATAGGTAACCGGTTTTTGAGCCTTAAATTTTGAGCTAGGAAAACGAAATTTGGTACATTTGATTCTTGTGCGTGCTGTTCGAACAAGTGCAAAAAATTTCAAAATCCGCCCACTGCCACGCCCATTTTTTAGAAAAACGTTATTTTTTTCCAAAAAATAGGAAATTTTGAAAAGTGGTCTGAACAACATATGTAGCCAAACTGAATATCTATATTTTGATCATACAAGGTTTTTTGCCGCGCCTACTTTTTGAGGATGTTTTTAGTAAAAAAAACATTTTTCTGTAAAATTTTAAAGTATTCGAAAAAATGTTTGATCCAAAATCGTTGGTTATTATGTTATTAACATTTCTCTTTAAATCGCATTTCAACCCACGCCTACATTTTGAAAAACGTTGTTTTTTGTCGAAGCACAAAGTATTTTGATAGACTGTCTGAACACTATGTTTTGACAATAACAAAAATTCAATATTTCATCCCCATAAAGCCGACATTTTGGGGATATTTATTTTAAGGATGGGATAGGATAAGGTACAAAACGGTCCACACAGTGGATTGTAGGCTTCTCATATGTTTTTTAATTTGTCTGGACAAAAGATTATTGATGCTTTTTTTTTATAATTTACACGTACTCAAGGGGTTCGAATACCCTTTTATATGTTACCATAGTACGAGCGTTAGAGAAGGGGAAGAAAGAGAGGGAACGATTTTGGATGTAGTGGAGACTTAAACTCCATGGGTGGTGTCCGAACTAGCTTCGGGGAGTCACTTTTTCTTGTGTTCGTTAAATTTGAAGAAATTCAAGATGGTGTGCATACTTTTAGGTATTACACCGACCTTTTATTTCTTTTAAATAAAAGTGAAATGGATTTTGGTTGGGATTGAACGCGCAACCTTCCACTCAACAGACGAACACATTACCACTACACCGCGGCTGATCTGTTTTTCCATGCAACTGAATGTCAAAAATTCAAACTTCTTAACTGCACCTGTAATTCTCTTCTCCTGTTCATCTATCACTGATTATACGAGCTGCAATGATAAATGCTTTAAGTTAGATATTGTTAACGAATTCAAAAATTTTAGACAGTATTTTCGGTGTATTCTTAGAAATTTTTTTTCTGCTTAAAGTTTGCTCTTCTCAAGTACTGCCTAGGATATATTATGGCATTTTTATTCGAAATATGGAGTTTGGAATTTGTTGTTGGCGAGGTACATATAATAGTAACCGTGTGTCTATACCGGTTTTTCGAACATCTGCATTTTGTAATTTTTATAGTGTTTCTTCGTGTTGTATATTTAATAAACTTCCTCAATCTATCAGAATGCAAACATCTCATTTGTTATTTATAAAATAAGTAAAATACTGGCTCCTTAGTTTGGATAATGAGAGTATCGAATTCTTGGTTAATGGTTCTACCTGATGTTTTAATGAAATGTTCAACTTCCAATTCAATTCAATTTTTGTAAAGTTCAAATTGCTTATGTCAAATTATTTTGCTAACAGTGGCAATAACTCCATTTTTTTTTATAAAAATACTTTTGTCACTTAAAACAAATAAATAGTAATAATTGCTCTATAGCCTTGGGCAAAACCTCACTTTTAATTAATACAACTTTGAGGTAAGGTCAGAAGTTCTTGGTAAATGTGTCAAAATATGTGTCATATTGGGCTTAAATTTGTTAGTCACACTTAGCCCTGAAAGTCAAGGAAATGCGATATACAGAACGAATGTTTGGTCCTGTATATGTACAAATGTACAACCGCTAAATTGTTGGATATACAAAAAATCAGGCTTAACCTAAAAGATCAACCCTTAGGTTTGAAACGACAAGATATAAATTTTGTTAATGAACCAAGTGATTATTGAAGGCAGTATCAAGCGGCTGCCTTGTCACATACTTTTATAATCCCAGACATACTTTCTCAACGAGAAACTACCAGGTTAGACACACAATATCCTTTTAATGATAAAGATCAGCAGAAATTTGTTCTGATCATTTAAGAATCGTGCAGCTAACTTTAATCACTTTATGCCACTTACCCGATATCACAATGTTCGCACTGATAATTGTACCACCGCAAATATGCCTCTGGGTTGCATCTTTGCTTTTATAAATTCCGACATGCCATGGTACATAAGTCACATTAATGGGATCAGCTCCAGAAAGGAATGGTTTGGATACAACTGGCTTTGTTCCACATGTTTGGGCACAACGAAAAGGTTCAAAATCCCAATCGCCATTACTGTGACAGTTCAGATACTCTAGATATGGATCCGGCTTTTGGTACAAAGTTTCACAGCTTGTGTGGGCCAAAGTTCCAGGCTTAATACGCTTATCACACCGCACAGTAACCCCATTCTTTTCGCAGAAGTCGATTTTAAAAGTGATTCCTTTCCGTATAGGAGGACAATATTCTAAAATAAAACAATTGACCGTATAATAGCTATTCCATTATAACGAAGGACTTACTTGTGCATTCAGGATGCTGAGTATTAATCCAGTCTGTGCCCCTGCAATAATTAAAATTGATCCCTTCTCGTGTGTATCCTCCTTTACATTCATAGATAATTGATGTTGATGCTTGTACAACGTCGCCTGGTGCAATTTCTTTTGAAGGATCCTTTTCGTACACCAAGCGCGAGTGTGGAAGTGTAGGTGCTTCGCAACCTACCGTTGATTGCCTTTAATTAATAAGAATGAGTAATCAGATTCCTGTATTTGAAAATTACCTAGATCTACTTACGCATGAGGTTTGCACTCCGGATGAGGTTGGTAAGACCATTCGTATTCTAAGCAAATATTATTACTTCTTCCTTCAAGCTTATAGCCGGGGTTACATTGATAAATGATTGAAGTAAAATCTAGTACTGTCTGACCAGGTTGCACAATTTTTGAGGGCTCGTCTTCGTATACAATTTTTGAATTGGGTACGGTTGGGGCTATGCAGCCTTGTACTGATGGATCTGGTCTGTTAAAGGTCGAATGGTTAGACAAAATAAATGAGGACATTAATATACACATACTTTTCCGTCGGTTTGGGTGTTGGCTTTGGTCTTGGCCTAGGTGTTGGTGTTGGTTTTGGCGTTGGCTTAGGTGTTGGTGGTGTTGTACCACAAAGACTGTGCGCTTCATCAGATCCGTCTCTGCAGTCTAGATTTCCATCACACGTTTTATCATTACTAATACAAGCACCATAGCCGCAGCGAAACGAAAATATAGGGCATTCCAAACCTCCACAAGTCTCTACTTTCTCATCGGATTGATCCTTGCAATTTGCTATACCATCGCACACAACATCCTGACTAATACATTCATCTGATGTGCACTCAAATTCATCAGTTCTGAAACAAAGTTTGTTAAAAATATGTTTGGGATTAAAGAGGACCATGTAACTATAAAATGTTAAGGGAATGTCAATTCAGAGTATCCGAGTATTTATATAGGATGTTTAGAGTTATAAGTATAACCAAAGAGTATAGAACTACATAGAGTACGCATCACAGCTAAACAATTTGTAGCCGTTTCAGACGCGGGCGGTAAGTGCGAAGGGGGAATTTATTAGATCATATGCGTCGACAAGGCTTTTTTTTATGCTTGGGAAGCAATGTGAACACTGGGGTATCAAAATCAGTACCCCAGATAGAAAATATTTGTTGTATGAGATTCGCACTCTATGCAGTTCTATACTCTTTGGTATAACCCTTAAACACCTTAATCATCCCCGTATACTAACAATTTATCTTTTGCAAAAACTATCAGGCTTTCGGGGGATGATAAGGTAAGGATCATTGAGTAAATGGAATTCTAGCATCATTTGCAAGTCTTTCAAAAAAATGTTCTCAAAGTAAGTTTCCTATACATCTTATTTGCAAAGCCCGAACCCTACAGCACCAGATTTCAAATCGCATGTGTATATTCGGCAGAGATCACACACTAAAACGGATTAATTAGGCGTGTTCTCCGTAAGTCGAACATGAAACCTCACTTGAGACCAAATTTTGTTGCAATCTTCTCCTCTGTCATTTGGATTAAAGAGTAAGATTGAAATGACGGATCTCTCAAAGGTTTTCTTATCAATAAAGTGGAACAACACTCTTAGCAGAGGGGAACTTTTCTGACAAACACCAGTTTCCTTACTTCGGATCTTATAATAATGTTATATATAAATTCCCTTCATCGTGGGCTTAGTGGCTTAGTAATCAGTATATATAACTTCGGAAAAATCAAAACGAGATAATCCATACTACCCAGTGCGGTGGAACACAGCGGTGGTTCATGCTCTCCCGAAATCCGGCGAAATTTCCGAAATCTCCTTTCAAATCCGAGGAATCTCCGGTCGATAAATCTCCTACCGAATATCAGTAAGGTATTCGAAAATCTTCTTAGTCTGGCGGCCATGACACTATTCATGGCGCCTCCCAACTGGTCTCTAACAAACAATGGAACAAAGCCAAAAGGCACGGGTTGATTTACACAATGTCATTTAAACTCTTTTGCAGTGGGACTTCGACAAAATCCAAAATGATGACTGGAACTTTAAAAGCAACATTCAGTATTATGAAGATCGGAAAGCCACTGGCGAGTAAAAGTTTTGTGAAGTACCATGGCATCTAGCTGGATAGGTATCTATATTTTAGTCTACACGTATTTGCTACTCTGACCATAGCTAGGGGTGCGTTTCCTTTGGAAACACGATTGTTTTATAGCAGTCATCTTGACAACTGGATGAAGATGATTTGCTACATGGCCATTATCAGGCCGCTGGAGCTTACCAACGCAAACAGGAATATTTTAAAAGTGCGCGCTTAAGCGGCAACATTCTATCTGAAGTTCCCTTTATTTGGGATATTCATGATAGATCGGAGGTTTCACTAATCTACCACGTCTGCCTATTAACTATTGAACTTCCTTACTTGCCCATCTGTAACTCTACTTATGCTACTTTTTCTTCATTTTCATGAATTTTTGTCTAGGGTTATAATTAGCTTTAAGTTTAAGGAAAACTAAAATTGATTAAAAGCTCGAGTGTGAATTCACACGCGGTAGAAGTGTAACTAAATTCAGCTTTATTCTTCTCTCTCACTCTCTCTCTCTCTCTCTTTCTCTGTTTACCACCTCCATAGTGGCATGGTGTATTCTCATTCGAGATGAGTTGAACTGACATATTGACATTTGACAATTGCCTTGGGTACTTTTGTCCATTCCGAACCTCTTGTGTTTACCACACAGACTAGGTTGAATAATTTCAACTATTGCTAACCCGGAATCTCAGTTCCCAAGCTTACAAACCCGGTTTTATGCCAGTTCAACTCAACTCATCTTCCAATGACCGTCAACACGCAAGCGTTCCCATTTCTAAGTACTAACCGTGACAGATGCTGCTTGGAACCGGTGATCAGACGAGATCCAATATTTTGTTTGATCTCTTTTTCGTTACACTTTTTCGAATCACTAAATCGAATTCACAACGTCCCAAAAAAAGTTTCACCTGAAAAAAAAACTGCTAAATCCCCATTGCGAAGATATTCTCTCTTCATTGTGAGCACCTCACAAAATCCAACCTAAGCTACACGCTCCACCTCTCGTCAAGACTCCAAAATATCGATAAGTCCGTCAAACATTCAAAATGCAATCTTGGCCAAAAATACCGTTATACAACTGAATAACTTCATCATCCTACCCGAACCAGACCAGATACCAAATTTTCATCTTCCAATTGCAGCCACTCCCACCCAATCTGTCGTTTTCAAAGAATCGCAATTTGTATACACACCCACAAACGTTAGAGGCGTTCCCGATATCTAGCATATCGTTTTAAAAATGTCGTCATATGAAAAACACCGTCCTTCCTGAAGGCAACACTCTAATTCCAAAAATACATCTTCATTATCACTAATTACATACACATCGAAAACTCAATCAAATCTAACTGTTTGGATTCAAGATTCACGATGATTAAAACACATTTATCACACCAAAAGAATGGGACTATCGATCAGCTGTCATTTCAGCATTCACAGGGAAATTACCATTTTAGCCACCTACATGCTACCAAATGTCGCATCCATACATCTGTCAATCTTCGTTTGATTTCTTACAACAATGGATATAGCTTTCCTGGATGCGTCGTTAAATATTCATTATTAACCTCAAGAACCATTCTTGACATTCACTTTTTAAAGAAAAGCCCTTTCAAATGTCGGGCTTAATGGATACGTCAAAAAGCTAAATTTGCGTCTATGGGCTGAAGAACAACCAAAAGATGTTTAAGAGCTGCAGTTACATCCATTCAAATATATTCGGTCCGTTTTTCATCAAAATGAGGATGCCGCCAACGTTTCTGTAAATGTGGCGCAATATAGCGCCAAAACGCACTATTTTTTGTTTAAAATTGAAGCCCGAGATCTCGACAACATTTGGTTCTATTAAGACGGCGTTACTTGCCACAAAGCCCGTGAAACAAAGGACATATTGAAAGACCGCTTCGGTAAACAATAAATTTCACGCTTCGGACCAGTGAATTGTCCAGCAAGATCATGCGATATCACACCGTTAGACTTTGTCCTTTGGAACTACCTAAAGTAAAGGGTGATCCATTTCGAGGTTCCCTACTTTTTTAAAGAAAAAAAACACAGAAAATTCAAATTTAATGGAGAATGTTTATTATCATTTGAAAGAACATTCTTTGGCATTTATTTTTTGAAGATTATGTCTATCAAATGGTGGCCGTTGCTACGTCGCAGATGGTACCTCCGTTGAGTCCAATTTTCGATCACTCGTTCGAGCATTTCGACTGGTAACTGGCGAATGACACGCGTGATGTTTTCCTCCAAGGCCTGAATCGAAGCGGGTTTGTCGGCATAAGCTTTTGACTTTTCATATCCCCACAGGAAAAAGTCTAACGGTGTGATATCACACGATATTGGTGGCCAATCGACCGGCCCAAAACGTGAAATTATGTGCTCACCGAAATGTTCTCTCAATAAGTCCATTGATTGATGCGATGTGTGGGAAGTGGCGCCGTCTTGCTGAAACCAAATGTCGCCGAGATCACGAGCTTCAATTTCAGGCATCAAGTAGTCGGTTATCATGGCACGATAACGGTCGCAAGTGACGGTTACGTTCGCACCGGCATAATTTTTAAAGAAATATGGACCGATGATTCCACCGGCCCACAAACCACACCAAACTGTTGTTTTTTCTGGATGAAGTAGCAGTTCTTCAATCTCTTCAGGTTGATCTTAGTCCCAAATGCGGCAATTTTGTTTGTTTACATACCCATTGAGCCAGAAATGGGCCTCATCGCTAAACGAAATTTGCCTCGAAAACGTCGGATCTTCTTGGAACTTTACAAGAGCCCATAGAGCGAAGCGATGTCGCTTGGGAAGGTCGAGCGGCTTCAGTTGTTGCACAAGCTGTATTTTGTACGCTTTCAATTTAAGATCTTGACGTAAAATGCGCCAAGTCGTTCCATACGTCAGTCCGAGTTGCTGCGAACGGCGCCGAATCGACTCTCTACGGTCTTCGTGTACACTCTCAGCTACGGCCGCTATATTTTCTTCACAGCGTGCTGGACGTGGTCTATTCGTTCGAATATTATCCAATAATGAATGCTGGGTCTCAAAATGGGTGATAGTTTTGCCAATAGTACGCTCAGTAGGCCGATTGTGTTGACCATAAGTTGAGCGAAGTGCACGAAACACATTCCTCACAGAACGTGAATTTTCATAATAAAGTTGAACAATTTGTAAACGTTGTTCACGCGTAAGTCTTTCCATTATGAAATGCCAAACAATACTAAACAAAAATAACATGACAGCATGACACGACTCACACGTGATCTGTCAAAAAAAGGCTATTGAAAAAAGTATCTCTACTTGGATCACCCGTAATATAGTGTTTTTGTGGATAATCCAGCTACGATTCAAGCATTGGAGAACAGCATTATCAACGCTTCATCGAAAATTTAAACGTCCGCCTGGATGAGCTACGGCGCAGTTGCGGTCAACCTTTGAAAGGGGTTTTCTTTAAAAAGTAAATGCCAATAATGGTTCTTTGGATTAATAATAATGATTACATGATATATTTGAATTTTTTGTGTTTTTTTTGCATTAAAAAAAAACCTTTGATGGAACACCTCTTAATAGGTAGATCATGTATAAGACCATATCACTCTATCGCTAAAGGAATGACCGTATCAAAAATTCACAAGTATTCATTCGATTCTGAACCAACATTTTTGCACTGTTTAATAACTCTGGAGACTTGAACAACAAGGACAAAAACGAATTTTACTATCTGTACAAATTACCGTCTAGTAAAGTATCTTTGATTTCATTCATCTTTGACGAGTGGCTAAAGTACGAAATATTTGGCAAATAGCTATGTTAGGCAGAAAGCTAAATTTGAAATTGAATCTATAAATAGACAGAAAATGCTTCCACTATGTATGCATATCTTAAAGAAATAACGGACGTAACCTCTTAAGAATTTGTCAATATATCTGCTCAAATGGATCAAAGTTCGACTACCGAACCGACTGGCATATTTTCTGAAAAACTGATCACAAACAGATCTATTAGGCTTCCTAAACATTGCATTCCAGGCCGGCATGCTGGCAATCGCGAAAGCAGGCTGTAAATGTTACATTACCACATTGTGACGTTACCATATTCATAGACAGCCAAGCGGCATATTCTTACGTGAATTTTTTTCGGATAAATGGTCGATCTAATAGTCTTGATATAACATATTACAAGATTGACCATATGCATTCCTTAAATAAATAAACTGCTGGGACAATTCAGACCTTTCTGTCATTCGACTGGTATAAAAGGACGCTGTAAGTTAATTTGCAGCCATGGAATTGTAAATTTTTTTTATGCAGCAGAATTTTCTTAAAATTGGAGTGGGTCCAACTTTTGTGAAGTAAACCTTTTTTTGAGAAAACAATTTTAATCATATCGCGTTATCAGAAAACTTCATCAAATTGCTGTGATATACATTATCGAACCAATTTTTAAGCTTTTTTTTTAAGTTTTGGTAATGTTCATTTTTGGTTTATGCCGTCATTTAAGTATTTTACAACTCAGATTAGATTCACAAATGTTTACTAGTGTATCTTTGATCATTGCTCTGATCATTCTCCGGTCATTCTAACAACGAGCGAGTCAATCAATAGAAATGAGAACCCACCCAGACTAACAAACGGAAAAACCAACTGGGAAGGCTTCAAAAACGATATTGAAAATAGTATTCGACTATGTGTATCGCTTAGATCCTCATTAGAACTCAAAGTCGCGGTTGACTCCTTTATCGTTCAAAAAGCAGCATTGAATAATACTTTTCAACAACGCAAAATAGAGAGCTATAGTAATACCAAGTACCCATGGATATAAAAGATTTGGTAAGACAAAAAAGAAGAGCTCGTAAAAGATGGCACCAAACTCTTGCTACGCAAGATAAAAAAACATCTAAATCGGTTGGGTAACTTGCTTTCATATTCGATTAAAAATTTTAAAAACCATGCAGAAGAAACTTATCTACAATGCCTAACCGCTGGAAAGGAATCGAATTCTTCTCTGGAAAGTAATTAGAGTCATAAAAGGGTCGAAAAACGCTGTGCCACCAAACCGATAAGGAAAAGCTGACGTTTTTGCCGCACATCTCGAGAAAACATTTAAGCCATTTGATGGCCCAGCGCAACATGAAAAAGTAAACGTATTCGAGACTACAACCGACAGCAATATAATAGGTTATGCAAGTATTGTCGAGCTTAAAAGGGAAATAGAGAAATTAAAGCCTAATAAAGCTCCGGGTTATAACCCAATTACAGGAGAACTTCTTAAAATGTTGCCTCGAAAAGCATTAACTAAACTCCTCAACATTGTTAATGCAGCAATCAGATTAGAATACATACCAAGACAGTGCAAAGTCGAGGAAGTGATTATTGTTCTCAAACTAGAAAAATCACCGAATGAAATAACATCTTGCAGACTTATTTTACTTCTTCCAATCATTTCAAAGTTTTTGAAAGGATATTACTCGGTCGCTTTCATCTCATTATTGATCAGAAACGCCTTTTACCTGACCATCAATTTGGGTTTAGAAGTATACATTTGACTGTGGACCAAGTTCATCGAATTACTGATGTAATTGAGACAGCTTTCGAAGATAAGAAAATTTGCTCAATCTTGACGTGTCGCAAGCTTCAATACAAATTAAGACAAGTTCTGCCTGAAAAATTTTATAAAATCCTTGTCTGAGTTCAAAGAAATATTGGCAGGAGTACCCTTGGGAAGTGTCCTTGGACCACTCTTGTATCTCTTATTTACACATGATATCCGAGAAACAAACGATACACTTGTTGCCACGTTGGCACAACAATAGAGGAAACAAATATGAAATAACAAAACGCTCTTAATGAGGTTAATGAATGGATAAAATCCTGGTGGATTGCACTTAACGAGAGCAAATCGATTAACATAGATTTTTCGTACGAACGGACAAACCATTTGCCTGTATTTCTCAATACGGTTCGAGGCCCTTTTGCAAAGCGAAATATCTCGGAATGACACTCGTTGCAAAATCAAAATGGAAATGCGAAGAACTTAAAAATAATTACAGACAACTGTACTGGTTACTCGGAAAATATTCGAAGATTAACATTGATTACAAGCTTCTATTATTCAAGCAAGTGCTAAAGCCGGTCTGCACATATGGTATACAACTATGGGATTGTACCAGTGAAAAGAATCTTAACATTCTGCAAACTTTTGAAAACAAAATGTTAAGATAATTCGTCAATGCGCCGTTGTATGTAAGGAATGAAGATGTACGCAGAGATCTGGGTATTCCCGCGGTTAAAGATGAAACGAAAAATTTTGCATGCTAACATAAAAAACGTTTATTTGGACACAACGGTTAACGTGTGTGAGTTAAAGTCTCACACTACTTTAGGCACGTGCTCATCGTATCTTTGAAGATTTCCACTAGCCCACAGAAAATAAAAGAAAAAACTACTGTAGGTCCGAGTCAAGAATGAAAAATTCAAAGATTTTTGGTATCAGTCACAGTTTATCTAATAGCTATTGATGCATTCCGACACAGATGGGTCGCACAAGAGTTTAATACGAAATAACGACAATATCTATGTGTTATAACTAAGAAAAATGTTATAATCAGTATAGAGTCTTATGTATGGAAGATATAATTAAGCACACTTGCACCAAAAACTAGGCTGGTTATTCAAAAAACCTGGCTTATCTGCCGGAGCAAAAATGTTTAATTTTTGTGTGCTATGGAAACAAGCCTTTGTAGGAATTCTGTTTCACGTCTCTTTTATATTCTGACGATAAAAATTAACGGGTGGTTTAATTTTAAGGGCCGATGTTAAATGTGAACCACACGTCAATTTTTTTTCAGCATTTTTCAGGCTAACTCAATTTAAAACATGGAAAGATACACAATCGGGCAACGCGTTAAAGTTTTTCAGGCTTCTTATGAAAATGGGCGTTCAAATCAAAATGCATACCGTGCACTTCGTGATTTTTTCGGTCAATTTAATCGTCCGATTAAAGCCTCTTGACCATTTCAAGCATCGCCAATGGTCAGAAAGGTGGCAAGAAATGGAAACAGTGGATGATCAATTTTCGAAGAAAATCATCTTTAGTGATGTGGCACATTTTCACCTTATAGGATTCGCCAATAAGCAGAATTGTCGCATTTGGACGAATGGTAACCCAAGAATGATTGTCGAAAAACCAATGCACCCACAAAGAGTGACAGTTTGGTGCGGTTTATGGGCTGGCGGCATCATCAAGTCGTATTTTTTTTTTTAAATGAGGCCGGACAGGAAGTTACTGTGAATGGTGTTCTCTATTGTGAGTTGATAACGAACTTTTTATGGTTCGAATTGGAAGATATGGATGCGGGCGATATGTGGTTTCAACAACGGCATAGAAACTCAATTATGCCTCAGCGTCATCGAAATTTGGACCATCGGATGGAGGTGTGCCGCTGAGGTTGCGGCGGCCATTTGGCCGATATTTTATTCCATGCATTTTTGAACCATACCAATTCTATCATAATAATAAGAAATGACAATAATTTGATAAATAATTTGTGTTTTAGCCCAAATTAACATCGGCCCTTAAAAATTAAAGACCCTTTAGTTACCAGTAAGGCTGTAATGTCTTAGCAGAAAGCCACTCAATGACATGACTATTTGCCATGCAAAAGATACTTTCTTACCTTAAATAATTGAGCAAATAATACATAAAAGACTTACAAGCAATTCGATACCTTTCGGTTTGGATCATCATCACAAAGCGTCTCATCAGAATTATCTGCACAATCCTGTTTTTTGTTACATTTAGCTAGTCCATCCACACACGCACCATACGCACATCGATACGAAAACTTGGGACAATTCTGATGAATACAAGATTTCCATGTCTCATCTGAACCATCGGTACAGTCCACGACCCCATCGCAGAGACTATCGCTTGGTATGCATTGGCCAGAATCACAGCTCACTTCATTATTGGTGCAGCAAATTCCTGAAGAAACGACAAAAAACCAAATTCTTTCAACACTTTTCTAAAAATTATTTTTCTGTCGTAAAAATTGAGAGCGCATGCTGTGCGACACAACACAATACTAGTGACGTAGGGGTTATTCCAAAAATAACATTGATAGCTTGTGAATCCCCATTCCATTTCTGCGGTGACGAGGTTGCTTACCAGTTGAGATAAATGCTGCGAAAAGTGCGATGCATAAAGTAAACCTCTGATCTCGCCTTTGTGCCATCTTTACTTAAATCATTCTTTGTAGTTATGTAAGAATTAAATTAGTTCGGATACAAATTTAAATAAGCAACAATAACAGAGAGGCGGCACAACGAACTTCACTATTTAAGATTGCTTACTCGAGCTTAAAGTAACGCGAACACTGCGACCGAACTGAAGTATGCTGACTGCCCCAATCGAATGGAAATAATAATTGTTCTGAGTATTTCATTCGACTTACACTCAGAGAGATTCTCGACCTTAGGTTTTGTTTGGCAAAAGAAACGAAGCTCAGCTTGAGATGTATTCAGGTGACTTGTGTTATGTATGCAATGTGAAGAGGCAGTTTAAGAGAAACATTCGACGAAACAATGAATAGCTTATCAGCGTAAGAGTGTGAACAGGTTTGACTTATCGAAAGCATTGTGATACTGATAATGACCATCATTTTATGCAAGTGGTTTATTCACTCCGTAATCTGTACGTACTTGTTTACTAATAATATATTCGAACAACAAGATTCGAATGAAATATTATTTGGGAAATAGTAAACAACGCTTTGGAGCCCTAAAGTTGTGTTGCGAGAGTTATATATATGTATTTAGCTATAACTTGTTATGCCAGATTTTTAAGATTCACTTATGTTTAAGCACGAAATGTATAATAAATTTCTGCGATAATTCGAAACATTTTTACTGTAAACTCTTAATCTACATGTGTATACAGGGTGGGCCGTCTAGTGGTTTCTTTTTAAATCATAGGTTATTTTTATACTGACAGCTGTTCACCGCTCGAAAACTTGATAGAAAGTCAGTAACATATCACCGCGCAACGAATTAAGTTTCATAAGTAATGGGAATATTTGGTCTTACTAATAAAGCTATAGTACATGGGAAAAATTTAATTTTCGAAAGCAAACATTTATTTGAATATCTTTAAAATCTCAGTTTGTATAATTTACTAATTAATTGAAACTTTATTCAAATAAACTTATAAATCATGAATTACTTTATCTTTTCCAAGATTTAATTTAGTCATGTGCTTAACGGCTTTTAAACTTCGAATGGCCGTAGCTGATACCTATTTGCACTAGATAATCGAAATTGTGGCGTGTTAAGCAAATGCATCGATTTTTTTCATATGAGTCATCTCTGATGAAGCAATAGATCTTTGCCACTCACTCTAAATGTCAAGACTTCCTGTCGTCCTTAGCCAGAGTCACGTCACTTAATTGTCATACCACCAAAGGCCTATGTTGGCTGCCTTTTGTCGATGATAAATTTGTTTGACCATTTTCTGAATCTTAGACCGCATTGTGAATTTCGTGGTGAGGCTATTGTTACATTCCTCAACACAGATATACAAGTCCGTTGTAAAACTTCGTGGCACCTAGGGTTACTGTTACTACTTGAGCGTTAGGCAATATTCAAATGTAGTATTTTGTCATGATGTTGTCAAATGCTAGGCAAAGCGATAAAATGAAACCACTTGAGCTTTCACCTAGCTGATGCCTACCAACACCGACTCTCAGCCTTCTGCTGGCTAGTACCCTTTTCAAGCTTGCTGGAAGTAGATGAGAGCGCGGAGGAAAATTTGTCCTCACACTAAGGTATTTAGTCCTCTTATAATAAAGCTGAGGAAGAATTCCAAACTGGAATCTAAAGTGACGCATAGAGTCCCAGTAAGGATTGACGAAGGGAAAAACCTAAATAAGCTGTTTCGACATATTCGGACAACAAAACTTTTCGAAACCTCAAGGGTTAGACAGCCTGTTGAAAGAGATTATGCCGGAAGTTGCGAAAGGCCAACTGCAGTGCTCAATCCCGTAGCTTATACTAATGGGCTCGTTCGCTAAGAGTAGCTAATAAATTGGATCAGGCCCTTCACGTTTGCGGTTGTGCTTTGGTTTAACTATACAAGCTCAGGTAAAAAATATTGATACTACTGTTTTTATTGTTTATATCCATATTATTATGGTTGGGTGTTGTAGAACGGACTGTAGGGCCACTTAAGTAAGTCAGTATCCTTATTATTATATTTAAGTGGCGCTACAGTCCGGAACAAACCTGGGCCTCAACCAACATGCCTCTCCAATTAGCCCGGTCCTTAGCGAACTGCCCCCAGTTAATCGAAGTCGGTTTCTACTTGTGCGTGCCACTAAAGGCGAGGTTTTCCTCTACTGCGTCCGACGTCTGGCTGGGAATCGAGGACTCTGCGACCCGCAGTATTGGTGTCCATTCGTTCTACATGTCCTATCCGTCTTAAACGTTCAATGCGGAGAATTTTGACCAGGGGCATGTCGCTGTGCAGCTCGCATGGTTCTTGGTTGAATCTTTGCCTCCATAGCCCGTCAACGCAAACGGGACCGAAGATTTCTTTAAGAATGTTCCTCTTAAAACGACCAAGGATTTCTTCATCCGCTTTTGAGAAGGTTTATACTTCAGCGCCATAGAGCAGGACCGTGATGATCAGGGTTTTATATAGGATCTCCTGGCTCAGGAGTTTTGCACAATCCTCTCAAGAATCAATATGAATTGCGCTGTCATGTGACTACAGCGCATCGCCTTGTCTTACTCCTTTTTTGGTATCGAATGTATCGGTGAGATCGTTTAAGACCCTGATGGGACAGCGAGAATACTCCGTCGGACGAGTTTGAGCGGTATACCAAAACTAGACATGGCTCTGTATAGTTCGTCTCTATAAATGCTGTCGTATATGGCTTCGAAATCGATGAATAGGTGGTGGGTATCGATTTGGACTTCTTGGGTTTTTTCCAGGATCTGCCAAATTGTAAAAATTTGATCGGTTGTGGACTTTCCTGGCCTTAAACCACACTGATAAGGGCCGATCAGGTTGTTGGTAAACGGTTTCAGGCGTTCACATATTACGGCAGATAGGATCTTGTAAGCGATGTTGAGGAGACTTATGCCTCTGTAGTTGGCGCAGTTCAGAGGGTCTGATTTTTTGTGGATCGGGCACAGGTTCCATTCTTCAGGCATACTTTCTTCCGATCAGATTTGGCTTATAAGTTGGTTAATGGTTAATTAACGAGCAATCTTTACCTATGTCATCTTTTTCCTCCTTTGGAGCGTGAGTGCATATATGGCTTATGTTGGTGAATTTGGCCTCAGTGCGGATTGTTACAATGCGTTCGCTAATGTCTTGGAAACACTTGCCTAAGTCTGGCATTTGAAACAAATCCGCATCCGAATAGTCGCTGTTTCTACTGACTATAACACGGTCCTTAGTAGATGTCACAGTTTTTCATCCTCTTTTTGCCCGACCCTTCCCATCGTGTTTTCTGGATTGCAGTAATATATGCTTTGTAGCAGCTTAGGGCTTCCGCAAGAGTTCGCTTGCACCTCTCCTGTTTAATGTTCTCACATTCCAGGTGCAGATACGAACGCCGTTGTCCTTTTTTCGTTTAGCAGGATCGTCAACAATAAAATCAGTCCTTTCCGAGGCTACTGGTTGCTTCGCAACTAGTGGATTTTTTTCATGGGTGGGTAGTTAACCCAAAACACAACCCCCAACCTGGAGGGCCAGTTCCAATTTATTAAATGCCCCTACGACACGGGCCATATTGAGTGCTGCCGTTGGCCTTTCGGTTCATCCGCCACCATCTCTGTTCAAGAAGCCTGACTAACCCTTGAAATTCCTAGACAACCTGTTGTCCGAATATGTCGAAGCAGCTTGTCTACGTTCGCCTGGGACAGCAGACCGGGTATTCATTCCGTGTCATTCTGACCTGGCTGTTTATAGTGTTGCTGTTCTTCGTCGTGTTATAAACACATCCATGCCATCCATGCCAAACGAAAAAGTGACAACAACGTTTGTATGGAATGTGTTAGTTCAAAACTAAGGAAAACATTTTTTGCAGTCTCGTAAGTAACCAGGGCCGAGCTTTTTCACAACCATTCATGTGTAAGTGTGTACTTTTTGCACGATGGCAGGACCTCCTGTTTTATGCCGAACCGAAAATTTGAGATAGACTTTTCTTGACAATGGATACTACTCGTATGATTTGTCAGATCATCACAAGAGGATGGCCAGTTCCCAGTGAAAAACTATTTAGGTGTTACTACAGCTGGGTATCAAACCCAGACCTTCTGCGCGGCCGTTCACCGCACTAACCATCGCGCCATTGAGAAGAAGTTTATGCCTTCAAGAAATAAAGGAACATACGCGTTAAACGCACTCGCGCTACGTCGGAGAAACCAATATGGATATTGCGAAAGACTGCTTTAACGATCTCCTTGACAAAACGATTACTTACAACCTGATTAGCTCTTATCAGTGGGGTTCTATTCGTCACACTTCGACAATTCCTGGAAAAAACCCAAGGAACCCAAATTAATACACACCACCTATTCATTGATTTCAAAGCTAACGAGAGCATTTATAACGACGAACGATTGTTTCGTATACCACCTAAATTCCCCTTATGTGCACAATGACGGTGTTCCACCAGGGTCGGAAGCAACCTCACCGAATCATTCGTTAACAAAAATGGATTTAGGCAAGGCAACGGCAATGTCTGCGATTTCTTAAACATCATTCTTGATAATGATTGTGAGGATTGTGCAAAACTTCCTAGCCAACACCAGGGACTCAATGTGATGTGACGTTTGCTAGTATAGAGTAGGAAGCGGTAAAAGTGAGTTAGGCAGTATATTAAGATAAGACTAAGTTTATTCTGTCAACACGAAAGGGCACACAACAACGACGAATGAGAAAACGTCATCTTTCACAGATATTCACCCCTATCGAGGTATCCGTTCGGAACAAAATTTTCTCAGATTTTTTTTATATCGGAGAATTTTGTACCAAGGTTACCGTTCGGATTTGCATTTCGAGTAGATCTTCCGACGAGATGCATCAGGCATAATCGCTTGATGGCTTTATGCGTTAAGTCAACAATTGTTGGCAGTTACGCGCTGAATTTCTTCGGAAAGTCTCCGACGAAAAATTGTTGCGGAGTTTTTACAAAAATGGAAACCACTCCTATATTGTATGTAAAATAAAAAAATAAAATTATTTTGTGTTTTACTACAAAATCGTGCTGTGTATCTGACAGATTGTCAAAAGTACGCGAATGTAGGCTTCATTTATTTTGTTTCGCAACGGATGCTTCATAGTAAACTGTGTTCCGATCGGAACTGGCATTCGTTTCGGAAATTCTTTGAATAGATACCCCGATAAGGCTGATTACGTTGAGGTGGTACTGGATTTTGTCTTCCTCGGCTCCGCTATCAACTCGGACAACATCTCGACAAAAATAAAAAGAATAATTGTGTCTTGCCACCCAATGTTTCTTCAGGCTAAAAGGCAAGTTAGTCATAAAGCACACACTATACAAGACCCTGATAATCACAATTCTATTCTATTTTTTTTATTTTTTTTTTATTTTTATTACAATGAATCATGGACCGTTTCGAAAGCGGATGAAGAAATCCTCGGTCGTTTTGGGCCAACAATTCTTCGATAAATCTTCCCTACCGTTAGCATTGATGGGCTATGGAGACGAAGGGGTATACAAAAGCTGTATAGCGTTTGATGGCTAGCACATGTAGAGCGAATGGACACCAATGCTCCGGCTCGTAGAGTCTTCGATTCCCAGCCAGACGTGTCGCACGTTGTAGAGGAAAACTTCACCGTAAGTAGAAACTGACATCAACCAAATTCAAGTGCACAAGTGGTGAAAGTTAGCTAAGGACCGAGGTAATTTTAAGGAGAACTGGTTAAGTAGTTTTTCTTTTAATGTTGAAGTTAATAATTGTGTTAAATTTAATCAAAATCGATAGAGCCTATTTTTGAGAAGTTTCGCTTTTATTAAATATGTTATATGGGATGTTATATTAGTTTTGGTAACATAAGATCAATAATACAAATCCAAAAATATAAGTTGTTGAAATTCGAATAAGGTCCTATAAGTTCCTCGCTGAGATCACAGACCGACAGAATTAAATTATTCAGGATTCTCCAACATCGTTAGGTTTGATTAAAATTTCGAGTTCGATTTTTTTCATTAAACCAAGACCTCCGAATCGTACAAAGTCGGAGAAATTTCCGCTCCGACGGATACCTCGCTAGGGCTGAATATCATATATGATATCTGCAAACTACATGAAATTGGCAAATTTTGTTCTCAATTACGCTCTATCGCTCAGCATCTGCATGCTCGCAAGGAAGATATTCGGTATTGTACCTACACATAATAAAACAAGTGGCTTAATATACATACAGGTGTCTAAATATTCCTACATTAAGAAGCTAAAATAACTTTTTTTCAGTGTATGGAATTTATTTTTCACTTATTCATGTTAAAGCTCACTCAATTTTATTAAATATAGCTTAATGCATTTGCAGCATCTTATCAAAAAGTTGTTCATTCCTGTTCGGAGAATTGAGACAAGAATAGCCGCAATTGTTTCTCGAATGGATTGTTTAGGTTCCCCCAAATTTGTTGGTTTTGCTTTGTAGACTTCCTGTATGCAATAACCCCACAAGAAAAAGTCAGGAGCAGTAAGGTCAGCCCACATGTGGTGCCAACGGAATGTGGAGTTTCTGGATATCAACTTATTGGGAAATTTTCGTCGCATAACAGGCCGGGATAAGTGAGGAATTGCATCATCTTGCTGAAACCACACAGAGAAAAACTCTCTCAACATGCTCAAGTAACGGTCTCCAGTAGTCGTAACTTTGTGACCATTTTCTTCGAAGAAGAAGAGCCCGACAATGCAGAGGGATAAAACTGCACACCACACTGTGACACGAAGTGGATGCAATTCCGTCTCATGTAGTATCTGTGGCTTGGAAGCACTCCATATTCGCCAATTGTTATTGTTTATGTTACCGTTTAAATCGAAATGGGCCTCGTCAGACATAAAAACACAGTTCAACATGTTTCCTTCCTCTTCCCCCATTTGAAGCATCTTCTGGCGAAATTAAAAACGAATCGGCAAATCTGCTGCGTTCAGTTTGTGACACGAAGTGGGTGCAACTCCGTCTCATGGAGTATCTGTGGTTTGGAAGCACTCCATATTCGCCAATTGTTATTGTTTATGTTACCGTTTAAATCGAAATGGGCCTCGTCAGACAAAAAAAGACAGTTCAACATGTTTCCTTCCTCTTCCACCATTTGAAGCATCTTCTGGAGAAATTAAAAACGAATCGGCAAATCTGCTGCTTTCAGTTTGTTGGCCGTTTGAATTTTATATGGGAATAAGGCCAAATCATTCTGCATAATTGATTGCAATGACTGTTAGCACGTGCCCAAAGTAGTGTAAGACCTTAACTCTCTAAGCCCCTACCCTTTTTGTATTTGTATTGCAACTAAGTATGCGACTTAGGTAGCAATTTTTTTATCACGATTAATGAATGTTTGGCAGGTAACTTTCCTTTGAGATGTCCTGCTATTCCCGCAATTTATAGCACGGTTTTCCATTATCGGGCCAAATCTAAGGGCTTAGTTCTTTGAAGACTCCACAATAAATTTGTTTTGTCAAGAATTTGGAGCACCGTAGTGTTTACGTGTCCCAATAAACGTTTTTTATGTTTGCGTGCAAAATTTTTTCGTTTCATCTTTAACCGCGGGAATACACAGATCTCTTCGTAGATCGTCATTCCTTATATACCACGGCGAATTGACGAATGATCATAACATTTTGTTTTCAAAAGTTTGTAGAATGTTTATATTCGTTTCAATGGTACAACCCCATAGTTGTATACCATCTGTCCAGACCGGCTTTAGCACTTGCTTGAGTAATAGCAGCTTGTTATCAAGGTTAAGCTTCGTATATTTTCCGAGTAACCAGTACAGTTCTCTGTATTTATTTTTAAGTTCTTCGCATTTCTTTTTTACATAAGACTTCCATTTTAATTTTGCATCGAGTGTCATTCCGAGATATCGGCAGCAAACGTGGCAACAATTGTATCGTTTGTTTGTTAAATACCATGTGTAAATAGGAGGTACAAGAGTGGTCCAAGAACGCTTCCTTGGGGTACTTCTGCCAATATTTCTTTGAACTCTAAATATTCATTTCCGAGTTTAACACGTAAGAGTCTATGCTCAAGATACGAGACAAAGATTTTATTGGTGGCCATGGCTCAGAGGAATGCGTAGTTGACTGCTAAGCCAAACGCTGTGGGTTCAAGCCCCAGCTTCGGCAGCATTTCTTTTCTACGACAATCTGAGGCCACCTGTTAGATAATATGAGACAATATAAATCTATGTCTCCTCCTCTGTGCCACTTAGGTTTATGTTATATGTCTTTCCTTCTATGTGTCCATGTTTAAAAAAGGCCGTAGCACGATGGATTCACTTCTACATCTGGATACATTCATTTCTTCAGTTCTTTCTGTAAAAAACCATGCTTCGATTTTGTCAATCGACTTTGAACAAGCATTCGATAGAATTGGCCCACTTGTTATCATAAATCAACTCATACAATGGAAAATTGGACCTAAAATATTGAGCTACGTTAAAGCGTTCCTAACCAACCGCAAATTTCGGGTTAAAACTAACAACATATATTCTAACATTCACAATATGAAAAATGGCATCCCTCAAGGATCTCCTCTATCGGTTACTTTATTTATAATCGCTTTTACCGAAGTTAGTAGTCACTCACAATTAAACCACATCCTTTATGCGGATGACCTAATTCTGTTCTCAAAATGTAAAGACTTAGTCCTAGCTACAATTTTCTCAAACATAATTAAAAACTTAACAAAATGGGGTGACACATCTGGCTCCAAAATTTCTTTTTCTAAATGTGAACTTTTACATATATGCAAAAAATACAAATGTCAAAAAAGTATAGAAGGAGTTAACTTTAACAACCTATGTATTAATAACGTAAGCCACTCAAAGATATTAGGCATAATATTTGATTCAAAATATAATTTTAAGGATCACTGTACTTCCATTAAAAAAAGACTTACTACCAGGATTAACTTAGTTAAATTCTTGTCCTCAAAAAAAAGTAGCTGTAATGTAAATATTATTGTTAATGTGGTTAGATCTATTGTTCTTTCTAAAATTGACTATGGTTTACTAATCTTCGGCAAATGTTCAAAATCATCTATGCAACTCATTTCAACACCATACCATACAGCAGCTAGGACCAGCCTAGGAGCGTTTCGTACAACGCCTATAAAAAACATTTTAACCGAAACCGGACTTCCTCATTTAAGTACTAGAACTGAATTTCTTACCTGGCAAATCATGCAAAAAGTTAACTCAGCATTCACAACACCTATTCATGACGATGTCAAAAAAATACTGAAGTGGAAAAAATCGCCAAAATACCCCTCAGCGCTACAAAAATCATTGGAATCCGCCGCTAAACTGAACATCCCAATCTCCATAACAAACAAATCAAAAATCAACCTCCCTCCTTGGAATCTAGCCAACGATTCTGTTTTTTCTCACCTCTCAGAATATAGAAAAGAATCCACCAGTAACGAAGTATACAAATCATTGTTCCAAGAATTAAGGGATAAATATGTAAGACTCGGATGGCAATCTTTGTTTACTGATGCCTCGAAAACAATAGACGGAGCCTCCTTCGCTGTTGTGAACGAAAATGGTTGTATTATCAGCAAGGGCCTACTTCATTTTACTTCATCTATCTTCACGGCAGAAGCATTCGCTATTCTAAAAGCAGTTCAAGCTGCAAAAGGCAGAAAAACAATCATTTTTACTGATAGCCTGTCTTCAATTAATGCGATAAAAAACACCAATAACTACTCCAATATTGTTGCTGAAATCCGTGACAAACTTATAGCGAATAAAAATAAACTAAGATTAGCCTGGATACCGGGGCATTCTGGCATCGTTGGTAACGAATACGCCGATGCAGAAGCTAAACTGGCACTTAAAGAACCTCTCATCTCATTTTACCAATTCAACCAAAAAGACCTAAAAAAAATATCTCAAAACGTCTATGAATATTAAGTTAAAGAACGGTTGGTCCGAATACCAACACCTATATTCAATGCTTAATCCAACAGCTGTAAAGGCCATTTATCCTACTCATATACCAAACTCAATTATAAAAATCTACATAAGACTGAGAATAGGACACACCAACATAACCCACAAGCATTTAATAACCAAGGAAGCTGCCGCACTTTGTGAATTCTGCGACGAAAAACCAACACTTACTGTATCACACATGCTACAATGTGTAAACATCACTTCAATCAGCAAAATCATATCCGGTAAAAATCTTCAAGAACTTCTAACATTTATCTCTGAAACCAATATAAGATCCATATATGAAATTATTTTAAAACTTAAGTTACAAAAGTTTATTTAATTTTTTTTTCTTAACTTTAACTAGCCTAAAGCCCTGGTAGCTAGCGCTGTACTTATCTTAATTATTGACAGTGTAATTTACTTATGTTTCAATAAAGTTATAATAATAAAAATAAATAATAATAATATGTGTCCATGTGTCTCTTTCTGTTGTATTAATGTCTTGATCTGTCCCAGCCGGTGGCCTCAGTCGCCAGTGCTGTTACGTGTCTGTAGTTCGTTACATACATGTGCGAAGTACTGTGATGTCAATGTCAATAATTTTTCTGACAGAACTTGTCTTAATTTGTATTGGAGGCCTCTATCCAGACCTTATCTATCAAAAGCTTGCTACACGTCAAGAAATACGGCTGAGCAAATTTTCTTTCCTTCGAAAGGTTTCTCAATTACATCTGTAATTCGATGAACTTGGTCCACAGTTAAATGTTTACTTCTAAACCCAAATTGATGGTTAGGTAAAAGGCTTTTCTGATCAACAATGGGATGTGAGCGACCGAGTAATATCCTTTCTGAATTTTTTTGAAATTTGAGCAGATAAGCTTCTTGTCGAAATTCTTGGATTGTTTTGTATGGCAGCAGCTACAGCAGCGATTGTTTCCTTCCTCCAAACTGAAGGGTTTCGATGGTAAGATCTTCTTTCGACTGTCCTATGCTCAGCAAAATTGTTAACAAGTCTCATTATAGTCCATCTGCTCGGAAAATTGCCGCCGAAAATGCGCCTATACTCTCTTTGAACCGAAACTACGGACTCCAGTGCGTGATAGCGGCAGACAATCGGATTCTTGTTTCAGTGTTTCAGTTATCTATTATTGTTAAATCTAAAAATCAATCTGCAAAAAAAAAAATTGCCAGATCCAGTACATAAAAAAAAAGTTATTCATTTTTTTTTGGCAGCGGCTTTCATCAGCCACCCTGTATATTATCTGTAACAATTAAATCATAAGTGGATTCAAGCGACAAAAATCGCTCTTAACTGCTCTCTGCATTGAATGGATGCTAATAAAATTGAACCATCCCAAAATTTAAATAAGTTAAATGGCAAACAACGAAGCATCTCATCGATATGTTAACAATTCATCGCCAGGAAAAGCTTCCTTCTTTTAAAACAACCCTCTACACATCATAAACAAAGAAGGAAGGATTCTAAGCAGCCTTGAATTTGAAATTAATAATTCTTTGTACATTATAAGAATCATTGTCAAGTATAATTCATTGTTGGCTGTCTATGGCTACACACTTCTGATAACCCAAAAGAATCGCTCTCTAATTCCTCAAGCGATAACAAAGTTCTCTTTTTCAGCGTTTGGATCGCTTAAAAACGTGGGAAATCCATTTAAGTCATTTACAAAACATATTAATAATCGGTTTGCTGTTCGCGGGTGCATATTTACGAGTATGTTGATAATATGAAAAAAAAAATTGTTGTTGCGTCTAACGTGAATTAAAAAAATTAATTCGATCTTAATCAGTGTAGTTGCAGTAAATGACATAAAAATGTCACAAATTGAATATTCTGTATCTGCTTCATGGATCATAATAATCACAACATTCGTAACTTGTGGTAAGAACATCTTTATCCGAAAGTGGGAAGATACAAGGGATTTTCCATTCGTTATACACGCACAGTGTCAAAATTAAAGATCGTATATTCATTTTATTTTTGTTGAGCATTAGATGCATCGATGCATTAGATAACGGTAAGAGATCGCGGTATTTAAATGTGACACTGATATTGGAGACTCTAGATCTACTTCTTCACGATCATTTTATCAACAAGAATGTTCGCCGGTTAGTCCACAAACAGATTCGTCAGCGCTCTCAAATTAGAATCGCACCGTCACGAACGCAAATCATTTGTTGAAGCTATTTTTATTTGTGTACTCAGGAAGTTCCTAGGCCTGCTTTACATCATGCATTCATGATCGATTACTTACTTACTTAAGTGGCGCTAAGGTCCGGAATGAACCTGGGCCTCAACCAACATGCCTCTCCAAATAGCCTGGCCCTTAGCTAAATACCTCCAGTTGCGCACTCCAAGGTGGTTGAGGTCGGTTTTTACTTGTACGCTCCACTACTGCTCTACTGCGTCCGACGTCTGGCTGGGAATCGAAGACTCTGCGAGCCGGAGTATTGGTGTCAATTCGTTCTACATGTCCTAGCCATCTTAAACGTCCAATGAACTGGCACATGTCGACGTCGAGGTACAGCTCGTATAGTTCTTGGTTGAATCTTCGTCTCCATAGCCCTTCCACGCAAACAGGACCGACGATTTTTCGAAGAAATTTCCTCTCGAATCGACGAAGGATTTCTTCATCCTTTTTTGAGACGGTCCATGCTTCATCACCTTAGAGCAGGACTGGGATGATCAGTGTCTTACATAGCATCTCCTTAGTAGTTCGAGTGAGGGCTTTACTACTGAATTGCCTTCTTAGCCCGAAGAAACAGAGGTTGGCAAGAGTAATTCTAATTTCTGACGAGATGTTGTTGTCAGAGCTAATAGCGGAGCCGAGATACATTAATTCCCGTACTAACTTAATGTTATATCTTTCAATGGTGATGTTCATCGATGTTGTGTGTCCTTTCGTCTTGAAAACATATGCTTAGTCTGGCCTTCATTTACTGATAAACCTATTTTTCCGCTTCCTTCTCTATACTAGCAAACGTGGCTAAGACATTACGTTGAGTCCTACCAATGATGTCAATATCGTCGGCGTATGCCAGTAGTTACACAGATTTTTGGAAAATTGTTTTGGCTTGGCTCGTGAGTTTTGCACAATCCTCTCAAGAACCAAATTGAAGAAGTCACATGCCATCGCATCGCCTCGCCTAATTCCTTTTTTGGTATCGAATGTTTCGGTGAAGTCGTTTCCGACCCTGCTGGAGCAGCGAGAATTTTCCATCGTCATCCTACACAAGCGGGCGAGTTTGGGCGGTATACCAAAACGAGACATGACTCTGTATAGTTCGTTCGTCTCTATAAATGCTGTCATATGCGGCTTGGAAATCGATGAATAGGTGTTGGGTATCGATTTGGACTTCTTGGGTTTTTTCCGGGATCTCCCGAAATGTGAAAATTTTCTTGGCCTTAAACCACACCGATCAGGTTGTTGGTAAACGGTTTCAGGCGTTCACATATTACGGCAGACAGGATCTTGTAGGCGACGTTGAGGAGACTTATGCCTCTGTAGTTGGCGCAGTTTAGAGGGTCTCCTTTTTTGTGGATCGGACAAACGATGCAGAGGTTCCATTCTTCAGGCATACTTTTTTCCGACCAGATTTGGCTTATGAGTTGGTGGATTTAACTTTCCAAGTCATCTCCGCCGGCTTTATAAAGCTCAGCAGGAAGGCCGTCATTTCCGGCAGCCTTATTAAACTTTAGTGTAGAAATTGCTATCCCCACTTCACTCAGGTCTGGTGGTTGGCAGTTTTTGCTGTCATTGCCAATATTAAATGGTTCGTTCTGCCTGACAACATTCTGCGGAATATTGTTCGTCATCGCCGTTTAAAAGTCTACAGAAGTGGTTCTTCAATATCCTCAGCATCGACTGTGTCTCAACTATGATATTTCCTTGTTCATCTTGACAGGATTCTTTTCGAGCCTTGTATCCCTGGCTCCGACGTTTTACACTTGGGTATAACTTGCGGAAATCGTTCCTGGAGTTGCACCTCTCTATATCCTCGATGGCGCACTTTTCTTGCTCTTTTTTCTTCTTACTGAAAAGCCTTCACCTGCTTGTCGAAGCAGCTTGTCTAGGTTTGCCTGGGACAGCAGGCCGGGTTTTCGTTCCGTGCCATTCTGACCTGGCTGTTTATGGTGTTTCTGTTTTGCGTCGTGTTATCAACACTCGGGCTTATCTTTAGCAAGTCAAATCCGGTTGAATGGAACCAGTACCCAACTGGTACCACTTGGAGGTTAAAAATAAGCACTTGATGTGTAGTCTGTGTAGTCAGAGTTACAACCACTGGGCATTGCCGATTTAAGGCCAATCAGAGTTTACCCTCGTTCTACAACACCCAACCATCATATCGACAATATTCTTTGAATTAATTGCACTTTTTATGGAAACCTTTTGTCCTTTAAAACGAGTCGCAATATGGTTCTATTGTTGATAAAAAGCTTATCGCAGCGATGATACGACACATGTTGGTTTTCAGAAACACTCTTCTTACCGCTTCAACCAGTTTATTAAACCATTTTAGGCGTAGATGAAAGGCATATCGACGACCTCACACTGTTCCTTGCTAAACAAAATTCGACACCAAAGGAAGGTTGGTGTTGTCAGATGGTTGGCCTCGATATTTTCGACGATATGCAAGTTAAATTAACACAACTGAATGCTATTTCCAATGTACAGGATCACTATTTTGTGAAGCGATTCATTGTCAAAATTGCACTAAATTTGCATTTGAAAAACATGGCTTGAATTTTAAGATCTGTTGATAAATGTGAAAGTTATTTAATGTTTACACACCGCCGACATAAATTATGGCACACCCTGTATATAGAAGACATCGAAACATGTGGAATGTTCTTATGCTGTGCGAACACATAAAGTTCTAAAAAAAACTTTATGATTATAGAAATAACTCGTCTCACTAGTGACACAAAACCGTATATCAACATTTGATGATTTTTGACATCTTGTGATATTGTTATTTTTTTAGCATTTTTAACTTTTTATGCGTTTCATCAATAGTTTTTTAAGGTGGCATACCCAGCCAAAAATCGTTAAGAAAATTTAGTTACTTTCTTGTTTCACTAGGGCTACAAACTGTCTTCTCTAGAATCCCAGATGTCATGCTGAATAAACATACCCCATATTTCAGTTACAGAAAATTTGTTCTATATGAAGGCCCAATGAGGTGCCGTAACATAAGGCCAAGCGTCATAAGGCCAAATCTATAAATTTGGTCTATGGCGCTTTGTTAAAGTGAAAGTGAGGGCAACGTCCAATGACACTAGGCGAAGCATATTTTACGAAGCATCTGTGAATTGAGCTTCTGCTCATGCGCAAATTTGTCAAATATTGAACCAAAAATAAGTCCATTATTTTTTTTTATTTAGGCATCTGCTGTACGGACTTAGAGTGGACATGTGATGATGGCCAATGCATACCTAGTGCAAATCATTGCGATGGAGTTTTCAACTGCAAGGATAAATCGGATGAAACAACTGACGCATGCATACATGTAGAATGCGACAAAAGGTATTTTCAATGTGCTTATGGCGCATGTATAAATGGAGGAGCCCAATGCAATGGTAAAAGCGATTGTGTCGATAGTTCGGATGAAGCCAGTAACTTATGCAAAGACGCAGAATTAAATACAAAATGCACGTAAGTTTGAAAAAGAAAGTTCTTAAGGTTTTAAAGAAGAGACTTACAGGTTGCTGGACATTTACACTTATGCCACCTATCGGAATATGAAAAAGTTCCAACTTTGTATTCTAATCTAATGGAGGGTTTTTAAGAAATTTGGGACTCATTTGTTTCGTATATGATCTAGACTTTTTGAAGGTGTTTCTAATTTTGTGTAGGTTTACGCTTTTTTGATGATGCAGGTAGAGTTTAAGGAGTTTCTTGACTCACTGACTTTTCTGGGTTCGTTTTTTTGTTTTCGTTTATAATTTGCATAATCTTAGCTACACGTTGGCTTAACTTAGTATCAGGGATCCAGTCATAATTAGTTAGTCCATCGATAGACTTTAATTTCAAGTCATTAACTATAGCTATGTTGGATTAATTTAAACGTTTTCTTAACACCTTTATGCTATTACAGTGAAGATGAATTTCAATGCAACTCGGACCAATGCATCGATTTGGAATTGGCATGTAATGGTAAATTTGACTGCACAGATAAGTCTGACGAAACTGTTGACAAATGCATGGGGACTAATTGCGATGGATATTTTCGTTGTGGCTATGGCGCTTGTATTGAGCTCGATAGCAAATGTAACAATGTGCAGAACTGCGTAGATGGATCAGACGAAGCTTCCATATTATGTGGGAAAGACAAAATTAAAATTACTACCACATCATCTACCACAACTACTACCATACCGCCACCACCAAAGACAACAACGCCGTTAACTTTTGACGAAGGTTGCACGGCTCCAAATATCTCCCATTCACGAATTTTAAATGAAGCTGAACCCAAAGGGATAATACATGCCAATGAATTTCTGCTGGAGTTTACGGTTATTCTTATAGAATGTGATCCTGGATATACACTTAGGGGACAAAATAATAACATATGCATAGGATCCGCCTGGCAAATTTTACCTCATCCAACATGCATAATTCAAGGGTAAACACGTTACTATATTCAGGGTTTTAATAATCATGCTAAAAAGTATTCATTTCTATAGTCCACAATCAAAATCAAGATTAGGATCAATTTGTGCAGCACCTAATATTCCTAACCTAGAACCGGTATACAAATTCGATCCGACTAAAGTTATAAGACCCAATGAAACTGTACCAGAAAATATTCCAATTATTTATAAGTGTTCTGCAGGATATGCTGTATCCAATCACATTGAAAATATTTGTGAAGATGAAAAATGGAAATATAAACATCCTTCATGCATGTTATCAGGATGCATAGCACCTATGATTTCGAACTCTCTATTGGCATATCAATACCAGCCTGAAAGTGTTATACAACCCGGGAAATTTATCCCAGATAACACTGGAATTGCCTATGAATGCAACTCTGGCTATACACTTTCTGGAACAAACTATAACTTTTGTAACAACTCTGGTTGGAATAATCAACATCCCGAGTGTCAGAAGATCTCCTCCTCGTAAGTGTCTTAGTTGAATTAAAATAATTTTCGGCTCTAATGAGCATTTATTACTTTGTAGGGTACCAACATCCGGTTGCATAGCACCATATATTAAAAAGACATGGTTGATCGATCAACAAAAGCGCCGCATACAGCCCGATGAACGAGTTCCAGACAATTCCTTTTACAACTATACGTGTGACCGTAGCTTTACCCTTGAAGGGAATTCTCAAAATGTCTGCATGAATTCAAAATGGTTACACGATCATCCGATGTGCATAAGTAAACTACAATTGATATATTGTTGAATAAATCGAATTTGTGAGTTTTATTTTCAGAATATTGTCCAAAAGACAAGATTGAATCGATTACCTTTGATGCTATATGCAAAACGGGCCCCACTACGGTGCTGTGCAGCGACATTAAGCCGAATACCAGTGTAACAATACAGTGCAAGCCGTATTACTGGCATACTGACCAGTGGGTGCAATCAGTAGAATGTACCGAAGATGGCGAATGGAATCAAACACCACAGTCATGCTTACAAGAGTGTGGGAAAAATTCACCAAGGAAACGTACTTTAATAGCGAATTCTCGACAAGACAACATAACGTACGTACCATGGCATGTGGGCATTTTTAGTCGATCATCCGACTCTTATGAACAAATCTGTGGCGGTAGCATCCTTAGTGCAAAAGTTGTTATATCAGGTAAGAGTTTGAAAAATTATTAAATTGGATTAATTTTTTTTTTGGCACCACAGGCTCGTTAGTACCCAGGGCCTAGCTTTTGCTCACAACCATCCATTTATGAAACCAAATAACAAACTAAAGACTACTTACTAATTTAAATGGCGCTACAGTCCGGAATGAACCTGGGCCTCAACCAACATGCCTCTCCAATTAGCCTGGTCCTTAGCTAACTGCCTCCAGTTGCGCACTCCAAGTTGGTTGAGGTCGGTTTCTAATTGTGCGCTCCATTTAATAAGCGGTCTTCCTCTACTGCGTCCGACCTCTGGCTGGGAATCGAACACTCTGCGAGCCAGAGTGTTGGTGTCCATTCGTCCTACATGTCTTAGCCATCTTAAATGTCCAATGCGGAGTTTTTTTTGACCAGGGGCATGTAGCTGTACAGCTCGTATAGTTCTTGGTTATATCTTCGTCTCCGTAGCCTGTCAACGCAAACGGGACCGAAGATTTTACGAAGAATTTTCCTCTCAAATTGATCATGCATTTTTTCATCCGCTTTTGAGACGGGCGATGCTTCAGCGCCGTAGAGCAGGACTGGGATGATCAGGGTCTTATATAGGATCTCCTTAGTAGTTCTGTCCAATTCATCGATGTTGTGTGACCTTACGTGTTGACAGCATATACTTTGTCTTGCGTTTATTTACTGCTAAACCCATTTTTGCCGCTTCCTTTTCTATACTAGCAAACGTGGCTATGACATCACGTTGGGTCCGACCAATGATGTCAATATCGTCGGCGTATGCTAGTAGTTGCACCGATTTTTGGAAAATTGTGCCTCTGGTGTTGGCTCGTGAGTTTTGCACTTTCCTCTTAAGAATCAAATTGAAGAAGTCACATGACAGGCCATTTAGGCATTGCCTAAATATTTTATTGATATCGAATGCGTAGGTAGCGAGAATTCTCCATCGTCATCCTACACAAACGGACGATTTCGGTTGGTATACCATTTATATATTTTCTTCCGACCAGATTTGGCATATGAGTTGGTGGATGTTATTTACCAAGTCATCTCCGCCTGCTTTATGTCGTCATTTCCGGCAGCCTTATTAAGCTTGAGTTGCCAATATTGAATGGTTCGTTCTGCCTGACAGCGGAATGTTGTTCGTCATCGCCGTTTAACAGTCTGCAGAAGTGGTTCTTCCATATCCTCAGCATCGACTGTGTCTCAACTACGATATTTTCTTGTTCATCTCGACAGGGTTCTGTTTGAGTTTTTATCCTTGTCTTTGAAGTTTTTCACTTTGGTAAAACTGGTGAACATCGTTCCTGGAGTGGCACCTCTCTATATCCTCGATCGCGCGCTTTTCTTGCTCTTTTTTCTCCTTTCTGAAAAGCCGGTGTTCTTCCCTTCTTCTCTGCCTATAGAGCTCAATGGCAGCTCTCGTGTTCACTTGCAGCTTAGCCTTGTGGGCCTCGTTCTTGGCTGCAAGCTTCTATCGGCTTCCTCATCAAACCAGGCGTTTTTTGCTGGTGTGAGCGAAAAACCTAGCACATCAGTTGCCGCTGATCTAGTGGCTTGTTGGCATCGTTGCCTTTGTTCTTCGACATTCGATGCTAAAGACTAAATACTACCATCAGTCATGTTCGTTATCACATTACAAGACTGCTTTTTTCATCCTTATTCATAACTCATTTTCCCAATACTAGTTTTCCAGGTCTTCTGCCAAACTTGATTGCTGTCTGTCTGTATACCTCTTGCTATCTGTCTTTACTGCTTGCTATCTGTTTCTACCTAAGCGAATATAGAAATACAACTACCTATCTGCAAGTGCTAATAGTCCCTTAATTTCTAATCGTTAATGAGACTTTTGACAGCTGCATCGTTATCAAATCCAGTTAGCGCTGTGCAAAGTGCTGGATTTATTTCGCTGCGATGATGTATTCTTTTTAAATGCTCGTAGAATAAATAGTGTTTTTCAGCCAGCGGCTCTGTTCAGGTTTGATGGAGCTGGTAACAGCGGGGGCGTCAGTATTCGATGTTTCCGACGATTGCCGACTGCAGCTCAGTCGACATCATATGCTCCTCTTAAAGTGATTGATCACTGATTCATGAGTCTGCCTCTACGCGTGCTACCTACATATAAAAACATAAATTTTAAATTTCGTAGACATAATATCCATGCCCATCCCGTTGGAATTGGATACATTCAGAATCAAAAACGTGCGAATAGTAGACGTGGGACATGGAATAAAGCAAGGAAACCAGTCGTGTGTTATAGAAATATTTGTATCTTGAACACAAATCGGTCTGAAACTATTTACTGTCATGCCAATTGATATGATAAATTAGTTAAAATATTTCGTATTTTTTTGCAATTTGAAATTTGTGAATTTAACTAAGTGCCTGAAGCTTGGATGGTGGCTCCTTAAAACACCGATTACACCCTTACCAAGTCAGAATCCCAGACAGATCTTCAGGGTCAAGGTAACGTACCTGTGCAAATGATGGAGAGGGTGTTGGTGTTTTCTTCAAAAGGCTAAAGCTCAGCCTATATATTTCCGTCTGCCTTATCATTGCACTGTGTTCGAGGCGGAACTCATGATGATCAAAGGAGCCATATCTTAGCTGCAAGCGAATGTTATATCCGTCAAGGATATTAGCATCTTCTCAGACATCGAAGGGGCCCTCAAATCCCTGGTATCAATCTCAACAAATTCAAAGACAATCCTAGTCTCGGTAGCCCTTGATCTCGGTAGCCCTTGATCTCGATTGATCTCGATCGCCACCATAGTTGTCATCACTGAACACTGTCTAGGCTACGTTTTCATTTGAAAGATTTCTGTAGCTTTATGGACGAAGAGGGAGAAGAAACAATTTTTCATCTTCTTTGTAACTGCCCAGCCCTATCAAACAAAGTAAAGCTCCATCCTGGATCCTGGAGTATAGTTCTTGGTTGAATCTTCGTCTCCATAGCCCGTCAACGCAAACGGGACCGAAGATTTTTGAAGAATTTTCTTTTAAAACCGACCAAGGATTTCTTCATCCGCTTTTGAGACGTTCCATGCTTCAGCGCCGTAGAGGAGGACTGGGATGATCGGGGTCATATATAAGATCTCCTTAGTAGTTCGAGTGAGGGCCTTACTACTGAATTTCCTTCTTAGCCCGAAGAATCAGCGGTTGGCAAGAGTAATTCTTCGTTTAATTTCTGACGAGATGTTGTTGTCAGAGTTAATAGCGGAACCGGGATAGATAAAGTCCCGTACTACCTCAAAGTTATATCTGTCAATGGTGACGTTCTGTCCAATTCGTCGATGTTGTGTGTTCTTTCGTGTTGACAGCATATACTTCGTCTTGCCCTCATTTACTGCTAAGCCCATTTTTGACGCTTCCTTCTCTATACTTGCTCCATCCTGGAGCCTATCTTTTTTTCAAATCTCAGCAATTTAACAAAAAGGAAGCGAGACGTCCTCCGTTTTATTAGTTGTTCAAACTGGTTGTCTTACAGGTAACAAGGAGAATGGACAAGACCCACGTGGTATATTAAAGGACCACAACTGGTCTAGGTTTGCTGCCACTCTAACCTAACCTTATCTAAATTTATTTTTACTTTTCTTATAGAAAATATTTATTCTACATAAATGAAAGTTAATAAAAATCTATAAATATGGGAAAATAAAATTGCAAAATAAGGGTTGGCATAGTTTGTCAATTTACTTTACCATCACACACTAGGTCTGTTCCCGTACTTTTGCAGTAAAGATTAGTAAATTCTCAAATTTCTTGGAGTGGTGGTTGATTCTCGCAGAGAGAGACAAATTTACGAAAAAGGACGGGAACGCGTTTAAGTTTAAATAAGTAAAATTGCCTTTGCTATGTAAACAAAAAAACGTCAGACAGAAGTCAAACTATATATCGTAAGCTTGTGCATTTCCTCCAGCTCAATTTTGTTTGTCAATTTTTTAATATAAGTGACTTATTAAACGTACTTCCGGCAGTAATTTCATCATGTGAAAGCGATTCATAAATCTATGAGTTAGTTGCTAATGAACCTGGAAGTAATGACGAACTTATTTTGAATGAATTAATACACATAAGTGTTAAGCCAAGGCTTCATTGCATTGAAGGTTATTTAGACGAAGTAGTACCATCCTACACAGAAGAAGAATTTCGACGTCATTTTCGAATTTCCAAATCATTATTGCGCGATCTTTGTGACAAGTATCAAATGTCAAATATTTATATGAACCTTCGTTGCCACTTGTTAAATCTTAACTGACAACTGATTCTTAGGCCGTGTGTCAATTGCGTTAAAATTTTGGCCAGTGGATAAATTTCGACATTAGTATGGTGAATTGAGACTTCAAAATTTTAACCTGCTTAACAGCTTGCTAAAATTTATCCAGTGGCTAATTTTTGACATTTGGTATACCTACTTAGGGGTGACAGAGATGGAAAGCCATCTCACGCTGATTCCTCGTTATCAGTGTTCACATGTGGTGGGAAAATATTGCAACATTCAGATTGTTAAATAAAAAGCAAAGAACAAATTTTTTTCAGAAAATCTAATGCAAATTGTACATTAATTTAAATTTTTGTTTTTAAAAAAGATGGTTTCAAAAATGTTATGATTACATTTGTTTCGCTACATGTGAAATATGTTAAACATGAACAAAGTAGGGCGGATATCTTTAATCATGATCACAAATTGTACAACAATTTTTTTATAATGACAATAATTAATAATTTGATGCTCTTTCTGAAATCTATTAGGTTTTTTTTATTAAAAGAAATTATAAAGAAGGGATTTTCGTTCCAATTCTTTTGGGAAATTATGTTCAATAGTATTAAAATAAAATCCCATTTAATCCAATTGACACAGCAAAAAGCTAATTTTTTTTTTAACCCTACAGAAATGTCAAAAATAAGCCAGTGGATAAAATTTAACCCGCATTTTAACGCAATTGACACACGGCCTTACCAACCGAATTTTCTACATATAATTTGTTTACATATTTTTTATGGAGGGGTAGTTTTTTGCTCTCTCGTGAGCTCTCCCTCTTACTTATTTTTGCGTACGAGAACGGCAATAAGTAAAAATCAGTAAGAATCAGTAAATATTATTTTGTATGGGAAAAGACCTATTATCTACCTATTTACCAATTGTAATTTGAGATCCGGAACACGGCCAGTTATGAGTTCATGCATAGATACTTAGTTTTAGCTTAACTACGACACTTTGCAAAATCATGTTTTTGTCAAAAACAGTTTGATAATTTGTATACAATTTCATATCCGAATTTTGGTGGTTGTTGATTATAACTTGAACTGGTTATACCACACTACCCCCGTATTACCACTGAGTAGGTAATCAGTGACTAACTTTTGACATTTGCGCGAGTATTTTAGAGATGATTAGCTAATCAGCGTTTATTTATGCAAGGGCTAGTATTTAACCACCGATTCGTCTTCTCTTGTTTCCACATAGCCGCACACTGTTTCTGGGATAATTTAAGAAATGATAAACACGATAGATCAATCTTTTTGGTTGCTGCCGGAAAAAATAATCGCAATTATTCGGCCTATGATCCTGAAACATTATTTCGCAATATATCCGAAATCGTTATATCATCCAAGTATGTAGAAATAGTGCAAAATTTTAAATCTATTTTTTATTTATATTCTTTTATGTTGTTTGCAGATATATAGGCGAACAAAATGGATACCAATCGGACATCGCATTACTCGGATTAACAAATTATCTCATTTTCTCAAATTATATCAAGCCCCTCTGTATTAAGTGGGAAACAAATGCAGATAAAACGTATCCAAGTAATATATTCGGGCAAGTTTCTGGCTGGGGTAAAACCGAGAACAAGGACTTTAGCGAAATTCTTCAGACCGGAAATTATCATACAACAAGCTATTGGAAGTGCAAAGAAACATTTGCAGATCAGTACACAATAGAAAGTGACACTTTCTGTATTATTAACTTGGATAGGACGTTGCCATGCAGTGGAGATAGTGGTGGAGGTTTTGTTGTCCAAGAAAACAAAACATTCCATTTATACGGAGTTGTAAGTAATGCAGCACCTCTTGGTAAAAAGTGTACTGAAACCGATTATGTTGCTATTATCAATATTCAGTATTATGAAACTATGATAACAGATTTCATAAGAACAAACCGAATCATATAGTAGATCTAGAAAAGAACTAACGCTTGCTTTTCGTGTTAACAAACAAATATTTGGTTTTGTAAATATGAGAGTGATGTATGTACATGTATGTATTAAGTGTCAAGTTTATTCTACTAAATATAAAATAGGTCAATTAGTAATTTTATTTAAAAAAAAAGTTTGATTAAAACACTCCTTCGCACTATATTCCAAAGAGTCAACTGGATTATCAACTTTACGTTCGAACTTGTTTTTCTGTAAAGTCGGGCTTTTTCACAGCCTGAAAAGGTCACATGAGGAACAATGGTATGAAATAATTGATGGTATGCTCAGTTCTTAATTACTGAAAAACTTCATTAAAGAATTGTTATTATTATTCATAAAAATGTAAATAGTCGGACATTCGCTGATGACCCATGCCATCATGTAAGGGAGGCTTTTTGATTTAAATAAATTAACTAAGATATACAATGGGTGTTATGAAAACGGAGAACCTGCTAAAAACTCAACTTTTCCGAGCAGGTGCTCCATTTGGTATGAATTGAATATGTGAGTAGGTGCTCAACGATTGAGCATCTACTGGTTCGATGAGTACCTGCTCCATTGTTTGGTATGAATAAAGCGAAGCACGTGCTCCATCGAATTGAGGACGTGCTCAACATTTGTGAGTCTGCTAGGTTGGATGCTCAACGTTAAAGCTAGAATTGTTTTTAATTTTGTGCCATAAAAGGCGAAGTTGATGGCAATTTTGAACCGAACGTTTAAATTGTATAAAAGGAAAAGAGTTTGATATGAAAGTGATTATCGTGTGCTATATGGGTTTAACCAATCAAATGTGGATTTTTTAGCGAATCATTTCCTTGGGAATAATTTTGAAAGGAGGGGTGGTGCACTAACAAATCCCTAACAGATCCCCGCTTTCAAAGTGGAGTTGGTGAAGTGGTCCACAGTGTCAAAAACAATTTTCATTTGTAACTGCGGCAATTATAAAAAAATCAAACCATTGTATCAAAGCATAAATGGCAAGAATGGCAAGAAAAAATCATTTTCCCTCCGCAATAGGTGCAATTGACAATACGCACGTTCCCATCATAAAACCGACTCTGCCAGCCGGGGTATTGGTGTCCATTCGTTCTATATGTCCTAGCCATCTTAAACGTCCAATGCGGCATGTCTCTGTACAGGTCGTATAGTTATTGGTTTGGTCTTCGTCTGCATAGCCCGTCAACGCAAACGAAACGGAAGATTTTTCGAAGAATATTGCTCTCGAATCGACCAAGGATTTCTTAATCCGCTTTTCAGATGGTCGATGCTTCAGCGCCGTAGACCAATGAATTTCCTTCTTAGCCCGAAGAAACGGTAGTTGGCAAGAGTAATTCTTCGTTTAATTTCTGACGAGATGTTGTTGGCAGAGTTTCGCTTCCTTCTCTATACAAGCAAACGTGGTTACGACATCACTTTGAGTCCTACCAATGATGTCAATATCGTCGGCGTGTGCTGGTAGTTGAACCGATTTTTGAAAAATTGTGCCTCTGGTGTTGGCTCTGTAAAGTTCGTCTCCTTAAATGCTGTCGCATGCGGCTTTGAAATCGATTATGGTTTTTTTTCAGGGTCTGCCGAAGAGTGATTTGATCATTTGTGGACTTTCCTGGCCTAAAACCACACTGATTAGGGCCGATCAGGTTGTTGGTAAACGGTTTCAGGCGTTCACATATTACGGTAGGCGATGTTGAGGTGACTTACGCCTCTGTAGTTGGCGCATATTGTAGGGTCTCCTTTTTTGTGGATCGATGCTGAAGTTCCATTCTTCAGGCAACTTTTTTTTGACAAGATTTTGCTTATGAGTTGGTGGATGTTATTTACCAAGTCATCTCCGCCGGTTTCATAACGCTCAGCGGGTAGGCCGTCATTTCCGGTGGTTGGTAGTGTTCGGTGTCGTTGCCAATATTGAATGGTTCGTTATGCCTGACAACGGATTGTTGTTCGTCATCACCGTCTAATAGTCTGCAGAAGTGGTTCTAACATATCCTCAGCATCGACTGTGTCTCAACTATATTTCCTTGTTCATCTCGACAGGATTCTGTTCGAGCCTTGCATCCTTTGCTTTGACGTTTTACACTTTGGTAAAACTTGCGAACGTCGTTCGTTGAGTGACAACTCTCTATATCCTCGATCGCGAGTTTTTTTGCTCTTTTTTTCTTTCTGAAAAGCCGATGTTCTTACCTTCTGCTCTGCCTATAGAGCTCAATGGAAGCTCTCGTCTTCACCTGCAGCTTAGCCATGTAGGTCACGTTCTTGACTGCGAGCATATGTGGGCATTCCTCTTCTAACCAGGGGTTTCTTGTTGCGGCTGATCTAATGACTTGTTGGCATTGTTGCCATTGTTCCTCGACACTCGATGCTGGTGGTTTTCCGTTGCTCGAAGGTCATGGCGGTCTCTTGCGATTGCAGCCTTTCGAAATTAAATTTTTTCACAGTGTTTCTGAGTTGTTGTGGCGTGGTGGATATCCGCATTCTTACTTTCGATGAAACAAGGTAGTGGTCCAAGTCGATGTTATCTTCTCTGTGTTTGGGCTGTGTAGGCTTTGTTTTCCGACAATACTGCTTCAGATGTCGTCTCTTCCTACCTTTTTGTTAAGATTTCCCAGCACGATTTTAGTATCGTACTTTGGTAGACGTTTATAAGTTATGTCCAGGAGTTCGTAGAAACAGTCTTTAACAATGTTTTTGCTCCTTCATAGTGTGAGCGGAAATTTGACCTTGATCACCTTGATCCGTATTGTTTCAATGCGTTTGCAAATCTCCTCAATCACGAGAAGTCTGTCGTTTATAAAAGGTCGAAAGCCGGAAAGTCGCTATTTCTGTTCTTTACAACACGGATTGTATTAGATGTCACAGTTCTTAATCTCCCTTTCACGGCCCATGCCATTATGCTTCGAGAACATCAGTAATGTTTGCTAGGGCTTCCGCTAGTTGTTCAGTTTCATAATTTCCATCAGATGTTCTTACATTTCAGATGCAGATACCACTAACCACAAGTAACAAAATGATGTATGTGCCTTGTTGTACAATCCACATATCAGCTGGCACCTTGCGTCATAGTCGAAGCCTCTTATCCTTAATAGAGTGGATTGCATGAAGTCACCGTCCTAGCACATATTTAGACAAACGAAATGAACATACAGCACATTTTATCAAAATACCTACATACGAAAATGAGAACTTTTTTAGTTTAAAATCGAGAAAACGTTTTTATTTTGTAAAGCTAAGTACACTAGTCCAGCAATGCAACGTTATACGGAAAACTGCTATTTAGACTGTCCTTTTTCTGTAGGTTTTTCTGATTGGCCATTCAATACATTGCCTACTGTCAACAGCCGGTGCAATCTTTTTCCAATTAGCTTCGGGTATTGATTGTTCTTGATGCGAAACTCTTTCGACTGATGTTCAACAGCACCGTTCTGCAGTTGATATTTACACAGAGTGTGCAAGGGTTGTACAAGTTTCGTTTTGAATTCCCTGCACTCTTCTAAGATTGCAAGGCTTTCGGCAGCAGTCTCAAGGGTGCTCAGACAACCCTCAGTGGGTTGTGTTCGAATGACATAGTCACTTGTTCCTGATGTGATCAATTTTACTTGTTGTAGTTTATGGAGCATGGGACTGCTCGCGTAAATCGCTTTGGCTTGCGGCCACGTTCCATCGATTAGTATTAGTGTAAATGGTCCCCGGCTTTTGTCGACACTTTCAATAGGGATTGCATCCTTGCTGGGATATAGTAGCAGGGTATTTGGTGATGTAAATACGGATTCGAGTTCGATTTGATTTTTTGGTAAAGGGAAACGTTTACCCTTATATACGGTACACTTCCCAGTAGCTAAGCCGAGCTGTAACATAAGAGCAGTACGTAGTGGTCGTTTCTCCTCGGCAGGGTGCTGCAAAATAACTATGGACGACTTAATGTCTAAAGGTGGATTTGGCAGTGATTCACAGTAGCAGACTGTTTTTGGTCTCCTGTTGATTAGGAATACTCAACGCATAAAATAACAAGAAAATCCATTTTAAGTAAGCAAACTCACTTGCATTTATCACATTTTATGCGTCGAGTCGGTATGTCAGAGCTAATGTGAGACAAGTCATTCCATACTTCATCGGGTGCATTACGATTTTCGCCTTTTACAGCTTCCATTATAAAGAATTAAGCAACTTTAATTGATTTGTTAATAAATTAATCAAAACTTGATAAATTGTTGTTCACTTCACATTAGATATTTTATATTTCGGTTTTTGTATGTCATTTTTGACGTTTTAGAACAGCTGCATGCGATGATTTATTCTGATTTTCCGAAAAAATAATGCGAATACAAATGACGTCACTTGGGTCGTGCGATGTTTTATTATGATTGGGCCCGCGCACACGAGTATGCTTCAACCGTAGTCATTATGGTTAATTTCCAAACACATGGGAATATGTTCAACTGGTTGAATATTGTGTAATATAACAAACTTAATATGTGTGTGTACTGTCCTGGTTTGTTTGCAGTTTTGTTTCTTTTTGATTTCTGCTATATTGTATAACACAAACAATTAAAACTGAATGGTTACGATTTATTTTGCGTGTATAATATTTTGTTTGTAGAAATTCTTGTTTGCGTTTTAATTATTTAACTCGGTTGATATAGAATAAAATATCACATTTGTCAGAAGCACATGCTTGTGTTGGTAGACTCAAACTGTGCTCCCTACTTACCAGTCCAACCATCAAACATGAGGATCAACCGGTTGAAGCACACTCGTGTGCAAAGGCCCACTGACCACGGTTACAATAATGGCGTTTTCCATTGTTAAATTGTTTTCCATCTGAAATTTGATTTTTTTTGTTACCAATGGAACACGGTTTTTTTTTGTGGTAGTATTGTTGAATTTTCATGTATGTGAAGTTAGTGTCGGTGTAGCTGTCAAGATTCCATTAACACAGGTTGTTTGTTTTTGATTTAATTTATATTTCACATCGTGCTGCTTAAGTTGTATAGGTAAATAATAGTTTTTCACAGCCAAAATAATCTTAAATCAAAACGAAAATCACATTAGTAAAACTGGCAGCTATCATTTTTAACGGGTGGTTAAATTATAAGGGCCGATGTTGAATGTGGACAACACCTAAGCGTCACATTTCTTTCTGCATTTCATTTGACATTTCAGACTAACTCAATTTAAAACATGGAAAGATACACAATCGAGCACTGCGTGAAAGTTGTTCGTTGTTGAGGGTTATTATGAAAATGGGATTTCAAATCAAAATGCATATCGTGCGCTTCGTAAGTTTTTTGGTCAATTTAAATGTCCAAATGTGCGTACAATTGGAAAAATCATGCAAAAATTTGAGCAAACCGGGTCTGTAGGAGATGCGAAAACACCAGTGCATACTCGTACATCTCATACTGCAGAAAATATTGCTGCTGTTCGAGATAATGTGGCTGAAGAGCCGTCCGCCTCAACTCGTCGTTGACCCAACAATTGCACCTCTTACGCTCGTCGTTGATGAACATTATTTATAAAGACTTGCATTTAAACAAGGTGCAATTGACACAAGAACTAAAGCCTCTTGACCGTTTCAAGCGTCGTCAATGGTCAGAATGGGGGAACAAATGGCAAAAGTGGATGATCAATTTTCATCATCATGTGATGAGGAACATTTTTTCCTCAGTGGATTCGTCAATAAGCAGAATTGCCGCATTTGGGCAAATGATAATCCAAGAGTGATTATCGAAAAACCAATGCACCCACAAAGAGTGACTGTTTGGTGCGGTTTATGGGCTAACGAACTTTCTATGGCCCGAATTTTAAGATAGGGACGCGGACGATATGTGGTTTCAACAGGTCGAGGTCGCGGCGGCCATTTGGCCGATATTTTGTTTCATACATAATTGAACCATACCAATATTATCATAATAAAAAGAAATGAAAGTAATTTCCTAAATAATTTGTGTTTTATTCAATATTAACATCGGCCATTCATTAGTGTTGGTGCAAAACGGGGTAAATCTGCCGAAAAATCCAGATCTGCAAAATTAATCTGAGATAAAAAAAAAATGTTTTTGCCCAACAAAAACTGTCAAAATCGATCTTTTGACAGATCTTGATCAAAAAAATTGATTTTTTCCTTAACGGAAAACGCCATAAGCCATCATGATATCTGTTGCAACAAGGAAAAACCGCTAAAGTCATTTTTGATGATTTTTCAGGAGAGCATATTAAAGATTTGCTAAAAAGTTTAAAATTACAAATGGTTCTAGACTATCTATTATAAGTCGGATCTTTCTGAAAATAATACGAGAACAAAGGAAATTGTTATTTCTTTTGTTCTAGCGATACAAAATGCAGTTATTGTTTTTGTTTTGGACGTGGCAAGCCAAATCAACATTTAAGGCTTTATGGCCTAACAGTATCTGAAAGCAAAAAAATCCTATGTCGAGTTAAGCTGTTATTCCTCGTTGAAGAACAATATTATATGGGAACAAAGTTGACTTAAGCTGATATTACTTGAACTTAAGAGAACATTTTTAATACTAATCTTGACTTAAGCTGTTATGTGAAGAACCTATTGAAGCCTTAAGTTGAAAATTACCGACTTTAGATAGATATTTTCCTAGTAAAAAACAATATTAATGCTTTGGAAAGCATAAAAAACAACCATAAAGTAAGTTTGTGATTTTTTAATATATATTTTTTAATTATTAAAAAAAAAAATTTGTTTGAGTGAATAAAAAAATTAATTTCATGCAAATTATTTGAATTAAAGAATTTTGTTTTTAATTAAGACAATTCATTAAAACACTAAACATAACACTATTGATATTGATTTAAAAAAAAATTTTTTTAAGTTAAAATAGTTATTATATTGAGTGCATAATAAAACAAAATATTAAAGTCTACTTTAACTCTTAAAAAAGTTGAAAAAAAAATAATTTAATGTTTACTAATACTGTTAAGAATGGTTAAAATATTTCAGAACTTTTGAAACAGTAGATATGTAGAAATAGGAAAAAAAAAACAATCATTTTAAATTTCATCATTTTCGCTGTCCAAATCAGGATGTGTGTTTAATTCATTTGAACCTATACAAAGCCGCTTATAGAATCCATGAAAATCTGGATGTATATACTGCAATAGGTCCATAAGATCTTTCTTTTTTTCGGCTGATATATTTGGTAATTCTTCGATAGTCTTAAGACCCTCTGTTGAAAATGAAGCTCCTCTTTTAGTCAACGCCAAAATGCTAAATGGTTCTTTAGGATTCAATGAAGTTTTATACAAAATCTGTTGAAAATTGCTAGTATAACGAATCCATCTTACAGAATTCCATGCAAATTTTTCGCCTTCAATGTTAGATCGTTTCCAGTTCAAATTTGTTTTCGAAAGTTCGCAAAAATTGAAAAAATCAGAATGTTCCATTTCAAAAACTTTTAATTTAGAATTAATTCCATCAATGAATTGATACCAATCTCTAGGTACACTTATTTCAACATTTGACTTTTTCTTCTTTCTTTCGATAAGTGCATGATCAGTGTCGCACTCCATATGGGTATGTCCGGGCTCTAAAAACTTATGATCAATGTATTCGATTGTCGATTTGTCTTTTAAGAAAATCAGAAACATTGCAGCCACGTGTGAATTTTTATTTTGACCCGTACATGAGTCACTGTAAAATGTTATTTTACTTGCTGTTGGTGGTAATGATTTCAGATGCTTATAAAGACATGATGCAATTTCGTTGCCACCACGCCGCGCAATACATTCGTGCCACATAAAGCAAGCAGATAAATTTGTTTCAAGGTCATGTATCGTAAGATTAAAGGTCCAAAGCTGTCTTTTATAGAAACTAACAGAGTTTTCATGTTTTTATTTTCCTTCGCGTTTTTCTTGTCGTTTCTCTTCTGTTCAAAACCAAAATCACCTTTATCTGTATGAGCAGTTTTCTTATCGATCCACATTTTTCTTTCGTCTTCGTTTTGAGCTATATTTATTTTTGATAAGAAAGTGTCACAAGTTGAACAGGTATCTAGCTTTGGAGCCTTAAACTTAAGGTTCATGGTATGGAATATTTCGGAATATTTTGTTATACCGACAGGCTTCACCACTTCATCTTTATACATTCGGTGCATCATTGCAAGATTTAAGCTCCCGTGTAGAATTTTTTTAGATGTGTCCCGCCGACTGTAGTGGCTTTCATATGCAGGGAATCTGTTAATATGTTGCCTTACTTCTTCCTCTATGTGCAAACTTATTTTATTGACAGAATTTCTTTTTCCGCGGCAGTCTTTAAATGGCAAAATTGGACATTTAATCTTCTTTGATATGACACTTTTTATAAAACTCTCAGTTTCAGAAAAACATTGCGTGAAATGTTTTCGACAGACATTAATTCGTTTGCCATCGTATTCCAAAAAATATTTCACAGTATTTTCACGGTTTCGTTTACGATCACTTGAATTTACTAAGGTATTGCATTTCTTCTCATTGATAATTAAAAGACTGCCAATATACAAAAGTCTTTGATCATAAGATCCCAGAGACCAATAGTGTTTAAACAAAGACTGGATTATTTCGAAGGGAACCTTTGTATGACATTTATTTCGGCATATACTAAACTGTTCAACAGACCTCGCTTTTTTCATTTTTCCAGAAACGGTTTCATAAAATTCTCCTCTATTTCTTGACATTTGACGATCTTTTTTCCTGTTTTTATTTTTTGGTGTCAATAACGCCTTTTCCAATTGAGCACCAAAAGTTGCCATTTCTTCTTCTGAACATGATTGTGATTCTGAATCAATAGGAGCATTATGATAATCAGGGTCTTTTACCGAATCATCAGAATTTTCCCATTCTGGGAAATCATGGCAAATACTTTCGAATAAACTGAGATCAAAATCAAATCCATTCGCTGACGATTTGGTCTCATTAGAAATTGGTTGTAGAAAACTAACGATGTCATCAGTGTTTCTTTCATTTATATTTGAATATTCATAGTGTGAAAGTTTTTGTGGCCATTGAAATAGTGGTGTTTTTTTATTATGCAATTCCAGAGATATACTCGAAAGCGAATACGAGCATGATTCATTATTATTGTTGATATTATCTACAAGTACATAGGTTATCATTCATTAATGAAGTTAAGTTAAGTAAAAAAAGAATGCAGCCACTTTTACCCCTTTTCGTATTTTCATCTTGTGTTAAATTTCTGGTCATTATATTTTTTTTTGAATAAGTAGACTTTTCTGGAAAATAAATGAAATCTAGTTTCAAGGAATATTCACATCATGATTATTATGATCTTAAAAATTGTGTAACTGTGGGTCCTTGTGAATTCTTCAATTGAATGAAGTAGGTAGTAAACAATTTTAAATAAGGTTAAAGTTGCGGTTTAAGAGATACTATTTAACTATAATTTTAAAATTATTGTTTAGTATTAATAGGTACTCCTAGAAATTAAGAAGAAATTTCCAACACATCTAAAATGTATATATATATCTGTAAAGTCCATTTACATGAAACCGATCAAAAGATAAAAAAGTATTCTAAACGATTTCCAAAAAAAAATTTATATATAATTATGTACACCAACCATTTTCGCCAAAAAAAGGCCAATTAACTTTACGTATTGGTCGTTGGTCGCTCTCATGTGAATGGACCTTAAAAAGCAGGCATATAGGCAGATTAAGTTGACAAAAAGACAAACATTAAATTTTAACTATGGCTTACCTTCTTTTTCAGCTTGTTCCTTTAAGCTCCTTGCTAATTCCAAAAGCCTTTGTGCCCGTGACATGATATTAACACACTTTTCACAACACTCAAAAACTTGATAATACAGTTTCGTAAAATTTTGCGCACTAAAGTCGACTTATGACTACACTTTATTATAGCATGTACATGTCACTATCATGGAAAAACAACTTAAGTTCACTTAGTCAAAAAAAAATTCAAAAATAGTTTGGGAATAACGACTTAGCTCGAGATAGGATTTCTACAATCTCATTCACTGACACGAAAAAATGACTAAATTTGAGTTAAGTCTTCTTCTGAACACATATTACATTTGGAAAAACAACTTAACTCAATTTAGGATAAAAAAAATGTATTTTTCGCTCATGGAATAACGACTAAACTCAAGTTTGGTCTTTACTCTCCAACTAATAATAAGCAAAAGATAAATAATATCACCGTGGAAAAACAACCAAACTGGACTTAAACGCTTTTTCCTTAACCATCAAGTCAAAAATGTATTGAATATCAGACGGAAAAACAACCAAATTCAACTTAAGCTTTTAAGTCTTGTGACAAAATAAATACTGATTTTCTTAAGTCGACTTAAGATAATCAAGTTAAATATTTCTATGATTTAAGTCGTTTTGCTAAAATGAGGATGTAAAAATTTGACTTTAGTTATTTTGTTTTCGGGACATTGTAGCTCCAATTTTAAAGATAAAAATCTGAAAAAAATTTACAAAATAGATTTGAGTACGCTGAATCTAATGGCATCAAAATCTCAATTTCCTCTAAAGTCGACTTTAGCGGTTATGGCTTGTGGCAACAGATATTAGTGTCTGCCCACACGTTCATTGGAATGAAAGTCATTTCCCAGACAGGTAGATTTTATGTGAGCCAAAAAGAGAGAGTATGTTTGCACTGAAAATCCACCGAGAATCCAATTCAAACTGGATTCTTGATGGGGCATAAACGTGTCCCCTTCAAATCATTTAATTTTGACAAAAATACTCATTTGAAAGTTGCCTTCTCCGAGTACAGACCTCAATATCCGTATATATATGTAAATCTCATTCATTCCAATGACGTTTTTTTGTGTGTGGCCACAGCGTTCACTTGAATGCAAGTATTTGGGATGAACGTGGAGCTAGGCACTTAGAATGTTATTTTGAAATTTATTTTATAAACATTCGATTAGGTATGAATTTTATAAAAAAAAATATGTGTAATACTTCACCAAAATACATACCAAATGCTAATGATTCGCGTTTTTGTGTGCATTTTACAATTTAAACAAATCAAAACAGAAATAAGAGCGGGGGTGAATTTCTTGGCATTTGCAATTTGTTTAGTACATTCATGTCATGTTTGCATTGCACTGGTTGAAGCATAAGAAAAGATACTAATCAAGGTCGTCAACCGAAAGCCTCTCGAGTTAGACCGGTCCTTTCCTTATATTTTCAGTTGCATACCACAATTCTAAATAGATTGCGCTACTCAAAGCGAGATTCCAATCTACTGGGACTAACGTCTGGCTAGAAAACGAAGACCATGTACACCGGAGTATTGGTACCTTTTCGCTCTTCAGTCCTAGTTACTTTAAAACAAAGTGTTACTGGCAAAAGCCAGTTTCCCAATATATAAACCTTGAAATATTAACTTAAAATGTTTGAATAGTTTACCGACTAGGTGCGATGGTTGACATACATCATACCTTCTCTGCGTGTTTTTATTGGATTAAATTCCGACAACCAACACTATCGTTATGCTTTCAAGCGATGATTTTTTTGACGATTTTCACTCACCAATATGCAATAGAGTTATTCAGGACAACGTCAGTGTAAAACTGTCAAATGACAAACTGACATTATTGGTATGAAAACAAACTTTTGCACAGAAAAAATTTTTCTTTTTCTCATTAAAATTGCATTTATCCACTTCTGAGTTCCACTTCTTATTTAAAAAATTTTGTGATTTAACACACTCACTTTGTACTTTTATAAGTTATTTATGGTTTGACGGGCAAGGAGGAGTACAGCTTGAGAGCCACTGGGTATTAATTGTTCATCCAAAATTAAGTGGTTGAAGAGGTGTAATTTACCAACACATGCATGTGTTCTTGACAGTTGTGATATTTAGAAAAAGGACCGTGGCTAATTCTATGTCTTTTGATTTTAATAAAAAAAGCAACCGGGACTATATACATAATATCACACAAGTTTTAGGCTATGATCATTAAGACCAGTACATGTTCATTAAAATGAAAGTTATCTCCAACGAGACATTTAGATTTCGTAATACAAAAAGAGAAGGGAATATTGCAACGAAATTCCAACGTTTCACTTCAAAGTTTGAAAACCTCTCTTTCGTTATTCGAAAAACAAAAATATTCGGGGTTTTTTCCCATTTCAGAAGTGAAGTGAAGCGAAAACTCTAATTAGAAATTAAAATATTTTCGGATAATAATGTTTTCAGATTCATCAGCTTTGTTTTGACACCAACTCGCCATCAATTGAATTTATAAAAATGCCGCAAGAAGTAACGGGTGATCCAAGTAGAGATACTTTTTTCAATAGCCTTTTTTGACACATCACGTGTGAGTCGTGTCATGCTGTCATGTTATTTTTGTTTAGTATTGTTTGGCATTTCATAATCAAAAGACTTACGCGTGAACAACGTTTATAAATTGTTCAACTTTATTATGAAAATTCACGTTCTGTGAGGAATGTGTTTCGTGCACTTCGCTCAACTTATGGTCAACATAATCGGCCTACTGAGCGTACTATTAGCAACACCATCACCCATTTTGAGACCCAGCATTCATTATTGGATAATAGACTTTTTCCTGTGGGGATATGTAAAGTCAAAAGCTTATGCCGACAAACCCGCTTTGATTCAGGCCTTGGAGGAAAACATCACGCGTGTCATTCGCCAGTTGCCAGTCGAAATGCTCGAACGAGTGATCGAAAATTGGACTCAACGGATGGACCATCTGCGACGTAGCAACGGCCAACATTTGATAGACATAATCTTCAAAAAATAAATGCCAAAGAATGTTCTTTCAAATGATAATAAATATTCTCCATTAAATTTGAATTGTCTGTGTTTTTTTCTTTAAAAAAGTAGGGAACCTCGAAATAGATCACCCTTTAAAAGAAAATTTCCATATATATATATATATATATATTTCCATATTATTAATATTGCCATAAGAAGAATTTTAAATCATGAAAACAAAACTAAAACAGAATTTTATTTATCCGTCTCCCAACAGGGCCAACAGCTGGTATTTATTCTTAATATTTCTACACCATTAAAAAAAACCTCTGATATTTTTTTTGTATATCTTCGATTTATTTTTGATTTTTTTTTTTACATGAATTGACACAAAATAAAAAAAAATTACTTAAAATAGGTTCTTAGTATGCTAACAACTTAAGGTATATTTTATTTTTTATTTAAATTTTTAAAAGTTTACATTTACACTCAGAATCATCTTATAGTAAATTAAACTACTTACACACGTGAAGTGAATGTACTCATAAATATCCTATCTATGAATTATTAATGATTTTTTTTAGTTTAAAAATTACATAGGATTTATTGTGTTTTCACACACTTTAAAATTTATTTAATAAACTCTAATTCCGTTCATATCCAATTCACACAGATATGCTAAACACAAACACAAAGTGCTTCCCTATTATTTTTTTTAAATGTTATTATTATTATTATTATTATTATTGTTATTATTTTTTAGATTTCTTAGACTTTGAGTTCATATTCAGTCTTTAAACAAAAAAAAATATTTTAAATCATATATATTTACAAATATTTAATTTATTTTATTATTATGTTAATTTAATTGTTTTTTTAATTTAAGTTGAGTTTTATTTAACAGTTAAAAAATGTACATTTCTGTGGGTTTATTCATTATTAGTAAGCAGATTCCTTTCAGATTTATTTGACTTTAAAGGGCATGTCAGTTAAAAGTAAAAATAAAAAAAAGATTGCTGCATAATGAAAATTAGTAGATAACTAAATTTGTTCACATTTCTAAACATCCCGTTTTAGTAAGGAGTAAACTTAGGGTTTACCGAAAAAAAATGGTGTTGTACACATATAATTACATTATCACAGGTTTATATAAAATTACTTTCTTTAGTGGATCACCGGTTAAATTTTACAATTATAAATTAGCTTCTGGTTTCACATTTACATTTTTGATTTGTATTCCCTATTAGTTTTGATAGATATTCTAGCCCAACCATTCAGTAATTTTCTTGTGGATTTTAGGTCGCTTACTGTAGTTGAAAAAATCCATCGTGCAAGTAGCCCATATACATATAGCTGCAATGGCACAGTATCGAATCTGTATGTTTGTTAAGCATTAACGATGACTCCATTTGGTATTCAAACTCTTTGTTTTAGAATAATTTGAATTGAAATTCCAAAAGTTCGATTATAAAATATTAAGAGAATTGGCAACGTCGGAATGTTCTATTTACGACGTGAAAAATAAACTGCCAACATTTTACTACAATAGCCGTGTTTGCAATTTCAGATTTTTGACGTTTTCGATTGGGACAAATAATTTCTCTTTGTATCTTAATTTGAGCTAAATCACTTTTGAAAAATCTATTTCAGGTTCCAGAAATCGAGTGAATTTGTTGTTGGTGTTCCACATTGCGACCGACTTCATAACTTCGAAAAGTTTTCGAAATCACTCGGTGAAATTAGTGGCAGCTGGATACCTATCTTTCATATGCGACATTGCGAAAATATTTTTATTTTGATAAATTGTTTTGTTTAGAAATTCTGCGGTTTTAGGAATTGAAAAACTAAACTATGCACTAAGCTTACGCTTAGAGGTCTTTCTAATCCTTTAGAAATTGCAGATACTGCGTAAGTAAAACAGATAAATTTCCGATAAAAATCAAGAATTCTTTTCTTTCATTTAGAAATGAAATATCATCAACTTAATGAACATGCTTTTCAAATGTTGCTGCAAACTGATGCGCCAAATCTAAAACCATAATTGATTCCTTGTGTGTTGTAGTTAGCCGCAGTTTTGCGTTTTTTTTGCCGAAGAAGCTTTCAGGGATCAATTGGAAAAGATTCTGATGTTGCTTAGGGAAGTAGTACTGTGTGAAAAGAGTTCTCAATGTATTAGAGAGCAAAATTTGTCCAAGATGGATCAAACGTTCAATGCCGTATAAAGAAAACGGAAATCGAAACAACATTTCATGGACGAATTTTTGTGTTTACCCCTGTTAAAATGTATTTATTCAAAATCTAAAAGACATTTTAAATTACATTTCTGCACTCAGCTTTTATTCACTTACATTTTCAATCGCGTCAGCTCATCCCAACAATTTTAATTTCACAGATACTAAAATGATCGGATGATATTACTCGCAAAATGATAAATCGTTTTTTTTTTCGATTTTTATTTAAAATTTTGCTAAGCAGGTTCGTTGAATCAAAGGCGATTTTCATTTTGTGGAACATGCAAATTCACTTTTTGTCCAACTTCGAAAAATGTGGAATTGAAATTGGTAGAAGTGGAATGTGGACCAGAAATTTCACTTCCAACCGATTTCAATTTCATTTAAAGGGAAAGTGAAATGGAGAAACCTAGCTGTTTATGTTAGTTTAACATTTTTATTTTGACTCGCAATGTTTTTTTGGATTTATAAAGATGAATAAGTGGGTCCAATTTATGTTTATCATGTCATGTGAATAGTTATTAGGCCTATTACTTATTTTTACCGAATTTTACTAATTTTTTTTTTATTGTCGTTTTCGTACAAAAGAGTTAATGAGAGAGAGAAAAAAAGGACAACAAAATGCAACATTTTGGCGCAAAAGACTCGTTAGTACCCATAGCCGATCTTTCTCACAACTATTCATGTGTGCGTTTGTACTACTTGCACGGGACCTCCTGTTTTATGCCGACTCCGAACGGCGAATTTGAAATAAGCTTTTCTTTACATATTGATACTACTCGTATGATTTGTCAGACCATCATGAGAGGAGAGCCAGTAAAAAATCATTTAGGCTGGAAATCAAACATAAACCTTCTGCGCAGCAGTTCGCGGTAGAGACCGTTGAAATGAAGGTACTCCTTGAAAATCCATTAAATAATCTACTGCAAATTTTTCTTATGGTAAGAATCAGTAAAATATCAGAAGGTATCAGATAATGAGAAGTTGTTTGTTTAAGACAAATGTGTTTTACGTTATTTGTTCTTCAAGATCTTTTTACGTGTTTCCATATTATACACTAAATTTGCCTGTTTCTGAGGAAATCTACCTCAACTAAAAGAATTTTGAGAATATATGTACTACTTTTTACTGCAAAACTACGAAAACATATTGAATTTGATGAACAAACATAAATAAAGCAGGCATTTTCGCAAATGAGTAATAATTTTTACTGATTCTAACAGGACTGTACTAACAAAATCTATATACATACGAATATGTGTATTCATAAACTCACTATAAGCAATGTATAAAGTTATGCACTCCTAAAAATGCCTCTGAACTCTAAAATCTTATTCATAAAATTTATACAACGTTGAACAGAGGCTGTTTAGGATAATAAAAAAAGATTATTTAAGAGTTAAGTTTTTTCAGGCTGGCAGCACTGGCGTCCAAACGTCATGTGTTCAAGTGAAAAGTTTTAATATACTTTGCCATTTAGTCATGGAAAGACTTACAAACGAGCAACGATTGCAAATTATTGAAATTTATTTATTTGTTACGATCATATTATGGTGACCAGCGATGAGGCTCATTTCTGGCTCAACAGATACGTAAATAAGCAAAACTGTCGCACCTGGAGTAATGAACAGGCACATGCCATACAAGAATTTGGTGTGTTTTATGGGCTGGTGGCATCATCGGTCCATTTTTCTTCAAAGACGACCGTGGAAAAAACATTACCGTCAACGGCAAACGATATCGAGCTATGATACGCGATTTGACATGGTTGACATGTGGTTTCATCAAGACGGTGCCACAAGTCACACAGCTCGTGAAACAATGTGAAGGATGAATTTGGGGAGCAGCTAATCTCTCGAAATGGCCCTGTGAGTTGGCCGCCAAGATCATGCAATTTAAAGCCTCTTGATTATTTCTTGTGGGGTTATGTAGTCCTTAGTCTACGTGGACAAGCCCAACACGATTGAAGCCTCACAGGATAACATAACACGCGAGATTCGTGCAATACAGGCCGAAATGCTTGAAAAAGTGACAAAAAATTGGACCTTCCGAATGGACCATTTGAAACGGAGCCGCGGACAACATTTACATGAAGTTGTCTTTAAAACGTAAATGGCAAAAGGCATATTTATCGATTAAAATAAAATATTTGAATATTTGAAGCAAATTTGAGTGTTTTATTCGATCTTTAAAAATACTACGCTTAAAAAATCACCTGTTACTATCAGTCATTCGTCAATTGAAAGAAAAAATTAAAAAAATATTTTTTTACTACCAAGGAAATTGTCAAAATTTCACAGTTTTACCAAGTTAGATTCGCCGGTACACTGCTCTCATTCACGTTCATTCTCATTCTTGTAAAATTACGACGTTGCATGAATACGATTTTGTATAATAGATTTGGTCGGAAGATCTGTTCGAAATGTAAATTGAACCAAAAACCTGTGTTTACTAATAAATCGCAGACAATTTTCTTTCGAATGAATACCTGTTAGGCCCAATTAAGTCGAGAAACAGAGGAACTTTTTCTGTTAAGGAACAATATCCTTCCTTCGAAAAACAACAACTGAAGCTTGATCTAACCTCAAAAGTACTAGAAATAATGACGTTTAACTAGAAATACAAGCTTCTTCGGCCCACAAGAAGAGCCAGCTCACGGGTAGAGGGTTAACAGCTGGACAATACAAAAGAACTGTAACAAGAAACTCCATGAATAAGCGTTTTTTATTACTTTAGGATGTTAAAAGACCTGTTCAAAAAAATCCAAATTATTTAAAGGACATCCATTACTTTTATCATCCCCTGTTAACAATTAGGTTACAGAGCCATATGTTTTTTAGAAAAAAATAAAAAAGCATTCAAATTAAAAAAATTCTGGTATTATTGCTCATAAAGATTAAGTCCTTTTCAAATATTACCCAACATGCTTCTCTGTCCCACACAAAGCCCAACTTACATACGAACAATTTTAAATCACGTGTTGGTAGTCACCATCTAACCGTTTTTAAGCCTTTCTTTCAAACTTAGCAGCAGTATTAAGGAAACTAGAATCTGTAGTTAAATAGAATATTAAAATAGTGGACGGTTTAATTTAAACTTAAAAAATTAAAATAAAAATAAATTTGAAATTATTTAAGCAATGTACTCAATACAACTGAGACTAACCAACATATACACAAACGCGCGCGCACACTTGTACCATATCTAACAAAAGTTTTACAATTCGAAACTATTATGCCCTTCCCACGTGTCTTAAAAGTATAGCTATCCTTTATCTTTTCCGGCCCCTACACTGACTCCGATTAAGTGTTCTCCGGTCATGAGCCCAGCAGGCTGATGGGCATAGTTTCGAATCTGATGGAGTGATATCAGCTGATTGGGGAAGCTGTTGGCGTTGTTCTGGTTGACGTTTTTGTTTTGAAAACTTATTGCGTCGTACAGATAGGGCCGCTGTGTCATTGGATGATGGCTTAACGTGTTCAAATGTGGGGTCATTGAGTTGATTGGTGTAAATGCTGAATTGCTCGTTGTCTTAGTTATACTGGCGGTATCATATGGTCCAACGGTGGATGGTGTCGAAACTAGTGAAAAGGCAAAAAAGTTAAAAAATATTTAATTATTTTCTATTCGTAAAAATTGGAATAAACATAAAAAAAAAACGGAAGCAGAAGAACAGAGAGGTTCCTGTTATTTCGAATAAATAAAAATAGAGAAGTAAAGAATGTTAAGCTGCACGCATTTACATTGCATAGAAGCTTTTATTGGAACGGAGTCTACTAGTCAGACATAGCTTACAGCTCCTTCTTTAAAGATTGGTAAACAACTTAGAAACGGTCGTTAAGCTCTGTTTCGACGTTAAAATCACCCAGTGTTTACATTAAGCCTGAAAGCAGTACAGTGGGATGGGTGACATCATCATAGGAAGATTTAAAAATACCGAAAAACTGTGTTACTTCATCCAGCTGATTGCATCAAGCTGAAGAGGAATAAAGCATAATCTGGACACAACTATAAACAACTCTTAACCTTAATCAACGATTATGAGTCATACAGTTGACGCACTGCATACAAGAAAAATTCTTCTATGGCGGGTCGTACTGGCACAGCCCGCCATATGTTTGGATCTCGTTTGTCCTGTGTGCACGTGCGCACCGCCCACCCGTATCCTGAAGCTGGTGAGCAAACGTTTCTGTTGTTTTGTTCTCAATGCATCATCTGTATGACTTTATAATCTTTGCCTAAACTTATAGTGTAAATGAGATGAGTTGAAGGCCTTAGTACTACGATGGCTAGTGCGATCAATTGCTCGCAGCCGTAGCATTCGTAATGTATTTTCGTTGTCCCTCCACTAGCGATGATCTGATAGAACGTGGAAGTATCATCTATGAAGAAAAACTTGTCTCAACACAGCCGTTCGGATTTGGCATAAAACTGTGCAATAAATACAAACGCACACATGAGTGGTTGTGAGAAAACGCTATAGCATTTTACGACTTGTTGTGATAAAAATTTGTCATGAAAATGAGATCTGAATACCCGTCACCAGAATGGAAGACAAGCTTCCAACGAGCTACCGACGAGCTACCCACTCCGACATATGGCTGATGTGTCTCATCATCAGAATCAGAATCCCTGTCGGTGAAAAGTCGGACTTTGAACTTTAGGAACATAACCATGCTTCGATATGATAAAGGCTTCAAATATTCTGTCGTTAAGAGAAACAAAAGGAGAGCGACCTTCGATTAATATAAAGCCAATCATCGCTCACGGTTGTCCCGTTTGGTTTTGGTTTCTACATAAAATATTATCGCAACAAGGTCCTAAACGGTGGAGCTCAGATGAATAGAATTGACAATTTCATTATGGTGATTCGGAGACACGTCTTAAGGGCGGTGTTTAACTCTTACGACAATCCCTATTTCGTCAAAGTAGCTAAAGTATGATAAGCTAGTCTCCAAACTGGATATTCAAATCTTACAGATAGGGAATGAATTGAACATTCCTATCCTATGAAGATGATTGCACATATGAACAGTGGTGCAAAAGGTTAGGTTCGGATTAGGAATACAATTCGAATTCCTGGATAACAACGTACCTGACCTTTGTGCATTTTGAAAAAGGACAAGAACGACTAAGACAACAAGTTCTAAGTCAAATCGTAAATACAGGATGTCCGCCGGGAAGGTATACTACTTTGTTTTGCAGCCATTTTGGTAAGCATTTGTCTTGACAGTTCATATTTGTCAGTAGTGAAGAGGACACGACACAATTTTATTATGGAAAAATATTCGGTAAACCAACGTGCTTTAATTGTTAAAACATTTTATCAAAACCAATCATCAATTAGTGTGACGATGAGAAAGTTACGTGAAATTTTTGGGAGATACAACTTGCCGACAAAACGCACTATTTATCGTGTAGTGAATGATATCGAAGAAAGAGGGTGTGTAGGTAATAGGCCTAAGCATGGACCACAACGTACTGCAAGATCGACTGAAAACGTTACTGCTGCTCAAGGAAGTGTTCAAAACAATCCATCAACCTCAATTCGACGCCGTGCTCAGGAGCTTGGTCTTCAAATAACAACTTTGGCCACAATTTTGCACAAGGATTTGCATTTGTTTCCATTTAAGATTCAGTTGACACAAGAGCTTCTTCCACAAGACCATTTACGTCACCGTACATGCGCCAATAGGATGTTACAGCTAGCCCATGACAGCCCCGGTTTTCATGAAAAAATCATAATGAGTGACGAGGCACATTTTCATTAGAATGGATATGTGAATAAACAGAATAGTCGGTTCTGGGCAATGGAAAACCCTCAAATTATTCATCAGTCACCTTTGCATCTGTTTAAAGTTACAGTCTGGTGTGCAATTTGGACAGGGGGAATCATTGGACCTTACTTTGAAAATGAAAATGGCGTAACGGTAACAGTGAATGGGGAGCGATATCGTGATATGACTGAACACTTTTTAACGCCACAACTGCATGCTTTGGGCTTGATTAACATGTGGTATCAACAAGATGTTGCCACATCGCATACAGCCAGGATTACAATAAAATGACTGCGAGACCTCTTTCCAAAACAAATTATTTCAAGAAATCGTGATGTTGATTGGCCTCCACGGTCGCCTGATTTGACTGCTCCGGACTTCTTTTTGTGGGGATATATGAAAAGCAAGGTTTATGCAAACAAACCACAAACGCTTGAGCAACTTAAACAAAACATTCATGATGAAATTAATGAAATACCGCGTGAAATGTGTGAGAATGTAATGAAAAATGTGCTCAAAAAGGTTTGCATTTGTGAGACTAACAGAGGCGAACATTTACCTGATATTGTTTTCCATACATAATTGCCGACATTAAGTAAAATATTTATCAATAGAAGATCCATTCTCTTTCATTTAATCAAAAGCTATAAACAAACAAAATAGTATACCTTCCCGGCGGACACCCTGTATGAGGAGGGAGGAGGCACATAAACCAAGACTCTATTTTCAGAAACGCTCTATACGAAGAAAAACTATCGAGGGAAATAGGTCTTACACCAGCAACCCCAAATAGCAGTTCATCGATTAGGACAAACGTACAGTTGACACAGTTGACAGACTGGCCAGATTCATGCTAGACAAAATTTTCTTATCCATAAGGAACATACCACCATACCACCATACCACCAACATCGAATGTCGAAGAACTATGGCAACGATGCCAACAAGCCATTAGATCCGCCGCAACTGATGTGCTAGGTTTCTCGCGCCCACCATCAAGAAACCCCTGGTTTGATGAGGACTGCCGACAGATGCTTGCAGCCAAGAACGAGGCCTACAAAGCTAAGCTGCAGGTGAAGACGAGAGCTGCCGTTGGCTCTCTAGGCAGAGAAGAAGGGAAGAACACTGGCTTTTTAGGAAGAAGATCGAGGATATAGAGATGTGCCATTCCAGGAAAGATGTTCGCAAGTTTTACCAAAGTGTAAAACGTAAAAGCCAAGGATACAAGGCTCGAAAAGAATCCTGTAGAGATGAACAAGGAAATATAGTAGTTGAGACACAGTCTATGCTGAGGATATGGAAGAACCACTTCTGCAGACTTTTAAACGGCGATGACGAACAACATTCCGCTGTCAGGCAGAACGAACCATTCAATATTATCAACGACAGCGAAAGCTGCCAACCACCCGACCTGAGTGAAGTGAGGATAGCAATATCTAAACTGAAGCTTAATAAGGCTGCCGGAAATGACGGCCTTCCCACCGAGCTTTATAAAGCCGGCGGAGATGACTTGGTAAGTAACATCCACCAACTCATAAGCCGAATCTGGTCGGAAGAAAGTATGCCTGAAGAATGGAACCTCAGCATCGTTTGCCCGATCCACAAAAAAGGAGACCCTCTTAACTGAGCCAACTACAGAGGCATAAGTATCCTCAACATCGCATACAAAATTCTATCTGCCTTAATATGTGAATGCCTGAAACCGTTTACCAACAACCTGATCGGCCCTTATCAGTGTGGTTTTAGGCCAGGAAAGTCCCCAACCGATCAAATCTTCACACTTCGGCAGATCCTGGAAAAAACCCAAGAAGTCCAAATCGATACCCACCACCTATTCATCGATTTCGAAGCCACATACGACAGCATTTATAGAGACGAACTATACAGAGCCATGTCTAGTATTGGTATACCGCCCAAACTCGTCCGTTTGTTTAGGATGACGATGGAGAATTCTCGCTGCTCCATCAGGGTTGGAAACGACCTCACTGAAACATCCGATGCCAAAAAAGGATTTAGGCAAGGCGATGCGCTGCCATGTGACTTCTTCAATCTGATTCTTGTGAGGATTGTGCAAAACTCACGAGCCAACACCAGAGGTACAATTTTCCAAAAATCTGTACAACTACTAGCATACGCCGACGATATTGACATCATTGGTAGGACCCAACGTGATGTCATAGCCACGTTTGCTAGTATGGAGAAGGAAGCGGCAAAAATGGGCTTAGCAGTAAATGAGGGCAAGACGAAGTATATGCGAAAGGACACACAACATCGACGAATTGGACAGAACGTCACCATTGACAGATATAACTTTGAGGTAGTACGGGACTTTATCTATCTCGGTTCCGCTATTAACTCTGACAACAACATCTCGTCAGAAATTAAACGAAGAATTACTCTTGCCAACCGCTGTTTCTTCGGGCTAAGAAGGCAATTCAGTAGTAAAGCCCTCACTCGAACTACTAAGGAGATCTTATATTAGACCCTGATCATCCCAGTCCTGCTCCACTTCGCTGAAGCATGGACCGTCTCAAAAGCGGATGAAGAAATCCTTGGTCGATTTGAGAGGAAAATTCTTCGAAAAATCTTCGGTCCCGTTTGCGTTGACGGGCTATGGAGACGAAGATTCAACCAAGAACTATACGAGCTGTACAGCAACATGCCCTGGTCAAAAAACTCCGCATTGGACGTTTAAGATGGCTAGGACATGTAGAACGAATGGACACCAATACTCCGTCTCGCAGAGTCTTCGATTCGTAGCCAGACGTCGGACGCAGTAGAGGAAGACCTCGCCTTAAGTGGCGCGCACAAGTAGAAACCGACCTCAACCAACTTGGAGTGCTCAACTGGAGGCAGTTCGCTAAGGACCGGGTTATTTGGAGAGGCATGTTGGTTGAGGCCCAGGTTCATTCCGGACTGTATGGGCCACTCAAGTAAGTATAAGGAGCAATTAAGGTACAGAGCCGCTCTAACGACTAAATGGACCACGTAGATATTTATTTGGTTTCGGTTTAACAATAAATTAAAGAGTGTAGAGCAATGTTGATTTATTGAACCGAACCAAAAAAAAACACTACAAATCAATATAAAACAATCCAAGACTTACCAATATCTTCTCGTCCATTTTCGGTCATTCTGTGATGCGTCTGCAAGTCCGCATGACCATTTGACTGCGACGGTTGATGTGTGTTTATCGGTGGAAACTGATCCAAGTGCGATGGTTGTTGCGCTTGTTGCTGGTGATGCTGATGCTGGTGGTGATGCATTACATCGGATAAATTCGCCGCTGAATCCGGACTCACTTTAGGCCAATATGGATGATCACCAACAGATACAGGCGGCAAAGAAGATGCATTCAGTCCGATATTTCGATTCATATTGCCACCATGGGATGTAGTTGTGCCACCCCCGCCAATTACTGGACCACCTCCACCACCAACACCACCACCTCCTGGTGTTGTTCCGTTTGAACCAGACGTCGTCGATGCAGTTGCACCGGTGATCGGAGGTCGTTTGTCAGTTCGCTCTGCATGTTTTTGCATATGTTTTGTCAGATATGTCTCCTGGGTGTAACTCTTGCCACAATACTGGCATATATGGGTCTTCAAGTGTTTCGATTCCTTGTGCTTGGGAATGTGTTCCAACAGTGAAGGCTCATCTGAAAAACACTTATAACACGAGTTGCACTTGTAGGGCTTATCAGTCTGGTGGCAGCGCGAGTGCGACTGTAGATTCGACAATTGTGAGAAAGCCTTTTGACAACCAGGATGGCGACATTTGTACGGTTTGTCACCCGTATGTGTACGGATGTGCTGCTGCAGGTGGGATAGTTGAGTAAACTTTCGCTGGCAAATCTCGCACCGATAGGGCTTGATGCCCAAGTGTATTCGGGTGTGCTGCGAGAGGTATGATGAGTTGGCAAATGCCTTCGCACATTGTGAGCACTTGTAGGGCTTGGCCTCACGCATGTGAATCTGAGTGTGCAGCTGAAGGTCCGCCTTGGAGCTGAATATCTAAAAATAAAAATGTATTTGAAATTTCCATAAGGAGGCAAGTTAACTTATTTATGTTTATGGTAAATGAAGGTCTAATGTCGAAGGGTTGTTCTACAAATAATGAGTTCAAATGGCCAGTTATTGTAAAATTTTAAATGGCTATAAATAATTCATTGTTCTATAGATATTCTAAAAAAATTGTGGTATACAGAAGCTCCGTCCAAAGAGGGTTAAAAAAACCGAAATTTTGGTAGCGTTTACACTTTTGTAACACTAAGTAAGACCATTTTTACTAAACTCATTCAACTGGAACTGGCCTACTGATGTTACTAAAATGCGTCTTAAAAGGTGTGCCATCCAATCGATTCAAAGTTGAAGAATGCTTTGATCGTTTCACTGACCATTCTCCGGTCATTCTAACAACGAGCAAGTCACTCATTAGAAATGAAAACCTACCCAGAATAACAAAAGCGAAAACCAACTATGAAGGCTTCAAAAGCGATATTGAAAATAATATTCGACTGGTTGTATCGTTAAGATCCCCATTGGAAGTCGAAGTCGCGGTTGACTCCTTTATCGATTTGGTTAAATAAAAAATAAAAGCTCGTAAAAGATGGTATTGAACTCGTTATACAGTGGAAAGTAGCGGAAGTGATTATCGTTCTCAAACCAGGACAATCAATGAATGAAATGAAATTTTAAAGGCCTTTTTCACTTCTTCCAATAATTTCAAAAGTTTTTGGAAGAATATTACTTGGTCGCTTACACCCCATCATTGATCAAAAATCCCTTTAACCTGACTATCGATTTGGGTTTAGAAGTAAACATTCGACTGACTGACGATTACTGACTTAATTGAGAAAGCTTTGGAAGAAAAGAAAATTTGCTCAGCCCTATTTCTTGACGTGTTGCAAGCTTTTGACAAAGTGTGGCATAGAGGCCTTCATAACAAACTAAGACAAGTTCTGCATAAAAAATAATATAAAATCCTCGTCTTGTATCTTCAACATAGACTCCTCCGTGTGAAACTTGGAAACGAATATTCAGAGTTCAAAGAAATATTGGCAGGAGTATCCCAAGGAGGCGTCCTTCGACCAATCTTGGACCACTCTTGTACCTCCTATTCACTCGTGATATCCCACAAACAAACGATGCAATAGTTGCCATGTTTGCCATGATACAGCTGTACTAGCAGTTGACACAACAATAGAGGAAACAAAAATAAAATTACAAGACCCTCTCAACGAGGTTAGTGAATTTCCAAAATCCTGGTGGATTGGACTTAACGAGAGCAAATCGATTCAAGTAAAATTTTCGCATAAACGGACAAACCATTTGCCTGTATTTCTAAACACGGTTCGAGTTCCTTTTGCAAATGAAACGAAATAACTCGGAATAACACTCGATGCAAAGTTAAAATGGAAGTCGCATGTGAAAAAGAAATGCGAAGAACTCAAAAATAATACAAAGAACTGTATTGCTCGGAAAATGTTAGAAGCTTAACCTTGATAACAAGCTGCTATATACGAACAAAGTGCTAAAGCCGGTTTGGACACATGGTGGTACCAGGAATCTATGAAATGGAAATGGAATCTATTTGAAATCAAAATATTAAGATCATTCGTCAATGCGCCGTGGTGGATCAGCTAGAGATTCTGAGTCGATCCATGTACTTTGAGGTATACCTAGCTAAATTATTTCATTATGTTACAAACTATGTATCAAAACTAATATACCCCTATGGGATAGGGTATACAAATTGCTAGATAAGTCTTAAGTGGGTTAAGGACTCACACTATTTTGGGCACGTGCTGATCTTGTCTATCGAAATTTCCACCAGCCCGCGGAAAAAAAAATTATTTTGTTCCACAACGGATGCTTTGATGGTAAACTGCGTTCCAATTGGAACTGACATTCTCTTCGGAAGTTATTTGAACTGACACATACGGCTGAGTGTTCAGACAGTTTATGAAAATAGTTTGTGGTTTCACAAAAAACAACGTATTTCTATTGCAAATGCCTTGGAGTCTAGTATACAAATGTTTTCTGTAGGAAAACGCCCCCAAAAAGTAGGCGTAGATGAAAATGTTATGCATACGAAATGTTTGTTTTATCAAACCCAATGATTTTGCATGAAAAGTGTTTTTGAATAATATAAAATTTTAACGAAAAACGTTTTTTACTGAAAACGCCCCCAAAAAGTGGGCGTGCAAAAAACCTTATATGGACGTAATATAGATATTAGGATTTACTACAATGATCAATATTTTCAAAATTCCCTACCCAATTTCATCAATCTAGCTCAAAATTCAAAGCCCAAAAATCGGTGACATACAGACGAACAGACGGAAAGACAGACAGACATGTCTTGATCGACTCAGCTAGCTCATTGAATAACTTCATTGGAACACAATACATGATGGAATTGAAATGTCACCCCCATAGCTTTTTATAGGAATTATTGAATTTAAATTTATCCGCTGTGCGGATCGTTAAATACCCTATCCCATCACATCCTTAAAAACAAAATCCTCGAAAGGTGGACTTTTGGCAATGAAATATTGAACATGATATTGTCACAACATATCGTTCAGACAAGCAGCTTATACAAATCTTTTATGGTTCGACAAAAACAACTTTTTTCCACCTGGTATGCAAATGGTTTTTGTATGAAAACGCCTCCAAAAAGTGGGCGTGGGTTAAAATGATATATAGACGAAAGGTTTATATTATCATACCCATTGATTTTACATTAAAGATTTTTTCGAATATTTTAAAAGTTTACCGAAAATTTTTTTTAATTAAGACGCAAAAAAAACGTTGTATAGACGAAACATAGAAATTGGGATTGTCTAGATATGTTGTTCAGACACTTAAAATTTCTAACGATTTGGCCAAAAACTATGTTTTTCTCAAAAAAGGGCGTGGCAGTGGGTAGATTTCTAAAATGTTTGCACTTGTTCTGCTGGGAGCAACAACGAGCACGTGTCCCAAAGTTCATTCTAGCTCAAAATTTAAGTCCCAAAAACTGGTGACGTACGGACGGACGGATGGACAGACATGGCTAAATCGACTGACCTATCGGTTCTGATTCGATCTGTTTACTTTGAGGTATATCTAGCTAAATTGTTACTCTATGTTACAAAATATGTCTCAAAACTTATACACCCCTATGGGATGGGTATAAAAATAAACAAGTTTTCATGACAATCATTTTAAATTAAATTCTAACTAATTAATTAAATAGTACTTAATTAAGTTAAATATCATACTTAAACAATTTATACTCAACTGCGAATCAGCACTCTCTTGACCACGACTAGTGCTATATAAAAAACGGATACAAAACAAACCAAGGTTCTGTTTTTACTTTGCACCCTTTTTTACGTAACCAATATGTTTAAGTGGCAATGGATCATGAATTGATTTGTAACTATGAAAGATAATGTCAAATCTCACGCGAACTGAATACTGGACATTATGCATAGGTAGTGGAAAAATATGGTGTCCCAAGCGTTTTTTCTTTTAATTTTTGAAATAAATTTTACTCGCCATTACTAGAAGTATTCCATTTAAAGTATTCTTTATACATTTAATAAATGTTAAAACTATACTCAGAAAAATAGAAATAATATGTTTGTGTTGAGAAACTGGTATACAATTTTTTTCAATCATTTTATTTTGAATTTGAAAAACGGTGCCAGTAATGTAATTCGCTTTATAATCCGAAAACGCCTTATTTTAATTCATTCACGTCATCAGGGGAATATTATTTTACCAAAAATATATTTAAATGCTCATAACAAAGATAAACGAACTTTTTTCCTAGCTCTAAAACTGGTGCCTTTATCTATCCTTAAAACTACTTCAACGTCAACATTAATAATAATTGTCCCTAGATCCTAAAACGCAGCTTTTTTTTACACCAAACAAAAAACAAATCAAATTAACAACCTTGCACACACCTGTCAAACTTCCGTATCAGCTGAGCAGTGAGCGTTGACATAAATTTTTTTATTCAGCAGATTGAAACAAAATTGTTGATGTAGAAGTTTTTCTTTCTGTTTCTAGACGGTTCGGTGTTATTTTCTGTGCGGAGAGCGCGATAAATTGTGAATAAAGTATTTAACAAAATTAGTGAAGTGTTTTGTGGAGTTAAATTAACTATTTTATGTACTGAAATTTTGGGTTTGTTTTTGTTGTTGTTTTTACATTAATGACTGCGTATCTGGCGTGTCGTAATTTCTATAACATACTTGGAAATTTGATAAAAATTGTTCTACGGCGCTGTTAAAACGAAAAGAAATAATGTTTAACTTTTAAGTGAACATTGCAATTATCTTTGATATTGTCCAGTTGACATAAAAAAAATCGTGTTTTCTCATGTCCCTCTGCAGAGCTCGATATTATTTAGCAACAGAGCAATGTTTTAATACATAGCATGAGCACAAACCCTACCAATAAGACTGGAGACCCTATCAAGGAATTTTCTTTTCTTTTCTAAACTTCATGATATTTCGTCAAACACTGCAACAGCAAAAAAATCCAGCTTTTCCAATACAGGATGGGATTTTCTCATCGAGCCTCGATTCTAATTCAAAGTCTGGTTTAATTAATTATGCTGGCGAACCGCTGTTGTCCCTAGAAGCCACTTTATCTTTACCCAACATCATAACGTATTATGTTGATACAGAGATTTAAGATCCTACGAGAATCGAAACATCTTCCAGGATCTAGAAAAACTTCCCAGCTAGTACTTTCAAAATTTATTTTAGATTCATTAAGGCACCTGAATGGTAAAAGAGAACCAGTGGTTAGGTCTCCTAAGTTGCATTTTTTCTTGGGTATGATTTTTATTGACATCAAAATAAATAAATATGTTGTTAATTGTTTATGAAGTATTTAACTGTATTATAAGTAACGGATGCTTTTTTAAGCGTAGTTTTCTTAAAAACCGAATAAAACACTCAAATTGGCATCAAATATTCTTCAAAATATTCAAAAATTTTATTGTAATCGATAAATAGGCCTTTGCCATTTACATTTTAAAGACAACTTCATGTAAATGTTATCAAATGGTCCATTCCGAAGGTACAATTTTGCGTCACTTTCGAGCATTTCGGCCTGTATTCCACGAATTACGCGTGTTGTGTTATCCTGTCAGGCTTCAATCGGCTTGTCCACATAGACTAACGACTTAACATAACCCCACAGGAAATAATCAACAGCGTTAAAATGCATGTACGGCCAACTCACAAGGCCATTTCGAGAGATAAGCTGCAAACCAAATTCACCCTTCAACATTTCCATTGTTTCACGAGCTGTGTGGCATGTGGCACCATCTTGATGAAACCGTTGACGGTAAAGTTTCTTTCACGGTGGTCTTTGAAGAAAAACGGACCGATGATGCAACCAGCCCATAAGCCACACCAAAACTGTCGTTTTTTCGGGATGTATTGCTAATTCTTGTTTGGCATGTGGCTGTTCATCACTCCAGATGCGAAAGTTTTGCTTATTTACGTATCCGTTGAGCCAGAAATGAGCCTCATCGCTGAACACAATTTTTCGATAAAACAGCGGATTTTAATGGAACTGTCCTAGCACGAATTTTGATAACAAATTTCAAGAATTTGCAATCGTTGCTCGTTTTTAAGTCTTTTCATGATTAAATGGCAGAGTAAACTGAAGACTTTTCACTTTGACAGATGAAGTTTGGAAGTTTTGGACGTTTGGACTTAACTCTTAAAAAGTCACCCTTCAACAACACAGAAAAAATAATTTAACTTATGTACCAAACCTAAATTATTGATGCGATAACACTTAAATTTATGTACAAAACCAAAACTAATAATTTCGCAAATCTAACCTTTTATTTGCATAGCATCATACAATTAACACTCAATTTATCAATGTAAACTGTGACTTATTCACCCCCATCAAGGTATCCGTTCGAAACTAAATTTTCTCCGATATGTTCGATATCGGAGAATTTCGTAACTATGTATCCGTTCGGATTTGCATTTCGAGAATATCTTCCTATGAAATGCATCGCACATGATCGCGCGACGGCTTAATGCGATGAGTCAACAACTTTAAACAGCAACGCGTTGAATTTCTTCGGAAGTTATCCGATGAAAAATTGTTGAGGAATTCTTACAAAAATGGAATGTTTGTGTAACTGACAGATTGTCAAAAGTACGCTAATGTATGCTTCATTTAAAGGGTTTTTCAATAAGAGCGCTACAAAAGTTTTTTTTTTAAATAAAACAAAAACGTTGTGGATATCAATAAAATTCTTTATTCCTGTGAAAGTACGTTTGATGCCATTATGCATGGCCACCACGGGCACGCTTGCAGAAGTCCAGACGCTGAACCCAATTTTCGACGGTTTTCAAGCATAAATCGGCCGATACTGCTGCAATTTCAAGTTCGATATTCGTACGAAGTTCATCAATCATCGCTGGCTTGTTGGCATAGACCAGAGACTTGACGTAGCGCCACAGGAAATAGTCTAACGGCGTCAAATCGCACGACTGGATCATTTCGTGAGATAACACGTTCTCCAAACTTGGTTTCCAATAAATTGATTGTGGCATTCGCTGTTTGGCTTGTGGCGCCGTCCTGTTGGAACCACATGTCTTCCAAGTCCATATCATCCAATTGGGGCCAAAAATAATCGGTTATCATTGAACGGTAGCGATTCCCATTCACAGTAACGTGCCGGTCTTGATCATCACGAAAGAAGTACGGCCCAATGACGCCGCCGGCCCATAAACCACACCAAACCGTAATTTTTTCGGGATGCAATGATGACTCATGGAGTATGTGTGGATTGCTGCCTGACCAATACCGCATATTTTGTTTATTGACGAAGCCATTAAGCCAGAAATGAGCCTCATCGCTGAAGATGATTTTTCGATGAAAATCCGAATCGTTTTCAAGTTGTTGCTCAGCCCAATTCACGAACATACGACGCTTCTGGTGGACAAGCGGTTTCAGTTCTTGCGTCAATTAAATCTTGTTAGGATCTAGGCCAAGATCTTTTCGCAAAATTCGCCACAACGACGTCACAGAGATGCCCAACGCTTGAGAACGACGTGTAAGAGACACATTTGGGCTTTCTTCAAATGAAGCCTCAGCGGCAACAATATTCTCGATACTACGGGCACTTCTTTGTCTCACTGGCACGGGAACATTTTGTACTGTGCCTGTGGATTCAAATTTTTCCACTAGCCGCTCAATTGTTGATCTGCTAGGACGATTATGACGACTATAAATTGGACATAGTGCTCTTAACGTTGAGGCCACTGACTCCGAATTTCGGTTGTAAATTTTAATAATTTCGGCTCGTTGTTGGATCGTCTAAGTGTGCACGCGCATCACTAAAACCTAACCAAACCTAATCTAACCTACGGTTTGGCCAAAAACTAGGTTTTTCTAAAATGCGGGGGCGGCAGTGGGGGGACTTCAAAAATGTTTACACTTCTTCTGCTGGGAGCAACAAAGAGCACGTGTATCGAATTTCAGCAATCGAGCTCAAAATTTAAAGCATAAAAACAGGTGACGTACGGACGGACGGAAAAACATGGCAAATCTACTCAGCTATCGATTCAGAGTCGATCCATATACTTTAAGGTATATCTAGCTAAATTATTTCTCTATGTTACAAACTGAGTACCAAATTTAACATACCCCTATGGGATAGGGTATAACTAGTGCATTCACTTTTAAGTGAATTACCGCCGAGGCATGACATTTGTATCGCAATGCCAAGTAATTTCATGCCAGCAGTTAGAACCTACCACCACTTGAAAGTAGCACATACAAGCCTCCGTATAGGTGTCGAATTAAACTACTGCAGCTGTTCCCTTTGTAGTGGTGCAACTGAAAACATTTTGATAGGTGTCAGCTGACAGCCTTTTTAGCGAATTCCATAACCTGCTAAATGATTTCCTTTTGTTTTGTAAATCTTTGAAATAATGACATAAATAACAAAAGAAGGAAAATAAAAAAAAATTGATAGTCTTTCTTACAATTTATTTTATGAACAAATAATTATGTACCTTCTAATAAAATTGAATGAAATGTCAAAATAAGTATCGAGTTTGTGACGCAAATTGGGTATAAGATAAATTTTAAATCGCAATCAGAAATCAGATTCGATTGCCGATGTGAGGCTTTCTATTGAAATTGTGTTCGACACTCGTGTGGTAGGCTTTGCATCTGTGGCATAATTTATGCACATCACATTCAAATATGCAGATTATAAAAGAATGATCACCTTATGAATTAGGTTGTTAAATTGATCGATTATCGTATCGAATGTTGTTCGACAGCAGCCTACCTATGTATATCCGGTGTGTTCGAAACGGCTTAATTTCTTTGATATTACGTGTTACTACTAATTTGATGTCTTATCAATGTTAATAACAATTGAATAATTTAATTAATTTTATGACCTTTTTGGAATTTAACTATCAAGAATTAAATTTTGCCCCGCGTTAAGCGAATAAGGGCTAAAGTAAAATTGGTCGACATGACGCCTTAAATATGATTTCTGAATAACGATTTTTGGCAATCTTGAATAAATCTTCAAAAAAGATTCGATAAATTATTATTCGAATTATTAATTAATCGAAAAATGATGATAATTGCTGAAATAATTAGAAATGAAATGAATACTACTGGTATGCGTATACGATTAATTGGCGTTTTTGCTGTAGATATGTTTATGAAATTTTGCCACATCAATAAAAATTTTTGACATTCGTGTTTTGTTATCTGAGAAAAATACATAAAAATGCACAATATACCTAAGTGAATGATAGTATATCTCAGTGTGTTATATTGTCATCATGGAATGTGAGAACATTGAACAGGAGAGGTACAAGCGAACAACTAGCGGAAGCAGTAAACTGCTACAAGGCAGACATTATTGCCATCCAGAAAATACGATGGGATGTGCCGGGCAAAAAGAGGATAAAAAACTGTGACATCTACTACGTACCGTGTTATAGTCAGCAGAAACAGCGACTTTTCGGATGCGGATTTGTCATAAGTGCCACACTTAGGCAAGAAGTCTTGTGTTTCCAACATATTAGCGAACGCATTGTAACAATACGCATCAAGGCTAAATTATCTATGATAAGCCTTATATGCGCTCAGCCCCAACGGAGGAAAAAGATGATATAGCTAAGGATTGCTTCTTTGAGCTCCTTGACCAAACCTATGAGCGACTACCAAAGTACGATGTTAAAATCGTGCTGGGAGATTTTAACGCAAAGGTAGGAAGAGAAGACATCTTTAGCAGTATTGTTGGAAAACATAGCCTACACGACAACACGTCTGGTACTTCTCGATTAATATCATACCACCAGCATCGATTGTCGAAGAACATTAGCAACGATACCAAAAAGCCATTAGTCCAGCCGCAACTGATTAAATAGCTTACATGTAATTTCTTCGTTTATTGATTTTGTTAGTGATGTTAAACCTAATAACGTCTATGTTCTGTTACTAACACTAACAAATGCACTTAATGACTAGTCTGTGGATTTTTTTTTATAATTTACACGTACTCAAGGGGTTATGAATACCCTTTATATGTTACCATAGTACGAGCGTTAGAGAAGGGGAAAAAAGAGAGGATAGGAAAGATTTTGGATGTAGTAGAGACTTAAACTCCATGGGTGGTGTCCGAACTAGCTTCGGGGAGTCACTTTTTCTTGTGTTCGTTAAATTTGAAGAAATTCAAGATAGTGTGCATACTTTTAGGTATTACACCGACCTTTCGTAGATGCTTTCTGCTAGCACGCTACGACACAGATCTGATAGTGTTAACTGATGTGCTGGGATTCTCGCGGCCACCAGCAAGAAATCCCTGGTTTGATGAGGAATGCCGACAGATGCTCGCAGCCAAGTACGAGGCCTGCAAGGCTAAGCTGCAGGTGAAGACGATAGCTGCCGTTGAGCTCTATAGGCAGAGACAAAGGGAAGAACACCAGCTTTTCAGAGAGAAGAAAAAAGAGCAAGAAATGCGCGCGATCGAGGATATAGAGAGGTGCCGCTCCAGGAACGATGTTCGCAAGTTTTACCAAAGTGTAAAACGTCAAAGCCAAGGATAAAAGGCTCAAACGGAACCCTTTCGAGATGAACAAGGAAATATCGTAGTTAAGACACAGTCGATGCTGAGGATATGGAAGAACCACTTCTGCAGACTGTAAAACGGCGATGTAGAACAACATTCCGCTGTCAGGCAGAACGAACCATTCAATATTGGCAACGACAGCGAAAACTGCCAACCACCCGACCTGAGTGAAGGAAGGATAACAATATCTAAACTCAAGCTTAATAAAGTCGGCGGAGATGATTTGGTAAGAAACATCCCCCAACTCATAAGCCAAATCTGGTCGGTAGAAAGTATGCCTGAAGAATGGAACCCTAGCATTGTTTGCCCGATCCACAAAAAAGGAGACCCTCTAAACTGCGCCAACTACAGAGGCATAAGTCTCCTCAACATCGCCTACAAGAATACGTTTACCAACAACCTGATCGGCCCTTATCAATGTGGTTTTAGGCCAAGAAAGTCCACAACCGATCAAATTTTCATTCTTAGGTGGATCCCGGAAAAAAACCGAAGAAGGCCATATTGATTCTCACCATCTATTCATTGATTTAAAAGCCGCATATAACAGCATCTATAGAGACGAAATATACAGATCCATGTCTACTTTTGGTATACCGCCCAAACTCTTCCGTTTGTGTAGGATGACGATGGAGAATTCTCCCTGCTCCATCAGGGTCGGAAATGACATCACCGACACACTCGACACCAAAAAAAAGATTAAGGCAAGGCGATGCGCTGTCATGTTACTTCTTTAATTTGATTCTTGAGAGGATTGTGCTAATCCCCCGAGCCAAAACTAGAGCCACAATTTTCAAAAAATCGGTACAACTACTAGCATACGCCGACGATATTGACATCATTGGTAGGAGTCAACGTGATGTCATAGCCACGTTTGCTAGTATAGAGAGGTAAGCGGCAAAAATGAGTGAAGCAGTAAATGAAGAATTACTCTTGCCAACCGCTGCTTCTTCGGGCTTAGAAGACAATTCAGTAGTAAAGCCCTCACTCGAACTACTAAGGCGCTAAAGCATGGACCGTCCCAAAAGCGAATGAAGAAATCCTTGGTCGATTTGAAAGTAAAATTCATCGAAAAATCTTCGGTCCCGTTTGCGTTGACGGGCTATGGAGACGAAGACTCAACCAAGAACTATACGAGCTGTACAGCGACATGCCGCTGGTCAAAAAACTCCGCATTGGACTAAGGTGGCTAGGGCATGTAGAACGAATAGACACTAATACTCCGGCTCCTACAGTCTTCGATTCCCATCCAGACGTCGGACGCAGTCGAGGAAAACCTCGCCTTAAGTGGCGCGCACAAGTAGAAACCGACCTCAACCAACTTGGAGTTTGCAACTGGAGGCAGTTATCTAAGGACCGGGCTAATTGGAGAGGCATGTTGGCTGAGGCCCAAGTTCATTCCGGACTGTAGCGTCACTTAAGTAAGTATACGAAAAAACAACTCATTTCCACTGTTAAGCGAAATTTTTTTTAAATAATGAATGTTTGTCAGCTGCAGTCTGTAATTTTCATACAAAATATCGTCGTCATACTGATTTAATAGATCAACTGTGAAGAGAGTAATTGAAAAATTCAGGGTTACTGGATCAGTAAGTGATCTTATAGACTCTAGCTGTCCTTTTACAAGTCGGTCAACAGAAAATATATAAGCAGTTAGCGAAAGAGAGAATGGTATGAAAATCAGCATCCACTTGTTGTTTTTCGAACACAATCATCTTCAGTGATGAGGTTAATTTTTTATTTTGAACGTCAATTTTTGTTGGGGTTAGGATTTCCTGACAGAAGTCGGACGTAGAGGAAGACATCGCCTTAAGTAGTGCTCACAAGTAAAAACCGACCTCAACGAACTTGGAGTGCACAACTGGAGGCAGATAGCTAAGAACCTGGCTAACTGGGGAGGCATGTTGGTTGAGCCCCAGGACAATTCCAGACTGTAGCGCCGCTTAGGTAATTATGTAGTAAGAAAAACCACGAAAATGCGACTGGTTAGGCAGTCAAAATTGATGGTGCTCGTTATAGTGACAAGATAAACCAGTTTTAAGTGCCTGAATTACAAGATGTGGATGTCACCAACATGAGGTTTCAACAAGACCACATGCCTATAGCCAGAGAAATGATCATAGGCCGCTTGGCAATCCAAACGCCATTGGATTTTTTTGAAGTCAAGGGTCTATACAACAAAGCCCAGGACCACCAACGAAGAGGAAGAGGAAATTAAAATGAAATTTACATTTATACGAAGCGGTCATATATTAAAATTTCGAATTTATTTATTCGATGGGCTATGCATAAAAAAATTAAAATTTTCTAACACCCTTAAGACTAAACACACACGTAAGACAAAGTCTTGAATACGGTTTTCATGTTTGGAGTTCAGACCCAAAAGATGCGCTAAACACAATGGACTTGCCAAAGACGAGCAAACTGGCTTATGGACGATTCGACCATTACTTGAAATCACGAACCTTTGGCTCAGCAAAGAGTTTTAGGAGATCTGTATTATATAATATGAAATATCTGGACCATAGAGAACCTCAAACCTAGCTTCTTGATTTTGTGCGAACCTATATTTATGCAACAAACTGCAGCTCCACGGCGATCCAGAACGAAAATTTAAGAAGCTTTTCATAAGAATTGTACATTCTTGGATGTTTTTCAGACTTTCGAGAAATCATACCCAGACATCCCCTGACTGCAATTTGTCTACTGATTTGTGGCATTATAATGAATGTATCCCTAATAGTCATTTCGAGTAAGAACATATCTCTTACGCTAATCGACAAAACTAACTGAATATCTCGGTTGATTTTTATTACAAAAAATAAATATGCACGCTCGCATATATGTTAATGTAAAGCTTATAGAAAGCTCTGAGTTTTCAGTATTTCAGTTAAAAATATTAAAACCATTTGAAATTAATAATTTATTAGTGAACCTACACTACAAACGAGTAGTTTGGGATTAATTCAATTTAGTTAAAATTATATGGATTAACTCTAACGATGAATACAATTTTTTGTAATTCTAAAAAATACGTAATTCAAATATAATTAAAATAAAAACCTAAATGCAGTTTTATTGATATTCCAATATGGTTAATCATTCTTCTTTCTATTCAAATATAAATTTATTCGTATTTTTATGCAAAAATAATTAATAATGCATTTAATTTCTTTAGGTTATAATTAATTCACTAAAGCGTTTTGAATAAAATGATTTAATGCATTTAATCATTTCCCAACCTAAATCCGAACATTTTTTTTAAAGGTTTGGTTAGGTTAGGTTTGATGGGCTGTTCACGAACAGATTAGTGGACAACTCATATTGGCCTTTACGTTAAACTAATTTTTTTCATTTGTGGTGAGGATTTTTTTAAGAAAATTTGTGTTGAGGTTTTGTTGGTACAATACCAATATTACTTGGGTTGCTGAGCAAGTCGAATTTTGACTAAGTCCAATCTATACCAATGTGATGCTTATTGTGCGACAACGTGTACGGGTAGCTTCATTTATTACCTTATTAATCTCAATTTTGCCTTCGAATATTTTTAAAAGTCGGAAATGACTTTTTAGGTCGCTTAGAAAGATCCGAATGGTAGTGGAAAAAGTATTTCCTAGTTTTATATTTTTTTAGGTCTTTGTTGGATATTGTAGTAAAGCGAGCGCGAACTTTGACTGCGCATATATTGTACTTATTTTACTTTCCAAAAGTGATCATTGGATTCTGGTCACATTTAACCGGATACGACTCGACGAAAACTAGCAACACTATAAAAAGCTGGGTCCGAATAACTGGTACGGAATATCCGGCCTCAGGTCAACATTTAGGCCTAGGCATACGGATAGGTTTGTGATTTGAGGTAAATATCACTTATTTACTTACTTAAGTGGTGCTACAGTCCGGAATGAACCTGGGTCTTAACCAACATGCCTCTCCAATTAGCCCGGTCCTTAGCTAACTGCCTCCAGTTGCAAACTCCAAGTTGGTTGAGGTAGGTTTCTGCTTGTGCATGCCACTTAAGGCGAGGTCTTCTTCTACTGCGTCCGTTCTCTGGCTGGGAATCAAGGAATCTGCGAGCCGGAGTATTGGTATTAATTCGTTCCACATGTCCTAGCCATCTTAAACGTCCAATGCGGAGTTTTTGACCAGGGCCATGTAACTGTACAGCTCGCATAGTTCTTGGTTGAATCTTCGTCTCCACAGCCCGTCAACGCAAACGGGATTAATGATTTCTTCATCCGCTTTTGAGACGGTCCATGCTTCAGTGCCATAGATGGCACTGGGATGATCAGGGTCTTATATAGGATCTCCTTAGTAGTTCGAGTGAGGGCTTTACTACTGAATTGCCTTCCTAGTCCGAAGAAACAGCGGTTGGCAAGAGTAATTCTTCGTTTAATTTTTGAAGAGATGTTGTCAGAGTTAACAGCGGAGCCGAGATAGGCAAAGTCCCGTACTACCTCAAAGTTATATCTGTCAATGGTGACGCTATTCATCGATGTTGTGTGTCCTTTCGTGTTGACAGCTTGTACTTCGTCTTGCCCTCATTTACTGCTAAACCCATTTTTGCCGTATTCTTCTCTTTACTGGCAAACGTGGCTATGACTTCACGTTGAGTCCTACCAATGATGTCAATATCGTCGGCGTATGCTAGTAGTTGTACCGATTTTTGCAAAATTGTGCCTCTGGTGTTGGCTCGGGAGTTTTGCACAATCCTCTCAAGAACCAAATTGAAGAAGTCACATGATAGCGCATCGCCTTGCCTTAATCCTTTTCTGGTATCGAATGTGTTGGTGTGGTCGTTTCCGATCCTGATTGGGCAGCGAGAAATCTCTATCGTCATCCTAAAAAATCGAGGAGTTTGTGCGGTACACCAAAACTAGACATGGTTTGTATAGTTCGTCTCTATAAAAGCTGTCTTATGGGCTTTGAAGTCGATGAATAGGTGGTGGGTATCGGTTTAGACATCTTGGGTTTTTACCAGAATCTGCCGAAGTATGAAAAATTGATCGGTTGTCGACTTTCCTGGCCTAAAACCAGACTGATAAGTGCCGATCAGGTTGTCGGTAAACGGTTTCAGGGGTTCACATATTAGAGACGTCGTACCTGAGATGTGTAAGAACATTAAACAAAAGAGGTGCACTCTAACAGCTAGTGGAAGCTATAAGGTACTGTAAACGAGACATCCAGTAAATGCAATGGTATGGATTGGACCAATGAAGGATGCAGCAGGCACAGCGACTATACGGATGTGAACTTCTTATTAGCGACAAACTTAGGGAAAAAGTCGAATGCTTTGAAGAGATTATATTGTAACAATCCTCATCAATTACAAATTTGTCAACATATGCTTTATATGAGCTAAACATCCGACGCAGGAAAAAAAAAATTGCTAAGGATTGTTTCTACGAGCTCATCGATGAGACTTATGACGGTAACCAAAGTATGTACGATGTTAAAGTCCTGCTAAACGATTTTAACGGGAAGGTAAGATGAGAGGACGTCTATTGTTGGAAAACAAAGCCTAAAGGATACCATGTTCGGGAAATGACATCGCTGCAGATTAAAATGCCACCATAGCCAGCGCACGGTTTCAGAGACTTGATACGGCCAGTCAAATTTGTTAAACTTGCCTTTCGAATTCGGCATTAAACAGGAGAGATCGTCTTTTTGTGACAAAAATGATAACTTCACACATACAAGTGAAGGAAGAAGCTAGTTTTAAGGGCCTGTATGGGACTTTAATGCCAAATATTTATTTTTTACATTCTGCTTAGATAACATCGACACCGACAGTTATACCTTCCAGCAGCCATGGTAAGAATGCGGGTGCCCACCGCGTCATAACAAATGTGAAATACTGTTACTTAATTGAATGTCAAATAACTGCAACTGGAAGAGATCTGCAAGTCTTCCGAGATCTGCAACAATGCATATCCCTTTCCCAGCATCTAACGCCGAAGAACAATAGCGAAGATGGCAACAAGACATTAAATCAGCCACAACTTGTGTACTATATTTCACACGCCCGCCAGCATGAAACCGCTGGTTTGATGGAGAATGTCGGCCTTCAAGGCCTCTATAGATGACGACAATAGCATCCATTGATCTTAAAAGGGAAAGTAGGACGAATAAACACCGGCTTTTCAGATAGAAGAAAACAATCGCTCAATCGAAGATATAAAATGGTACCGCTCCAGATCGAGGCTCGTAAGTTTTATAAAAGTTTAAAACATCTAGCTGACTTTTAAACCTCTATGACCAATAATCTTCTGCAGTCAGTCAAACGTACCATTCATTATTGGTGACGACAGCGAACTTAACCAGCAGTACTGATGGATGTGACAGATTTCTTGTGGAGTTATATATATAAAACAGGTGGACATGATTTGGTTAGCAAGGTACACTCATGTAAGGAATTTGGTCTGATTTGAATATGCTTGAGGAATGAAAGTTCACCATCGTTTGGACAACCCACAAAATGTAGAGCCTCTGAATTGCGTCAACTATACAGAAGCAACATAGCCTCCAAAAAAACGATCTGCAGTAACATGTTTTCTTTTTTAAAAGGAAGAATGAGAATGATAGAAAATATGGTCGAGACCTACACATACTGGTGTTCGAAACAACTTCGTGGTGGAGATTTTCGGAGTATACACTTATCAGTGTGGTTTCAGGCCAGGAAAGTCCATAACTTATCGCATCATATCCCTGAGGCAGATCATAGATCAAACCCAATAAAATAGACAGTTCAATAGTAAAGAATAGTCCTGCGTCGATGTACTGACCGTATCAAAAGCGGGTGAAGAAATCCTTGGTCGTTTTTTACCAAAATGTTAACCTCAAGTTTATATCTTCAAGCTATTAAAATAAATGTAATGCTAACTACAGAGGCATAAGTCTCCTCAACATCGCCTACAAGATCCTATGTGCCGTTATATGTGAAAGCCTGAAACCGTTTGCCAACAACCTGATCGGCCCTTATCAGTGTGGTTTTAGGCCAGGGAAGTCCACAACCATACAAATTTTCACTTTTCGGCAGATCCTGGAAAAACCCATGAAGTCAAAATCGAAACCCCCACCTATTTATCAATTTAAAAGACGCATACGACAGCATCTATAGAGACAAACTATACAGAGCCATGTCTAGTTTTGGTATACCGCCCAAACTCTTCCGTTTGAACTCGATTGAGAGTTCTCGCTGCTCCATTACGGTCGGTCACCGACACACTCGATACCACAAAAAGGATTTAGGCAGGGCGATGCGCTGTCATGTTTTTTCTTCAATTTGATTCTTCAGAGGATTGTGCAAAACTCCCGAGCCAACACCGGATCCACAAATTTCCCAAAATCTGTACAACTACTAGCATACGCCGACGATATTGACATCATTGGTAGGACTCAACGTGATGTCATAGCCACGTTTGCTAGTATAGAGAGGTAAGCGGCAAAAATGAGTAAAGCAGTAAATGATGGCAAGACAAAGTATATGCTGTTAACATGAAAGGACACTCTACATCGACGAATTGGACAGAATGTCACCATTGACAGATATAACTTTGAGGTAGTACGGGACTTTGTCCATCTCGGCTCCGCTATTTAACTCTGACAACAAACTCTCGTCAGAAATTAAAAGAAGAATTACTCTTGCCAACTGCTGTTTCTTCGGGCTAAGAAGGAATTTAGTAGTAATGTACTCACTTGAACTACTAAGGAGATCCTATATAAGCACCTGATCATCCCAGTCCTGCTCTACGGTGCTGAAGCATGGACCGTCTCAAAAGCGCACGAAGAAATCCTTGGTCGATTCAAGAGGAAAATTCTTCGAAAAATCTTCGGTCCCGTTTGCATTGACGGGCAATGGAGACGAAGATTCAAGAACTATACGAGCTGTACAGCGACATGCCCCTGGTCAAAAAAAAAACTCCGCATTGGACGTTTAAGATGGCTAGGACACCAATACTCTGGCTCGCAGAGTCTTCAATTCCCATCCAGGCGTCGACCTCAACCAACTTGGAATGCGCAACTAATTGGAGAAGCCCATGTTCATTCCGGACTGTAACGCCACTTAAGTAAATATTAATTTTTTATACCCTCCCACTTTTAAGGTACATTCATTTTAAGGATGAGATGGGATGGTAAGCAATTTCGCCGCAAAGTAAATGCTTTTTTGTTTTGTTTTGACGTTTATTTGCTCATTTTTTATGCGAAATAAACGTCATGATTTTTTAAGAGTTAACCAGCACTGGTTAGTAAGACTTAAAAACGAGTAACTATTGCAAATTATTGAATTTTTTTTTATCTAAATTCGTGCTCTGTGAAAAGTGTGAAAATCCCCTGTTCTATCGAAAAATTGTGTTCAGCGATGAGGCTAATTTTTGGCTCAACGGATACGTAAATAAGCAAAACTGTCGCATCTGGAATGATAAACAGCCACATGCCGTACAAAATTGACCGATGCATCCCGACAAACACGACAGTTTGGTGGGGTTTATGGGCTGGTGGCATCATCGGTTCATTTTTCTTTAAAGGTGACCGTATAAGAGACGTTACCATGATACGCGCTTTTTTTTGCCCCAGTTGGGTGAGTTGAACTTGTTTGACATGTGGTTTCATCAAGACGGTGCCACATGCCACACAGCTCGTGAAACAATGGAAATGTTGAAGAATGAATTTGGTGAGCAGCTTATCTCTCGAAATTTAACGCCTCTTGATTATTTCTTGTGGGGTTATGTAAATTCTTGTGTCTATGTGGACAAGCCAAACACGATTGAAGCCTTACAGGATAACACAACACGCGTAATTTGTGGAATACAGGCCGGAATGCATGTGATGCAAAATTGGACCTCCCGAATGGACCATTTGAAACGGAGCTGCGGACAATATTTACATGAAGTTGTCTTTAAAACGTAAATGGCAAAGGCCTATTAATCGATTACAATAAATTTTTTGAATATTTAAAGCAAATTTGATTGTTTTTCTCGATTCAAAAAAAACTACGCTTAAACGGAAAAAGTTCAGATTATTTAGTGTACAAATTCAAAAATGCTTGATTTTAAACGAAATTATACTTAAAACGCGCTGAAGCAGTGCGCAATAAACCTGGGCAACAGTAAAAATATGATTTTGCAACAATTAGACAAATTCAACGAATCCTTTCGCGTATCATGGAGTTAGGAACACTGCTTATATGGTCAATGCAAAGACCATCAACATTACTTTAAAAAAAAAATTCTCACCTTGGAGTCCTTAACATCATGATTAGGAGAACTCGAACCCGATGACGAATGGTGGTTGTTATGATGATTCTGAGATACTCTCTGGCTATTACTGTTCCCATGACACACAGCATGATGTAATGTTGGCGGTCTACCCTTTCGTGTAGTCCGTTGCTGCGGTTGTTGTTGTTGTTGTTGTTGATGTGGCTGCTGCTGTTGTTGCTGCTGCTCCTGTCCACCATTTACACATCTCAAGTGCAGATTTTCTCCATTCTGAGCATTCATCATTCCACTGTTCATATCGTCTGCCGACGGCCCATTACCCACAATACCCCCGACGTTGCCGCCGGCAGACGAGCCCATTATTACATCTCCATGCAGCATATCCTTTGAATCGTCCATACACACTCCGTTGTTGGTCTTATGATGGTGATCCGCGGCAGTTCCCGTCGTCGACCGATGCACGTCATAGTGCATGCGATTTTCCACATTGTTGCTATTTGCACCTCCCACAGTGGTGCCTCCATTACCAGTCGATAGGGTGACATTATTTTGATGGCTGTTGTAGGCCAAAACGGAGTTCCTTAAGTCGGTTGTGTTTGAGAAAACGCTCAACGGTCCGAGCGTCACGCGTTCATTTAAACTATTTCTAAGTTGATCTATAGAACGATGCACAACATGACTGTATTCACCATTCGGAATCTCACCTATTAATGGTGAGTTATGATGATAGTCTAATCCACCGCCGATCGGACGGTATTCAAGAAGACGTCCTTCCATTTCAGGAAAAATAATAAAAAAAATTAAAACAAAAAAGAACCCTGAAACCGTCTGTACCGAGCGAGTAAAAAACGTAAACAAACCAAGCACTTGCGAAAAAATCACTTTTTTTATGTATTTGTGTATATCCTTGTGGGATATCCTAGATTTCACTTTGTTTTTTTTTTTTTTGCTATTTTCTTTTCTCAACTCAGTCACAACTGTTTTCTTCTTCTACTCACACATCTTGTTGTTCTTCGTCACACACGTATACACCGCGAGTACACCCATTCATATCACCCCGTACCGTCTTGTCCGGATAACGTAAATAAGAAATGAATCGGATTTCCTTCGAACGACAGACTCCAAGTTGGAAATCTTCGGGAAAATTCACGAAAATCCACCCGCCGCCGTCTACGACTATGTCGGGGGAAAATATAACCATACACACAGTCTGCGAATGTGAATGTGTGTGCAACAGGAAACAAAGTGGGGTAGTCCGGATGATGATGATGCCGATGGTGGTGGATGCCAAAGAAAACGAGAAGTAGTTATATTCTTCTTGTGATGCTCTTACAAACAAGACGGTGTTTTTAAAATGTAAGCAACAATATCCGTTAGGCGCTGAATTCTGGTACCAGGATGGTTCTAGTAAGGATCGTGCGGGAATATTTGCGTACGTGTCCTTCCCACTTGAGAGTCGATTAATTACTGATCGATTATGCGAATAAATATTACAGTTCAACGATTATGATCACTACCGATCGAGTCACTCATAATGCTGGACGGTGCGTGTGGTTGACCGATTATCCTGCAACTTACGATTATGTTGACAAAAGCGATACGAACAAACGAGAACACTCAAGACGATGCCGACACCGATGATGGATAGTTAAGCCAACTGGCCACCTACTCGTATACAAACGACAGCCAAGACGCAAACGGACGACAAAATAACAACAACAAAAGACGACAACGACAATGACAACAATAACAAAAATGGTGATGAACAGAGCCCAGGTACAGGAGGCTCCAGCTCCCATTATTGTGATGATTATGATTATTTTATAGGTCGTTGGATGTATTGGCCGCCTTTTTTGTTCCTCAAGTACGATCCGTCACCAATGTGAGAAACCGACTAAAGCAAGAAAAAATCTGAAACAATATATTTTTGGGGAGCCCGCCGCCGCCAACGCCGCTGCCTCTGTCTATCTCACTCTTTCTATCGGTCTATCTGTAGTTCTTTTGGTATTCTCCTTGCCTCTAACCCGCTGGGTGATGGCATGGGTTTAAAAAAAAAAGTTTGCATTTTTTTACAGCGAAAAGTTTTTTATCCCATTTCCCACCTTGGCCACTCTCACTCTTGCTTGGCTTTCTCCAGTCCTCACCCCAGAGCACTATACAGCCACCACCACCACCAGTTCACACACAGAGTTTTCGTTTACGTTTTTTTTTGTGTTCTCATCTCTATCAGTCTGGAGCATGGCGGCATGGCATGCAAGCCTCTGCCGCTTGCCGCCTGCTGAATCCTTGGTCGCCACAACTGACTACTGCTGGTGACGTCCTTCTACTGCCCTGCTAGCCGCCGTTCCTTATCCTTTGTGTGTGCACTACTACTCCAACTGCCGTTAGGTTCTTCCTTCGTACTCTTTTTTACCGTTTTTTCCGTTTTTTTTTTTGTATATTTTTTCTCTCCAGGTTTTTTTTTTTTTTTTAATTTTTTAGTATTTTGTAGAATTTTTTCCCTTCACAAACTGCCTTAGTCTTGTTGCAGGGTTAATTTTTCGTTTTTTTTCTTCTTGTTTTCTACGAATACCATGATAATCATTGTAGCCGTCCTGCCTCGCGTATCCTATGGTTACCATCACCTTTGGTTGCTGGTCGCCGTCGTCGTCGTCACCGTGTTGTTGTTGTTATTATTTTTTTTTGCTTTTTTTTGATACGAAGAGAGTGCACAGTGGAAAAAAAGAAGCACTAAGAAGAAAATACCGTTTTTTTTGTCTTCACTTCTATATTTTTTAACTTTGAATCTAGTTGTGTGTCTGTATGTATGTGACTCCAACGGTGGAGCGCAAAGCACTAAGGGATGGTCTTTGGGAAAAAATGATGCTGCTGCTGATGCTGTGGCGGCCGCCAAAATGGGGTGGTATAGCTGTACCTCCAACACCCCGAAATGTTTGTGCGCCTTTTTTTCAACGCTTGTACTAAACAGTTTAACATTTTTTTTACGCCCCTGATAATGGAACATTATGTGATAGTGTGTGTGAGTTGTGTGTACGCGCGTACTTTTTTTTTAAATACATAACAGGGACGGCAAAGTGGGTGAGTTGTGCGGTGGATGGCGCATAGAATTTGAAGTTCGTATAGTCGGTGGTTTTTTTAGGGTTACCGCGTTCTTCGGAAAAAAAACTTGCAAAATTAGAAGCTTGTGGTAGTTTGATATTTATTGTCCTTTGATACAAGGGCTTACGATTTATTGAATAATCAATTTATATAAATCTTGAACGTTTGAGGATGACAAATTTAAGCACATCATCCCTTATGGTTTTGATATGGAACACAACGAACACAATTTGTATGACTACCGGAAAGTGCAAAAGATTTAACAAATGGCGTCAAATGTCGATTTTGATTTCTTGAAGCAAATATGACTCTTGTGAATAAGCAATGGAACACTAACTAACTACAAGGCAGGCTTTTTTTTATGGTACCTTATGCACGGAGGCACGGATGGTGGTACCAAAGTTGGTTTGGCAGAAGGTCAAGCAACCTAAACGGTCGTCGTGCCTGAATGAGATATGCTTCTCGATCTCATTGACGGCATTCACCAAACGGCCGGCGGTAGACCTCACCCAAATCACACTACCCATTTGCATGAAGATAATGCGAATATACTCTTCATTGCTTCATACCAAGAAAGTCCTGTAATGGTTGTGGTAGATACCACGATCGGATGGCCAGTAACGGCTTGCAAGAAATGTTTACCCTCCTTGAACAAGAAATGATTATCGATGAGTTGCTGTTGAACAGTTTTCTCCATGCCGGTCAATGGTTAGAATTTACCCTTCAATTCGCCTCACAAACTGGAAAAGGTGGTGGATACCTTCGATTCCATTTCCTTGTATTGGACCTCGGACATGCTTGGGTTAAATGGGTAGCCTTCAAAGAGCGGCCACAACGGACACGGGTTGACACAACATATTCATTGTTGGGATCGACATTTCCAAGGGTGCGTACATCACCATAGTCACAAGCTAGATGCTTGTTTGTCTTCTTGAATCCACCATGGTAGTCCTCTGTGATGGTGTGGAACAACTCGGAGAATACTGAGTAGGCTTCAGCATCGAGGGCATAGATAGCGAAACCGGAATCGTGGTTCTCCAAACTGGATTGGATGTCATCCAACAAGGTGGAGCCGAATGTTAGGGTCTCCTTGTTCTTTTGGTTGTCGAAGTGGTCGCATCCGATTTCTGAAGAACAGTCTGATTTGTTTCAAACGTGGAATACAACGTTCAACGGAATAATAAGCCTTCCACCATCTTCAATCCTGGGCACGTTGCTTCCAGTCATTCAATCCTTTGTGTTGTGGCATCCGCGAACGCTTGGTTCTTAGATAGAAATTTCGGTTTTTCTTGTCGCCTTGAACCTGAAGGCTGGGATTCGAAGATTATCTAGTCTGGAGCGTTATTTTTCATTCGCTCGATATGACGGAGATAATATAGTTGACGTGTTTTTATCATTAGTACTGGATCCACTTTTTGGTATAGTGCCAAAAATTTGCGGTTGTGTCTACTTCTCCAGGACCAACAATTTATTTTAGGTTGAATGTGCTATGGTGCCATAGACCAGCACTGGTGGTATTCTGATATCAAGAGTGATATTTTTCCCAAGGTGCACAACCCTGTAATTTGTTTGTAGATAGCTTATACCTATAGAGTGCGCATCTCATACAACGAACATTTTCTATTTGGGGTACTGATATTGATACAGCAGTGTTTACATTGCTATCCCAGAATCAAACAACAGCATAGCCTACGCATACGATCGACAATATTTCCCGTTCACACTTACCGCCCGCGTCTGAAACAGAGCTGCACAATTATTAGCTGTGCTGAGTACTCTATGTAGTTCTATACTCTTTGCTACCAGGCAAATGCGCCTTGTCCAATCCATCTCCATAAATTGCTAAACATGCATCTACAAGTGCACGATATCGATATCGTCGGTTTTAACCAGTACCTGCACGGTTTAATTCAGGATAGTGCCTTCTGTATTTACTCCTGCCTTACGCACTATGTGTTCCAGGACGAAATTGAAGAAATCACATAATATCGCGTTTGTCTTTGCGGAATCCACTCCTTGAAATTTGCAAACCTTTTAGTCCAGTGCTAGGGGACATACTTACTCCATTGCCTTGGGCAAAACTTCACTATTAATACAACTTTTAGGTAAGGTCAGAAGTTTATGTAGCAATAGTAGTAAGGCTATAAGGTTAGATTGACCGAATGTAAAATGTTTGTGTGATCAAACAACTTGAGTAAAAACTCGCTAATCTGAAGTCAAAATATGGTTCATATTGGGCTTAAATTTTTTAGTCACAGTTAGCCCTGAAAGCCAAGGTAATCCGATATACAGAACGAATGTTTGGTCCTGTATAGTGTATATGGCCGCGGTGTAGTGGTAATGTGTTCGTCTGTTGAGTGGAAGGTTTGCGCGTTCAATCCCAACCAAAATCCATTTCACTTTTATTTAAAAGAAATAAAAGGTCGGTGTAATACCTAAAAGTATGCACACCATCTTGAATTTCTTCAAATTTAACGAACACGAGAAAAAGTTACTCCCCGAAGCTAGTTCGGACACCACCCATGGAGTTTAAGTCTCCACTACATCCAAAAATCTTTCCTATCCTCTCTCTCTTTCTTCCCCTTCTCAAACGCTCGTACTATGGTAAAATATAAAAGGGTATTCATAACCCCTTGAGTACGTGTAAATTATAAAAAAAAAAAATTTACAAATGTACAACCGCTAAATTCTTGGATATACCACAATTTAGGCTTAACCTAAAAGTAAAAACTAACTAGATCAATCAAAGAGGGTCTTCGAATCATAACTCTTAGGTTTGAAATGACAAGATTTAAATTTGGTTAAGGAACCATGTCCGAAATAGCTAGATCCATGTGTTTTTCTTCCCGCAAGACTATCTTTTTCTCTATGCTCAGAATGGCAAGCTGATCCCACCCAGGCATTTCTTTTCTTTAAATCATTCCTTCTTTTGGGTTGAAACTCTTCCGGGCGGTGCTGGGTTTGGTTTGAAGCGCCGTTTGGCCACCAACCTTGAAGAGTATAGGACCACACGAGACCATTACATAGGACCATTACACCCGCTCAAAGTTACTGCATCGGGCCATTTTTTTCGAGAACGCCGCTGGTCAAACGACAACATTGGACAGTGCGCGCTATAGGGCGATGTTGACCGAGTTTTTTCAGCCACAATTGGACGAATTAGAACTGGAGCACATGTGGTTCCAACAGATATTCTGAAGGCGGCGTTCCCGGGTCGCCTCATCTCTCGTTTTGGGTATATTTGAACGCCTGTGTTTACATGAACAAGCCTGTCCCCCTAGAAGTACGCAAGCACGACATTCGACACGAGTGCGAGAATCTGTTGCCCGAAGTTCTCGCTGAAGTGATGAAAAATGTCATAAAACGATGTCAAACAAATGTCATAGTACCAAGGAGAATAGCGTTCGTACGTCCCAGGTGGATACATTCATTTTCTTGTTTATATGAACATTTTTAAATACCCTTGGGACGTGGTGTGGTCAGTATCCACCAAAGGATTGAGTATTGCCGTTGGCGTTTCGAATCATCGCCTACTATATCTGTTCAAACGGCCTTACCATCCTCAAAATTCCTATATGACCTGTTGTCCTATATGCCAGAAGTGGTTGTTCATTTGCTCAGTCTGGCTTGCAGGAACGAGTACGAGAATTGATAACAGTTTTTACTAGAGGGGTCAAAAACAACCAATTTTTACTATGGGTGGGGGTGGGGCGTGGGGTGTTTCTACCACGCACCGTTTTTTAAAGTCAATACTTTGTTCTCTTAGCTATTTTTTGAATAAAAAAAAAAACTATTTAAAAAAAAAACGGGTTCTAAACTCCAAATTTAGGAAAAAAAAATATTTCAAAAATAAGTTGCAAGTGTAATTTTTCAAAACTGTAGAATTATATTATATGCAGCCCCCTGCAACCCCCTTGCTTGGGCTCACTGTAGGATTTGGGTAATGTGTAATGCTGTACATTACTTACAACGATGAACATTAATCCTCTAATTGAGAGGACTAAAAACAAATATCATACACAAATAATTTCAATAATCTTCAATTTTCTCAATCACTAGAAGTCATACAACTATTTGCGTTTTTGTGCTCGCTTCAGAATTAATATAAACATTGACCGCAAAAGGCGAATTAAGCATTTTCTTTCACAATTTTTAAAAAAGTTGGTCTAAACTTTTGTTTGACATTTTTTTATCATACTTTTTAGTTTCCATGCGAATTTTTCAAAAACTATTAACATAGATAATTAAATTTAAATTGAGAATTAAAGAATTGGTTTCCGGATTTCAAAAACTTCATTGGAAGTGTTGCCGTTGTTTTTTATATTTTTTTTTTCATTTTAAGTATTTTTTTTTCTAAAATTGCCTCTACTTCCTAAACCGGGCGAGATAAAAATCCTTTTTTTTTGACCCCTCTACTAAGAACAGTTATTAATTTTCTGGCGCTAAACTTATCGTACTCTCCCCGGCTTGCACTGTATCTGTTGACTCAATCTTGAAAATTCTTCCGATACCGTCGAAAAAAATCAAGTGGTTCTCTGTTTTTTATTTTCATTATTATTGAAAAACGTTTATTTGAAAGTGGGAGTAGTAATAGGCTGGATTTGAAAATTATCCTAATTTTTTTGTAAAGCTAAGCAAATGGTTTGTAAGCAATATTTCATCAACCTGCTCTAAATCAAGGCTAAAAATCGGTGACGAATCAACAAAATGACTAGTCTAGTTGGCTTCATCGAACCATTCTTCGAAATCTTTCCATATGATACCTCCAAGTTACACTCTAGGTATCAATATTCATATCTCCCTTCAAAGGGCTTTGGGAAAATCCGAATATGTTAACATATCACAACTTTTGCTAAAATGAGCTGCACGAAGATCAAAATCCAAGACATAGTCACTTTTTAAAAGTCACTTGCATCTATGGTAACCCTGAATCATCCAACTTCTATACCTATGACCATACTCGTTCTACATTTATCCCAACATTCATTTTTTCCACTTTTTTTTTTGTTTTTTCTGCTGCAAACTACACTTTGACTATATAGACCAAACAAGTCCTAAAAAAATTAAGCTTGCACTCTATGTCGATGCCACCTATCTGTCTATATGCCATATGCGTCGTCGTCCGTGTTTTTTTCGACCGACCCTTCCGGAAAACCCCACTTCAATAACCAACCCTTGCATTCTCCGTATGACCGAATCCTTTCCATCTACAATCTACATACACATTTTTAGACTCATCACGATTTGAGCTTTTTAAAAAAAATTCTCCCGCCCAAAAAAGCGAACAAAAAAAGGCCACACAATTTTTTTGTATTCTCACGCTAAATAACATCGTGTACAATACACATTATGTGGATGTGCGTTGATGTGGTTATGATGACGAAGCTACTAATGTAGGCAGCCACCCATATTTTCTGTGTAGGTGTGCGCTCTACCGGAAGTTAAAATGCGTTAGCCATATCCCCTCCATCCAATTGTGTCGCCCAGACGAGATTCAAACAAGGAATAGAATATTTCAATCACGTGACAATATCCTCGAAACCGCAATGTCAACATCCCAAGACCGAGACCGCAGCTTCTTAGTAAATTGTCACAGAGGCAGCAAAAAGGATCTCATCGGCGACCCACATTTTATCGTTGTCGTAACGTAACACATCTGACATAGCATGTCTGTGTCGAGTGAAGCATCCAGAACTAGAAAAATGAGGCTGGCGCGCGTATTTACAATTTTTTTGTATTCCTCGACGGCCTCTCTTTTGTTCGTGCATACCTACACACCGGTGTATGATGCCATGCACTGTGGGGCTGAAGTAGCGTGGCTGGAGCGCCTTAACAAGGGGGTTGTGGGTTGCGTTTTGTCGGGTGTAAACTTTTTCGAAATTATTTTTTTCTCGTTTTTAGATTTTTTGTGGATTTTTTTTCCAATTTTTCACTACTTTGCGCCGCCAAAGCTTTGACACGAGATAGAGAGAGAGCCAACGAGAGCGAATTGCAAAAAAATCGTGTGTTAAATACACACATACATATACAAAGCAGTTTGAACAGATTTTTTCTCTTCTAGCCGGGTATGAAAAAAGCTCTCAGATCCTCATTTGCCAATAGTTAGGCGACCACTTTTTTTTTTTCATTTTTTTAGCTGTTCTGAGTTAAGTAGAGCGCACTTGTGTAGGTATGCATCAACAAAACATCAATACGTCGTCGTCCAACCCTTCTAGTTGGGGGATATATCCTTCCATGGGCCTCCGAATTATGGGTGGTGGTGGGTGGCGCGAGTACATGCACCACAGGCTGTTTTCTAAGTATTCGGATGTTTTGCCCACTGTTACGGCGATTGAAATGGGAAATGAAATACCGTTGTGTTAGTTTTGGAAGCGGTTGATTTTTTTTTTGCCTTTTGACACTTTTGCATACGAATTTACAACGAGCCTCGAGATCTGAATGTGTAAGTAAACCATTTTTTGGACACTGGGATTTTTTTGTAGCTGCCATGGGCTGGGAGGTTTTTTCTTCTCCGTTCTATGTAACGTTTCGAATTTTTTGTTCGTCTCATTTGGAGGAAAATTTTGGACCGACAAAGAAAAAAATTGTTGAGATTGTATCAAAAATTTTACGTGCTATTTCAAGTGTTTAAAATGTGTTAAAGGGTTGAAATCCGACCGGCGGAACGATGATGAGGTTGGCGTTTTTAGAATCTTTAAATTTATACAAGGCCCTTCAAATTTTTCAGCGATTTTATTTAAGGTTTGTATAATTGTTTAGGGTGTAGTTGGATTTTAGGAGTGGAGTACCAAAAGGAAAAAAATCGTGTTAAAAGTTAAATGAAGGGAGTATATGAACTGCTCTGATTTAAGCGGGTGCAGCTTCTGAAAAAGATGAGACAATCTGCTGAACTTGATAAATATGACGATGAAGCTGGGATTTGGCAAGAAAATCATTAAGGGATCTGTTCAGGAGTACCTGGTATCCTGTCACCCAACGTTAACATTCTCCGCTAAAAAATGATTAGAATTCCATTCCCAAAGCAGATCCAATGAAAACTCACAACTTGAAAAAAAAACGACTTTAATCGATAAATCGAAAGAACTGCTTTTCTAAATAGCTATAATGAAGCTTCACTTTATAACCCTGCCACATAACTATCTACTGGCATATCTGTGATGTTCTTACTTACTTACTTAAGTGGCGCTACAGTCCAGAATGAACCTGGGCCTCAACCAACATGTCTCTCCAAATTGCACCGTCCTTAGTTAACTGCCTCCAGTTGCGCACTCCAGGTTAGTTGAGGTCGGTTTCTACTTGTGTGCGCCACCTAAGGCGTCCGAGGTCTGGCTGGGTATCGAAGACTCTGCGAGCCGGAGTCTTGTTGTCCATTCATTCTACATGTCCTAGCCATCTTAAATGTCCAATGCAGAGTTTTTTGTCCAGGGGCATGTCGCTGTACAGCTCGAATAGTTCTTGGTTGAATCGTCTCCGTAGCCCGTTAACGCAAACGGAACCGAACATTTTTCGAAGAATTTTGAGACGGTCCATGCTTCAGCGCCGTAAAGCAGGACTTGGATGATCAGGGTCTTATATAGGATCTCCTTAGTAGTTCGAGTGAGGGCCTTACTACTGAATTACCCTCTTAGCCCGAAGAAATAGCAACAGCTATTCTTCGTTTAATTTCTGACGAGATGTTGTTGTCAGAGTTAATAGCGGAACCGAGATAGATAAGTCCCGTACTACCTCAAAGTTATATCTGTCAATAGTGACGTTCTGTCCAATTCGTCGATGTTGTGTGTCCTTTCATGTTGACAGCATATACTTCGTCTTGCCCTCATTTACTGCTAAACTCTTTTTGGTATCGAATGTGTCGGCGAGGTCGTTTCCGACCCTGATGGTGCAGCGAGAATTCTCCATCGTCATCCTACACAAACGGACAAGTTTCGGCGGTACACCAAAACTAGACATTGCTCTGTATAGTTCGTCTTTATAAATGCTGTTTCCACCGGCTTTATAAAGCTCGGCGGGAAGGCCGTCATTTCCGGCAGTCTTGTTAAGCTTGAGTTAAGATATTGCTATCCTTACTTCACTCGGGTCGGGTGGTTGGCAGTTTTCGTTGTCATTGCCGTTTAACAGCCTGCAGAAGTGGTTCTTTTATATCCTCAGCATCGACTGTGTCTCAACTACGATATTTCCTTGATCACCTCGACAGGATTCTGTTCGAGTCTTGTATCCTTGGCTTTGACGTTTCACACTTTGGTGAAACTTGCGAACATCGTGTCTGGAGTGGCACCTCCCTATATGGTCGATCGCGCGCTTTTCTTGCTCTTTTTGCTTCTTTCTGAAAAGCCGGTATTCTTCCTTTCTTCTCTGCATATAGAGCTCAACGGCAGCTCTTGTTGTCACCTGCAGCTTAGCCTTGTAGGCCTTGCCGGTCTTTCTTGCCGGTGGGCGTGGAAACCTATCACATCAGTTGCGGCTGTTCTAATGTTTTTCGATATTGGATGCTGGTGGTATGGTGTTAATCGTGAGGTTACGGGATACGTGTTGCGCGAAGGTATTGGCGGTCTCTTACGATTGCAGTCTTTCGACATTACATTTTTCACAGTATTTCCGGATTGTTGTGGCGTATTGGATATCCGCATTCTTATCCGCATTCTGGTCCGAGTCGATGTTAGATCCTCAGAATTTTTGGAAATCCAAAATACTAGATGTGTGTCTCTTGTCAATCGCAATGTGATCGATTTGGTTGACCGTTCGTTGATCCGAAGACCGCCATGTCCCGTTATCGATATCGAGGTGAGGAAACCGTGTGCTGGCTATAGTGGCATTTCGTTCCGTAGCGAAGTCTATCAGCCTAAGTCCGTTACCAGACGTGTTGTCGTGTAGGCTATGTTTTCCGACAATACTGCTTAAGATGTCTTATCTTCCTACTTTTGCGTTAAAATCTCCCAGCATGATTTTAACATCGTACTTCGGTAGTCGCTCATAGGTTTTGTCAAGGAGCTCATAGAACCATGCCTTAGCTATATCATCTTTTTTCTCCGTTGGGGCGTTAGCGCATAAAAGGCATCCGAAAAGTCGCTGTTTCTGCTCTACGGTCCGTAGTAGATATCACAGTTTTTAATGCTCTTTTTTCCCGGCCTATCCAACGTATTTCCTGATTGGCAGTAATGTCTGCTTTGTAGCAGTTTAGTACTTTTGCTCCCCTGTTTAATGTTCTCACATTCCAGGTGCAGATACGAAATTCGTTATCCTGTGATGTTCTGTGATGTTCACCATGCCTTTATTCATATGTGCACCCTATCCCAAAGGGCTACTAAAGTTTTCATTTTTAGTTAATAACAAGGTCCTAGTTCCCAATCATTGCAGCACCAAAATACTTTTCACTAGCTTTACTCTCGTGAGTTGACAAATCATCAGAATAGTCAAATATCACGAAATGGTTGTCTTAACTCTATCGTTCGTATTCGGCATAAGACTGAAGGCTTCAAAATAGTTCAAGAAGCACACATAATTGGTTGTGCGATTAGAACTTTTTTTGTTTGCCCAATAAGATCGTTACAGAGCTAAGGCAGTTCCATGAAAGCTTCTCTGTATGATCCCGCTGTTCTCAATGGATTTAGCACGTGTGCAACAAACTGTATTTTTATAAAAAAAAAAACGGCATAAATGATTTTTACCTTAAAGCCCAAACACAAATCTTTAATCACCTAGGATCTTATGAACAAAAACCTACACTCTTAGGTAGGGTTAGGTTAAAGTGGCTGACAGCAAGTTCGCCATCACAGCAGTTTTTGGTCCAATGTGATACAACGTAGATATTGTCCATTCAGTGTATTTAATGAAACGGAGGGGACCTTTCGTTTTTGTCAAATCGCTGAGATTTTGAAAGTGGTAAGCTCAAAGAAAAAGCTTCCTTGGGATTGTTAGGGTAGGACAGTTACAAAGAAGATAAATTACTGTTTCTTCTTCCTCTTTGTCCATGCAGCTTCTGCTGAAGTTGTATGAGTGAAAGCCTAGCAATTAAGCGTGCTTTCCTATTAAACAGTATCCAGTGATGACTCTTAGATCTTGAAAGTAGTAAGCTCGAAGATGAAGCTTCATTTTGTTTGATATGGCAGGGCAGTTACAAAGAAGATACATTTTTGTTTCTTCTTCCTCTTCGTCCATGCAGCTTCTGCTGAAGTTGTTGTATGCTTTCATAATAAACGCCATAGTCCAGCTTTGTCCAAATTTGTTTGGTTATTTGACACGTTGTGCCAATACTCCATCTGAGATTTGATTTGCTGTAAGCATGCTAGGCTAGTAAGCTTTTGCATGTAGCGATTGGAATAACTTGTGCATCCGGGTCGGGTATAACTTGTAATATAGTCCCATGACTGTCGAGTTCATCAGTCTTACAATTCTGTGGAAAGTTCATATGCTCGGACAATGCTCCCAGTATAGGTGAATGTTAAACTGCCTTGACATCTCTTGCAGAGATGAGCCTCAATCGAGGATTGTCATTAAAATTGTTGACACTAATTTAAGGGATTTGATGGCCGCATGGCTATGCGAGAAGATGCTTATATCCTTACCAGATATTACATTATCTTCCAGCCAAGATAAGGCTTCTTTGAAGGCCATGAGTTCCGCTTGGAACACGCTACAATAATCAGGGAGACGGAAAGATAGGCTATTGCTTAGCCTGTCGGAGAAGACACTACACCCACTCCGTAATTTGTTATGGAGCAATCGGTATACAAATGGATCGATTCATTTTGCACAGGTTCATTACTTTCCTTCATAAAGAAGTATCGCTCTGATAACCGAAATATAAAGCCAATGCTTGATACTGGGTTGCATTCCCCATTTCAAGCCGATGAATTTCTTACAGGAATAAAGTGTGACTGTAGCTTTCTTTATATATAAGCTCCCTATCCAAAAAAAAAGTTGCAGGTATTTTGCTCTGTCTGAGATGGCTAGTTCGATAAAATTTAGTGACTAATTTAGTGAGGAATTATATATTTCCTAGTGAACAGGAACTGCTCTGTCTTATGGGCGTTGACACCCAGACCACAACTGACCGCCCATTTGTAATGTTTGTGTAGTGAATTCTGGAGAAGTTCCTTGGGTATATTCAAGTGAATCCCTGAGTCTGCGATAGCATCGTCATCCGCGTAGGCAATCACGCAACCTCCCCTCCTCTTCAGGATGAGTAAAAGCTCGTTTACCACTTAGTTCCAAAGGTGATGGTATAGGACTCGACCTTGTATGGTCCCTCTAATGACATTTCTCTTAGCCGAAGCACCACCCAGTTTTGTAACGATAATTCCAATTGAGTGATCGAATTCAGAATTCAAGTTGTTAAAGGCACCTTCAATGTCTAGGAATGCAACCATGCAGTACAACGATATTTCGATAATACGTTTCGAAGCCGTGTGTACGGCTATTTCCCCTTTCAGTACACATATTATATTAACATAAATACTGCAGAAGGAATGATTATAAGCCGATCGGTTTGAGGTCTTTGGGATTTACGTGAGAAGATTTACCATATTTCTGTTTGAATACTAATGCAAATCGCTCCAAGCCTTGGGTATGCAAATCAGCTCGGTGCAACCTTTAAGGATATAGTCTTGCAGCTCTATTTTATAATGCCATCAGCTGTGTACTCCCCAAAACATTTTATCTCTTGTGATAAGATCGTAAAATTGACCAGTCAATAGTCAATAGATTGGACGCGAAAGATCGGGATTTGATTCAGAGTAATAAAAATATATACAAACTTTTGGCGCAACAGGCTCGTTAGTACCCAGCTGGGCCGAGCTTTCTCACAACTATTCATGTTTGCGTATGTTATTCTTGCACGATGGTGGGACCTCCTGTTTTATGCCGACTACGAATGGCGAATTTGAGATAAGCTTTTGTTGGCAACTGATACTACTCGGATAAATTGTCATATCACCACGGGAGGAGGGCCAGTAAAAAATAATTTAGGTGTTGCTACGGCAGGGAATCGTACAAACTGCGCGGCAGTTAATCTCACTAACTGTCGCGCCAATAAGCCTGATTCAGAGTAATAGCAACAAAAATATGTTTTCACTGGTCTTTCCTTTCGGCATAAAAATGTAAGTCCCTCCATTATGCATTGTTTTTTTTTTTGTACTCTGAATCTTATACTTATTAACTTACTTATGTGGAACTAATGTTCGAAGTGAGTTTTGTTTCCAAAAGACTTGCCTCTACAATAATGTCGCTCTCTAGTTAGCTTCTTTTAGTTGCGTGTACTTCATTTGCTTAAAGCAAGGTCTTCCTCTACAACGTCTACCTACCTATCTAAGAATTGAGAGAACCAAGGATGTCTTCAATCGACCATGCGTTAGTTAGTTACGTTAGTCACTATTACCATGGTCTTATATATGATCTTCTAAGTAGTTTGTGTAAGGGCTTTGGTACTTAAATTCCTTGGAATCAAGGTCTATTGGAAGATTTTGATCAATTCGTCGACAGTATATGTATTTTTTTGTAGACCTTATATATTCGGTATTGTCCTGGTTTACTTCAGAACCCACATTAGATATTTCTTGCTCACTCTTAAAAGTGGCTGTGACATTGCCTTGAATACAGGCGTATGCTAGTAGCTATTAAAGATTTAGAAAAGATTGTGTCTCTAGTGTTGTCTTGGAAGCTTTAAACATTCAGTCAATAACGCGTCACGAGACGAGTTTAGGCGGTCAACAAAAACAAGACATGTGTCTGTAATAGACATTGAAATTGATGAATGGATGGTTGGTATCAATTTGAACTTGTTGGATGTTTTTTTAGTGTTCGCTGAAATGTGATGATTCGAAATCTTCTATCATTCTATCCGTCGTTAACCTGGATAATTCTACCTGGTGGACAGGAGAAATTCATCACATCAGTAGCTCTTGATTTTGGCGGAATTGATTTAATTGATAGATAAAGGATAGGCGTTGAGCAAAGTTCTAAGCGGTATCCGACTTTCTTTTTGTTTTCTAATGAGAAACTTTCACAGTATTTCACCATTGTTCTGCCGGATAGCCTCAATCTTAATAAGGAAATTGTCCGAGTAGAAGGTGGCTCCTCGGAATATCCGAAATTACAAAATACTGTAAGCATGGCTTTTATATCTCGTTAGTTGGATTTTGTTGCCATTGTCAATCCTATTTGTTGCCATTGTCAATCCTGATGGTAAGCGAACCCCAGAATGACGATGAGAGTACGAGATATCAGAAGGCATAGCATCATATGAATTTAAAAACATCCAATCTCGTTTGCATTGATAGACTTTGGGAAAGAATCTTCAATTCTTGATAAATCCTTAAAAATAGGCAACTTTCATTATAGGGTGTTTAAAGGCTGTGTGCCCCAAAATTTTCACACGCTTTGCGAAGTACCCGCAGTGATTTTTCATCACCACAGCTCATCCATTAAGTATAGATTACAGGTTAACAAAAAGCCCACCCTCGCGGTATTGCAAATGTGATACACACCCGAGACACCTGTGTGTTTACAGATATCTGACTGCATAAGTTCCCTATTCGAGAAAAAGGTGAACGATTTGGTTGCACATAGTTGCTCATACTGATGTCGCAACGGCAAGTTTTGTAAAGAGTACAAAAGGTCGACTCTATTAACAAGGTTAATCTAGTCTTAACTTAAAGGTTGAAGAATAGTATTAAAAAACATGTGAGAAGGCCACTGTGCGAATCGTAAAATACCCTATCCTATCGTAAACTGAATGAATCTTCTTTAGACGGGTTACATAAATATTTAATGGTTCAACAAAAAACCTCGTTCTTCTATGGATATGATATGGGATGGGCTTTACAAATAGTTTTCTAGAATAACGCCCCCAACAGTGGGTGTAGGTTAAAATAATCTAAAGGCGAAACATTTATAGTACAGTGCTGTCTGGGTAGCGTGAACACTGGGCTAGGTGAACACCTGACTCGCATGAACACCAATTGTTTTATACAGAGCACTCTATAGCGTGAACAGCAAAATCCTCGATAGCATGAACAACAAATTTATGCTTCCATTTTAAACATCGTAGTTTGACACACACGTATAAATACATTTTTGCATCGCATACTCCGTTTTTGTTCATAGAGTCTGTACTGATTGCAATACAAAAAAACGATTCAAATTTGAAAACGTGAAACTAGCTCCGGTTTGTATCCTTTTTGTCAGTGCAATTCGTTTTTCGGCATATCAAGTTTATTTATTTATCAGTGCAAAAATGTTAACTAAAAAACCAAAGTTCTTATCGTTGAAAGAAAAATGTGATGTTATCGAGAAACTAGAAAGGGGTGTAGCCCCATCAATTTTATCCCGGGAATACAGTGTTGCTAAATCTACAATTTCGGCCATAAGAAAAAATAGTTCGCTCAAAAGAAAAACTTTAAAACAGGGTGAGTATCCTCATATGGAACGGGTGCTGCATAAATGGTTTTTAAAGCAGCGTCGAAAGAATCTACCTGTTGGTGGTGAGATGCTCAAAGAAAAAGCAAAACTCTTGCATGAAAAACTAAAAGAGGAAGGAGCCTTTAATGCTAGTTCTGGTTGGCTAGATGGATTTAAATCACGTTTTGGTGTTCGGCTTCTTAAAATCTGTGAAGAGAAACTTTCATCCGATCATAGCGCAGTTGCACCATTCGAAAATGATTTCGAGAAGACTATCCATGAACTTCAGCTATCTCAGAACCAAATTTATAACGCTGATGAGTCGGGTTTGTTTTGGAAGTTGTTGCCTGAAAAAACGTATGTGTCTATAGAAGAAAAAACTGCTAAAGGTAGAAAAGTTGAAAAAGCCAGAATTTCATTCTTAGCATGCACAAACGCTACTGGTCTTCACAAAATTAAGCCGTTGATCATTGGAAAATCTAAGAAACCTCGTTGCTTCAAAAATGTTGACATTCCTGTTGATTACCGTAGCTCCAAGAACGCATGGATGACAACCGATATTTTTAAAGATTGGTTTCATAATTGATTTGTCCCTCAGGTAAGACGCATGATGAAAAGTTATTAGTGTACATAAATAGGCTCATACAAGATTTCTTACGAAAAGAAGGTTTGCCGATAAAAGCTGTTTTACTACTCGACAACGCACCATATCATCCTTCGGAGGCCTTTTTAAAAACAGATGATGGCTCTATTTTCACTATGTACATGCCACCAAACGTGACACCATTGATTCAGCCAATGGTTCAAAATGCAATTCGTATTACAAAGCTCTATTATAGAAAAAGTCTTCTTCGATTAGCTGTTGGAAAAAAATATGTTTTTAATTTCTTAAAGTCGTTGACTATAAAAGACGCAATTTCTTTATTCGCAATAGAATGGAGTCAGTTAAAACCAGATGTTATTGAAAAATGTTGGCGCAATATTCTACCACAGATTTGTACATATCACATCGAAACACAAAGTTCAGATGAAGAGGAAGATACCCCTCTTAATTTATTAAGAGACAAGTTAAGGCATCAGCAGTTGGAAGAAATCAATGAATTGCAAAACTTGCTACAAATTATTATCCCAGAGGTTTGTTTCATATGATTAAGAAATTGAATCATAGATATCAATTGATTTATGAAAATTAGGCAACACCGACTGTTACGGATATCAACGCATGGAACGCAATTGAAGACACAATAGAGCCAAATGAAGATGAAGATGAATGCGAAGTTATAACATCTGATGAAGATGAAATTGACGAAACTGAGAATCAAACCAAAATAACTGCATCAGAAGCTATTCAGATTTTTGATAAGGGGATAAAGTGGGCTGAAGAAAATACGTCTGACTATTCAGATATTTTTGTTTTAACAAAAATGCGTGAAAAAGCTGTGCAGAAGGCGCTGGCAAACAAAAAAAAAAACAGACATGCATTAAAGATTATTTCAAATAAAAGAAACTACAATTAAACTGTTGTCGAAGTATGTTTTTCTTGCTGGGTAAAATATTGGATAGTGTGAACAACCTGGTTAGTATGGACAGCTTGTGCAATAAATAGTTCACGCTACCCAGACAGTACTGTATTATTTTCGAAATATTTTCATCGAAAAAATCATAAGAAATTTTTCGAGTTTTCCTAAAACTATACAGAAAAATGTTTTATTAAGGAAACGCCCGCAAAAAGTGTGCGCGGCAAACAAAAATGTATATAGACGACAGACATTTCAAAATTCTTAACCGTTAAGCCGGCTACACACACGCAGTTTCTGTCCGGTTTGCCTGTTCAGTCCGCCTGTTCAGTTTTAACGCACCGCCATAGCTCCGATAAATATGTGAGGCCAATCAGTTTGTGTGTTTTTGTCGTTCGATAAACACGTCTTCACACATGTAAATTTCAGTTTAAACTGACGGGCGGCCTGAATGCCTGATGATGACACATGCTCCGGTTTTTCTAAAAACAGGCAGACTGAACCTGAACAGGCAAAACGATTGACTTTTCGATTTTTCTCCGACCGCCTGCTCCTGCCAAAAAAACTGACAATTTTATAATTTTTACACTTTTCTGCTTCGCCGGACGGATAGACAGACATGGCTAGATCGACTCAGCTTACAATTCTTTTTCGATTTATATACATTAAGGTATATCTGTCGAAATTATTTACCTATGTTACAAACTTAACCAGACCTAGCGAGGTATCCATCGAAGCGGAAAAGTCTCCGATTTTGTACGATTCGGAGGATTTTAGCTTCGAGGTATTCTTCCGAAAAGTTTTTTTGGAATATTTCTCCGACAGTTTGTAAAGCATCAAGACAAGTTGCGTTTAGGTACATTTTTGTGCAGTTTTTGACAGCTAAGTGCATTTCTCTTTCCGATTTCCTCCGACACAAATTCTTCGCGGAAACTAGTTACGAATTGTAGTGAATTGAAGTAGTGAAGTGAATTACTCCGACGAAGTATGCGGTGCAGAAAATTGTCCGCTCCGACAGATACCTCACTAGGGAAGAATGTCAAAACCAATATACCCCCATGGGATAGGGTATAGCGAAGCTGTAAATTTTCTGGCTGGATATATGGGTTTCTGACACTCATATATAGGGTGTTTATATCAGAGGCATAGAACCTTGAAATGGAATAGAAGAAATATGACATGAAATTTACTTCATTCGAAAGATTATCTTCTGGAATTATAATTTAAATATAGTCTAATCTGTAGGCCTAATGTTCGATTACTTTTTCCAACATTTGTGGCCGTATATCGGCTATTACGCGGCGAATGTTGTCCTCTAAGCGGTCAATCGTTTCGGGCCTATCGGCGCAGACTACCGACTTCGCATATCCCCACGGAAAATAGCCAATCTGCGTTAAATTGCAGAAATTTGCAGGCCGATTCGCAGGACCAAAACGGGAAATTATGCGCTCACCGAACATTTCCTCCAACAAATCCACATTCCTGCCAGCACGAGCTGTGTGACAGGTTGCGCCGTCTTGTTGCAACCACAGCGCCTGCACATCATGGTTGTTCAATTGATGAACGAAAAAGTCCGTAATCATGACTCACCATTGCCTGTAATTGTGATCGATCACCGGTCACCATTGCCTGTAATGTTCTGGCCAGCACCGTTTTTAAATAATTACGGACCAATTAGTTCACCAACTCATAAAGCACACCAAACAGTCACTTTTTGTGGATGTAACGATGTCTCAACATACTTGATCAGGACTATGCTCACTCCAAATATGTCAGTTTTGTTTATTGACGTACCCATTCAGACAAAAGTGAGCTTCATCGCCTAACAAAATTCACTTATGCAAATCGGGATCAACCACAATCTTGTTTTGGGCCCATTCACCGAATCTTCACCTTGCTAGGTGATCATGTGGCTTCAAATCTTGGACAAGTTGGATATTGTAGGCACGCAAACCAAGATCTTTCCGCAAAATCTTCCATAAAGAGGATGGACTGATTCGGGTCTTCCTCTACCTACGCTCTACAGCAGCAATGACTTCTTCTGTACGCACTGTACGACGTCTTTGTAGATGCGTGTTATCATTGAGAGAAAGCGTGGTGCAAAAACGTTCCATATATAATCGAATTAATTGCTCTCATGGATGCTTATATTGACCGTAAATGGACGTAATTCGAACGGAACATTAATTTTCAAATAAATTTGCACAATTTGAAAGCGTTGTTCAGACGTCAGTCTATTCATATTGTAATGCAAAACGAAACTAAAAATAAATCACAAAATAGTGTTGCCAACTTAAAGTTCTATACCTCTAAAAACAACGCCCGTTATAATTTTCTTTTTTTAATTTTCTCAACATTGTGTCTCATTTTTTTTTTCTTAAAAGCCACAACAGCACCGAGTGAATATGTTCAGTTCATTTTGGTTCATTCAAACGTGACATAGGGATGATTTTGGTAAGCTCTTCTAGTACTTGTAATTAAGGGAAATATATTTTAAAAGTTTTTGCTAAGCTGTAGGTTAGTGATTTTAAGTAAGGAAAGGGTCTATAAAGCGTATTGCTGTTCTTCGATATATCCAGTAAGTTCATTGCATGTTTAGGGCCTGAACTCTTCTTACTTGTGGTTTATTGAGGAAAAGGATCCGGCCTCTTAAAAATGTAGGATTTATGGACTCTTTTAGATTTATTAAATGTATTCTCAGTGTCGCGATGGTTAATGCGATGCAGTTACCTTGTAGAATGTCTTGGTTCGATTAAATGCCGCACACTCCCTATTATCTGACAATTCATTACGGTGGGGTTACATTTTATACAAAAGCTTATTTCAACTCAGCCATTAGCCGTGGCGATTAAAAAGCCTGTTAGTATCCAGGGCCTAGTATTTTCCATTTCGATTTGCGAAACCGTAAAATTGTTTTTTCTTGTAAAGGATTTGGAGGACTGAATTGTCCCCGATGTAAGCCATTTATATTTGCCTACATTCCGCATCAACAAAATGATAGGAGTCTTCCACTTCTGAATCTCTCAAAGATAATCCAACACATTCTCTGGCAACATTCTCAGCGTAACCTTGAGAGGGAAACATGTTTTTTCCTTTTACTAGTTTCCTTACTTCGCAGCATAAGATAGTGTTGAATTCCTTTCATGACGATGAATCCAATAAAAATGTGGAACTAATGGCCTAAAGAAGCCCTCAAATATAGCAATTCCTTTCATTTGTGTTTGCGAAGATATTTTTTGCGATATAGAGAAGGAACTACTGTTGAACGCCGAATACGAACGGCCAATTTGAGATGCTTTTCATGATAGTGATACTCTTGGATATTTGTCAGACTTTTGCAAGAGGTGGAGAAGTGAAAAGACTTAGATGTTATCACTTTCAGGATATGAACCAGACAGTAGTAGTCCCACGAACTAATTGTCCACTACCACTAGGCCACTGCAGAAAATCGTAGCTTCTTCAACTGAAAAGTCTCGGAGAACTCTAACGGATCCGTAAGAGTGAAAGAAGAAATAATTCTGCAATGGGTTTTCATGGTTAATTGCGTCAATCTTAAGTATTTTGGATTACTTTTGAGCATACATTTCCTAGAGCCCTCACATCATTGTCTTCTACAGGGTGTACGCCGGAAAGGTATACTACTTTGTTTTGCCGCCATTTTGGTAAACATTAGTCTTGACAGTTCATATTTGGCAGTCGTGAAGTAACAAATTTATTATGGATCCAATCAATTTCTGTGACGATGAAAAAGTTACGGGAAATTTTTGGGCGAAACAAAATGCCGACAAACGCACTATTTATCGTGTAGTGAATGATTTCGAAGACAAAAAGTTTCTAGGTAATAGGACCAAGCAGGTGGCCATGGCTCAGAGGAATGCGTAGCATTCATGTGCGAAGTACTGTGATGTCCAAAGTCCAATGTCCAAGGACCACAAGGTACTGCTAGATCGGCTGAAAACATTACTGCTGCTCAAGGAATTATTCAAAACAATCCATCAACCTCAATTCGACGCCGTGCTCAGGAGCTTGGTCTTCAGAGAACAACTTTGGCCACAGTTTTGCACAAGGATTTGCATTTGTTTCCATTTAAGATTCAGTTGACACAAGAGCTTCTTCCACAAGACCATTTACGCCACCGTACATGCGCCAATAGGATGTTACAGATAGCCCATGACAGCCCCGATTTTCATGAAAAAATCATAATGAGTGACGAGGCACATTTTCATTAGAATGGATATGTGAATAAACAGAATAGTCGGTTCTGGGCAATGGAAAACCCTCAAATTATCCATCAGTCGCCTTTGCATCCATTTAAAGTTACAGTCTGGTGTGCAATTTGGCCAGGAGGAATCATTGGACCTTGCATTGAAAATGAAAACAGCGTAACGGTAACTGTGAATGGGGAGCGATATCGTGATATGATTGAAAACTTTTTAACGCCATAACTGCATGCTTTGGGATTGATTAACGTGTGGTATCAACAAGACGGTTTCACATTGCATACAGCCAGGATTACAATGGAATTAGTGCGAGCCCCCTTTCCACAACAAGTTATTTCAAGAAATGGTCCACGGTCGCCTGATTTGACTGCTCCGGACTTCCTTTTGTGGGGATATCTTAAAAGCAAGGTCTATGCAGACGAACCAGAAACGCTTGAGCAACTCAAACAAAATATTCGTGATGAAATTAATGAAATACTGCGTGAAAATGTAATGAAAAATGTGCTCAAAAGAACCCGCATTTGTGAGACTAACAGAGGTGGACATTTACCTGATATGGCAATCCATACATAATTTCCGACATTAAATAAAATATTTATCAATATAAGATCCGTTCTCATTCATTTAATCAAAAATTATAAACAAGCAAAGTAGTATACCTTCCCGGCGGACACCCTGTACAATCCAAATAACACGAAAAATACATTCAGACCTATTTCTCAGATTTACATTCTTAATGTCATCATTCTCGTGATTGCTTATTGTTATTATTTAAGTGGCGCGACAGTCCGGAATAAACCTAGACCTCAACCAACATGGCTCTAAAATCAGCCTAATTGCCTCTAGTGGCGCACTTCAAGTTTTTTGAGGTCGGTTTCGACTTGTGCGCTCCACTGCGTCCAAACCAACGAATCAAAGACTCTGAGAGCCGGAGTATTGGTATCCATTCGCTCTACATGTCCTAGCCATCTAGGGGTATGTCGCTGTTCTGCTCATAAAGTGCTTGGTTTAATCTTCGTCTCCATAGCCCTTCGACACAGCGACAATGTTTGGCATAATTGTTTTCACGAAACTATCAAGGATTTCTTCGTACACTTTTGATAAGGTCCATGCTTTAGAGGAATAGAGCAGGACTAGGACGATCAGGGTCTTGTATAGGATCTCCTTAGTAGTTCATTGTTGCTGGTATTTTTTCTATAAATAACGTAAATATTGCTCAACAAAAGTCTAAAAACTAATCAAGACTACAAATTTTCATGAGAAGGTTCGAAACTATGGTACAACTGTAGTTACCGAAAATGTCACTTGGCCAATATGGATTTATTATTGAGGACGTCGGACTTAAGTTTACCTAAGTTTTTTTTAGAGAATTTTAAAATGTTTATTCGGCTTTAACCTAAGAGTATAGAACTACATAGAGTGCGCATTTCAAACAACGAAAATTTTCTATGTGGATACTGATATTGTTTACATTTCTATCAAAAAATCAGCATAGTCGACGCATACGATACGCGAAATTTCCGCTCTACACTTACCGTCCTCGTCTGAAACTGCTACAAAGTTTTAGCTGTGATGCGTACTCCATGTAGTTCTATACTAGTTGCTTAAACTCAAATCCATTCCAAATGATCTTCTTGTCAGTATATCCAAAATTTTTACGAAACCAATAAGTAATATTAGGCAAAAAAAGTGAATATTCGCCATCAGATTTTTTTTATGAAACTCGATCCCTACATGTGGCAAAATGATTTTGACGAAAGCAGCGCAAGGTGGATAAATTGTTATTGGTCGTGTTTGTGAGCGGTCATCTTAAATGCGTGGGAAAGTATCTGTTGATAGTAACACGTTTGCGGGTTATATTGTATCCCGACCACACACTTGGTGACTTCATTATACGATCTGCCACACACAACCTGTGATCGGTCGCATGTGCAGAGTGCAGTATGTCACTTTAAACGGTTTTCCCACAAACGAGTGGTGGTGACTAAAATGTGATCTTGTCGGTCAATGGATATACACACCTGAAAGTGGATGCGTCTTAATATTGGTTTGGGCAATCCCAAATTCATTAGCAGGGCAAACTTGTGGCCAATCTCCGTGTGATATTTAACCCCGATCCATCATCTGATTGCCAGATGTGACATAGAGAAGCCTTTGAGTATACAAAGAAATGGAGATGTATCGCTTACTGTTGGAGGCTGCATCCAACAAGGGTGTGGTCATGTTTATGAAAAAATTACAACTTCATGAGCTACGTAATTTTACAGTTATTTTAGATATTTTGGATATTTTGGAAAATGTATGAAATCGACATATCTAGAAAGGCTGTAGGACTTACAAGTAGCATGGTGACCAACGCGATAATACATATAATCAACCGATGGCTGATATTCCGAAGAAACGTTTAGAACCCGGCATAGCATTCAATAACACCGGAGTTGACTATGATGGGCCTTTCTAGTAAGTTCGTGGAAAATGCGTGGTGCCAAGCAATGTAAAGCGTATATTTCGCTCTTCGTCTGCATGTCTACTAAGGCACGCCATCTAGAAGCAGTGAGTGAATCATATTCTGCGGCTTTTATCGCGTCCAGGCGGTGCAAGTGCCACTCTATTTACACGTTTCTTTTAATATATTGGGAAGTATTATAATGATTTAAAAAAATAGTATTAACCCTTTTGCTTTAATAGTAAAAGGCATGAAAGGAAGGTTTGATAAAGCTCCTTTCGAAAAATTGCAAGAATAATGGTTTTAACCCCGTCACTTGTCAGATGTAGCCTGTAACGTGTTGGTGTACTTGACACCGAAAGTCCTGGATGGTTTAAGTTGAGATAAGAATTTATAAGTCTCTGGATACTGTCATAAAGACGTTACGTACTTACTAACAAAAGTTTTGCTACATTCCGGGGTGAAAGTGGGCCTCAACCAACATGCGTCTCCAATTATCTTGGTCACTATCTAACTGTCTCCAGTTGCGCACTCCAATTTGATTGAGGTGGTTTAAGGCGAGTTATAGTTAAGGCGAGGTCTTCATATAATGCGTCCGTCATCTGGCTGGGAAACGACGACTCTGAAAGCCGGAGAATTGGTTTTCATTCTTTCTACATGTCCTAGTCATCTTAAGCGTCCAGATTATGGGAAAGGTTAGGGTCAAATCAAAGCCTTCCAAAGGTTTATTTTTTTTAAACTTTATTTTCGGACTCGGTGTACCTCAAAACACATGCATTTATTACAAACCCAACTTCGAATTTTCATTGCTCGTACGCCTGTTTTTTTTTGCAGTGTATGGTTGGTTGCGTATGTGCACAAGAATTGCTAGCTAGTTTACTTACTACTTACATAAATGGCATACATTATTTATTTTTATTTTCGATAACTGTTGCGGAAAATATTTTGGCATTTGTATGTACCAAGCGGCAATAAAATCCCTGAAGCAATCTCGCTCAATTCGAAATCAGCCCACAAATGCCGACTGTCTCTTAACGAGAACTTTACTATTCACCTCTTGAGAGACATAGTGAGACATACCAGGGAATTGCAAGGCAGGTGAGCTTTCCAGACGGGGCAAGTAGACATTATAGGTGTGCTCATCGGCACATGTAATTTACAGATCAAACTCGATGCGATCAAGACAAACCACAGATGGATAAACGGCACAAAAGCTAGCCATGGCTTTGTATAGTTCGTCTCTATAAATGCTGTCGTATGCGGTGAAATCGATGAATACCTATTTGGGCTTCTTTGGTGTTCTCTAGGATCTGCCGGAGTGTGAAACTTTGATCGGTTGTGGACTTTCATGGAATAAAGCCACACAGGTTGTTGGTAAACGGTTTCAGGCGTTCACATATTACGGCATCTTGCGAAGATCGTTCCTGGAAAGACACTTCTCTTTGTCCCCGATCGCGTGCTTATCTTGCTATTTTTTCTTTTTTCTGAGGGACGGTGTTCTTCCCTTCTTCTCTGCCTACAGATCTCAATGGCAGCTCTCGTGTTCACCTGCAGCTTAGTATTGTGGGCTTCTTACTTGGCTGCAAGCATCTATCGGCTACATCATCAAACGAGGGGTTTCTTGTTGGTGGGCGCGAGAACCCTAGCACATCAGTTGCGGCTGATCTAATGGCTTGTTGGCATCGTTGCCATTGTTCTTCGACATTCAATGCTGGGGGTATGGTGTTAATCGAGAGGTTAAGGGATACACATTGCGCGAACGTCTTGGCGGTCTCTTGCGATTGCAGCCTTTCGAAAGGTAGTGGTCTGAGTCGATGTTAGCTCCTCGGAATATTCGGACATCCAAAATTCTGGGTGCGTGCCTCTTGTCTATCGCAATGTGATCAATTTGGTTGACCGTTCGTTGGTTTGGAGATCGCCATGTCCCCTTATGGCTATAAAGGTGAGGAAACCGTGTGCAATTAGCCTTATTCCGTTACCACACGTGTTGGTGATTGAGCGCTGCCGTTGGCATCTCGGTTCATCCGCCACCATCTCTGTTCAAGGGCCCTGAATTACCCTGACTTGAAATTGCTAGAGAACCTGTTGTCCGAATATGTCGAAACAGCTTGTCTGCCCTGGCTGTCAAGGAGTGTTGTGTAGTGTTGCTGTTTTCCGTCGTATTATCGACACTCGGGCTTATCGTTTAACAAGTCTAATCCGGTTGGATGAAACTAGTTCCCGATGGTTACTACGTGGAGGTTAAAAATAAGCACTTAATGTGTAGTCAGAGTTACAACCACTGAGCATCGCCAAGATAAGGCCAACCAGAGTCTACCTTCGTTCTTCAATACCCAACCATCAGGTACAGGTTGCTATAACACATAAAGATTTTTGAAATCGTGAACCCGTTTCCGTACCACAGTGCACCGGTCCCATTTAATATTAATAAATTACCAATGTTTTTGGAGTTGATGAGGAATATGTAAAAATTAAATTGGTAACACGTTTTTTCGTCTTTTCAAGTTTTGTAACCTGAGCAAACTCAGCGTATCTTAAATAGTTTTATACTTCTTTTGCCAATGGTCCTAACATCATTGGACTATGTCGCGAACAGTATCAGATAACAACTTAAAAAAAACACCTCCCTTCGACATTTTAACATCATAGGTGATAGTAAATAAATTCTTAATGGCTTACCTGTGGACACATCTTACATTGATACTTCCGTCCGCTGCCACCTCCAGGCCCCAGACTAGCACTTATCTTCGTCGCATTAATAGGCTGCGGCACCACTAGCAACGCTGACGCTCCTGAACTATGATGTACATGATTGCCAACACCCACACCGCCACCACCGGGAGAATTGCTATTCGACGACGCAGTCCGAACCGGGCCACCTGGTCCATAGATTGCCATTTGATTGCCTTGCACAGTGCTCGTATGATGATCCAAACGGCCGTCATCGAAAATATGCCCTGAAATGGGAAAATGGGAAATGTCATGAAAATAGTTCACACTGATCTGTCAAACACTCCCCACGAACACACCCACCAGATCAATGACAGTTCTGATTGAATAATCAATAAATCCGAATACAGATCATCTCGCAATGATTTATGCCACACGCACAAGGCAATTATAAACCAAATACAGTTGCAGACAGATAATCGTTCAAAAAAGGACGTAAAACCAAATAAAAAAAAATTATACCAACACCGACAGCAACGTATATCAACAAACGGATAAAGCCTAATTAGAGGCGCGCAAAAACCAAAACCAGCTGCACCGGTGCGCGCACCAGTACCGATCGAGTGGTCGGGAATGCGCGCGCATTGTGCGCCGGCGCTTAACTCCATGGAATCTATCGATACAAGGAGACGATACCTCGCCTTCGCCTCCTGGCATTTTAATAAATGTCCATCCCGGTCAATAATGATAACATTACAAGCAGAGTCGCATGTTGCTATATCCCTAAATGGGCGATCGGGTGGCGCTTGGTGTAAATTACTCCGAGCTGGTGCGATTAAAGCTAGTGGCATGCTGTGGCGGTGCGGTGGGGGTAAAGCGGTCTCCATGTAATCGCCGAGTAAGGCACAGAAACCAGAGAATCCATCTAATGACGATTAGAACTGTACCCACCGCTAATTGTTGTTGTCTGTGATATTGGCTCCACTCAAGTGGGAACCGCCACCGCGGATACCACGCACCATTGATGGTGGTGGTGGTGACCAAGCCATTGTACGCTCGTCGACCGTTGATGTATCTTTCCGCGGGACAACTAGCGAATGTACTACAAGACTGTGCATGTAACTGACAACATTTTTACCATGTAAGACATCCATGTTCCGCGATCCGTTTTGGAGTCGATGGCGAACGCTACCGCGGTCCGTGTTTTTTGCAATGTTGTACCGCATCGTCATGTGTTTATTTGTTAATCATTCATGTTGCAGTAGGGTAAAGACGCTGCGCCGACACGGCATACCCAACGAATGTGCTACAGCGGCCCAATGCAACTTTGGCATGGTTCCGAAAATTATTCGTCTCATTTATGGAAATCTTTACGCCGAGAAAGTGGGAATGGAAAGCGAGGATAAATTACAACATTGATCGGCTACCGGGATCCGGCCATATTGTTTAGAGACGACAACGCAACATGCCGCCTTGTTCCAGAAGGCGAATGTTAATGTCGTCGGTACGACGCTGGAATGTTGGCAGATTGTTATCGCTATCGCGATGACATTATCTTGGATCGCGAATCGCGACTATGTGGTCGATAGTTTCGATAGTGCAACATATGTAAACATGTTGCCGGAACATTGCTACTCGAATTGATCTTATACACGCTGGGAGGTTTGTGGGAGTGATGGAAGATAGATACCCGATATGGCTGAACATATCGTGATAGCGCGGTATGTGCCGGCCGGGCAGTACCTAGTATTCAGATGAGTGCCTTACCTTTTTGTAGGTTCCCATGGTGGTCGTTCATTTTAGCCTGAAATGAGGAGAAAAATAAGGAAACCATTAAGAATGTTGTAATCGAGGAGGATGTTTAAATCAGAGGCCAAGTTATGATTTTAAATGGCGTACCTCATATCCTTGTTTCATAGACATGTGGTTCCTTGGTGTAGGCCAGCCATTGTAGTCGATGTCTTTTGAGTGCTGTCCGCATTGCTGAAAAAGTGAAAGGAAATACAAAGTAAAGGACAACCGCCAAACTTTATGGGATGGTAATATATGTTAAAACATAATTAAATTGGCCGCCTATAACGAGGATATTTGCACCGAATTGCGGTATTTAAATACTGCAAAATCTGGCGAATGCCAGACCATCGTCAAAACATCTCTTTAGTCAATGCTGAGTATGTTAAAAAGCTATTGCTACGTTTTTTTGGAGAAGATACTAAAACCATGGCAAACATAACAGTACAGAGATTATTTGGTTTGTCAAGACGATATTACGGTTTCAGAAAACGACACAAAACAAAATTTTTTTTGGCGCAACAGGCTCGTTAGTACCCAGGGCCTAGCTTTCTCACAACCATTCATGTGTGCCGAGATCCGAGATCCGAGAACACATTTGATATTCGCTAGTATCCCTTACTGGTATTGCACTACTGTCTAAGATGTTACTGTGAGAAGTCTATGTGACACAACAAATGCCGCCCTCAGCAAATAAATAATCTTTGTAGGAGACCAGATGTAAGAAATTTCTTGCATTTATCCAGAATGGGGGAGACATGCTAAGCGAAATCGAAAACACCATCGATGCTAAGAAGTAAACCTTACTAGTGTTGGGTAATTTCTCTAAAAGACTTCGAGTTTCTGTATAACATCAATTAAGGCCACGGCTGGACAGGACACAGAGAGCTTTCACTTCTCTTCACTTCAGACAGAACGAAATTCGGCGCAGAATGGCGAAATGCCCTCAATTTATTTGAGCTAGGAGACAAAACAAGCTCGAGCTATGTTTCTCAGGCCCTTCACCAAGAAACCCATGGTTTGATGAGAGCTACCATTGAGCTATAGGCAGAGAAGAAGGAAAGAACACCGGGTTTTTAGAAGCACTAAGGGAGTGGCCTTTCGGTTCATCCGACACCATCTCTGTTCAAGGGGCCTTACAACCACTGGGCATTGCCAAGCTAAAGCCAATCAGAGTCTACCCTCGTTCTACAACACCCAACCATCACTAGCATTCCTGGCGGAGATGACTTTGTTCATAACATCCACCATCACAAAAGCCAAATCTCGTCGGATGAAAGTATGCCTGAAGAATCAAACCTCTGCATCATTTGACCCTGTGAACTGCGCCAACTTCAGAGGCATCAGTCTTCTCCACAAGATCCTATTTGCCGTAATATGTGAACGCCCGAAACCGAAATCGGTCCTTATGAGTTTGGTTTTAGGCCTGGAAAGTCTACAACTTATCAAATCTTCACACTTCGGCAGATTCTTTAAAAAAACTCAAGAAGTCAAAATCGATACCCATTTATCGATTTCTAAGCCGCATACGACAGCATTTATAGAGATTAGCTATACAGAGCCATGTTTAATTTTGGTATACCGCTCAAACTAGTGTAGGATGATGATGGAGAATTCTCGCTACTCCATCAGGGTCGGAAACGACCTCACTAAAAAAAGGCAAGGATTTAGGCAAGGCGCTGCTCAGTCGTGTGACTTCTTCATTTTCGTTCTTGAGAAGATTGTGCATAACTCCCGAGCCAACACCAGAGTCAAAATTTGCCGAAAATCGCTGCAACTAGCGTATGCCAACGATATTTACATCATTGGTCGGACCCAAATTGATATCATATCCACGTTTGCTAATTTAGATAAGGAAGCCTCAAAAATGGGTTTAGCAGTAATTGAGGGCAAGACTAAGTATATGCTGAAAGGATGCACAACAGAAATTGGAATTGGACGGAACGTCAATATTGACACGTACTACATTTAGGTAGTACGTGACTTTATCTTCATCGGCTTGGCTACTTTCTCAACAACATCTCGTCAGACACCGAAAGAAGAAATACTCATGGCAACCGCTGTTTCCTAATGCAAAGAAGGCAAGCCCTCGCTCGAACTACTAAAGAGATCCTATATAATACCCGGATCATCCCAGCGCATGGACCATTTATAAAAATGGATAAAGAAATCTTTTGTCGATTTGAGGGGAAATTTGTTCGAAAGATCGAAAGATTCGAAAGATTCAACCAAGAACTATACGAGCTCTACAGCGATATACCCCCTAGTCAATAAAAAAACATTGGACGTTTAAGATGGCTACGACATCTAGAAGGAATGAACACCAGTACTCGTGCTCGCAGAGTCTTCGATTTCCAGCCAGATATCGGACGCAGTAGAGAAAAACCTCGCCTTAAGTTTCGCGCGTTTGTATAATCCGACCTCATCCAACTTGAAGTGAGCAACTGGAGGCAGTTAGTTAAGGACCACGCTGTTGGTTGAGACCCAGGTTCATTCCGGACTGAAGCGCCACTTAAGCAAGATGATTTGGTTAATGACATTCACCAACTCATAAGCAATATTTGGTCGGATGAAAGTATGTCTGGGGAGACAATGTATGTCAAGAGAGGAGACCCTCTGAACTGCGTCAACTACAGACCCAAAGAACAACAGACTCGAAAAATCTTCGGTACCGTTTGCGTTGACGGGCTATGGAGACGAAGATTCAACCAAGAACTATACTATTCTGGCTTAGAACCAGGACAGTCCACAACTGATCATGTCTTCACACTTCTGCACACCTGAACAAAACCCAAAAAGTAAAAATCGATACCCACCACCCATTCATCGATTTAAAAGCCGCAAACGACAGCATTTATAGAGACGAAGTATACAGAGCCATGTCTAGTTCTGGTTACCGCCCAAACTCGTCCGTATGTGCAGGATGACGATCTGGCTGATCCATCAGGCTCGGCAACGACCTCACTATGGCTAAATTCCAAAACGAAGTACTTCTGCATTACTGTTTAATCAAGTGTTCCAAAACGCAAACGAATTACTATGACGCAAAGCATTTATTTCTAAAACGCATTGTGAAAGCATCAACTGCGCAAAGACACGCAAAAAGAGCATCGTGAATGTCTGTGATGCATAAAGCAGTGTGCATTCACAATGCGCATTTTTTTACGTTATGGATTTCAGCCTATTCTTGGGAGTATTGTCCAAAACTCCCGAGCGAATACCAGAGACACAATCTTCCAAAAATCTGTGAAGTTACTAGCATACCCCGTAACATTGGCATCATTGGTAGAAGTCAACATGATGTCACAACCACGTTTGCTAGAATAGAGAAGGAAGGCTAAAAAATGGGATTAGCGGTAAATGAGGGTAAGACTAAGTATATGCTTCCCATCAAAGGACACAATAGACTTTGTCTATTAACTCTGACAAAAAAATCTCTTCAGAAATAAAACGAATAATTACACTATAAACCACTGTTTTATCGGATTGAGAAGCTTTTTCATTAACTACTAAGGAGATCCTACATAAGACTTAAATCATTCCAGTTCTGCTCTACTTTGCTGACGTTTAAGATGGCTAGCGCACGTACATCGAATGGACATCCATACTCCGGCTCGCAGAATCTTCGATTTCATGTCAGAAGTTTGGACGCAGTAGAGGATGATCTCGCCTTAAGTGGCGGGTACAAGAAGAAACCAACCTCAACTAACTGGAGGCAGTTAGTTCAGACCCGAGCTTATTGGAGAGGTTGAGGCCCATGTTCGTTCCGGACTGTGAAGACCCTTAAAAAAAAAATTCACATAAACGTGACCGCAAAATCACAGTTTACAGTGATTATATGTAAATTAGCTGCGAAATTTCAATTGGCTTATATGTAGATATATTCATTCACTATTTACAACTGTAAATATTCCTTTGTTACTGAGACAATTGAGACGGTATTGCCTCCAATGTCTTACCCTATCTCACAGACATTGGATTTATAAGTAGATGCAGTAAGATGAACTGGAATCAGTTGGAATTTTAAATTCTTAGCATTTGAGCACTAGTGCGATTGAATAGGCTTAACATAAATAATTAAATTAATAGATATCCAAAAATAACGTCGTGTATAAATAAATGATTGTTTAATGTTTCAAGGCTCAGCTTCACGATAGTATTTGTAATATTTTCATGCCCACATTTAGCCGCTGTGCATCTCCCGTATTTGCATTGATCCCACTGAAGCGTAATTTTTAATAAAATATTAAAATGTTTGACAAATCCTTTACATAAACGTTTTTTTTTTAAACCTACGTACCTAAGCATTAATCTCGCTGCTTAACAAATTGTACGTCCCCGATATGTATTTTGAAATAAAATTTCACTAAACTGTACTCCTCTCCAACGCATTTAAATTATAAATACATAATTAGAAATGCCGAACCATTAAACTGTTCGCTTTTTTTTCGTCCACCCATTTGCAGTGCTACAACCCCCTTTGGTTAATACTTTGAAATCCCAATTGATTTTCAACATACCCACAAAGTTTTTTTTCCACTTTGCGTTGACTTCCTTTAACAACTGAAGAACTTTAAGACTACACCACAGAAACTAAATTAAAAAGAAACCCAAAAGAAAAAAGGATACAAAACCAACACCAAAAGGATATGAATTATCCTTTTGGCATTTAGGCGGGAGAACGAAAAATCTCTCTTTCGTGGACAAGCCATACTATTCACCAGTTCACCGTGTCAATAAAAAAGCTATTCATTGCCCACCCTGACCATTCCCACTGGCAGTGGATACCTCTCATCCTCACATGCTCGAAAGGATACTTCTACCTCATTCTAGTCACCATCACATAAGCGCAGGAAAAAAACTACACACCAAAAAAAAAACAAAACAAAAAAATATGGTCGAAAAAAGCGTTAACCAAAAAAAGCTTTAAATGCATAGAAAAGGACGAAACAAAAAAAAAATACAAATTTGTGTGCAGTTTTTCCACTTTTTTCCCGCTTTGTTTTATTTTATTCGTTTCAAATTTTTTCTCTCTCGTCTGGTTCTATTGATTTTTCAATCAACCTGCGATTCTGGGATAACCGAGAGAGAGAGAGAAAAAAACTGCGTTCAAAAGAATATCCTTCTGGCTCAAAGGTCCGTAATGATTTACATAATGTAGCCATTCATTGGTATCATTTTTTTTACGCAAATCCCTTCTATTTTTCCCAAAAAGGGTTATTCCATGAGCGGGGGAAGGTTCGAAAAGGTTCAACACCATCACCCGCTCTATGCCGCAGCTTTAAAGCTTTTTTTTTCCTCCACACCAAAGACCGGAAAATCCTTACCAAACATTTTTTTGTTTCCCCCCCCCATTCTAATGAAAACAACAAAAAACTTAGCCACTGCGCATTGGGTCACATGGCTGATCTATGGTTAACTAAACCTTCTACAAGAGGTCCGCTATAACAAACTACAAACAAGCCGGCTAAGGCCTTCTGCAGAACACGTTGTACTTACGTCGACATTGCCGTTCCACATGTAGTGCATTCCGACTGCAGCTGTTGGATCGTGGTGCGTCTGCCCCGTCATGTGCTCAGCCATCACCGCACTCATCCAATGCACCAGGCCCTGAGTGGGATTTTGGCCTTGTACCCCACCAATTGGCATACTGTTGCTGGAGGGTGTTATCCTGTTATTTGGTGAACTAATTCCAAGATGTGATGGCGCGGGCGGCTGTGGGGATGACGATGATGGCGGTGGTTGTGCTCCTTCGCCTGATGAGATATGAGACTTAGATTGAAGACCTTGTTCTTGGTTGTTGTTATCCCCGGTGACACTGGGATGATGGTTAGGGTGATGCTGCTGTGTGGCTGGGTTTATGTGATTATCTAGGCTATTGGGTGATGCTGCCGATGAGCCGAGGATACTGTTGTCAGAGGGCCAGCCAAAATTTGATGGTTTCTGTAAGAAAGGGATAAAATAAATATTTAATTAGCAAAACATTCGTTCTTTTTGGGAAAAACAAAAAAAAAATATTATTAAATTTTTTTTAACAATTGGAAGCCAATTACAGCTTTGCCTTAAAAAAAATTACCAATGTGGTGAAATATGGTAATGTCTGTATGCATGTTTGTATAAGGATCATAGCAAGAGCGTGTATTCTTAGAAAAGGATTAATTTACTGCTGAACTAGGTTTATTCATTTTATCTCTCGGAAACAACCACAGCAGCATAATCATGATATCATCATCATCATACTTAGAAGCAACCCTTCTTTTGTGATCTGGATTAAAGCTTTAAAATTGTATTTTATGAAATGGGTCTCAAATGAAAGCTGTAGTTCTGTAGAAATGCAGAATTTAAATTTTATTCCCTAGAATGAGGTCACATTTATGATCCATGATCTCCTTGTTACTAAGCCTCACCAAAAAAGACAATCTCTAAGGAGGAACACACAAGAGTCCTACATCACCTGAACTCACTTACTTACTTAAGTGGTGCTACAGTCCGGAATGAACCTGGTCCCCAACCAACATGACTCTCCACTTAGCCCGGTCCTTAGCTAACTGCCTCCAGTTGCGCACCTCAAGTTTGTGGAGCCGGTTTCTACTCGTGCGCGCCACTTAACGCGAGGTTTTCCTCTACGGCGTCCGACGCGACGTCTGGCTGGGAATAAAAGACTGCGAGCCGGAGTATTAGTGTCCATTCGTTCTACATGTCCTAGCCATCATAAACGTCCAATGCGGAGTATTTTGACCAGGGGCTAAAAAGCTCGTATATTTCTTGGTTGAATCTTCGTCTCCATAGCCGTTTAACGCAAACGGGACCGAACATTTTTCGAATGATTTTCCTCACGAATCGACCAAGGATTTCTTCATCCGCTTTTGAGACGGTCCATGCTTCAGCGCCGTAGAGCAGGACCGGGATTATCAGGGTCTTATACAGGATCTCCTTAGTAGTTCGACTGAGGGCTTTCATACTGAATTGCCTTCTTAGCCAGCAGAAACAGCGGTTGGCAATTCTTCGTTTAATTTCTTATGAGATGTTGTTGTCACATTTTTTTTTAATTTTGCCTCTGGTATTGGCTCGGGAGTTTTGCACAATCCTCTCAAGAATCAAATTGAAGACAGCTCATCGCATTGCCTAAATCCCTTGTTGGTATCGGATGTGTCGGTGAGGTCGTTTCCGACCCTGATGGAATACCGAGGATTCTCCATCGTCATCCTACACAAACGGACGAGTTTGGGGGGTATACCAAAAGTAGGCATGGCTCTGTATAGTTCGTCTCTATAAGTGCCGCCGTATCCGGCCTTTAAATCGATGAATAGATGGTGGGTATCGATTCTCTAGTTTCTTTTTTTTCAGGTTCTGCCGAAATGTGAAAAATTTATCCGTTGTGGACTTTTCTGGCCTAAAACCACACTGATAAGGGCCAACCCAGTTGTTTTTAAACGGTTTCAGGCGTTCACATATTACGGCAGATAGGATCTTGTATGCTTGTATGACTGATGCCTCTATAGTTGGCGCAGTTCCTTTTGTGGATCGGGCAAAAGATGCTGAGGTTCCATTCTTCAGGCATACTTTCTTCCGACCAGGCTTGGCTTGAGTTGGTGGATGTTATTTACCGAGTCATCTCCGACGGCTTTATAAAGTTCAGCGGGAAGGCCATCATTTCCGGCAGCCTTATTAAGCTTGAGTTAAGATATTTCTAGCTTCACTTCATCCAGGTCTGGTGTTTGGGAGTTTTCGCTGTCTTTGCCAATATTGAATGGTTCGTTCTGCCTGACAGCATGTTGTTCGTCGTCGCCGTTTAACAGTCTGCAGAAGTGGGTCTTCTAAATCATCGGCGTCGAATATATCTCAACTACGATATTTCCTTGTTCATCTCAACAGGATTCTGCTCGAGCCTTGTATCCTTGGCCTTGACGTTTTACACTTTGGAAAAACTTGCGAACATTGTTCCTGGGGTGGCACCTCTCTATATCCTCACCTGAGTACAACACAATAAACATAATCACTATCCAACTCAGTTTCGAGTCTAACTTCCAAATTCGTTCGGCATTAATGGTGTTTAAAAGCTTCTTCCCAGAGACAAATTTCCAAAAAAAACAAAAACGAAGCAATTCGGTACAGAACCCCATTGCTTTGTGCTTGGCTTATATCGATAACAGAAAAAAACTGGCAATCATTGGACAGGGTTCAGTGACGCGATGGTAAGTGCAGAAGGTCGGCGGTCGATTCCCGACCATAGCAACACCTAAATGATTTTACACTGGCACTCCTCTTGTGATGATCTGAAAAATCATCTGAGTTGTATCAATTGTCAAGAAAGGCTTATCTCAAATTCGCCGTTCGAAGTCGGTATAAAACACGAGGTCTCGCCATCGATCATCTCGATGTCGGGACGCACACATGAATGGTTGTGAGAAAGAATGACCCTGGGCACTAACGAGTCTGTTGAGCCAAAAATTTGTATCTGTATCATTTGTCACCATGGACAGCCGTTAACGGTTAGAAGCCAAAGAAGTCAAGTCAACTTGACAAAAGGGTAAAAGGCTATATGGATCTTAGAAGGACAATCATCGCTTGTATTTGCCCCGTTCGTTTGTGGAAATGAAACGGCCATTTGAGAGGCGGTGTCTTTTGTCATGTTTAGGATTGTACCGAACGCAACAATCCGAATGCATAAAATATTATCACAGCGGGGTCCCTACGATGGGGCTCAGCTGAATAGAATTACTAGTTTTGTTTATTAAAGTGATTAGGCTTCGCCTTCGAATCTTAAGGCCTTATTACCCCAATAATACTTACACGGAAAAGTATTAATTCACCTTAACTCTTAAGAGCTCAATGGGATTTTTGCCAAACCCACATAAACAGGCACCTTACCGAATATTAGTGGCTGAATAGTAAGGAAACCGATCCAGTGCTTTCCCAGTTAGACTAGATAGATTACGTTATCCTGTGGATATTTTTGATAGGGCTTGTCAACCTATCATGGCACACCTCCTGGCGTTGACTGATATTAAAGCATCGGACAAATAAATGCAGCGTGACCGACTTAAATGATGGATGGTGCCTACTCGACGCCTTTGGCCACCCTGATTATTTTTAGGAAGGTAAGGTTAGGTTGAAGTGGCTGCACGCGATGCGCGTGCACACTTAGACCATAAAGGTCGGTTGTGGTACCACGAATATAGGAAAGTTCACCTGAATATAGGAAAACCCACAGATCCACGTGGTACCGCAACGGACCTTTATGGTCTAAGTATGCACGCGCTTCTGAACCATTCAGAGTTGAATACGTAGCGAAGGAGGTTTCTGACATTGATGTTAGCCAGCTCACCTAGTTTGTCGAAGGAGTGTTCTCCCACGTGAAGTTTCCTTTTTACTAAGGGAGCAGGACAAGAGCATAGATGGTGAGTAATACTTTCCTCCTCTTCTTCGTTTAAGCTGCTTCTGCAGAAGTTATTGCTGAATAGGTGTAGTCTTCTTGTGTGTAGGATAGTATCCTTTGATCTGTTCAGCTTCTGGTTAAAGTTGCGCCAGAGTCGCCTGGATATTAGACACGTAATGCCGTTTATCCATTTGCGGTTTGCTTTCTTGATCGCATCAGCTTGATCTTCAAATTATATGGAGCGATGGATATACCTGTCATGTCTACTGGCGGTAGAATATCGAGTTGATTATCTTGCCAGACAGGGCACAACCTGATAGCGTTAACAATCAGCTATTTGCGGGCAGTTATTTACATGGCGTGTCATGTGCACTTAGATCTGTAAGCTGTGGTACCTTACAAGGGACAGTCTGTATCCTCATCTTTGGAATTTAGTGGTCAGTTAGCTACTAGTTATTCTAAAATAAAAGGCTACAAGGTGATTGCCTGCAAAAATGACGTGGCAATAGCTGTATCAGCGAAACACCTAAATACCACTAAAATCTTTTACAAACCCTCTCTGTACTCTCCAAATAGCTCCCAAAAAACCCGAATTTTCCGCATATTTAACCCCCAATAAATAATGCTGTTAGCATCAAGTTCTGATTTATTAGTGGATAAGGAAATGACCAGGAAAGCCAATATTCAAGAACGCGTAAAAAGCGACCGTAGCCTTATTTACATGTTAAAAAATCGGGTATGCAACAAAAAATCATTCTCCGTCTTAAAGTGTCCATCATTAGATCATAACTCTGGTATGGTACGGCTCTAGAAACAGCCTTCAACCACAAACTTTTAGGAAAAGGTCAAAGATCAGCTGGCATATGCATTAGTGCCTTCCCTTCGATTTCCAGGTCATTGTAGCGTTTTACAGACTCAAATCATGGCAAGTAAAGAAGCATTAATCGCTTCTAAAGGGTAATGTAAAATCAACAAGTAACTTACGTATTTTTAGCGACAGCTAAATTAAACCCTTGGGATCTAGCGAAGCCAGCCCGAAAATTCCAACTATCTATTAACGAGAGCAAGAGAGCACTATTATACCATTCACCTCTTTTGGGTGTCAGGTCACAGAGCATGTAAGCCGGATGACCTTGACAGACTGGGCACTACCCTCGATATTTTACCACCGTGCCAGAAGAAATGTTAGGCACGCCCATTTCTACATGTAAATCAAAAACGTGTCTAAAATCCAGGCAACTATGAAAGGCTGATTGAAAATGCTGAACAGATCAAACATCATCGGTGTGCTCGGAGGACACTGACCCTGAGCCATATTCAAAAAGACTAGTCTCCTTAAGCAATGAATTAATTCTGCTTGGTTGAGGAGGAGGAGTAGTGTATTAATAGCCCTGTCTGCTCTTGTCTAGCCCTATCCAACAAAACAAAGTTCCATCTAGGCGACAACATCAGCACTCTAGGTGACCGGCCAATATTAATGTCAGAAACCTCCTCCGTTTTATATATTTATATTGGAATGGTTCACTTAGGCAAACGAGTCTTTAGGAAAAGGCGACATACCCTAGCCAAAGTGTTCAAGCTCATCGCGTTAAGCCGCTCTAACCTAACCTAACCTAAGTGCAAACACTCAGAAAAGCGTCGTTTTTTGTTAAACTACGAGGGACATATTTAGACATGCGTATATTTTATTTATACCTAGTTTCGAGACACGTCAACTTTTTGGGTGTATTTTCCAAAAAAAAATTAATAGTTTGGATTTTTGGGACATTCCTTCCTGAAACAATACTACGCCTTTAGTGTCATTTTTTTTTAATAACCTCGAACTAACATGAGAACCAAGTGTTTTAGTTATTTTTGATTCTGAGATAACCGAATATATTTTTGGTAGATTGCATCTAGATTTGATGACCTGGCTCAACTCAGAGTTAACTCTTGGGTAAACTAGTGGGAAATTATTCGATATTTGTATACAGGCTTCGGCCTGGCCATTTTTTTTTCTTCCAGGTTATTGTAGAGTATTTCAGATGGAACTTTTATAGTGGAAAGCAAAAAGCCTTTCAAAGCCTTTCAGAGCATGTAAAGTTTAAATCACCACACTTCAATAAATAAACTTAAGTAGAAAATACTAATCTTACACTTATTGTGTCTCTGCGCAGAAATGAGCAGCCGAAAAAAAAATACTTTCTGAAGCTTTGAAGGACCTAAAAACTATACCTATAGATTAAACCGCTTCCTCCTGTTGTATATCGGCAAAGTGTATAGAACTAAATAGAGTGCGCATTTCATACAACAAAAAATTTCTATGTGGAATACTGATAATAAAATTTACTGCTCCTAAAATTGATGATATTCCAGCTAAATGAATACCCCAGTGTTCACATTGCTAACCCAGCATCAAACAACAGCATAGCCGACGCATACGAACGACGAAATTTCCCCTTCGCACTTACTATCTGCGTCTGAAACGGCTACAAATTTTACGCTGTGATGCGTACTCTATGTAGTTCTATACTCTTTTATATAGGGATGGACGAGATGGATATGGATGGAAGTAGAAGTTGTATTCATCCCCAAAGTAGCAAAGAATTGTCACACAAATCAGAAGGATCTCCAGAAGATCAGTCTATCTTCTTTCTGTTTTAAAACTTTGGAAAGATTAATTGATATACACCTCCGCACAGGTATACAACCGACTGCACTCTCCAACTCCCAACATGAATATTTCAAGGAGAAGTGGTTTGAGAAAGCGCTTCAGTCACTCGTACGTATCATCGAAAACTCACTAAGAGCAAAGATTATAGAGCCATATCATAGGCAAAATTAGCATCTCATCCGCATGTAGATCTGTTAGCTGTGACACCCCACAAGGGGGCCTTCTGTCTCCTCTTCTCTGGAACCTTGTGGTCAACGAGCTACTAGTAAATCTAGAAAGAGAGGGATGCACAGTGATTGCTTACGCGGATGACAAGGGAATAGCTATATCAGGAAAATACCCCAATACCCTTATAGAACTATTATAAAATGGTCTCTCTGTACTCTATTAATGGGCCATAAGATGTGGACTCGGCGCAGACCCTAAGAAAACCGAACTTATACTTTTAAGCAGGAAATATAAAGTCCAGCACATTGACGGGCTCAGTGACGCGATGGTTAGTGCGATGAACTGCCGCGCAGAAGGTCTGGGTTCGATTCCCAGCCGTGGCAACACCTAAATGATTTTTCACTGATCGTGATGATCTAACAAATCATCCGAGAAGTATCAATTGTCATGAAAAGCTTATCTCAACTTAACCATTCAGATTCGGCATAAAACAGGAGGTCCCGCCAACGTGCTAAGAAGTACACACGCACACATGAATGGTTTTGAGAAAAAAGCTAAATAAATTAATAATTTTTTTTATTTATTTTACATTGAACCTCCTAAACTTAATGACCAAGTATCTGGGTCTAGTTTTGGATAAGAAACTGAACTGGAAAGCCAACATCCAAGAACGCGTTAAGAAAGCTACCGAATCCTTATACACCTGTAAAAAGGCAATCGAAGTTAAATGGGGTATGTATTCCATTTGACCCACACTACTGTATGCTATCTAAGTCTGGTGGACGGCTTTAGAAACAGCCCCTAGATATTTACGGCAAACAGACTGCAACCTGTGCACTAGTGAGACTGAGAGCCTTGTCACAATGGACACCCACACAGGGTGAACACACAAAAATTCTGCATCACCTTAACATCACAAGAAAACACCGACCACATCACCAACCAACTCAATTTTGAGCACAACTTCAGAACGAGCATTCCCAGTCACCTCTAATGGTTGATTCCCATTAAAGGTGACTGGGATACGATCGGAATCGATAATTCGATTCACACCTATACGGATGGGTTAAAACGCAGTCTGGAGTGGGTGGAGGAGTTTTCGCAGCGATAATTAACCTAAACATATCATTTCGCCTTTCCAATCATTGTATCGATTTCCAGGAGGAAATCATGGCAGTCAAAGAAGCCCTATCCTGGCTGAAAAGGAATGTAATATCCACGAAGCATATTAACATCTTCAGTGACAGCCAAGCGGAAATCAAATCCCTGGAAACCATCTCGTTCAATTCGAAATCAACCCACGAATGGCGACTATATCTTAATGAAATGGCAGAGAATTTCACCATTCACCATTTTGGGTGCGGGGCCACAGAGGCATAATAGGGAGTTGCTAGGCAGATGAGCTTGCCAGACAGGGCAGTACCCTTGATATTCTACAGCCAGAAGATATGTTAGGTATGCCTCTCGCTACATGTAAATTACAGGTAAAACTGGCACAATGTGTCAAATATCCAACACCAGCTTGACAATGCTGAACAGATTGAACATCAGCACCTTACAGGACACTGTCCTATAGGCCTACACTTGGCCTCTTCAGCAATGACTTCTGTAAAAGCTACTTGGAAGAATAACTGGATGAAAGTATTACTCACAGTTTATGCTCTTGTCCAGCTCTCTCAGAAGGTAAGATTTTAAATTAGGAACAAGGCCTGGGGTGGGGCTTGTGCACCATATAAGAACTATACGAGCTGTATAGCGACATACCACTAGTCAAAAACAAAACTCCGCATTGGGTGTTTAAGTTGGCTAGGACATATGGAACGAATAAGCACTAATACCCGCAGAGTCTTCTAATAATAACCCGCTGAGTCTTCGATTCCCAGCCAGACTTCGGACGATGTAGAGGACGTGCTCGCCTTAAGTAGCCGCACAAGAAAAACCGACCTCACCCAACTTGGAGTGCGCAAGTGGAGTCTGTAAGCTAAGGTTCGGGCTAATTGGAGAAGCATGTTGGTTAAGGCCCAGATTCATTCCGGACTGTATGGCTAGGACATATGGAACGAATTAGCACTTATACCCGCAGAGTCTTCTAATAATAACCAGCAGAGTCTTCGATTCCCAGCCAGACTTCGGACGATGTAGAGGACGTGCTCGCCTTAAGTAGCCGCACAAGTAAAAACCGACCTCACCCAACTTGGAGGGCGCAAGTGGAGTCTGTAAGCTAAGGTTCGGGCTAATTGGAGAAGCAAGTTGGTTGAGGCCCAGATTCATTCCGGACTGTATGGCTAGGACATATGGAACGAATTAGCACTAATACCCGCAGAGTCTTCTCATAATAACCCGCAGAGTCTTCGATTCCCAGCCAGACTTCGGACGATGTAGAGGACGTGCTCGCCTTAAGTAGCCGCACTAGTAAAAACCGACCTCACCCAACTTGGAGTGCGCAAGTGGAGTCTGTAAGCTAAGGTTCGGGCTAATTGGAGAAGCATGTTGGTTGAGGCCCAGATTCATTCCGGACTGTATAGGCACTTTAGTAGTGGTAGTGTTTGAACGTTTAGTTGCCAAAAGGCTTAGTAATCTGATTTTCTTGAGGAGATTTTGAACACTGGTGTCATAATCGTTTATTTTTATAAAAAATATTAAACACCTCATTCGGTTAAATTATATAGGGCCATCGTTAAGTAGGATGTTAAGTAGGATGGTTATGCTAGATATTAAATTCATTACCTAATTGACACCTGAAATTTTGTACCTAATTGACAAGACAAAAGTAACCAAGGGTATCTGGTACTATATTTACAGATAATTTATCCAAATGAATACTAACACTTGAATCCAAATCATTTGCAGGGGAATCAGTTCGCTTAGTCACATCTGGATATGAAAACAATAAATTCCTTGGGAAATGCGCAACAGCTCCTCTCTCATGTTCTGCATCATGATGATGCTGCTGTTGTTGTTGGTGTTTTTGCTGAAGAACTGCATTAGCAAATAAACTTTTGTAAATTTCAGCTGGCAACAGGAACGGTGACTTTGTCTTTGCATGGCAGTATCCCGAATGAAATCCAACTGCCAAGCGATGTGATGATCCCCTTGCCATGCTGCTATTGTTTACACTGAAAGAGGCTACAGTTGAAAACGGCTTAATATCCACTTCGTTTTGTTGTTGTTGTTGCTCATCGACCACACTAACCGGGCTAATTGCAGCCAACCGACAACTGTTGCGCTCGACATCATCCTCTGCGATATGGGTACGTTTAGTCCTTTTGCCCAAAATACTATCACTGCATCGGTTGGGAGATGTCAATGGATCCATAAGTGGTCAAAGCATCTAACTTATTCATACGAATTACATCGCCCTCACACATATACACACAAAAAAAAACTTTTATCACTCCACATAGGCAGGGTGGAATAAGAAATAACTTTCTCCGGCGAATGCCAAACTTAAAACAACACTTTTACTTTCCCAAACAAACAAGTTTTTTTTTTTTTTTTTGTGCACACAACTTCCCTACACACTAGAGGGATGTATGGCAGGCTTAACCTTGTTGTAGCGCCACTAGGTGGCAATTAACGGTGGTAATTTGAATATGCACTTAACACTAGTATTACTACGACTACTTGTAAATAGGATTAAGCTAGATATAATTTTTTTTTTATAACTTGCACTTGAAATAGGAACTTTCGTTATGTTGAGGTTAGGTTTGGGGGATATTTGTTGTTGTTTCACATTTTTATCACTTTGACTTTAGGAACTTTTTGGGTTTTTGTTAGTCGAAAATCGACTGACGTTCGCAGGCGGATTCGGTGCGCTTGGATCCTTGCATTGTTGATGAAATGATAAACGTTTTGTGGTGTTGTCCGCGCGCCAATACGTACACGTATCCTTTTCAAGAAAAACTGGTTTCCGAGTGAGGATTGATTTTTTCTTAAGGTGCATTTTCTTTTTTCTGTATGTGAGTTTCGTTTGTATGTTTTCAGTTCTTGTTTTTTTTTTTTAAAGTAATAATACTACATATATAGAGGGGTTGGGGGGTCGATATAAAAAAAGAACAGAAGTGTAGTATGTGCGGTGGCAATCGCGGAGAAACAGAACACGAAGACCAGACAAACCGTACCGAAGGACGACGACGACGATTGTGAATGCAATGATATTATTACTGTTTCTCTAACAAAAAAAACCTAACATGCTCCCAAGAAAGGATACATGGTAGTGCTCACCCCCACCCTATGGTTCACCTTCCTATTTCCATTTTTTTTTTGCCAACGTTCTTTCAGTTTTTCATGCATTTGTATTTTTTTCTTTCGTTCGTTTTGTTATTTTGCGATTGCTTTCTTTTCTCATTTTTTTCCTTTCGATTCTCAATCCCAACCAACAAGCAAACGGCGAGGAGTACACATATCCTTTGCTTGGTTTGCTTGCAGCAGCAGACGATGGTAGTGCACATATACAGTGGGTAACAAGCGGTTTTCTTATAGAAATGTGGTTTCTTTTCTCAGAAACTCCTGGGGAGGTTTTGCTGTATTAGACTTTATATAACTGGTTTTGGGTAGGCTTGTCACAACCCGACAAAGAAGCTACCCTGACCAGTACAGGCTGTCGTCAGATGTGACTTAAGGAAGAAATCATATCTAGGCAATGGTATGCAGTGCAATAACTCCAGCGGAATCAAGTCTGCGGAGCTAAATTGTCAAAATTACTTAACCCTCCGCAATGCACACACACCCAACCTACGCCCTTCATCGAGCCCAAGTAGCGGGTTTGAATTTTTAATGCACGCAAAGGAAATAACCCCATAAGGAAAAGGCATTAACAGCCGAGGGGGATTATTTCTAGTTCGAGAAGAAGCCAGTGAGCAGAAGTAGGGGGTTTACAGTTTGAATGCATGCAAAGGAAATAACTCCACAAAAAAGATAAGAAGATAGTTCCTGCGAGGTGTATGTCCTTTTTTTGGGAATTAAGCCCTCTGGGGGTTATTGCACTACAACCCTAGGCAATATTAGCATAAAAAAGTATACAAATACACCACGGCAGACTCAACAGATGGACCATTAGGATTGCAGTTAAGTATAAGGATTAAGATACAGCATTACCGATCATGGGTTCAGTGGCGCGATAGTTAGTGCGATAATCTGCCGGGCAGAAGGTCTGGCTAAAATACTCAGCTATAACAACACCTAAATGATTTTGACTAACCCTCCTCCAGCGAAGATCTGACAAATCATCCGAGTTTGGATAAACCGTTTGGATTCGTCATAAAACAGGAGGTACCGCCATCGTACAAGAAGTACACACGTACTGGGTAGTAACGAGCTTGTTGTGCCAAAAATCTGTAATTGGTCCATTTTACTTCAAACACGATCGTGAAAAAAACGTTACCATGAACGGCGAACGAAATCGAGCCATGATACGCGATTTTTTTTGCCCCAGTTGGCTGAGTTGAACTTGGTTGACATTTGGTTTCATCAAGACGGTCGGTGCCACATGCCACACAGCTCATGAAGCAATTGAAATGTTGAAGGATGAATTTGGTGAGCAGCTTATCTCTCGAAATGGCCCTGTGAGTTGGCTGCCAATATCATGCGATTTAACGCCTCTTGATTATTTCTTGTAGGGTTATGTAAGGTCGTTAGTCTATGTGGACAAGGCGAACGCATTGAAGCCTTACAGGATAACATAACCAGGACCATTTTCAACGGAGCCACGGACAACATTTAGGTACATGAAGTTGTCTTTAAAACGTTAATGGCAAAGGCCTATTTATCGATTACAATAAAAATTGTGAATATTCGATGCAAATTTGAATATTTTATGCGATTCTTATAAAATCTCTTAACTTAGCCTGGTCGTTAGCTTACGGCCTACAGTTGCGCACTCCGTTCTCTCTCACTCAGTTGGTTGAGGTCGGTTTCTACTTGTGCGCGTAACCTAAGGCGAGGTCTTTCTCTACATATCGGAAAATGGTGAGAAAGTCCGTGGTGAACCCGGGCCTCAATCGAAATACCTCTCCAGATCTTTTGCGGATTGCACCCAGTTAGGATTAAGTTTATTGTGATCGGTTTCTACTTTTGCAGTCACTTAGGGCGAGGTCTTCTTCTACTGCGCCTGCCGTGTTTCAGGAAATCGGAGACAGCCCGCGTTGGAGTTTCGGTGTCGATTCGCTCTACCGTAGCAATTTTAAGCGTCCAATGCAGAGTTTTTTTGGCGGGTTCTATCGAGCTATCCGATAGGATTTATTTATTCAATACAATCTCTAGATTGATTGTTATAGGATTCAACTACAAACTTTACCATTCGAAAGAATTTCCGAAAAGAAAGCCATTTCCGAACGGAACTGAGTTCGCTTGTAGGTATCCGTTGCTGACAAACTAAATAATTAAATAAAAATAAAAATTAAACATAGAATCGCGTTCGTCTAACTTCGCTCCCACTCTTTGTTGCTGGCGCTGGGGTATCATGTGCGATATATTTTTTCGGATTATCTGCACGGAACGGTCAGGTACTAAGGTAGAAAATTCTTCAATATCAAACCTCAGTAGGACTGCATATGAAAAGGCTGCAATCTCCTGTATCTATCCTATCCCATGTCTTAGATTTCTCCTTTGCTAAAATGAAGTGGCCGATAAAAGCGGAATAAAGCGTGTCTTTACACTAAAGCACTTCTTCACTTTTTGTAAACCGCGGAAGTATGCCTAACATGGAATTGAAGGTCTTGAATTTTCCACATTCCGATGTAGAATTGAGAAAATGATTACACCCTCAAGATCAGATCTGACATGTTCACACAACCGGTCATCTAGAAATCTAATGGGTTGTACAGTTGAATTGAACAGACATGTTCCCATTAACCGCTCAAGCCAATCCAATGTTTATAATTTCACTAAGAAGGATTTCTACATCACACTTATCGCATAGGGTATTTCCATTGACTTTGTGGCTAGTGCATGAGACTGACCAAAAATACAAATACAAATTTCTGGAGCAACAGACTCTTTAGTACCCAGGACTTTTCTTTTGCAAACAATCATTCATACGTGCATGTGTACTTCTGACATGATGGTGGTACCTCCTATTTTATGCCGATTCTGAACGCTGCCCGTTTGTTTCAATCCCGAAAGTAACAAAACCCAAGTTTTTTCAGTGCTCCACATTTGCAAAAATCTGACAAGCTTCCAAGAGTGTAAAAGGTCCATGGGGAGCTTCCTGAACTTGCCGTTGGCAATCGGCGTTAAACGAATGAATGAAGAAGAAAAGGAATGAAGCTAAGTTTAAGACTTTGCTATATTAGTTTTCGTATAAAAGTACCTAGGTAGTCCGCAATGAGGGATTAAACGATTTTAACTTCGTCTTTGTATTTAGTTTCGTTCACGTAATTCATCCCTTATTTAAACAGTTTTCTTATTTATCAGGACTGGGTGGTGCGCTTCAGTTTCAAAGGATTTCAAGTCACCCTAAGTCACCCGACAGCCTCCATTATTCACAGTTCTTTTTTATTCAAATGTCCCTCAGTCAGTCTCGTTTACGCCAAATTGGTTGCTCCACTTAGGGTATAACAAGTCGTCTATCAGTTGTACAAGTTCAAGATTGTTTTGTTCACTTAAATCACATCAGGTGGCCTCTATACCTACCTACATCCTGGTCTGTCAGGTTAAAATCCAACTTTTAAATCGTATCACTTAGCAGCTATGAGAGTTTGATGCCACATCTGAGAGTCAACTGCTCGCTCAAACGTATCCAATGGCTAATTTATGACATCTGATATACCTACTGAGGGGTGACAGAGATGGAAAGTGGATAAATTTTAACCCCCATTTTAACGCAATTGACACACGGCCTTAGAGTTAAATTATAAAGGGTGGTTCAATTTTAAGGGCCGATGTTGATTTTGAATAAAACACAAATTATTCAGGTAATTACTGTCATTTCCTTTTATTATGATAATATTGGTATGGTTCAATTATGTATGGAACAAAATAACGGCCAAATGGCCACCGCGACTTCGGCGGCACACCTCCATCCGATGGTCCGAATTTTCGATGACACTGAGGCGTAATTGAGGTTCTATGCCGTTAATATGCCGAATTATTTCATCCTTTAGCTTTTGAATTGTTGCTGGCTTATCGACGTACACCTTTTCTTGTAATTAACCGCAAAAAAAGAAGTCCAACGGTGTCAAATCACATAATCTTGGCGGCCAATTGACATCGCCACCACGTGAGATAATACGGCCATTGAATTTGTCGCACAAAAGAGCCATTGTTTCGTTAGCTGTGTGGCAAGTGGCAAGTATCTTCCACATCCATATCTTCCGATTCGGGCCATAAAAAGTGCCTGACCGGCCTCATTTTGGAAAAAATACGGTCCGTTGATGCCGCCTGCCCATAAACCAAACAGTCATTCTTTGTGGGTGCATTTTTTCGACAAACACTCTTGGATTATCATTCGCCCAAATGCGGCAATTCTGCTTATTGACGAATCCATTGAAAGGAAAATGATTTTCTTTGAAAATTAATCATCCACTGTTGCCATTTCTTGTCACCATTCTGACCATTGACGACGCTTGAACTGGTCAGGAGGCTTTAGTTCTTGAGTAAATTGCACCTTGTAAGCGTGTAAATCAACGACGAGCGTGAGAGGTGCATTTGCTGGGCACGACAAGTTGAGGTGGACTGCTCTTCAGCCACACTATCGCGAACAACAGCAATATTTTCTGCAGTACGAGCCTTACGAGCATGTACTGGTGTTTTCGCATCTCCTACAGGCATGGTTTGCTCAAATTTTTGCACGATTTTTCCGATTGTACGCACATTTGGACGATTAAATTGAACGAAAAAAGTACGAAGTGCACGATATGCATTTTGATTTGAACGCCCATTTTCATAATAAGCCTGAATAACTTAAACGCGTTGCTCGATTGTGTATTTTTCCATAATTCAAATTGAGTCAGTCTGAAACTGAGAAATGTCAAATGAAATGCCGAAAAAAACTTGACGCTTAGGAGTGGTTCATATTCAATATCGGCCCTTGAAATTTAACCACCCGTTATACCCTATATAAAACAAGAAGCTTTAGCTTCAACATGCAACTTTTAAAAGTATTTTTCTTTAAAAAAAAAAGCTATTTCTGAAAGTGTTGCACTTCAAAATGTTCAACAAACATCAACAGGCCTTGTGAAAATGCTAACGAAGTTATAGCTTGTCAATTATTATGATATGAAACCTTATACAAGTTCAATTTTTATTGTGGTTAAAAACAAACTGATATTCCGCTAGCAATGTTGTTAGCCACTGTACAGGAAGACTACCTATATAAATCTATAATTTTTCTTTATGTGGAAAATGCAAGAAAAATGTAAACCCGTTATTTCCTTCTTCCCATTTTCCTCCGTTTTTTTTCTTCTTCGAGACTATTTTTTGTAGTTTTTGTTTGTTCTGTTTTGTTTTGTTTTGTTTTTTTTTTTGTTCATCCTTCAGTGCTTTTATTTTGATGTTGCTGCTATACTCCTTTTTGAGAAGAGTTTAAGTATGTGTGTGTGTGTTTGAATTCATTTTTCTTAGAGTATTCCTCGTCCTATCAGGCTATCGCCGCCGTGGAAAATGGAGTAATGTGTATATGTGGGTAATGTTTTTCTTTATCCAACGTTTCTTTTGAAATGTTTAGTTCAATCTTTTTTGTTTCCACTTTTATTTTGTTTCCTTTCTCAGAATCACTGTCCTTTTTTTGCTCTGTATGTCTTTTTAGAATGAGGAGATTGCTCCCTCTCTTGATGTGGATATGACGGCGCAAGGGGATAGTGTAGGTTTGTCATTGCATTCGATACGTTCGCTATGTTACTGCAGAACTTGCATCGAGAAAGGATATATAGGACAATGGCACTCTCTTTCATTGTATGTGGATTGGCATGAGAAGGGAGGTGATAGTGGTGTGTTTGTTGGGCGATCAATTAGGATATATAAACGTGGCGACTATACTGATGGATTATCTCTGCATGAAAATACCGATAAAAGGACACATGGATCATAACTTTTTGTCATGAATGAATGTTGTTTTTTTTGAGCATTAGAGGAGGTATTCTGAAGAAACTTAATTTTCAAGGCTAAGTATAACTGTATTTTAATGAATGGACACAGACGAACTTTTTGTAAAATGGAGCTCTGAATAGTATATACAATCATGGAGAATTTTATGGAGATTATGGACAACCTGTTGTACTCTTATTCAGAAGTGGTGTGACAAAGAGAACTATGTATGCTTGGACTTTTATATATGTATAGCAGAATCCTTTCAATTAAATGTTTTCAAAGTTAAAGTACGTTTAGGTGTCCTCTTATTACACCTCCACTCTACCATTCCGGTGGAAGTTTTTAGATTTTTGGTATAAAGTTAGATAGGTGCATGATTTTAATAATGAAGTTTTAATCTGGTGAATTGTTTTAGAGCTTGAAATAGCGGATACTCATGACCTTTTAGCTTATCCTTGTGAGTGATGATAAACCCATGCGTAGAGTGCTCCAATATTCTATATCTGTATCCTAAAGGGTGAACTTTCACTTGAGTTATTTTGTGCTCCTTCTGCCATGATACTTTACGACAGTAGAACGATAGGTTAATATGTTTAAGACGGGTGGTCTTAAACGAAGTAGATACCGATGGCCCCGTATCCTAAAAAAAGAAAATAAATTTATGGCGCAACAGGCTCGTTAGTACCCAGGGCCTAGCTTTTTTCTCTATACGCTCTATACGTTTAGTGAACAGAGCAAGAATTTTGGAAAACAAAATTTGTAACCTTTATTGTAAACGTTAGAAAAAACTGAGCATTCAGCATTCTAACACCCCTCCCATGTTTCAAAATCTGATCAAAACCGTTACAGGCATTTTCGAGAATATCAATATTTAAAAAAATTCAGCAAAATGTACCGTTAAAGAAAAATGTTTTATAGGAGGTGTCGTTAATTTTTGGACTAGAACACTAATTTCAAATTCCGAAATTCCGGTCAAATCGGCTGAGTAGTTTCAGGCTCCAGTTTCAATAACAGACTCCAGACCGCAGATAATTTTTTTTAAAACTATGTAAAAGCCCTTTAATTCGGAAAACTCGTTTATTCGAAAAAAAAATTCCGAATAAAAGAGATTTTTTCTAATAAATGAGAGTCGCCATAGAAACCTTAAAAAAAATGTATTGGGGGAACCCCGGTAATCCACATTTAGATGTTGCTTGAGAAAACACCAGTACAGGTTAAGTTGGCGATTATAAATGCAAATCATAGTCCACAAAGTTGATAAATATTTCTGCATAAGTAAAAATTAATTATAATTCAAGTAAAAATGTCAGTTAAAAAATCTGCAAGTAGAAGTTTATACAAATTATCAATCTTAAAACAAAAATTAGGGGTTCTTGAATGTGTAAAAAGTGTAATGAATTACAAGAAAATTTTAGAAAAGTTAAACATAACTAAATCTACATTTTACGACATAAAGATAAAAATAAAGACAAATTAAAAAGCTTTTTTGAATCTGAAAAAAATCGAAAAAAAATATTCATAGACTGAGGGAGCCAAACTTTAAAAAACTTGCAGAGGTCCATGGTGTACCTATTCGTGGAATTGAAATTCAAACTGCTGCCATAGGATTTGCACAGACGCTTGGAGAACCCGATTTCAAAGCAAGCGATGCTTGGTTATCTCGATTTAGACAAACATGGTATTTCAAATAGAAAAGTGGTTGGAGAAGCCCTAAGTGCTGACTCTGAAAATGCAGATTTATTTAAAAGTAATTTTAAAATATTTGTTCAGGAGCAAAATCTTTCTGATTTCCGAAAATATAACGCAGATGAGACAGGATTTTTTGGAAAACAATGCCAGATACAGCACAGGCTGGTATATCGGACAAAAACGCTTCTGGTCGTATGCAGCTAAAAGATCATTTATCGGTTTTGTGTTGCGCAAATGCGAATGGTCCTCACAGAAACACGCTTGCAGTTGTTGGTAAATCGAAGAAATCAAGAGTACTGAAGGATATTATGGACAAGTTACCGGTGCATTATTACAACTCGAAGAAAGCTTGGTACGATCAACGGAATTTTAATGAATGGTTCTCAAAAAAAATTGTCAGTGAAGTAAGGTGGTACATACCAGGAAAATGTACTAAAAATACCAAAAGATGAAGTTAAGACAATATTGCTAGTAGATTATGCTCCTGCCCATCCCACCGATTTACAGAGTGCCGATGGAAATACATAATGCAAATTTCTTCCACCAAATAACGGGTGATCCAAGTAGAGATACTTTTTTTCAATAGCCTTTTTTGACAGATCACGTGTGAGTCGTGTCATGCTGTCATGTTATTTTTGTTTAGTATTGTTTGGCATTTCATAATGGATAGACTTACGCGTGAACAACGTTTACAAATTGTTCAACTTTATTATGAAAATTCACGTTCTGTGAGGAATGTGTTTCGTGCACTTCGCTCAACTTATGGTCAACATAATCGGCCTACTGAGCGTACTATTCGCAACACCACCACCCATTTTGAGACCCAGCATTCATTATTGGATAATATTCGACCGAATAGACCACGTCCAGCACGCTGTGAAGAAAATATAGCGGCCGTAGCTGAGAGTGTACACGAAGACCGTAGAGAGTCGATTCGGCGCTGTTCGCAGCAACTCGGATCTACGTCAGGATCTTAAATTGAAAGCGTACAAAATACAGCTTGTGCAACAACTGAAGCCGCTCGACCTTACCAAGCGACATCGCTTCGCTCTATGGGCTCTTGAAAAGTTCCAAGGAGATCCGACGTTTTCGAGGCAAATTTTGTAAACAAACAAAATTGCCGCATTTGGGACGAAGATCAACCTGAAGAGATTGAAGAACTGCCACTTCATCCAGAAAAAACAACGGTTTGGTGTGGTTTGTGGGCCGGTGGAATCATCGGTCAATATTTCTTTAAAAATTATGCCGGTGCGAACATAACCGTCAATGGCGACCGTTATCGTGCCATGATAACCGACTATTTGATGCCTGAAATTGAAGCTCGTGATCTCGGCGACATTTGGTTTCAGCAAGACGGCGCCACTTCCCACACATCGCATCAATCAATGGACTTATTGAGAGAACCTTTCGGTGAGCACATAATTTCACGTTTTGGGCCGGTCGATTGGCCACCAAGATCGTGTGATATCACACCGTTAGACTTTTTCCTGTGGGGATATGTAAAGTAAAAAGCTTATGCCGACAAACCCGCTTCGATTCAGGCCTTGGAGGAAAACATCACGCGTGTCATTCGCCAGTTACCAGTCGAAATGCTCGAACGAGTGATCGAAAATTGGACTCAACGGATGGACCATCTGCGACGTAGCAACGGCCAACATTTGATAGACATAATCTTCAAAAAATAAATGCCAAAGAATGTTCTTTCAAAATGATAATAAACATTCTCCATTAAATTTGAATTTTCTGTGTTTTTTTCTTTAATAAAGTAGGGAACCTCGAAATGGATCACAACTTCCATACTGAAACCAATGGACCAGGGTATAATCATGGCTTTTAAATGATTATACAGACGTCGACAGCTGGAAGATTGTTTTTTTTTTTTACATATATGTATGTTGTACTAAATATGAAGTCATTTTCTGTTTTTCATTTCTTACATTTTTTGATACGTTTCTATAACTATACCCTATCCCATTGGGGGTATATTAGTTTTGATACACAGTTTGTAATATAGAAAAATAATTGATCTAAGTATATCAAAGTATATGGATCGACTCAGAATCGCTAGCTGAATCGATTGAGCCATGTCCGTCCGTCCGTACGTCACCAGTTTTTGGGCCTTAAATTTTGAGCTAGAATGATAAAATTTGGTACACGTACTTGTTGTTGCTCCCAGCTGAGGAAGTGCAAACATTTTCGAAATACGCCCACTGCCACGCCCAATTTTTAGAAAAACATAGTTTTATGCCAAACCGTCTGCAATTTTGAAGAAGTGTCTGAACAATATATCTAGATAGTTCTAATGTCTATATTTTGTCATACAAAGTTTTTTCCACGCCCTTTTGTTGGGGGCGTTTTCAGTAAAAAAAACGTTTTTCGGGGTTGGTAATATAAATATTTCTTCCATACATCATTCATACCCACGCCTACTTTTTGGATGCGTTTTATACAAAACAATTTGTATCCCCTACGCCATACCATATGCAGGAGAAAAACGTTGTTTTTGGTCGAACCAAACAAGTTTTTGATAAACTGTCTGAACAATATGTTGCTACAATTTCAATTTTTAATATTTCTTTGCCATTAAACCCACATGTAAGGGATATTAATTTAAAGGATGGGATGGGATAGGGTATAAAACAATCCACGCAGTGGATTGTAGCCTTCTCATATTTTTTTTATGTTTTTAGTTATAAAAATGATGTCCGGTGTCTGGCTGGGAATCGAAGACTCTGCGCGAGCCGGAGTATTGGTGTCCATTCGTTCTACATGTTCTAGCCATATTAAACGTCCAATTCGGAGTTTTTTTTTACCGGGGGCATGTCGCTGTAGAGCGCGTATAATTCTTGGTTGAATCTTTGTCACCATAGCCCGTCAACACAAGCGGGACCGAGGATTTTTGGAAGAATTTTCCTCTGAAATCGACCAAGGATTTCTTCATCCGCTTTTGAGACGGTCCATGTTTGAGCGCTGTAGAGCAGTACTGGGATGATCAGGGTCTTATATAAGATCTCCTGAGTGGTTCGAGTGAGGGCTTTACTACTGAATTGCCTTCTTAGCCCGAAGAAACAGCGGTTGGCAAGAGTAATTCTTCGTTTAATTTCTGACGAGATCTTGTTGTCAGAGTTAATAGTGGAGCCGAGATAGACAAAGTCCCGTACTACCTTATCCTTTGTCTTGCCATCATTTACTGCTTCACTCATTTTTGCTGCTTACCTCTCTATACTAGCAAACGTGGCTATGACATCACGTTGAGTCATACCAATGATGTCAATATCGTCGGCGTATGCTAGTAGTTGAACCAATTTTTTGAAAATTGTGGCTCTAGTGTTGGCTCGGGAGTTTAGCACAATCCTCTCAAGAATCAAATTAAAGAAGTAACATGACAGCTCATCGCCTTGCCTTAATCCTTTATTTGGTATCGGGTGTGTCGGTGATGTCATTTCCGACCCTGATGGATCAGCGAGAATTCTCTATCGTCATCATACACAAACGGAAGAGTTTGGGCGGTAAACCAAAACTAGACATGGATCTGTATATTTCGTCTCTATAGATGCTGTCGTATGCGGCTTTGAAATCGATGAATAGGTGGTGGGTATCGATTTGGACTTCTTGGTTTTTTTTTCAGGATCTGCCGAAGTGTGAAAATTTGATCGGTTGTGGACTTTCCTGACCTGAAAACACACTGATAAGGGCCGATCAGATTGTTGGTAAACGGTTTCAGCCGTTCACACATTGCACAGATAGGATCTTGTAGGCGATGTTGAGGAGACTTATGCCTCTGTAGTTAGCGCAGTTTAGAGTCTCCTTTTTATGGGATCGGGCAAACGATGCTGAGATTCCATTCTTCAGGCATACTTTCTTCAAAACCGGATTTGGCTTATGAGGTTACTTATTAAGTCATTTCCGCCGGCTTTTTCAAGCTTAAGTTTAGATATTGTTGTCCTCCCTTCACTCAGGTCGGGTGATTGGCAGTTTTCGCTGCTGTTGCGAATGGTTCGTTCTGCTTACAGCGGAAGGTTGTTCGTCATCGCCGTTGAACAGTCTGCAGAAGTGGTTCCTCCATATCCTCGGCATCGACAGTGTCTCAACTAAGAAACCTAGCACATCAGTTGCGGCTGATCTACTGGCTTGTTGGCATCGTTGCCATTGTTCTTCGACATTCGATGCTGGTGGTATGGTGTTAATCGAGAGGTTTAGGGATACTCGTTGCGCGAAGGTCTTGGCGGTCTTTTGCGATTGCAGTCTTTCGACATTTAGCTTTTTTCGAAATATTTCTTGATTGTTGTGGCGTATTGGATATCCGCATTCTAACCTTGGCTGCAACAAGGTAGTGGTCCGAGTCGATGTTAGCTCCTCGGAATGTTCGGACATATAAAATACTGGATGCTTGCCTCTTTCGCATCCGAATAGTCGCTGTTTCTGCTCACTATAACACGGTCCGTAGTAGATGTCACAGTTTTTCATCCTCTTTTTGCCCGGCCCATCCCATCGTATTTCCTGGATGGGAATAATGTCTGCTTTGTAGCAGTTTAGGGCTTCCGCTAGTTGTTCGCTTGCACCTCTCCTGTATAATGTTCTCACATTCCAGGTGCAGATACGAACTACGTTGCCCTTTTTTCGTTTAGCCGTGTCGTCAACAATAAAATCAGTCCTTTCCGAGGCTATTGGTTGCTTCGTAACAAGATTTTGTTTTCTATGCTTCGGTAGTTAACCCAAAGCACAACCCCCAACCTGGAGGGCCAGTTCCAATTTATTAGATACCCCTAGGACACGGGGCCATCAGTATCCACTACGGGATTGAGCGCTGCCGTTGGCTTTCGGTTCATCCGCCACCAGCTCTGGGGTTAGGTTAGGGGCCTGACTAACCCTTGAAATTCCTAGACAACCTGTTGTCCGAATATGTCGAAGCAGCTTGTCTAGGTTCGGACAGCAGGCCTGGTATTCATTCCGTGCCATTCTGACCTGGCTGTTTATAGTGTTGCTGTTTTTCGTCGTGTTATCAACACTCGCGCTTATCGTTTAGCAAGTTACCACTTGGAGGTAAAAAATAAGCACTTGATGTGTAGTCAGAGTTACAACACTGGGCATTGCCAAGTTAAGGCCAATCAGAGTCTACCCTCGTTCTACAACACCCAACCATCGTTAAAAAAATTCTTTTGCGTTTTAAGTTCGCATTTTTTTTATCAATAGGAACGCCATTAAGTCCATAAAAAAAATCACTAATTCATTCGGAACATTCGTTTATTCGTACTGACCTTCCCCCCAACCATTCCGAATTAACAAATTTTAACCATAATTTTTTTTAATAATCGCCCTACGCACATACGAAATTGGAAAAATCTCAATTTAAAATTTTCGCGCTATCATAATACCTATACTACATACACTAGTGAAGTAAAAAAATGGAATTGATTACTTGCTCAGAAAAAAGTTGTTCACTATATGTAATTGTTGTTATTACCAACAATGCTGGTTTCGTAAATATGTATAAAGTTTGGGTAACGTCGCGCCCCTTGTATTCATATATTATTTTTGGTGGGTGCTGATAATTCAACCAATTGGCTTAAAATGTTGGTAAGCTTTGTTTCCATAAACACATAATAGTCGAATCATTTTCACACACCACAGCCGTTCAAGGATTCTTTTGTCGGAACCATAAAAATATAACCATTTTTGTTGTTTACCTCAGATCCAATCCTTTCGAATAAACAGACATTTTTCATGTAGCAAGGACAACCACTCACCGAAATTCTAGCAAAGGATAAAAGTGCGGGAATCGTTTTTTGAGTAATTTTTTGTGGAACATGGGAATTTCTACAGTGTACGCACGTGTTGTCCTTTAATGTGGATCATAACAGGTGTTTTTTGTTCTCCTTAACGCCGTGCTTACTATAGGAGCGATACCATCGCTCTCTTTTGTTGTCGTATCAATAACTCTCGCATACCAACGCCCACAAGTGTTTGTGTTATTTTTTATTGGTGTGCAATTCTATGATTGGTTATACGATGGGAGGCGTGTTTGTTTCATTTGAACTGAGAGGAAAGATATGCACATTTCGCATTCAGGGAATGACTTTACGCTTTTGGTAAATACCATACCTACACAAAAACAAATGAGTAGAAGAACACACCAATTTTCAAATACTACTTTGTTAGTTTATAATTTTTGATTAATTGAAAGAGAATGGATCCTATATTGATAAATATTTTATTTAATGTCTGCAATTATGTATGGAATACAATATCAGGTAAATGTCCGCCTTTGTTAGTCTCACAAATGCGAGCCCTTTTGAGTACATTTTTCATCACATTCTCACACATTTCACGCGGTATTTTATTAATTTCATCACGAATATTTTGTTTGAGTTGCTCAAGCGTTTCTGGTATGTCTGCATAAACCTTGCTTTTCAGATATCCCCACAAAAAGAAGTCCGGAGCAGTCGAATCAGGCGACCGTGGACCATTTCTTGAAATAACTTGTTGTGGAAAGGGGTCTCGCAGTAATTCTATTGCAATTCTGGCTGTATGCGATGTGGCACCGTCTTGTTGATACCACATGTTAATCAAGCCCAAAGCATGCAGTTGTGGCGTTAAAAAGTTTTCAATAATATCACGATATCGCTCCCCATTCACAGTTACCATTACGCCGTTTACATTTTCAAAGAAGTAAGGTTCAATGATTCCTCCTGACCAAATTGCACAACAGACTGTAACTTTTAATGGATGCAAAAGTGACTGATGAATAAATTGAGGGTTTTCCATTGCTTAGAACCGACTATTCTGTTTGTGCACATATCCATTCAAATGAAAATGTGCCTCGTAACTCATTATGATTTTTTTCATGAAAATCGGGGTTGTCATGGGCTATTTGTAACATCCTATTGGCATATGTACGGCGGCGTAAATGGTCTGGTGGAAGAAGCTCTTGTGACAACTGAATCTTAAATGGAAACAAATGCAAATCCTTGGGAAAAATTGTGGCCGAAGTTATTATTTGAAGACCAAGCTCCTAAGCACGGCGTCAAATTGTGGTTGATCGATTGTTTTGAACACTTCTGCTCAAGGAAGTGTCTATCCAATGTTTCAGCCGATCTTGCAGTACGTTGTGGTCCATGCTTGGGCCTATCACCTACAGACACTTCTCCTTAAAAATCATTCACTACACGATAAATAGTGCGTTTTGTTGGCACGATGTTACTCCCGAAAATTTCACGTAACTTTCTCATCGTCACAGTAATTGATGATTGATTTTTTTTATATTTTCTTATTGGTATATTATTATATTTGTCATATGTCATATGAATAGAAACATACAATTTATACAATTAAGGACCAACACTCAAAAATTCTTTTCCATATGTGTACTTTAGGAAAACGAATAAAAACGCAAATATCGAAAAAACACAAATCTCATAATTTATTCGCCCTGATATGATACAATGCCAATTATTATCCCCATGTAATTTGTAGAGCAAGTGTAGAGCAAGAATTATATTTTAGGTTACACATTTTTTTTTTTCATTCTAAGTATGTATCCTTGGCTAATTTTTATACGCTGCCTTATATAGGTATATTAGTTTTGACATTGAGTTTGTAACATAGAAAAATAATTACGATACATACAGTGCGGTTCACATGGTTAGCCGCACCATTTTTCTCTCAATTAATTGCAGTTTTTCTGTTTGTTTTTTTTCATGAACTACCAAAGAATGCATTTATTGGAAAGGTTATTAAATTCTCTTCGAAAAAATACTAAATTCGAGATTAGTGAGAGACACTTATTGGTTGTTTTGATCTCTTTCTTCCCACTAGTGCAAAAAAAAGCTCAAATAAATCGGTTCACTTGGTTAGACGCACGAATTTATACAGTTATTTCTTAATGCTGGGTAATGCAAATTAAATTTTGTTAATGAGTAAATGTTATTAAAGTTTTTCCGAGTGTTTAAAGTGAATATGGGTAAAAAAAAATGTTGACGGTCGCGGAAAAGGCAAAAATTGAGGCCTACCACTCAGAAGGTTTTTCTATGCGGAAAATTGCAAGCCAAATAGGAAGAAGTGATAAAGCAGTTCGAAATTTTTTATCAAACCCTGCTACCTATGGGAAAAATAACAAAGGAAGCACAAAAACAGCCTTAACACCGCACGAGAAGCGAAAGATAATAAGAATTGCCTCAAATTCAGCACACTCCACGATGAAAATCAGACAATTAGCGGGGGTAAGTGCCAGCAAATCAACGGTTCGTCGAGCTATTTTAGGTGCTCCACACTTGAAATTCAAAAAGTTACAAAAAAACACCACTAAACGCTGCAAGAAAGGAACTTCGGTGGGAATTCGCGCGTCTTCATATGGCATGGGATACTCAGGTTGGGAGTGTTTCAAATTGGAGAACTGTTGTGTTTTCTGATGAGAAAGAGTTCAACCTAGATGGTCCTGATGGGTATAATTTTTATTTTCATGATATCCGCAAAGACGAATGCTTTTTGAATCGCAACCATTCCAAGAAAGGAGGAGTAATGGTATGGGGGGCCATTTCATTCTATGGTGCCTTTGAGTTGGTTTTTGTGTGTCACAAAATGACAGGAATGTCTTATAAAGGTCTTTTGCAAACAGCTTTTCCAGCCATAAGAGAGCTTTTTGGACCAATCCAGTGGATCTTACAACAAGATAATGCTCCGATCCACAACGCGCACGTTGTAAAAGCATTTCTCGCTAGTGAAAATGTGGAATTGTTGCCGTGGAAACCATACTCACCTGATCTAAACATTATTGAAAACCTTTGGGGGTGGCTGACCTGTCAAATTTATGAAGGAGGCAAGCAGTATGAAAGCTGTGAGGAGCTTATTGCAGCAATTAAAGAAGCCTGGTCTGGGATTTCATTAGACTATTTAAAAATATTGTATGAATCGCTTAAAAGTAGAATTTTTGATGTCATTTCAAGTCGCGGAGGTTGTAAAAAGTATTGAAATTGTGCAAAATAATTAAAATAATAATAAAAAAGCAAAAAAAAAATGATGGCAATCGATCAACTTCTTCTTTTTCAAACTATTAACAGGTGCGTCTAACTAAGTGAACCAATTTTTTTTGAGTTTTTTTTGCACTAGTGGGAAGAAAGAGATCAAAACAACCGTTAAGTGTCTCTCACTAATCTTGAATTTAGTATTTTTTCGAAGAGAATTTAATAACCTTTCCAATGAATGCATTGTTTGGTAGTTCATGAAAAAAACAAACAGAAAAACTGCAATTTATTGAGAGAAAAATGGTGCGGCTAACCATGTGAACCGCACTGTATGGCTCAATGTATATGGATCGACTCAGAATAGCTAGCTGAGTCAATCTAGACATGTCTGCCTGTCCGTCCGTCCGTTCGTGTGACTCCAATTTTTGGGCTTTAAATTTTGAGCTAGAGTTTTCAAATTTGGTAAAACAGACTCTCGATCTGACGAAGCAAAACAAGTGTAAGACATTTTGAAATCCCCCTACTGACCAATTTTAAGAAAAGCGGTCCTTTTTTCACAAAACGGTAAAGAATTTTGAAAAAGTTTCTGAGCAAGATATTAAGCCAATTGTAATATTTATATTTCGTCTTTTTTTGTTTTGTTTTTTGTCACGCCCAGTTTTTGAGGGCGTTTTCAGTGAAAAAAAAAGTTTCTCAGTCAAATTTATAAATTATTAGATATTCATTGGCTATAATATTATCAAAACTTCGTCTACACATTGTCTTTAACCCACGCCCACTTTTTGGAGGTGTTTTCCTTCAAAAACCATTTGTATACCCTACACCATACCTTATGCAGAAGAAAAACGTTGTTTTTTGTCGAATCATACAAGATTTTGATAAACTGTCAGAACGATATGTTTAGGCAATGTCAATATTTTGTTGTTATAAAGCCCACATTTTGGGGATATTATTTTAAGGATGGGATGGGATAGGGTATTAAACGATCCGCACAGCGGATTGTAGACTTCTCATATGTCTTTTTTAAATTTTCTTCACAACTAAATTTAGATTTATACGGAAAGAAAAATTGACCACGCCCACTTTTCGCCCACTTTGGTTGAGTTATTTTTAATTGGAAAACGGCAGCAACGATTTGGCTACATTTTTTTTAAATGTCCTTCCTAGCCCAACTTAGGTTTTTACGGAGAGAAAAATTTACCATGCCCACTTTTTTTGATTTATCTGAAATCGGAGAACGGCTGGACCGATTTTTTTTTTTTAATATAATTTAAGTTTTTAGGGAAACGAAATTCACCACGCCTATTTGTACGCCCATCTTCTTTTGAGTTATCTAAGATCAATGAACTCCTTGACTTGCTTGGCTAATTATTTAAATGTTTGTAAAAGTCCACAAGGAACGACGAGTATTTCCACGAATGTTAACTATCAGTCAACGTTCGTGGACCAACATCATTCCAAGATTTGCGAACTATAAATGGTGAATTGTGTAGCACAAACACAATGTTCATCAAATATTTTGTATTTGTATTTGTGGAGCAAATACAGGTGGCGCAGAAGTAATCCTCCTATCAGAAAATGCTATAAATTTTGCAATTGGCCCCTAATGTCAGTTCTGTTTTGACATTTGTGTAGTAAACACATGCGAAATACACGTTAATAAACAATGTTACGCTACACTGCTCCAGAACGCGGAATATTGGTGACTATTTATTTGAGCAATAATCGGTTCGTGACTTTGGCACAACGTGAATTTCGTCGCAGATTTCCTAGCCGTCCAACGCCTACTGGTGAAACACTGCGACGTTTAGCCGCTCGCCTCGAAGAGACTTGCACAACACGAGATTCTGCCAGGCGTGGCAGACCCCGGAGTAGCCGTTCTGCAGAGAACATTGCTGCTGTAGCCGAAGATGTCATGGAAGCGCCGTCGACATCGACAAGACGACGTGCCACGCAAATGGGTATCAGTCGACGGTCTTTACAGCGAATTTTGGTACAAGATTTGAAGATGTTTCCGTACAAAGTCCAGACGGTGCATCAGCTGTTAGCTGCTGACCGCCAATCACGTCTAACATACGCTCAAGCCATCCTTAATCACCACCAAGAGGAAGATGATTTTTTATCAAAAATAATCATGAGTGAGGCCCATTTCCATCTTAGCGGGTACGTAAATAAGCAAAAGTTACGCTTCTGGGGCACTGAAAATCCGCGTGTAACCCAGGAAGAGCCCGCTCAAAGTCACTGTATGGTGTGCTGTTTTCGCTGGAGGAGTCATCGGACCTTTTTTCTTCGAAGACGTCGCGGGCCAAACGGTTACTGCGAATGGTGAGCGCTACAGAGCAATGATCATCGAGTTCTTTTTGCCGCAACTTGATGAATTGGGATTGGAAAACATGTGGTACCAACAGGACGGTGCAACGGCACACAATGCAGGTGCCACAACCGAAATGCTGAAGGATGCATTTCCCGGGCGCCTAATCTCCCGTTTTTGCGATTTGCACTGGCCAGCAAGATCGTCTGATTTGACCTCCAGACTTCGTTTTGTGGGGCTTTTTGTAGTCGCGGGTTTATGTCAACAAGCCTCACACTCTTGCAGCTCTTAAAGACAATATCCTATCGCCGGAAGTTTTGGCCAAAGTGATGGAAAATGCCATAAAAAGGGCTCAAATGACAATCAACTGTGGCGGCGGCCATTTACATGACATCATATTCTCGACTTGATGTAAAAAAAATTAAAAGACCAAATAAAAATAATCCACAAGAAGAATCAAAGTTTTTTTTTTTTTTAAATTACAACCAAAAAACATCGGAAGGTTATTTTTGCGCCACCTTGTAAGAAGATGTTATGTGTGATAATATGTTGCATCAAATGTGTATTGCAGCATTATATCCAAATTTACAACCAAGCGAGCAAATTCACAATGAATTGATATTAGTTGATTGATGTCACACAAGGTATTATCTGACTTAGCAATGCGACGTCAAGAGTTGCGACGCGAAAAACAAGTATGCTTGCGATGTTTTGAGTTCGAAGGTTCGAAGGAACGTTCCACTGTTTCTTTATTTATTTATTTTAGCTTAGTGTAAGCTGAACTTAAGACTAAATTAACCTAACTAAATTAAATTATTAGAAGAAGGGTTAAGGAGTAGTGGTAGATGAGGAGGACATAAGGGAGATTCGTAGAGCAAGTTTGCTAAAGTGAAAATCAAAGGAGCTTTGCCCATTAGCCAGGCGTAGTATTCTAGCAAAGAGTATGGAACTACATAGAGTTTGCATCACAGCTAAAAAAATTTTAGCCGTTTCAGACGCGGGCGGTAAGTGCGAATGGGAAATTTCGTAGATCGTATGCGTCGGCAAGACTGTTTTTTGATGCTGGGGTAGCAATGTGAACACTGGGGTATCAATATCAGTACCCCACATAGAAAATATTTGTTGTATGAGATGCGCACTCTATGTAGTTCTATACTCTTTGATTCTAGTCATTGACTCGTTGTTACCGTAGTTGGTTCAGTTGAAATTGAGTCGGAAGATCTAAGATTTCTGGAGCTGGCGTTGAGGGAAATCATTTTTAGCAGAGCAGGGCAATCAATATCACCTGCTAGAAGCTGATGTGCAAAAAGAATGTCGGCTATTTCACGACGCTTTTGTAGTGATTGAAGGTTTATTAATTTCAAACGATCCTCGTAGGGGGGCAAATTAAAACTGTCTACCCAGGGGAGACCGCGTAGAGCAAAACGGATAAATCTGCGTTGGACACTCTCAATACGGAGGGAATGGGTATTGTGATAAGGCGACCATACTTGGCTAGCATATTCAAGGATAGGTCTAACAAATGTGGAAAGAAGAGATTTTGTGATATAGGGGTTCGAGAATTCCTGAGACCAGCGTTTTACAAACCCAAGTGCGGAGTTGGCTCTGCTGATGATATTATCAATATGAGAGCGAAAGTTAAGTTCTCTGTCACAGAAAACACCCATATCATGCATGAAAAGCACATTAGGTAGGGGCTCACCAAATATTAAATAGGATCTCGCGTGCCTAAAGATTTTCACATCATCGGCATATGAGTTTTCAATGATACTGTCAACGTCATTGATAGACGAAATAAAAATCAGCGGACCCAGGTGGCTACCTTGAGGCACTCCGGATGTGGCCAAAAAGGGGTCCGATACAGAGTATCTAAACAGAACTTTGTATTGGCGTTCAAAGAGATAGGATTTAATCCAAGCAATTAAGCTCAGTTGAAAATCTAGTGCTTTAAGTTTAAAAAGAATGATTTCACGTGAAATTTTATCGAAAGCTTTACTTAAGTCAGTGGCAATGACATCGACTTCATTGCCATTTTCCAAAGCGCACAGAGTGTTAGATACAAATTCTGTTAGGTTGGTGGTTGTTGAACTACCTTTAAGAAATCCGTTTTAGTTTGGAGAAAAGATGGATTTGCAATTAAGAAATAATGTATCATAAGCGATGCTTTCAAACATGCTCAGTAGATAGAGATTTTGTTCCTAGGGCCTTTTTTATGTAAGGGGTATATGAAAGAACTTGTCCAAAGAGAAGGAAAGACTCCCTGTGATTGAGAGTTGGAAAAGAGCAGTAAGGGGTTGAGCTAAATATTTGATACAATTTTTCAGAACTATAGAATCTTTAGTTTCTTTACCTTTGCTTCTACGAGAGGCACGGATACTTCAAATGAGTTTAATGAAGTTTGTGGACAATTTCTCATGTAAGAAAAATAATCAACATCAACTTCAAGCCTTTCGTTGTGAATCGACTGGTTGAAGTAGTTTGAAAATAAATTTGCAATGATTTCGGGATCGTTTGAAGATGTATTTGTAGATGGATAGTTATCTTACTTCTTTTTTGAGTTCATGAAATGGAAAAATCGTTTGGGGTTGGAAATTATGCTATATTGCATGTGGTCTATATATTGGTGATAAAAAGATTCGCAGAGGTCGCTAAACTGGGAAGACGCACAGAAGTAATTTAAAAAAAATCATAGTCCGAACGAGATTTTAGATAAGCGCGCCAAAATTTGTGTCTTGTGTTACGAAGTGATCGTAACTCTTCGGTGAACCAAGGTGGTGAATTGGAAGAATTCTTCTGTACCATAAAAGGGACTGATTAAAACAGTTAAAAATTTTGGGGTAAAACAGCGCTACAGCAGTATTAATAATAATACTCGGGTTTTCAATAACTACGTTGAAGTTGACGTTGCTGAGTAGGTTGTTTAATTTAACAAAGTCGGTTTAATGGAAGTTAAAACTATAAGATTTATAAGTGTGTGGAGTATTATTAATATTGCCATAGAAAAGGAAAGGGAAGAGGTGGGTGAAAACGGTCTAGTTTGGATAGAAGGTGAGACAACACAGTTGTCAGTGTCAGATGAGAAGATTAAGTCAAGCTGTCTACCTAAATTATTGGTAATGCCAATCAATTGATAAAAACAGAATCGGAAAGACAATCAGTGAAAAGTGTCTCCTTATCTGAGGAGGGATTTGAAGTGATAAAGTGGGACTCATCTTTTTAGAGACCCTATGGAGGAGATGAGGAAAGTTAAAGTCTGTTGAAGCAACAGCAACAATATACGTACGACAAAATGGCTGTTGACATTTCCACCGGCAGTTTTCAATTTCCCGTCGCTTTCTGTCAGCTTACCGAATCAAAATCTTAACTCATCCAAAAGGTGATTCAAAAAATTTACACAAATTTACAAAAAAATTTAAATTCATGAAACTACCCGGACTACCACCTTACAATCTCCAACTGAAATTCGGATCAGTAATCATAATGTTACGAAATAAAGGGTGATCCATTTCGAGGTTCCCTACTTTTTTAAAGAAAAAAAACACAGAAAATGTTTATTATCATTTGAAAGAACATTCTTTGGCGTTTATTTTTTGAAGATTATGTCTATCAAATGTTGGCCGTTGCTACGTCGCAGATGGTCCATCCGTTGAGTCCAATTTTCGATCACTCGTTCGAGCATTTCGACTGGTAACTGGCGAATGACACGCGTGATGTTTTCCTCCAAGGCCTGAATTGAAGCGGGTTTGTCGGCATAAGCTTTTGACTTTACATATCCCCACAGGAAAAAGTCTAACGGTGTGATATCACACGATCTTGATGGCCAATCGACCGGCCCAAAACGTGAAATTATGTGCTCACCGAAATGTTCTCTCAATAAATCCATTGATTGATGCGATGTGTGGGAAGTGGCGCCGTCTTGCTGAAACCAAATGACGCCGAGATCACGAGCTTCAATTTCAGGCATCAAATAGTCGGTTATCATTGCACGATAACGGTCGCCATTGACGGTTACGTTCGCACCGGCATAATTTTTAAAGAAATATGGACCGATGATTCCACCGGCCCACAAACCACACCAAACCGTTGTTTTTTCTGGATGAAGAGGCAGTTCTTCAATCTCTTCAGGTTGCTCTTCGTCCCAAATGCGGCAATTTTGTTTGTTTACATACCCATTGAGCCAGAAATGGGCCTCATCGCTAAACAAAGTTTGCCTCGAAAACGTCGGATCTTCTTGGAACTTTTCAAGAGCCCATAGAGCGAAGCGATGTCGCTTGGGAAGGTCGAGCGGCTTCAGTTGTTGGACAAGCTGTATTTTGTACGCTTTCGATTTAAGATCTTGACGTAAAATGCGCCAAGTCGTTCCATACGTCAGTCCGAGTTGCTGCGAACGGCGCCGAATCGACTCTCTACGGTTTTCGTGTACACTCTCAGCTACGGCCGCTATATTTTCTTTACAGCGTGCTGGACGTGGTCTATTCGGTCGAATGTTATCCAATAATGAATGCTGGGTCTCAAAATGGGTGATGGTGTTGCGAATAGTACGCTCAGTAGGCCGATTATGTTGACCATAAGTTGAGCGAAGTGCACGAAACACATTCCTCACAGAACGTGAATTTTCGTAATAAAGTTGAACAATTTGTAAACGTTGTTCACGCGTAAGTCTTTCCATTATGAAATGCCAAACAATACTAAACAAAAATAACATGACAGCATGACACGACTCACGCGTGATCTGTCAAAAAAGGCTATTGAAAAAAGTATCTCTACTTGGATCACCCGTTATAAGTCCAGCTATAGGAGAGAGTAGAGAACTACATGGAGTACACGTCACAGTAAAAATTTTATAGCCGTTTCAGACGCGTGCGGTAAGTGCCAAATGGAAATTTCGTCGATCGTATGCGTCGGCTTTGCTTTTATTTGATGCTAGAGTAGCAATGTGAACACTGGCGTATCAATATCAGACCCCACATAGAACATTTTTGTTGTATGAGATGCGCAATCTTTTTTTAAATTAAATTCATGGCTCGTTAGTACCCTGGGCCTAGCTGTTTTCTCACTACCATTCATGTGTGCGTGTGTACTTCTTTGCACGATGGCGGACCTCCTGTTTTATGCCGAATCCGAACGGCTAAGTTGAGATAAGCAGTTCATGACAATTGATACTACTCGGATGACTTGTCAGGTCATCACGAGAGGAGGGCCAGTGAAAAATCATTTAGGTGCTGCTACGGCTGGGAATCGAACCCACCCCTTCTGCGCGGCAGTTCAACGCACTAACCATCGCCCCATTGAGCCCGGCGCACTCTTTGGTTATCTCTTTAGCTATTATTTTTAAATGAATTTCCTCATTGAAAATTTTCTTTAACTTCCTGCGACATTTTTATAAATTCATTCACTAGCGAGTTGGTGTCAAAACAAAGCTTTGGAATGTTAAAAAAATATTTTTTTTAAATATTTTAATTTTTGAAAAATATTTCGCAGAAAATCACTTTTTGTTTTTCAATGATCAAGATTTATAAATGATTTTAAAGTAATTTTTCTCATTCCAGCCAAATGAAAAAGAGTTTTCCAATGATTCTCATAATCAGCTAATTAAGAAAAGCGTCAATTCTATCATCTTTTGTGTTGCGATTAAGTTTTTAAATTAATTCAATAGCTGGATCCTTAACCTTGGAAATTCATGTTTCTCGCATATTCAATTGTCAAAACCAATCGAAACAAATTATTTATTTATCTTAATTTGTATTTATAGATTGGTTACTTGAATATCGACTTATCAATCAGAATGTAAATACACTCAGAGAAAAATACTATGAAAATAATAGGATTTATGATTAGATCAATCGTTTTTTACTATTAAAATTAGTCAAAGGGATGCGTACTTTTGAAATAATAATTTGTAAATTATAACAATAATGGTACGATCTTACTATAAATTCAATAGTGTTAGAATTTTGTTTCAATAGTCTGTCTTATTAACAGGTTAATAGTTTGTACCATTGTATTAATGTGATGCAACTATTTTCAATAGGATTAAAAACATATTTTATGTAAAGGTATACCATTGAACCAACAACAAAATACTATTATTTAAGTCGTATTCAACAATTTACACACTATTGATTCAATAAGACTCCTATTAATTCAAAACTGTGCATCCTATTGAGATGTATGTTATTTACCAATACATAATAGGATCAAACTTTTAAATCAATTGGATGATCCTATTGTTTTAATAGCATTACCGGCTTAAAACAAAAGTACTTACTATTAAAAAATAACCAATTAAACCATTGTTTTAATAAGATAACTATTGATTTAAAGTGAGTGGTCCCATTGAAAGTTATAGTATTTCCTATTAAAATAATAGCGACGTACTATAAAAACTCTTCTCTCATACTATTATTTTAATGGTATTACAGATTTAAAACAAAAGTACGTATTATTAAACAATAAGCAAATAAACCATTGTTTCAATGGTATCACTATTGATTCAAATAGGATGTTCCTATTGAAATTTATAGTATTGACTAAGATAATAATAGGACAAACTATAAAAACTTTGAATGCTGGCTTCTTCTTTCATGTGCAAATTGTGAATTACGATTTAGTTTGAACGGTTTCATCTGATTTGCTACTTATTTTCCTCGAAATTGGGTAGAATGATAGGCAAATTTAATTGAATTCCTTTATATGCACACAATGTGTGAGAAAAATAAAATAAAATTAGAATCAAATTTTCAAATTTTCAAAGAAATTAGGTTGTTTGTCCTAATAAAATCAGCAGCGATTTTCCATAGCTTTTTAATGTAAGAAGTAATTAAAGAGAAATAATGAATTTACTAAACAAGACTATTGTTTTTTAAGTTTATTCCTTATATTATATAAATTGTTCACATAACACATAACATACTGTCTATTTTGCAAAAATTAAACAAAAAGGACTATTTTATTATTGTTTAACATGACTTTACTAAAAAAAACCATAAAAACAACAGTCCGTTTTATTGATATTGAAATGTTGTCAAATGAGTATTGCTTATAAATGTTATAGTGCATATAATATTTTAAATAATGGTAATAAATACTATTGTAATAAAGAACTGTCACATTGATTTGATGGGATACATTATTAAATTTTATATATATTTGGTATCGAAGATGTTTAACTACATGGAACTATTAAAGCTATAGTCCGTATTATTAACAATGAAAAGTAAAAATATTGCCAAATTAATAGTATTGCATAAGAAATTAATGGTGTGTTTAATATGTACAACAATAGTACCAAATACTATTATCCTAAGGAACTGTCACTTTAATTAAATGGTATATCCTATTAAATTAATATTTTTGTTAAAATGAAATATGTTTAAGTACATGCAACTATTAAAACAATAGTCTTTTTTATTAATATTGAATAGTCAAATCCTATTAAATATATAGTTTCATCTGGTTAAATATCTTCTGAATACCCCATTTTAAACAATAGTATCAATGTTATTAATTTAATATCAAAATGTATTTAACTAATGGTCCGTCATATTGAACTAATGAGACGCACTATTCATGCGATATTTTTTTAATGGTATCAGTACTATTAAGCAGTCAATAGTATTTTTTAATAGGACAATAGTATTTGTTTAAAAATATTGATGGTGAAGAACTATTAAATATATAGGATTTCCTATTAAATTAATAGCGTGTACCCTATTAATAATAATAGTTTCAAAACCATTGTATTAATAACCCATATACCCTTGATTTTATTAGAAAACTATTATTTTAATAGTAAAATCTTATTAAAACACGTCTTATTAAACCAATGGTCGTACCATTGACGATTTAATGGGATACTTTTTTCTGAGTGTACAATACCTTAAGATTCATTGTAATTGCAAATTTTAATAAAACATATCCCAAGCCCATATAAATACAAAAGATCATTCAAAAGTCGGCACAAAAATAAAGGAAACAAATAACAAAAACGCTCTTAATGGTCAATAAGGTTAATGAATTGACAAAATCCTGGCGGATCGCACTTAACGAAAGGAAATTGATTCATGCAGATTTTTCGAACAAACAATTTGCCTGTATTTCTAAATAAAGTTTGAGTCCCTTTTAAAAATGAAGCGAAATATCTCGGAATGACACTCGATCCAAAATTAAGTTGCAAAGAACCTAAGAACAAATAGAGAGAACTGTACTGGGTGCTTGGAAAACATTCGAAGCTTAACCTTTATAAAAAGTTGCTATTTTAAAGGGTTTTTCAATAAGAGCGCTACAAAAGTTTTTTTTTTTAATTTTTTTTGGATTTCAATGAAATTCTTTATTCCTGTGAAAGCACGTTCGACGCCATTATGTATGGAACTCGATTTCTTTTGCATGGCCACCACGGGCACGCTTGCAGAAGTCCAAACGCTGAACCCAATTTTCGACGGTTTTTAAGCATAAATCGGCCGATACTGCTGCAATTTCACGTTCGATAATCGTACGAAGTTCATCAATCGTCGCTGGCTTGTTGGCATAGACCATAGACTTGACGTAGCCCCACAGGAAATAGTCTAACGGCGTCAAATCGCACGACCGAGGCGATTGTTTCCAATAAATTGATTCTGGCATTCGCTGTGTGGCTAGTGGCGCCGTCCTGTTGGAACCACATGTCCTCCAAGTCCATATCATCCAATTGGGGCCAAAAATATTCGGTTATCATTGAACGGTAGCGATTCCCATTCACAGTAACGTGCCGGTCTTGATCATCACGGAAGAAGTACGGCCCAATGACGCCGCCGGCCCATAAACCACACCAAACCGTAATTCTGCTGCCTGACCAATGCCGCATATTTTGTTTATTGGCGAAGCCATTCAGCCAGAAATGAGCCTCATCGCTGAAGATGATTTTTCGATGAAAATCCGAATCATTTTCGAGTTGTTGCTCAGCCCAATTCACGAACATACGACGCTTTTGGTGGTCAAGCGGCTTCAGTTCTTGCGTCAATCATCAATCTTGTTAGGATGTAGGCCAAGATCTTTTCGCAAAATTCGCCATAACGACGTCGCAGAGATGCCCAACGCTTGAGAACTACGTGTGAGAGACACATTTGGGCTTTCTTCAACTGAAGCCTCAGCGGCAGCAATATTCTCGACACTACGGGCACTTCTTTGTCTCACTGGCACGGGAACATTTTTTACTGTGCCTGTGGATTCAAATTTTTCCACTAGACGCTCAATTTTTGATCTGCTGGGACAATTATGACGACCATAAATTGGAAGTAGCGCTCTTAACGTTGAGGCCGCTGACTCCGAAATTCGGTTGTAAATTTTAATAATTTCGACTCGTTGTTGGATCGTATTTCTTTCCATCATGAAATGGCAAACCTTACTGAAGAGATTTGTCAAAAGAGCGGCAAGAAATATGGCGTCGTTTGCTGTCCCTACCGCTCAACCTATGTACCGTTCCTGTTGAACATGGTATACAACTTTGGGGCTGTACCAATGAAACAAATCTAAACATTTTACAAACTTTTGAGAACAAAATGTTAAGATCATTCGTCAATGCGACATGGTACATAAGGAACGAGGATCTACCCAGAGATTTGGGTATTCCCGCGGTTAAAGAAGAAACGAAACATTTTGCACGAAAACAAAAAAATACACGTTCTCCAAATTCTTGACGAAACAAATTAATTGCTGCGTCTTCAAAGAACTAAGCCCTTGGATTTCGCCCGATAGCAACAAACCGGAAAGTTACCTGCCAATCATTCATTACTCGTGATAACAAAATTGCTAGATAAGTCGAATACTTAGTTGCAATAGGTACAAATACATAATGGGTGGTGGTTTTAGTAAGTAAAAATCTCACACTACTTTTTTTTGCCCGTAAGCTGGTGGAAATCTTCATAGACACGATGAGTTGTGTCTACGAAGATTTCCACCAGCTCACGGGCGAAACGAAAATACGTTTTCAAAATTTGAAGGCAACACAACGTTTGACGGTTCAGCATAAAAATTTATGAGTTTAGCTGTATGAACGCCGTTCATACAAATCATGTGTAAAGTTATTTTCAGTGTCCATAACTAACTTACTGGCCAAGAAACAACTTGGTATGTAATGTGTTTTTTTTAATTTGGCTTAACCTTACTTAATTATTAAAATTTATTAGGTACTTATTTTTTTTTCGCCACCACGACTATTTTCCCTAAATATGCCTTCCACTTTAAACTTTATAAGTCGGCTGTAACTAACAACATGTTCTCCTGTTACAACCTACTCCGACGGTCCCGACTTGAGCGATGTCGTCGCGGTCATATATGAGCCACCTATCCACAGCTCGTCGGAAGTCGTAGTAGATTATCGGAACCGCCGATCTATCCTATATAGATAGTTAAAGATGGTCTATGTATCAGCCCTCGACGCTTAAAATATGGGAAAGCTTTAGGCGGCATGAAGTTGCTTAAACGCGCACTTTCAAAATATTCATCATTGGGGATCAAGAGATGAGATTATTGTTGGAGAGCATCGCTCTTGCAGCGTGAAATCGATTGAGTATAACCAAAAAATTGTCTACTCTGCTCATATTAGCCTCGTTGTATAAGACCTGGTTGGAATAAAATTTTGTGTAGTCAGATCCTGGTGTTCTGTGAAGTGCAAGGCAGTTTCTCAAACGCTACCTCTCAAACACCTGTATATTTTCCATTTAAGATGTGAAATAAATATATATACTGACCCAAGGTACTTTACTTCACTTTAGCTCGCGACTGCCTGTCCGTTTGTTCCAGTGATCACCAGCTTGCTCCAGTTCTTTCTCGTATCCCTAGAGGACTTAGACAACGGTGTCCTAAACATGATATATTCCGATTTTTGAAAGTTGATTTTCAACTACCAGTCATCACAATCACCCCTGTCGAAGTATCCGTTCGGAAGAAAATTTTCTCCGATTTTTCGATGTCAGAGGATTTTGTACCGATGTATTGCATTTCGAGCAGATCTTCCGGCAAAATGCATCGTACATGATCGCCCGACGGTTGAATGCGCTAAGTTAACAAAAAATTTTGAAAGATACGCGTTGAATTTCTGCAAAAGTTCTCCGATGTAAAATTGCTGTGAAATTCTTACGAAAATGGAAACCACCCCAAAGTTGTGAGTAAAATAATAAATAAAATTATTTTTTGTACTACAACAAAATCGTGATATAGAAAAAATTGAAAAAAGTTTTATATGCGCTCCTGTCAATTTTTTCTAAAAAATTTCACAGTTGACAGATTATCAAAAGTATGCGAATGAATTCTTCATTTATTTTGTTCCGCAACGGATACTTCGATGGTAAACTGATTGCCTATCGGAGCTGACTTTCGTCTCGGAATTCCTTTGAAAGGATACTTCGATGGGGCTGAATATCTCTGAATCTTATCGAAGTCCCGCTAAAATAAAAATTTAATGACCTATAAGATCGCCCATATACGCAAATGCCAGAATAAGACTACCTATCATAGCACTGGTGTAAGTGCTGAAGAGAATCGGCGAGTTTACCACTCCCTGTGGATACCATTTTTAATGAAAAATTCCGTGATAGACGTTACATTGCTACTTTTGACAACAAACGTTTTACCAGTCAACATATTGTCATGAAGCATATGAAGCAGTGGTTTACTTATGCCAAGTCCGGCCAGCTTTAGATGGAAGCCCTCTAACCGAAAGCAATTACTAAATCAACCAGACATACACCCATTCACTGATTTTTTTACTTTGCTCCCTTGTATATCAGAGACGAATTTGGAGGCGACATGAATACTGTCATGTCCCGCCTTGAAACCAAACTGGTTATCTGATATAATATTATTGTCCTCAGACCACTTTAACAGCGCCCGATTAAAAATCTTTTCGAAAACCTCAATGATACTCGGAAGGAGACTTATCGAGGGAAAATTTGCCAGTTTGGAATTGTCCTTTCCCTTTTTCGGGGGAGGATGAACCACCGCCGGCCGTCTTCTACACTGGATAATATTCACTATTCAGCGCGTTGTTTAACAGAGTGGCGTGAATGTACACCTCTTCAGGGGGTGAGTGTCGCAATACAATTTTGGATATACCATCGACTCCCGCTGACTTCTTTATCTTTAGTGAATCGAAGATGACTGGAGTTCCAGTGTCCAGACACACTTCGCTCGGCGACGATGGCATTTGCCAAGTTTTCGTCATTGCGACGGGTGCATCCGCGGTTCTCAGATTGCGTTATGTGATTTTGATAATAGAAGTGATGGAGCAGGGCATTGTTTTCCAGGACACGGTTCAGGCGATTCCAATTTCTCCTGAGGATTTCCAATTACATGGAAATCGTCGTCGAAAACGTCTTCCTTTTCTTGTCGATTGTGGTTTGCAGCTTTAAGCCCTTTTTCACGGTGTTCTTATGAAGTTAGGTGGCGATCAGATGCCTAATGCTATTACCTTAGGGTTAAGCTTCCACCATATATTAAACCAAGTGACGAAATAGTATTGTGATTCATTGCATGCAAATACCAAAAATAAAACAAACTGTTTGTTAGCTTGGAGTATACACTATCAATTTCCATTTAGGAGGGTACTATGAAACCAGACCGTATATTATACCACTTGGTTCTATCGGCTGACCTACCGTTAGTGGTAGGAGTCCAATTCCAAAAACTCTCTTGTAGAATTACCAACAACGACTGAAAATGTGTACAAGTTTTTAGTTCAGCTTGCGATTGCGACATCTATATGTAAACTATAGGATTTGTTATCAGCGTTTCTACTTAATTTTTCTCAAATTGTAGTGAATTGCTAAAAAAATCTTAGAATTGAGGTTCGAAAGCAGATATTCCTCTAAGACGTTCTTTTGCTACCGCTAGACCTTTATATGCAAGAATTTGTAGCAGAAAGTGCTCTTAGAATTAAGCGGCTCGACTGCTGGAAAACAAACTTAAGAGGACATGCTCAAATTCTAAACATATATCTCAGCTGTCGAAATGAAATCTTGACTTGTGAAGCGTTGTCGCGAAGAGCTAACGGTTCTTGGCGTCTAACGTACTTTAAAGCTCTACTGGGTCCCCGGAAAGAAATGCATACAGAACAATGAAATTGCTGATGAACAAGCGAGAAAAGGATATGCCTCCAGTATTGATCAGGCAGACCACTATATCAAACCGCCACTATGTGACCTCAAATTACGGGTGTGACAGAAGACACTGAATATTGACAAAAACAGGTGCAACTCTCTTACCACCTGAACCTTCTAAAAGGATTTGGCGTGGGTATGACAAGGCCAGAACACACTTCGAAGAAACATCAATTCTGTTTTGACACTAGTAGGTATTCTAACTGGACATAATTTACTTAAAAGTCACAAACTGAAAATGAATGACCTTTGTAGAGGCTGCGGTAATCTTTTGAGGTTGGCAACAACATCTGGATGGCTGGAAAGGGACAAATAACAATGGACGGTAACGAGACAACTGAAGGAACACACGTGGACCCTAAAGGGCATCACAATGGGTCTACATTGACCTGAGTGTGATAAGGGACGACGCACACCGCCTACATCATCAGCCCAATAACCTAACTTAACCTAAGCCGTTATTTTATGACTTTAAATCCGACCAGAACTTACCAATGTCATTCTCAAAATCTGCAATTAACGGGTGATTTTTTAAGAGCTAAGTTTTTCAGATTGGCAGCACTGTTAGTAATGGCGTCCAAACGTCATCTGTCAAAGTGAAAAGTTTTCAGTATACCCTGCAATTTAATCCTGGAAAGACTAACAAACGAGCAACGATTGCAAATTATTGAAATTTATTATAAAAATTCGTGCTCTGTTAAAAATGTGCACCGTACGTACGACCATATTATGGTCGTCATAATCGTCCTGGTGAAACAACAATTCGTGCTGTTATCAACAAATTTCGCACCAAATTTACTTTGTTAGACATTAAACCATCGACTCGCATGCGTACAGTGCGTACCGAAAAAAATATTGCAGTCGTAGCGTCCAATGTTAATGAAGGTCGTGAAATGTCAATTCGTCCATTTTTGTTCAAAGACGACCGTGGAAGAAACGTTCTACCGTTAACGGCGAACGATATCGATCAATGCTACACGACTTTTTTTTGCCCCAGTTGGCTGAGTTGAACTTGGTTGACACGTGGTTTCATCAAGACGGTGCCACGTGCCACATGCCACACAGCTCGTGAAACAATGGAAATGTTGAAGGCTGAATTTGGTGAGCAACTTATCTCTCGAAATGGCGATGTGTGATCATGCGATTTAACGCCTCTTGATTATTTGTTGTGGGAGAATATGTTTGTAAAGTCGTTAGTCTATGTAGGCAAGCCGAACACGATTAAAGCCTTACAGGATAACATAACACGCGTAATTCGTGGAATACATGCATAAAAGCTCGAAAAAGTGACGCAAAATTGGACTTTCCGAATGGAACATTTGAAACGGAACCGCGGACAACATTTACATGAAGTTGTCCTTAAAACGTAAATGGCAAAGGCCTATTTATCGATATAAAAAAAAAACGCTTAAAAAATTTATAAAGAGCCTCCACTCTGCACTAAGCTCAGCAACACATCCACTGTAATATGAAAATGCGTCAACAATTCATATATTCAGTCCAAAATATTGAAACGTAAAAATATTGCAGTAGAATTTTTACATTTTTTTTATACCATATTTGTTTTTAGTTTGGTAAAAATGTTAAAAAGTAGAAAAAGTGAAGTGAAACACTTCAATTGTAGTGTAAGCGTGGACGCTCTTTCTTATATGTCTAATGCACATCCACCCGAGAGGTACTCTCGAGAGTTAACTTGCTAAAGTACTCTCAAAAAGACACGCACCTTAAGATTGCGTGAATTATCAAAAGGTTAGAGATTAAGCATGTATTGATACAATAGTCAGCTTCGTGGTCATTTAAATGTTGTTCTCAATAAAAGTTGGAACTGCAATCTCACATCATTGCTCTTACTGCATAAAATTTGTGTTTCAACTGTTGAAGTATCGCCGTATAAAAAGGTTCAATGAAGACCCAAAACTACTCCAACTAAAATATTTCGAAACATTGTCTCAATTTTATCGCATACATCTATTCCAAACTACAATATGGCTAACAAGAAAATCAATACAAAAAAAAAACATTTTCCAAGTATTATCCACCAGCATTACCAGCGTCAATCTTCTAGGTCAACCACAATTCATTTCCTCTCCTCCTCAGATTATCTCGGTTAATCTTCCATAACATCTGTGCATCAATTTATTTATCCTTTTGGAACGCGAAACATCATCTCGCAGACATGTCCAAAAGCTGAATCGTTTGTAAGGCCAATTGGCCAAATTGTCTGCCATCCATTATAGTACAGACCGAGAGCTTCTGGCTGGCATCTAATGCGCAATTTTTCAAATCATTTGTTACTTTCATCACGGGATTTATTTGATGGCATTAGTTCTCCGTCAGTTATGAATGAATGTTTCATACAACTAGCAATAGATACGTGTATACCTCATGCCGCTGTGAAAACGGACACAGGTGGTAATAACATTCTCATAATGACAATGACCTGTGGGCTGAAGGGATGTATACCATCCAATAATAATTAATACCACTGTACCCATCGAAGTGTAATATAATAATCACACAACTATAGAGATGCGGATAAATGGTTATATTATTTAACCTAAGTTTAGGATGTCAAGAAGAATTAATTATAAAAAAAATGGCGGGATAAGTACGACATATAGACACTTAAGGTGGGTGATAAACGATTAACTAATACCTTAGGTTTTTTTTAATAACCCGATAAAAAGTGAGATTACAACTTGACATGGGACATGATATCTGTCGAAAGTCATTAACCAATCGATTGTATCTTAAACGTTTTACAAGGTGTGAATAAAACGCCAATCATTTAAAATTGTAGATGTGGATATCTGAACCAGTGATTGATATGTGTTCGTATTAGTTTTTCATCAAGTCTGACATTGACAAAAATGTTTAAAGTGGGAACATAGATATTCGTTAAAACGACATGGCCGGCGGAGCGCCGTTAATAAGCTGAACATGTTGTTCCAATTATTCAATCCAAGCGCTCATACATCTGCGATGACTTGATCCTAATATCGGAGGTTTAATCTTCCCCGACGCCCCGAATCTTAAGGCTGCGATTTGTAGATTTTCTTGCCTGGGGCATTGTTATTCATTTATTCGATGTGGTCGAGCCATCCGTCTTCATTCTAATCTTGGTACAGTTTGCGGTTATTTATTTCCTCCATTCGCCTTTCACGGACAAAGGACAACAAAACCCAGCAGATCAAGCATTTGAACTTTCGAGTTAAGAGTTTTGATCGCATTTGTTTCGCTAAACCGAAGTAGCATCGTTTTCCTATAGTCAATCTTCATCGTAATTCCATTAAGGTGTCAATCGTGGAGTTGATATTGTTTCTAAGTAAATTAACTCCCGAATCCCGAATTCCGTTATCGTTATATTATAGTGTTTGATGCGATAGATATGTGATCGTACACAGACTTAAAGTTGATTGGGCCTTGTCTTTAGACTTTTCCAGGGTTCGTCTAAGTGTTACAATTTTGTGAATGGTCGATTTGCCCGTCTGCAAGCCACACTGTAAGTGCCGAAAAGTACGTTGCAGAAAGGCTCCAGTATTGGAATGTTCTCTTGTGGAAATATATTGACTAAATAATTATTCATCCAGTGTCGTGTTTGGCGACTTGCAATAAAATGATATCGAGGAACGGTTGACAAAAAGTCCGTGGGAGCTTCAAAAACGTTCTAAAATGGTCTTTATTTACAATGATAACAGAAATAATCCTTGTCGAGAATTCTCCTTTATTGATTTCGTAAGAAAATCTGATATCGCAGTTGTAACTTTGAATACACATCAATTTTTCTTAAATTGTTTTCCCCAATATTAACCATAGGATACTTGTCCCATCGAAACGTATTTCGACTGCTGTATGTTACACGCTTGAATGACATGCACGGAAAGGATAAAGCAAAAATATAAATAAAATTCTCTCAAAATCACTAGAACGGAGTATCTGGCCTGATCTCCTCAGGTCAAAACATGGGATTGGCTCTCCTGGTTTTATTTTTTTTTATTTGCATGTCCCTTTACAGCTCGTTTAGTTTTTGATTGAATCTTCATCTATACAGCTCGCCAAAGAAACAGCAATTGGCAAGAGTAATTCTTTGTTTAACTTTCAACGACATTTTACTGTCACAGGCAAAGACCCGTACTACCTCAAATTTATATCTGTCAACGGTGATGTTCCCCGATGTTTTGTTTCCTTTCGTGTTGACAGCATATACTTAGTCTTACTATCATTTACTGCTAAACCCATTTTTGCCGATTCTCTCTCTATACTAGCTAACGTGGCTATGACATCAACATGAGTCAGACCAAGGATGTCCATATCGTCGGTAGTATGCTAGTAGTTTCGCCGGTTTATTGAAGATTGGGCCTTTGGTGTTGGCTCTGGGGTTTTGCATAATCCTCTCAAGAATCACATGACAGTGACTAGCCTTAATCCATTTTGGTATCGAATGTTTCGGTGAGGTCGTTTCCGACAGTGATGGAGCAGCGACGATTTTCCGGATGAGTTTGGGCGGTATACCAAAAACTAGACATGTCTCTGTATAGTTCGTCTCTATAAATGCTGTCGTATGCGGTTTTACAATCGATGAATAGGTGCCAGGTGGTGGGTATCGATTTGGACTTCTTGGGGTTTTTTCCAGGACCTGCCGAAGTGTGAAGATTTGATCAGTTTTTGACTTTCCTGGCCTAAAACTACAATGATAAGGGCCTAACAGGTTGTTGGTAAACGGTTTTAAGGCATTCAAGGCGGATAGGATTTGTAGGCGATGTTGAGGGTATCTTTTTGTAGTTGGTTCAGTTCGGGGTCTTTTTTTAAGGTATGGTATGGTATTCAACGAGTGATAAACACTCACCCCTTCTGTAAGTCTAGCCAGTCTCTTGCGATGTTAGTCCTTCGAATTATTTTTTTTTTTCAGTATTTCGCATTTATTGTTCCGTTGTCGCTATCTGCCTTCTGCAATAAGGAAACCGTCCGAGTCCATGTTCGGAATGTAAAGAAATCAAAAATGCTGGATGCATCCCTTTTGTCTATAGCAATGTGATAAATTTGATTAACCATTTGTTGATTTTGAGACCGCCATGCCCCTTGGGGGTATCAAGGTGTGGATATAGTCGCTTTTAGTTTCGTAGCGAAGTAAACTAGCCTAGAAGTACGTTGCGAATCGCGGTTTTGTGTAGCCTGTGCCTTCCAAAAATACCGATAAGGATGTTCCTCTCTTCCTACTCTCTTCCATCGCACTTCGTTTGTCGTTCATTAGCTTTGCCAAGGAGCTTGTAGAAACAGTCCATAAGACTTATTTGTCAAATTTGAGCTTGATGTGGATTGTTACAATGGTACGTTTCTAATCGTTGCTGCGTAACGTAGATAATATCTTATTGTAGCCCTAAGACTAATCAAGTGTAATGTACAAAATTAAAATATTCATTTCAAATAGCACTAGTCTCTGTCACTTGAATTATATTTCAACAATAATTATTCAATAAATTTTATAATTATCAACTGAATCGATAAATTATAAATTGTTTGTCAGCCATTGCTAGCTAGTAGTTAAAAATACGTTGAACCTGAATCGATAAGAATTATCGATTTTATAAATCGCATTTCATTATTTTTTTTAAATTCCAATTATGGTATGCTTACATAATATGTAGTTGTTGTTTGAAATTATTCACTTTAAGGCGTATAATTATCCCACAGTTTTGTTCTATTAACATTTAAATATAATTTGATTATTCTTGTTTCGGAGATAGACTTAAACTAGATTTAATTAATTTTACTTATTTTTTCAGTTAATTCCGATTTAATTTGGAGTTAGGCAATTGGCACTGTGGTAAGTACGTAGTATTTATTTTTTGTCAACTAGTTTATACCTTCCTTGTTATCACATTGAGTTAGCTAATATATCTCTAAAACCGAAATGTCCAAATCAACATCCTCGGAACCGAAATTCCACTCCAGGAATGATGTTCGCAATTTTTACCAAAGTCTAAAGCGTCAAAGCCAGGGATTCAATATTGGCGACGATAGCGAAAACTACCAACCATCCTATGTATGCGAAATGAGGATTGCAATATCTAACCTCAAGCTTAAGAGGCTGCCGGAAATGACAGCCTTTCCGTCAAGTTTTATACCCCGATGGAGATGACTTGGTAAGTAACATCCACGAGGCTTTGCAACTATCAATTTTTATTCTGTAAGGCATAAATTTCCAATTTCAAGAAGCAATTTCTTCTATTCTTCCGACTCCGACTTCGAACTTTGCCGTTCAAAGTCGGCATAAAACAGGAGATCCCGCCATCCTGGTTGTGAGAAAGCTAGGCCATGGGTAATAACGCTTTTTGCGGCGAAAATTTGTATTTTTTGTAAGCTTTTTGTACTTTTTCAGAGAAGTTCATCATGTATAATAACTTTTTTAGGTAAATGCACAGGCTTTATGAAGATTAATTGATATAAGACTTCTAAAATGTTTCAGAGGATGTGGATGAGACAGTTGAAAAGATGTTGGTTGACCTTCAGCCGAAGTAATATAGAAGCCTCACATCAGCTGTAACTACTAATATCGTTTTGCGATGAAAAGAAAAGTTTTGGGTTTGATTCCCAGTTGTGGCAACACATGCTTTTGTTTTCATCTCCAAAAATATTCAGAAACCCATCAGTGCTGCCAGTGTTTTGTCACAGAAATTCCCAGTACAATGCCAAAAAAGCCCCAATTTCCCTTACATGGCGCAAAAAAGTAACTTATATCTTCCGACACACTTTTTTTTGTAAATTGTGTGTTAGAAAATTAATAAAACAGGAAATAGAGTTATTCGAATTAAAAATAAAAAAAAACAAGAAAAAAGAATGTGTCACTAAGTTAAGTTAAAAAAAACCCAAATGGTTATCGATTTGGACCGATAACCACCACCTCTTCATCGATTTCAAAGCCGCATATGACAGAATTTATAGAGACGAACTATACAGAGTCATGTCTAGTTTGGTATACCGTCCAAACTCTTCCGTTTTTGTAGAATGACGATAGAGAATTCTGGCTGCTCCATTAGGGTCGGAAACGATCTCTCCGACACATTCAATACCAAAAAAGAATTTAGGCAAGGCGATGCGCTGCCATGTGACTTCTTCAATCTGATTCTTGAGAGGATTGTGCAAAACTCACGAGCCAATACCAGAGGCACAATTTTCCAAAAATCTGTACCACTACTAGCATACGCCGACGATAGCAGTAAATGAGGGTTAGACTAAGTGTCATATGCTGTCATCACGAAAGGACTCCCAACATAATTGGACAGAACGTCACAGATGAGAGACATAACTTTGAGATTGTATGGGACTCTGTCTATCTCGGCTTCCCTATTAACTCTGACAACAACATCTCGTCAGAAATTAAACGAAGAATTACTCTTGCCAACCGCTGATTCTTTGGGCTAAGAAGGCAATTTATTAGTAAATCCCTCACTAGAACTTCTAAGGAGTTCTTATATAAGAGCCGGATCATCCTCGTGCTGATCTTATCACAAGTGAATGTAGAAATCCGTGGTCGATTTGAGAGAAAAATTCTAAAAAAAATTCCCCGGTCCCGTTTGTGTCAACAAAGAACTAAACGAGCTGTACAGTGACATGCCAAAAAAATAGAAGTTTTTGGCGCAACAGGCTCGTTAGTACCCAGGGGTTAGTTTTTTCACAAACATTCATGTGTGCGTGTGTACTTCTTGCAAGATGGCGGGAACTCCGAACGGCAACGTTGAGATATGCTATTCTTGACAATTGATACTACTCGGATGATCAGTCAGATCATCACAAGAGGTCGGCCAGTGAAAAATCATTTAGGTGTTGCTTCGACTGGGAATCAAACCAAGACCTTCTGCGCGGCAGTTAATCGTACTAACCATCGCCCCACAAAGCCTGTCAGCGAGATGCCCCTAGTCAAAAAAAAAACTCCACATTGAACGTATACTGCGGCTGGCAGAGTCATCGTTTCCAGCCACACGTCAGACACAAAAGAGGAACCCCTCTCCATTAGCGGCGCTCACAAGTAGAAACCGACCTAAACCAACTTGAGGTGCGCAACTAGAGGAACTTAATTAAGGACTTGGCTAATTGGAGAGGCATGTTAGTTGAGGCCTAGGTTCATCATGGACTATGTAGCGGCACTTTAGTAAGTAATAGAACAAAATTTCCCCTGAGTTTTATACGATTTGGGGAAATGTCGTATCTTTAGTCGTTTTCAAAGTAAAAAAAATTATATAGATGTCACCACAGTATCATCAGTACATAGAGTGCGCAACTCCTACAACGAATTTTTTTTTATATGGGGTACTGATATTGATACCCCAGTGTTCACATTGCTACCCCAGCATCAAACAACAGCATAGCCGATGCATGCGATCGACGAAATTTGGCTTCGCACTTACCGCCCTGAAATGGCTACAAAATTTTTAACTGTGATGCGTACTCTATGCAGTTGTAAACTCTTTGGTATCAACTATTTGTACAGCTCTATAGCGAATAAAAATTCCCCGAAATTTGTTTCTTATTTACGATCCTATAACGCCAATCGGTTGCAAAGGGGAATTTATTTTTTCCTGCAGTTTCCATGGTCATTCAGGATCTTCGGATTAATTAACCAGTTTTGACTAGAAATGAGCCTGATGCATGTTCAGCATATACCTTCCTACACAAGGTATTCGGTCGCTTTGAAGGTTTAATATTTAGAGTGTCCAGCTATAGAAATATTCGTATCCGTTGTGTCCGTCGCGGTATTCCTTTCGAATAGTTGTAGGCGACGGTGCGGATCTATTCGAAGAACCTTCAAAACTTGACCAAGGTAAAATAAACTAAATGCATAAGCAAAGCATTCCTCGCTAGCTGAGGATTCGTAAAATTTCTTAGAAGATCGCCTGTTCCAATAGGTCATGGCATATATTTTACGGGTCTAAAACTATTCTAAGATAAATTCCACTAAAATGTTAACGTGACATTTGTCTCCCCATAGGTATGGGTTGCGCTTCTTCAAATCTTGTTGTTATCTGACGTGACGGAATATATTAACTTAGGCCTCTACTCCTGCAATCGACAAGCTTATGTATAAACAAAAAAAAACAAAAAAAAAATTCTATTCCAAACGTTATATATAAAATCCGAACTTAATCCTTACAAGACTTTATAGGGTAACTCACCTTAAACGGTGACGCACACTCGAAAGCTAAATAATTGTCATTGTATCCAGATTCTAGCTTGATCGGGGGCGGTGCAGCAACTGCCAGCGGATGACGAAAATGTTTCTGATGAAACTGAGGTCCTTTGTACCATGAATGCATGCTCTAGGCAAGAGCCATTTGCTCTCGATGAGAGCTCGATGTAAATCCTTATATAATTGTTGACACTGTCACACACTATCACACACACACAAACACGTCAAACAATTGCTCTCCTGTTGCGGATCAATCACCACAGGTATCACTTCACTATCAGGCTTTCTTATCGCAGGGCTTTATCCAAAAAAAAAAAAAACACAAAAAACGCTCTCGTTGATTCCTTTAAGGATCACAGCGAAAAGAACGCTCAATCAATAATTGTTTTCACGGGTTGACACAGATTCACTTTTGTTTGGAGCGGAAGTGGTACTTGCACCAAACCGATTCCCATTAACGGGTGGGTAATTAAAAATCGCGCGCAAATCACTCGCGTCACATACCTATTCGAGCAAAAAAAAACATAAAAAAACACCAAACGCACGAAACAATTTTGTTTTTATTTTGTTGTTGTTGCTTCTTCCAATTGATATTAATTTGAGCTTAACGCGTGTTTACACTTTTTGTTGTTGGCGTGTGGAAAACGCGGCCGGTATCAGCAAATACACGAATGCGGGGGAAAAATGTTCGCAACACACGGCTCGCATCAAAATACCAGTTTTTCGTTAATTTTTAGGCCAAAAGACATTCAGTGACTGCCTTCTGCCTCTTGGACTAAAAGGAATCTCGCCCATCGAACGAACGAACGGTCGGACGGATGTGTGTAGAGCTCAATAAGCGGTAGGCCACTTGGAAATAACACGGGCGCAGTAGCAGCAACAGAGCAGCAAAAAGCAGCTTCCAACTCGCTGGAATTCCGAACTCGAATGCTCGCGCTGAGCAGCATCCACAAAAAACGAGAATGCTCGCCCGGTGTTTCTTCGATGTGTTGATGTGGATGCCCGGATGAAATACGCCGAGTGCCACACGGTGTGCCGTACATTCGTGTGGCACTGGTGTAGTATGACGACGCACACATGTGCACATCCGATTGCCGCATTGGCTGGAATCAAGTTCGCTTTGGATACATGGAGATGGATGACAGGTTGTCGACACAGGTGCAACAGAGAAGGCAACGGATAGGTTCCAATTGGATTGTTACACAAGTGTATTGGGGTTTGGTGAAAGAGATACTCTGGTGGCGGGCAGTGGCACTCATTTTTGTGGAACGCAAGAAGTACTCAATTTGAAAATCACTCAAGTTTACAGGGGATAACTTTCGTAGTGCAAGATGTTGCCATATGACTTTTTCTGCTCCAACTTTTCATATTTAGATTTTTTTTTGTGTGTTAATTTTTTGAGCCTTAGGCCGCTTGTCAATTTAATTTTTTTATTTCTATAGAAAGTTCATTAAATAACTTTGAATAACCGTATTTTATTAGATTTTTAAATTTAGAGTCTCTCTGCAATTAGAGTATGAAATTATCCATTGTCCTTAAATTATATGGTAGGTAGTTAGTATTTAGCCACAAGGTTATTTATATATTTAATAAATAAATTGTCCTTAGTTTAATATTCAACCTAGATCTAGGGCGTTAAGAATGCTTTTCATCGCTTTATTCTGTAAGATTTGCAGTTCATAAAATGTGCTCATTACTAATTTAAGTAGCGCTTCATCCCGGGATGTGCTGTAATATCCTGTTGAGTCCTACAAGTTATGTCAATATCGTCGGCGTAAACTAGCAGTTGCACAGATTTATGGTCATGACTCGGAAGTTTTGCACAATCTTCTTAAGAATCACGTTACATCACAGTGGGTGGCCTTGCCAAAGTCCTATTTTGGTGTCTGATATTTCGGCGAATTTATTGCCAACCCTGATAGAGCAGCGAGAATTCTTTATCGTCATCCTCTACATGAATCTCGGCGGTATATCAAAACTAGATAAAGCTCTGATCGTCTGTTAATGATGTCTTCTTCGAATTTGAGATCGCTTAGTATAGGTCACGGATATCGATTGGGACTTATTTCCAGAATCTGCCTAAATGTGAAGAAATGTGTTAGTTGAGGACTTTTCCACATTGAAAACGACCGATCAGGATGTTGGTAAACGGTTGAAGGCGTTCACATATTGCGGCATATAGGTGATGTATAGGAGACGTAGGCCTCTGTATCGATTAGTGTAGTTTAGCGGGTCTCGTTTTTTTATGGATCGGCAAACGAAGCTAAGGATCCATTTTAAGGACATACTTTCATGCTACGAAATGTTGCTAATGTGTTGGTGTATGGTAATCGAACTTCTCATGCTTTATATAAATAGCTCGGTAGGTAGGTAGCCTTGTTATGCTTACGTTTTAATATTGATATCATCACTTCCTTTAGATCAGGTGGCTGTTGGTTTAAACCGCAATAAACACTGAATGGTTTGCTGCGCTTGAAAGCGGAAGATTGTTCAAAATTGCCGTTTAACAGTCTGCAGACGTGGTTCTTTCTTATTTTCATATTCGACTTTGCCTCAACTACGATTTTTCCTCGCGCACACCAGCAAGAAACCCCTGGTTTGAAGAAGAAAGACGACAGATTCTCGCAGCCAAGAACAAAGCCTACAAGGCTAAGCTGCCGGTGAAGACGAGAGCTGCAATTGAGCTCTATATGTAAAGAAGAAGGGAAGAACACCGGATTTTCAGGAGGAAGAAAAAATAACAAGAAAAGCGAGTGATAGAGAATATAGAGAGGTGCCACTCCAGGAACGATGTTTGCAAGTTTTACCAAGGTGTAAAAGGTCAAACCCAAGGATACAAGGCTTGAACAAAGTCCTGTCGAGATGAACAAGGAAATATCAAAGTTGAGACACAGTCGATGCTGAGGATATGGGGAACCACTTTGGCAGGCTATTAAACGGCATTTCACTGTCAGGCAGAACAAACCATTTAATATTGAAGACGACAGCGATAACTACCAACCATCCGACCTAAGTGAATTGAGAATACTGAATAATATCTAAACTCAAGCTTAAGAAGGCTGCCAGAAATGACTGCAATCACGCTGAGCTTTTAAAGCCGGTGGAGTGACTTGGAAAGTAATATTCACCAACTCATAACCCAAATCTGATTGGATGAAAGTATTGAAAGTACTGAAGAATGGAACCTCAGCATCGTTTGCCCGGTTCACAAAAAAGGAGACCCACTGAACTTCGACAACTATACAAGCATAAGTCTCCTCAACATCGCCTACGTTTACGCATGAAATCGTTTACCAGCAACCTGATCGGCCCCTATCAGTGTTGTTTTAGGCCAGAATGGTACACAACCGATCAAATTTTCACACTTCCACAAATTCTGGAAAAACCCCAAGAAATCCAAATCGATACCCACCATATCGAGAGCCGAATGCGACAGGATTTCTAGAGACGAACTATACAGAGCCACGTCTAGTTTTGGTATAACGCCCAAGCTCATCCGATTGTGTACGATCAGGAGAATGGATGGAGAATTCTCGCTGGTCCATTAGGGTCGGAAATAACTTCACCGACACATTCGATACCAAAAAAGGATTTAGGCAAGTCGATGCGCTGTCATGTCACTTCTTCAATCTGATTCTTGAGAGGATTGTGCCAAACACACGAGCCAACACCAGAGGCATAATTTTCCAAAAATCTGTACAACTACTAGCATACGCCGACGATATTGACATCATTGGTAGGACCCAACGTGATGTCATCGCCACGTTTGCTAGTATAGAGAAGGAAGCGGCAAAAATGGGCTTAGCAGTAAATGAGGGCAAGACGAAGTATATGCTGTCAACACGAAAGGACACACAACATCGACGAATTGGACAGAACGTCACCATTGACAGATATAACTTTGAGGTAGTACGGGACTTTATCTATCTCGGTTCCGCTATTAACTCTGACAACAACATCTCGTCAGAAATTAAACGAAGAATTACTCTTGCCAACCGCTGTTTCTTCGGGCTAAGAAGGCAATTCAGTAGTAAAGCCCTCACTCGAACTACTAAGGAGATCCTATATAAGACCCTGATCATCCCAGTCCTGCTCTACGGCGCTAAAGCGTGGACCATCTCAAAAGCGGATGAGGAAATCCTTGGTCGATTTGAGCGGAAAATTAATCGAAATACGAGCTGTACAGCGGCATGCCACTGGTCAAAAAACTCTGCATTGGACGTTCAAGATGGCAAGGACATGTAGAACGAATGGACACCAATAGTCCGGCTAGCACAGTCCTCGATTCCCAGCCAGCCTTCGAACGCAATAGAGGAAGACCTCGCCTCAAGTGGCGCGCACGAGTAGAAACCGACCTCAACCAACTTGGAGTGTGCAACAGGAGGCAGTTAGCTAAGGACCGGGCTAATTTAAGAGGCATGTTGGTTGAGGCGCAGGTTCATTCCGGACTGCAGCGCAAGTAAGTAAGGTATTAGCCGTGGTATCATATTTCTTGATCGCTCAAATTCATAACTAACTTCTACTGCCAGTTAATACTCTTAGTACCAACTACAACTTCCACCTCTACACCTATTGACTATCTTTCCGTTCTTGCTCTCTGTGGATTGTGGCGGTTGTCTCCACTGCTCATGCTCCTTACACAAGAGTACTTCTTACTGTTTGAGTGGATTTTCATATCTTAACGGAGTACACTCGCCAAGGCACATGCTATCGCCAGCTCATTTGTAGTGTGTGTGCACCCGAGTTGATATCAATACCCGGTCAACTGGATAGACCACAAGGTGCATATCTGTGAAGAACTGAAAGAGATGGAAAATTAAATCGTTTTGGTGTTTTTTTGCACATGGACTCCAATCCCAATCCAGCAGATACACAACAATTACCGAATGCACCCATAACAATTACTACAAACGGCAAAAAGGGCGGGAGGAAGCAAATCCTTTTTCCCTGTATAATGATATTTTTGTTATTTTGTGCAAGTACCTACCGAGTACCGACTACCTATCAACAATCAACCTCCATGTTGTCCGTTTGTTTGCAAGTAATCAATTAATTCAGCTCCTACTGAATGTTTTCCTTTTGTTTTTTTTTTTTGTATTGCTCCACCTCCACATGGATGACGCGATGTACCTACATAGGTGGATTCAATTTTTTTTTTAATTTTCGTGACCAAATCAAATTTTTCCAAGTGCCATCAGACTAATCAGAGATTTGACGTTTTTGTGGTTGCGCGGTCATTTCAATTTGAAGATCGCGATCAACGGTTATTACACTAATTCAACCAAATTGAGATTAGTTGTCAAAAAAATTGTATTCCAAGCTTACAGTATCTATCTAGTATCTACTCCTGTATGCAATTGCAATTAGTTTGTCATTTTATTGTTCGTGATTGTTTTTTATCTAATGAACTGATGAATGATGATGTTTTTGCAGTTTGGCACTTGAAATGGCTTCGGGTTCGGGTAATTTGTTCGGATGCGGTTATAATTGATTTCGTTTTTTTTTTTACAAATGCATTTGACATTGCGAATTAGTAGATTGTAGTAGATTGGTGCTTTTGACAGATTAGACTGCAAATGGAGTCTTGCTCGTTTTGTTTGCTTCGCGCGCTGCCCCGATGCAATAAATTTGTCATGACCATCGTTTTACATGTTTGTAGCTGTAGCCTGGGTACATGAGTGATGTATGTTAGCTCATTAGTAATTCATAGAGGGCGTCACGCTGGATTCTTTTCATAAAAGTTTATTTCAAAGATGATGTGGTGATATCATGAAATCCATGAGAATCGTGCTGCGGTCTTTTGTATAGACTAAGAGTGTAGGTAGTTGGGGTAGGTATTCTTAAGCGTTGGTGAAATAAATCGCCATTTTGAAGAGTTAATAAGTTTTCGGATTTAAATGATTCTCTTAATCGTAAAGTTATGTGCAACATCGTAACTATGGCAACATGAAAGGCTTTGCATATTCAAATTATTAGTTGGGTGGGTGTAGCTATAGTTATATTGGGTGTACAACTTCAAAAGTTATATTTTGATGTAAAGTTGCCTATAGTTTGTCTATGTTACTTTATATGTTTCTTATTACGTATGTCTGCTAGCATTTAGGTATAATCCATATAAATTACATATACAGATGTCGCTTACAAGTTTGACCACCTTAGCAATTTATCCAGTTCTTGACTGGTTCTATGTTAGCTTATGAGTCTTTTTTCATTCCCCATGAGAGATAATTAAAAGGTTTGCAGGACAACTCTACCAAAGTTGCTGTTTGCAGGGTATGTTGGCAACATTATTCAACAAATGACCACTAGCACTAATGCATTCATTGAACTAACCAGTACCAACAGGAAATGGTTGATTCGTTGAATAAATAGGTTGTTGCAAGTCAAGTAGTTATATTTCACGGTTAAAATAGTCCTTAGAGGATAATCGTATATAGCTATGAAATACTAAAGGCCACTTGTACTTACTTTTTTTGGGCCAGCTAAACATATGATAGCTGACCACTTGGTTTGGTGCAAGTCGTCCTTAATATGAAGCTGCTAAGACGAAGGTTGAACAAAATCGAGCAAAATATAGGGATAATAAGAAGAACATTGTTATCCTTCCACATTTAAAGGAAGATAACAACATCAAAAAGAGTGCAATCGCAAGGGTGGCCTAAACAGCAGGTGATTCAACGATACTGTAGATGTTAGGTTGTCATGACGTTTACTTAACTCATGATATTTCTGCCATATAATGCATTGCAATCAATAATTTAATTTAACGATTACAAGGATTTATTCAACTTATAATTGTAAAAAAAAAAAAAAAGTAAGCATAACAAAAGGTAAGATGGGTTGATAAATGATTGAAAGCGAATGACAGCTTAAAAGAAAAAATGGCAGAGAAAAACTGAGACCGAATGCTACGAGGTTGAAGTGAAACTATACACCGACTTTCTCCAATAACGAGAAGTCCTTCCTCATCAAAATAACTGTTGAATTGGCATGTTGTTGTCCGTAACACATTTGTTCTGTCCATACTTGCCTCCTTATTCATTCAATTCAGATATGCATGCTTCGGATTCACTGATGAAGAGCGCTCTCTCATGCTTATCTACGCTCTCAATTTCTTTTGCTGAAACAAGTTTTAGCTCGTTGTTTGCCCGACGTTGTCTTACCACGCTTCACTACCCATGGATTTTCCTGTTAAAATTTCGTTTCATGTGAGTTTGGAGACCAAAGAAGTTTCGCTTCAAAAAAGAATTCAAATTTACTTGATTCTAAGACCGTTCCGAGGATACGAAGTATCTCTGTTCGATTCGTCTGTACTCTATTTGTTTAAAAACTAATATGGAACCGATTGGATCTCTAACTCTCAGCATTCATATTTACTTAAGTGGCGCTACAGTCCGGAATAAACTTGGGTCTCAACTAACATGCCTCTTCAATTAGCACGGTCCTTAGCCTCATGCCTCCAGTTGCGCATTTCAAGTTGGTTGAGGTCGGTTTCTACTTATGCGCGCCACTTAAGGCGAGGTCTTCCTGTACTTCGCTCGACTTCTGGCCGGAGTATCGGTGTCCATTCGTTCTACATGTCATAGCCATCTTAAATGTCCAATGCGGATATACAGCTCGTAAAGTCCTTGGTTGAATCTCCGTCTCCATAGCCCGTCAACGCAAATGGGACCGAAGATTTTTCGAAGAATTTTCCTCTCGAATCGACCAAGCATTTCTTCATCCGCTTTTGAGACTGAGCAGGACAGGGATGATCAGGGTCCTATATAGAATCTCCTTAGTAGTTCGTGTGAGGGCTTTACTACTGAATTCCCTAATAGCCCAAAGATACAGTGTTTGGCAAGAGTAATTCTTCGTTTAATCGAGATGTTGTTGTCAGAGTTAGTAGCGGAGCCGAGATACACAAATTCCCGTATACCATATAACAGCGCATCGCCTTGGCTATTTCCTTTTTTGGTATTGAATGCGTCGGTGAGGTCGTTTCCGACCCTGATTAAACAGCGGAAGTTCTCGTCATCCTACACAAACGGACGAGCTTGGGCGGTATACCAAAACTAAACATGGCTCTGTATAGTTCATCTTTAAAAATGCTGTCGTATGCGGCCTTGAAATCGATGAATAGGTGGTGGGTATCGATTTGGACTTCTTGGTTTACTTCCAGGATCTGGCGAAGTGTGAAAATTTGATCGGTTGTGGACTTTCCTGACCTGAAACAACACTAATAAGGGTCGATCATGTTGTTGGTAAACGGTTTCCGGCGTTCACATATTACGGCGGATAGGATCTTGTAGGCGATGTTGAGGAGAAATATGCCTCTGTAGTTCGCGCAGCCTAGAGTGTCTCCTTTTTTGTGGATCGGAACGATGCTGACGTTCCATTTTTCAGGCATATTTTCTCCTGACCAGATTTGGCTTATTAGTTGGTATATGTTATTTACGAATTCATTCCGCCGGCTTTATACAGCTTAGCAGGAAGGCCGTCAGCCTTATTAAGCTTGAGTTTAGATATTGCTATCCCCACTTAACTCATTATCTGCATTATCGGCTTTGACGTTTTACACTTTCGTAAAACTTGCGAACATCGTTTCTTGAGTGGCACCTCTCTATATCCTCGATCGCGCGGTTTTCTTGCTCTTTTTCTTCTTTCTGAAGGCCGATGTGCTTCCCTTCTTCTCTGCATATAGAGCTCAACGGCAGCTCTCGTCTTTACCTGCAGCTTAGCCTTGTAGGCCTCGTTCTTGGCAGCGAGCATCTGTCGGCATTCCTTATCAAACCAGGGGTTTCTTGCTGGTGTGTGCGAGAGACCTAGCACATCAGTTGCGGTTCATTTAATGGCCTGTTGGCATCGTTGCCATTGATCTTCGACATTCGATACTGGTGGTATGGTGTTAATCGAGAGGTTAAGGGATATTGCGCAAAGGCCTTGGCGTTTTCTTGCGATAGTGGTCAAAGTCGATGTTAGCCCCTCAAAAATGTTCGCACATCCAAAATACTGGCTTTTCTACTATGTTTTCTGACAATAGTGCTCAAGATGTCTTCTCTCTCACCTTTGCTTTAAAATCTCCTATTACGATTTTAACATCGTACTTCGATAGTCGCTTAAAGGTTTCGTCAAGGAGTTCGTAGAAGCAATCCTTGGCTATATCATATTTTTCCTCCGTTGGGGCGTGAGCGCATATAAGGCATATATTGGCGAATTTGGCCTTGATGCGAATTGTTACAATGCGTTCGCTAATGCCTTGGAATCATAAGATTTCTTGCCTAAGTCTGGCACTTATAACAAATCCGCATCCGAATAGTCGCTGTTTCTGCTCACTATAACACGGTCCGTAGTAGATGTCACATTTTTTCATCCGCTTTTTGCCCGGCCCATCCCATCGTATTTCCTGGATGATAGTAATGTCTGCTTCGTAGCAGTTTAGGGCTTCCGCTAGTTGTTCGCATCTACCTCTCCTGTTTAATGTTATCACATTCCAGGTGCAAATACGAACGTCGTTGTCCTTTTTTCGTTTAGCCGTGTCGTCAACAATAAAATCAGTCCTTTCCGAGGCTATTGGTTGCTTCGTAACAATTTTTTTTCTATGCTTCGGTAGTTAACCCAAAGCACAACCCCCAACCTGGAGGGCCAGTTCCAATTTATTAGATACCCCTAGGACACGGGGCCATCAGTATCCACTACGGGATTGAGCGCTGCCGTTGGCCTTTCGGTTCATCCGCCACCAGCTCTGTTCAAGGGGCCTGACTAACCCTTGAAATTTCTAGACAACCTGTTGTCCGAATATGTCGAAGCAGCTTGTATAGGTTCGGACAGCAGGCCCGGTATTCATTCCGTGCCATTCTGACCTGGCTGTTTATAGTATTGCTGTTTTTTTAGTCCAAGTTACCACTTGGAGGTAAAAAATAAGCACTTGATGTGTATTCAGAGTCACAACCACTGGGCATTGCCAAGTTAAAGCCAATCAAAGTCTACCCTCGTTCTACAACACCCAACCATCATTTGACTCCATGTGTAGTAATTTAATTTGGTAGCACTCATGCTTTAACGAATAAGCTACCAAAAAGTTATCGAAATGTAAAGAATCTGCAACAGCTCAATTATTAGCTGTTGGGATTCTGTTCCCCAAACAAATGAAAATGTTTTTGTCGAGATCTCACAAGACCTTTTCTTCTTAAGAAACAGTTGCACCCAATACTTAAAAACGTTTCTAACTAAAGGGTTGACTCATCAAATTTGCTGGGTTAACTTGAAGTTAACTCTGAATTTTCATCGACAGAAAATCCTCGAGCTTACTCGAGTTAAATCACGCAACTAGGATGATCTCGCACTGAGAAACCGAGCCTAAGGGTATTAAAGTACTTGGCTTATAGAGCTATTGTCACGTCATCCGCGAATGCAATAACCTTGAAGCCTTTTCTTTCTATATTCACTATTAGCTCGTTGACCACTAGGTTCTAGAGAAGAGGAGACAGGACACCCCATTGTGGGGTACCACAGATTTCAGTTCTACGTGCTGGTGAGACTCCTAAGTCTGTGGCATTAATCGTGCCTGCATCCGCTTTGACATTATGGTAAATGCTCTTTATTATCAAGAAATTCATTCTCTTTAGCTCTTAATGAGTTTTCGATGATACGTACGAGTGAGTGAAGCGCCGTCTCAACCGAATTTTCTATGTAATATGAACGCTGAGAGTAGGAGACTGTGATCTCCTACTCTCAGCGTTCTATATCTATAGTAGTACGGAGGTGTAGATCAATTAATCTTTGCAATGTTTTGAAAAGAAAAGAGGATAGATGGATCGGACAGTGACACTTTGTATCTTCAAAACGGTCTAAAAATCTAGAAGATATTTTTTTGAAGTGAAACTTCTTTGAAAAAAAAAAACCAACAAGTTCAAATCGATACCGACCACTTATTCATCGACTTCAAAGCCGCATACGACAGCATATATGGAGACAAACTATACAGAGCCATGTCTAGTTTTTGTATACCGCCCAAACTCGTTCGTTTGTGAAGGATGACGATGGAGAATTCTGGCTGCTCCACCAAAGTCTACTAAAGAGATCCTATATAAGACCCTGATCATTTCAGTCCTGCTCTACGACGCTGAAGCATGGTCGATTTGAGAGGAAAATTCTTCGAAAAATCTTCGGTCTCGTTTGCGTTGACGGGCTATGGAGTCGAAGATTCCCCCAAGAACTATATGAGCTGTACAGCGACATGTCCCTGGTCAAAATAGTCCGCATTGGACGTTTAAGATGGCTAGGACATGTAGAACGAATGGACATCATATCTCCGACCACAGAGTGTTCGATTCCTAGCCAGAAGTCGGACGCAGTAGAGTAAAACCTCGCCCTAAATGGCGCGCACAAGTAGAAACCGACATCAACCAACTTGCAGTGCACATAAAGAGAGACAACTCTATGGCCCTCTGATTCTTCGATTCCCACCCAGATGGCAAGCACAGTAGCAACCGTCCTTAAACCAACTTGAAGTGCGCAACTAGATGCAGCATGCTAAGGACCAGGCTTACTCAAAAAGTATGTTCTTGAGTTTAAATTTTACTTCTGAGCTTAGCGTCACATAAGTTCATGAATATGTATACATAAATTTCTATCTCTCATAAAACATGTTTGTATAGTTCTACAAACATTGTACAGCAAAACAAGGGTTCAAACAACCTATACTTTGAACTTTGCTCTACATGAGTCGCTCCACTCGACAAAACTATAACTAATTGTCCAGAAACAGCGACTTTCCCAATTTCCAGTTCACCGTGAGATCGTTGCATTTGTTTACATAAACACATTCCTTGGCAACAATTAACTACTTGCAAGACTCTCGCAGACATCCTTCAGATACTAGTGATTATAACTTGTTAATGCAACCCATTATCGACCTGAAAAACCCGTTACTACATTGTCCCCAGTACATAAGTTTTTTTTTTTTTTTGCGCACTCTCCTATTAGCGTGAGACTATTTTTTAGCCCTCCATCGTGGACCGATTTGAAGTGTCTCCATATCGTAAGCAAATGAAGGCTAGATCGGCACTATCATTATGCTGATATACGGCAGATCAATTACCCACAATCGCAAAGATATGATGCAAACTTCGATTAGCATTTAAGTTAATTAATTACACTTGGGCTAATATATGCAAACTAATCCAATCATTACGCCTTCAGCGGCTAGGTATCTCACTTATGCCCGTAGAATGCGATTTAATAAATAAAGCAATTACCCACAGTGGTCCGAGTTGAAATTCAAAACTAAACGAATCCTGAACACCGACCGAGTCGAGCAAAAACGAGATGAAAAATCGAAAATGCACACGAGCGAACGCATATCTATTACAACTCAAAAATCCAAACAATGTGGGTTTTATGGTAAAATTTTAGCTTAATTAAATATTTGCCATTGCCCGTCGTCGTCGTCGTCGAGACTCCGCGCCCCGTCTTTCACCTTTAACCAGTGACTATGTTGTTGCAATGAAGACATAAGCTCCCCATGGGGTTTGGGGGGTTGACTTTCCAACCATATGCACTCGCAACGAAAGCTTATGTATTTAGATACGCGATGTTTGTGTTGAGATACTTTCTTTGCATTGTTTAGGTACCTATAGCACCTACACTCTTGCATATGCTGAGGCACAATTGGTTGGGGAGCATATAGCGCGCAATCGCTTGGACGATTCCCCGCCTCCGGCTGGGCTCCCATTGGCCACCCACTGGATAAACCTATCTTCGCAAGTTGCTGTCAGATACAAAAAGAAGAAAAAATAATCTCCCAGTAGAATGCGGCGTATAGGGTCTCTGAGAATGGTGATTGTTGGGTGTTTGTGTGACGAACAAACACACTGAATCAAGTTCATTGGAAAACTGGTTAGACAGGCCGGCAAATTTACTCTTTTTGGATGCTGGCTTTGGACTGTATCTGTGTGTCTGAGATTCCCACTCGATGGTTGAGTGAGTTTTTTTTTTGTAGCGATTTTCTTTACTGCAGTTTGCTGACCTACACTATGTTCCACTGATTTGAGAAATGTTCTACAAATTTATTGGATTTTCTGTTGAGAGGAATATGTAGGTATGAGGCGTTTTTGTGCTGAGGCCTTTTTTCCTATCTACCTTGGTGGAAAGTGTTTTAAATATGGTTGAACGCGTGCTAGTAACGGGAAAGACATTTCTTAGACTGAGGACTGCTTTTTTTTTAATTTAAACTATCGCGATTGCGACGGTATTGGTTATGTTAAGCGTGAGGATTGTCTTGCAAGGTATGGAAACTCAGGAGTACCGATGGGAATGTTCTGACTTTGGAGAGACTCGAATGGCATCGTTTTAAAGAATGGATTCTTAGTTGGTTTAGTATGGGCTTTCGGGAAAACTTTTTCTGTCTGGCGTTACATTTCCCCATTTAGAGTTTCTACTCAAGAGGAGGAATTCGTCTTAAGTGCCAGAGATAGTATCTTGTATCTGTTTTGTTTCCTTTAGAGTTATCATTTCTTCCCTTATGCATTTTTGAATTATTTAGATAAGGAACAAACAAGTTAAAAATGCAAAGGCAGAGTCCTTAATGTCAATGGCTGTGTTTTGTTTGACAACTATGTTTTAGTGTTTAAAAAGTCTGTAAGTGTTATATAGCCGCAATTTAAGGACATAATGAGCTGATAGTCCAGGATGCAGTGACAAAAATTATGAAGTGATTTAAAGAATGCAAGCAGTCTTTATACAGGGTGGCTTTAAGTGTGTTACCAAATTTTGCAAATGGCGGTAACTGTCAGTTTTGTTTTGCTATTTGTGAAGTAAATTGATGCTGAAAATATGTCACCATAAGCAATGAAACATTCGCAATGATTATAGAATACTCGTGATATGTTTTTTTTTTATGAATATAATGAGGCGAATCTATGACGCTCCAGCAGCGTCAGCTCAAATAATGCTTGATGTATGTTGACTCTGCTCTTGAACTGTTAACTGTACAATTCTATATAGGAAGTAATGACTTTTTATGGATGTTCGTTCCATTGTTTGGCGTTTGCTTAATTCGTAACAAAAAGAAAATCGGAACTGCGTTGTTTGTGTGTTTGTTAAGCGGACAGTGTATCTGTGAACTGAAGCTGCGTGTCTTATCGGCCGCTGAAATGCAATGTTTCCTCGATTGTGACGTGGATGCTACTGCTAATGCGATAACTATAACATCATTCTCCTGTGTATGAAATCCTCTATCCCTCAACGTGTAAAGATTATCAAGGCGAAGGTAAACGGATGGTATGACTCGAGCTGTAAAGGCTTTTAGGGTGAAAGAGTTATGTTTTCGGTCATATACGTCCAACGCTGCTGATAACAATCGTTTAAAATTCAAACGATCCAGAAGTTACTGCAATGCCCACATCGACCTTATGTCAAATTTTTCCACGACCTAAAGTTGAGTCAAAAAATTTTATTATGTCCCAAAAGTAGTAAAAACTTTTTGTCGTTTGTAAAAAACATTAGGAATTCGACCTCATCTACTATCCCAACGCTCATTTACAATGACTTTCCAGCTGTCACCTCTCTAGACAAAGCCAATCAGCTCGCTGCTCATTTTGCAGCCAATTCTAAGCTGCAAGATTGTGCCCAGTCTCCCCCTGTACTAGATACCGTGAAACATTCAATGGGACCAATCCACTTTCGTACTCTTCCAGTCGCAAGAGTATTAATTGATCTTGACATACACAAATTGGCTGGTCCAGATGTTATCTCCCCCATAATTCTGAAGAGGTGTTCTTCAACGCTAAGAAAACCACTGCGTACGATTTTCCATCTGCCCTTTTCATCAGGACTCTTTCCGAGTTTAAAGAAAAATGCATTTGTACAGCCCAAAAAAAGGTGAACCTTCTTCTCTCTCCAACTATCAACCAATTGCACTTACATCCCATTTTTCAAAGGTCATGGAAACGCTATTAAACCGTCTGCTGATAAATCACGAAATCTTCTCAATGATCGTCAACACGGTTTTAGTAGTGACAGGTCCACTGATGATTTGATGTCATATCTCACCGAAAAGTGGAACCAATCAATCCACCTTGGCGGCGAAAACAAGATCGTTGCACTTAATATGTCAGATGAATTTGACGGGATTCGGCATCAACCTCTTTATTCGAAAAAGGCATGCTTTTGGTATCGACGATACTCTTCTTCAATGGATTAGAAACTACCTCTCGAAACGCTCAATTCAAGAATTTTTGGAGGGTTTCAAGTCTGCAACTCACCAAATAAATGTTGGTATTCCCCAAGGCTCCGATTTGTCTTCAACACTCTTTCTCATTTCTATTAATGACCTTTTGTCCGCAACTGCCAATCCATTCCTTCGCTGATGACAGTACCATCAGCTTTTCATATTCGTTCTCGAATTCACGCCCTTCACCTTCGGACGTGGAACAAAAACGACAAAATATGTTGAGTACGTTAAATTCCTACCTCGACGAATAACTAAATTGGTTAAATCTAATAGAATGGAATTTAATGCTTCCAAAACGCAACGCTGTCTTCTGTCTTCCAAGCGAAACCACAATTTACAGGAAATATCCGTGAATGGCACTTACATCGTCGAAACCGAAAAACTTTCCATGCTCGGTATGTGTGTTAGTAACGACCTTCGTTGGAACAATCACATGTTTGAAATCGGTAAAAATACAGCGAATGTCTAGGTTTCCTTTACCGATGCAAGAAAAATATTTCACCTCTTCTGATCTGGCCTCAATATATAACGCGTACATACGACACAACTTGAGTTCAGCGCCCACATATGGTCAGGTACAGCCAAAGCATCATTACACCTTCGTACAAAAGCGTGCGATAAAATTGACAGGAGATCCAACCATAAGGAACTCCATAGTCTCACTCGAACATCGTAGAAATGCCTGCTGCCTTACACTCTTTTACCGCTACTATAACAACAAATGCTCAAACGAAATAGCCAGATGCATTCCACCCCTCCAAAAATTCAACCGTAATACTCGCCGTGACTTGAATGCTAATCAGCGAGAGCTTAAGCCTATCTTCGGACGTACAATGAAACATAGAGATTCATTCCTAAACCGACCAACACGATTGTAGAATGCCTTATCAAACACAGTTTTTTCTCTCCATCACAATCTACAGAAATTCAAAACCAACACACATCGGTATCTCCTCTTTTCTACTCCTCTATTTCCTTAATAACCGCGCTGTGCTCAAACGCTATAAGGGTATTCATAATCCCTTAAGCGCGTGTTAATTATACAAAAAAAAAAAACTTCTGCAAATTTACTAAAGATTGCAGCTTTGAAGTGAGGAAAGATTCATCTTTTAGGCGGATGGCACGTCTTTGGATAGAATCCAGTAAATTCATGTATGTTTCGGGAGCGAACACCAAACATGAGAACAGTATTCAAGACCAGTTCGTATATGGGCTTTATGGATAAGAAAAAGCTGTCAAAATTCTCTTAGCTCTGAATAAGTAACTTAGTTTGGACGTTAGCGGTTACACGTTGTTTTCATTATACATTAGACCCAATTTTGGTGCCTAGCAGATGCATGGTTTCTTCTGCTTTGAGGACTGTATTCTCGATTGCAAAGTTCGGAAATTTGGACTCGTTCTTTCTCGTAAATGATATATAAAGCGATTTTTTTGAGTTGAATTGAACTAGGTTTTCCTTTCCAGATTTGTTCATATCTCTGCAATAACGGCATAGATGTGTCGCTGGAGTTTGTCGCTATTAAAATGCTATCATCTGCAAAACTAAAAATTCGATTACAAGTTGTCCTCAAAAGATCGTTCACGTGCAAGAGATTGGGGTAGAAAGTTTGTCCTTGAGGTACCCCATTGTTTATAGAGAATCTATCTGATGAAACGAAATCCGCTACTATTTGTAAATAACTGTTTGAATAACTTTTCCATCCAGGCACACAGTATTTAAGGAAGTCCGTACGTGGTCCATTTTGGATAGCAAAACCCTTTGCCAAACTCGCTAAAGCCTTGGCCTTATCCTGGGCAACAGCTGTCGTATCTCCATGATTTTCCATCGCAGATATTCATAGATTGGTTACATAACTTAGCAGGTCTCTCATTGAGTGTTTCTTTGGAAACCTATATTGCCAATCATTTATTTACCCGTTCGTTTTTAGGTAATCGCAATCTCGGTGTTATTGTTTTTTCCATAACTTTTCAAAGGGTGAATGCTAAAGCAGTGGGTCTATAGCTTTCAGGCAAATACACGGTGGCTGATGAAAGCCGCTACCAAAAGAAAAAAAAATTAATAACTTTTTTTTACTTAATGAATCTGGTTAATTTTTTTTATTTTGTAGGTAGGATTTTAAGATTTAACAAAAATGGATAACAGGGACACTGAAACCGTAGTTTCGGTTCAAAGAGAGTATAGGCACTCGTTTGGCGGTAACCCTTCGAGCAGATGCACTATTATGAAACTTGTTACAAATTTAGCCGTCCAAACCCTTCAGTTCGGACGGTTAAAACAGTCTCTGCTGTAGCTTCTGCCATACAAAACAATGTAAGAGTTTCGACAAGAAGCTTCTCTGCTCAAATGGGTATAGGCAGACAGTCATTGCAGTCAGTTATGCAGAATGATTTGGACTTATTCCATATAACATTGAAATGGCCAACAAACTGAATACAGCAGACTTGCTGATTCGCTTGGAATTACGCCAAAAGATACTTCGAATGGTTGAAGAGGACTGAAACATGTTGAACTGTCTTTTTATGCCTGACGAAGCCCATTTCGATCTAAACGGCAATATAAACAAACAAAATTGTCGAATATGGAGTGCTTCTAGCCCACAGATACTCCATAAGACGGCATTTCATCCACTTCGTGTCACAGTGTGATGTGCAGTTGCATCAAGCTGCATTTTCGGTCACACCGTTACGGTTACTGGAGATCGTTATTTGAACATGTTGAGAGAGTTTCTATCCAGAATTACGCCGAATGAGAATTTCTTTCAACTCTGTATGATTTCAGCAAAATGAAAATGAAATGAAAGCAAAAACTCCTCACATAGCCAGGCCTGTTATGACAGAATTGCGATAAAAAACATTCCGTTCTACATTTCCTAGCCATCTTAAACCTCCAATGCGGAGTTTTTTGACCAGGGGCATGTCGCTGTACAGCTCGTATAGTTCTTCGTTGAATCTTCGACTCCATAGCCCGTCAACGCAAAGGAGATGAAGATTTTTCGAAGAATTTTCATCTGAAATCGACCAAGGATTTCTTCACCCGCTTTTGAGACGGTCCATGCTTCAGCGCCGTAGATCAGGACTGGGATGATCAGGGTCTTATCTAGGATCTCCTTAGTATTTCGAGTGAGGGCTTAACTACTGAATTGCCTTCTTAGCCCGAAGAAACAGCGGTTGGCAAGAGTAATTCTTCGTTTGATTTTTGACGAGTTATTGTTGTCAGAGTTAATAGCGGAGCCGAGATAGACAAAGTCCCGGACTACCTCAAAGTTATATCTGTCAATGGTGACGTTCTGTCCCATTCGTCGATGTTGTGTAGCCTTTCCTGTTGACAGCATATCGTTCGTCTTGCCTTCATTTACTGCAAGACCCATTTTTGCCGCTTCCTTCTCTATACTAGCAAACGTGGCTATGACATCACATTGGGTCCTACCAATGATGTCAATATCGTATGCTAATAGTTGCTCCGATTTTTGGAAAATTGTGCCTCTGGTGTTGGCTCCGGAGTTTTGCACAATCCTCTCAAGAATCAAATTGAAGAAGTCACATGACATCGCATCGCCTTTCCAAAATCCTTTTTAGGTATCGAATGTGTCTGTGAGGTCGTTTCTGACCCTGATGAAGCAGCGAGAATTCTCCATCGTCATCCTACAAAAACGGACGAGTTTGGGTGGTATACCAAAACTCGACATGGCTCTGTATAGTTCGCCTCTATAAATGCATTCGTATGCGGCTTTGAAATCGATGAATAGGCGGTGAGAATCAATATGGACTTCTTGGGTTTTTCCAGGATCTGGCGAAGAGTGAAGATTTCCTGGCCTAAAACCACACTGATAAGGGCCGATCAGGTTGTTGGTAAACGGTTTCAGGCGTTCACATATTTCGTCAGATAGGATCTTGTAGGCTATGTTGAGGAGATTTATGCCTCTGTAGTTGGCGCAGTTTAGAGGTCTCCTTTTTTGTAGATCGGGCAAACGATGCTAAGGTTACATTCTTCAGGCATACTTACTTCCGAACAGATTTGGCTTATGAGTTGGTGGATGTTACTTACAAAGTCGAAGTTCTTGGCGGTCTCTAGCGATTGCAGTTTTTCAACATAAATTTTTGTATAGTATTTCTGGTTTGTTGTGGCATGTTATATATCCGCATTCTTACCTTGGCTGCAACAAGATAGCTGTCCGAGTCGATGTTAGCTCCTCGGAATGTACGTACATCTAAAATACTGGACGCGTGTTTTTTTTCTATCGCAATGTGATCAATAAGTTTGACCTGACCGTTCGTTGATCTGGAGACCACCATGTTCCCTTATGGATATCGAGGTGAGGAAATCGTGTGCTGGCTATAGTGGCATTTCGTTCCGTAGCGAAGTCAGCTAGTGTAAGTCCGTTACCAGACTTGCTATCGTGTAGCTTCCGACAATACTGTTAAAGCTGTTTTCTCTTCCTACCTTTGGGTTAAAATCTCCCACCATGATTTTAACATCGTACTTCGGTAGTCGCTCATAGGTTTTTTCAAGTAGCTCGTAGAAGCCATCCTTAGCTATATCATCTTTTTCCTCCGTTGGAGCGTGAGCGCATATAAGGCTTATGTTGGCGAATTTGGCCTCTATGCAGCTTGTTATAATCCGTTCGCTAATATCTTGAAAGAATAAGATTCTTGCTTAAGTCTGGCTCTTATAACAAATTCGTATCCGAATGGTCGCTGTTTCTGCTCATTATAACACGGTCCGTAGTGGGTGTCAAAGTATTTCATACTGTTTTTCTTGGCCCATCCCATCATATTTCCTAGATGGCAGTATTGTCTGCTTTGTAGCAGTTTAGGCTTGCACCTCTCCTGTTTAATGTTCTTACATTCCAGGTGCAGATACGAATGGTGATGTTGTTTTTTCGATAAGCAGGGACCCCAATCATTTCTTTCCGAGGCTATTGGTTGCTTCGTAACAAGTACTTTTTTCATGGATGGGTATTTACCCCAAAGCACAACCTCCAACCTGGAAGGCCAGTTCCAATTCATTACATAGCCTTAGAGCACCGGGCCATTAGTATCTACTACGAGCTTGAGCGCTGCCGTCGGTCTTTTCATTCATCCGCCATACCATCTCTGTTGAAGGGGCCTGATTTATCCTTGAGATTCCTAAGCCACCCGTTGTCCGGTTATGTCGAAGTAGCTCATCTAGGTTCGCCTTTAACAGCAGGCCGGGTATCCCTTGCCATTCTGACCAGGCTGTTGTTGTTGTTGCTGTTTTTCTCCTTACTATCAGCACTCGCACTTATCGTTAAGCATATCAAATTTGGTTGGATGACACCAGTTTCCGATGATTACCAATTGGAGGTAAAAATAAACATAAATGATGTGTAGTCAGAGTTACAACAACTGGACAATGCCAAGTTAAAGCCAATCAGTGTCTACCCTCGTTCTACAACACCCAACTACTTCTAAGTGCAGGGTCCATTATTTAAATTCTGAAAGAAAAAACCCCTTCGCTCTTTTACTGCCTCAACCCTAGTGGAAGTCTTGGAAACTGGTATAAACCTTTTATGATAAGCAAATTTGGCCATTCGGAATCGTCGTTTAGCCAAAAATAACGAAAATATAACTTTGCACACACAAATTAATGAAGGACCCAGGTTTGAGGGCCGAAAATGCTCTACTGCGTGTACCACCGGGCTCGGAATCGAAAATTTTTCGTTTGAAGCAACCAAGTATTTCTTCAATCTCTGTTGATACTGTTCATGCTTTTGCGTTACTTAGAAGGACTGTGATAATAAAGGCTTTATATACTGTCTTCGAAGAATTTCGAACGACAAGCGAAGCCGAAGTTAACAAAGCCCTCAAAGCTATAGCTGTGACTTTATATCTGGTCAAGTGTATTTGGGGTTTGATGATACAACCATTTAACTGCAAGCACAAATCCTGAAAACCGAAAAACCTTATGTCAACCTTATCTTAGACTGATGAATAGAAAAGTGTAAGATCATTCTGCAGCGTAAGCGCTTCTAAATCTTTCCCAAAAAATATATATGTCCACACTCCACATCCACCGTCTCCGCCCTGTTCCTAATGTGACGCATATTAAACTATATACACGCGATATCGATGTACCCGCTGTCAGGACACTGATTACCTATTTAAATGTACATCGTCGTCCTTGTAGTGTGGGAGACAATTTCCGTCCACGCCATGAATCATTCCCCTTATCAAACGTGACCATAATAGACAAAGTGTACCATCTGACCAGGATGGATACCGTGATTATGTCGATGATAGTAGCAGTCAGATACAAAGCTGACACGGTTCTCCTCTCGTTGTTGGGGATTTTTTTTTAAGATGACCCTCTTCCTCAACCTGGTGGAGGGAGAACTCTTCTCACTGAGAGTAGTGTGACGGACTGGAGTGGATATAGTGTGTGTGTATATGATGTAAGGGACAAACCATAAATCACGTCGAAGGTTTTTTTTTTTACCAACTACCAGATTCCAGATGCAAGTGGGACAAGTGTTGCTCCACTCCAAGTGTGGCGCAGATTATGCACAGTGTTGAGGAGTGGTGTTTAGTAAGCATGTGGAGCCTCAGCCACTCCTTGAGTTTGGATTTATTAAATATTTAGAAGTTGACCATGTGGTTGGTCAGAACACGGCACACATGGTGCTGATGTGTGTTGAGTAAGGATTATTTGGAATTTTTTTTTTTTTGCTATTCTGGTGCCTGCCTGTTTGGATTAATAAAAGGGCGATTATGTGAGTTGTTTGAAAAAGTTTTTTTTATGACTAAATATTCATTGACACGTTAAAGCTTTGCAAAGAAGATAAAAAAAGGAATCGAACGTGGTTTAAGGACGAACTGGTTTTTGTTGTCTATTATAAGAAACCACTTGAAGGTAAATGCCCAAGCATTCAACATTTGGATTTAAGATGAAAGCAGGCAAAGGTAGTGTAGAAACTTCAAATATAAGTGGGATCAGGGAGGAACATCTGTGAATTTTGCGAAAGCCAGTTTGGCTTTGTGGGTTGTTTTATAATTTAAAGAACTTCAGCAGATCTGGATTAGCAAGTGGAAATGCTTATCCGTTTCGCGGGTGTGGCTTTTATTTGAAAATGTCAGAAATTCGAGGAACTATCAACCCTACTTTTAAAATCTTATGTTACAAATAATGTCGTAGAGGAAAACCGATCATAGGGCCACTTAAAATATTGTATCCTTGATAGAGTCCGGAAACAATTTTCTCATTAAGCCACCAAAATTCGGTGTGCTGCTTTTCAGCATTAGTTATATCGCGATTTGATATCGCTGTGCCAGGAGCTCTAGAGTATTGTCGACGTACTCGTCGTAGATCAGTTTCACACGGGGTCACTTCTGGGACCAGCTCTATGGAACATTGTGTTTGAGGTAGTATTGGAAGGTGAAGATTATCGGATACACTGACAACGTCGCAGTGGTATTAGTGGCCAGAACTATAGCGGCAACACTATCAAAGATGTAAAGATATGGCTCAGCTCATCAGAGACCATTCTCATTATCAGCAGTAAAAAAGTTGAGCGCTTAAGACTAAGAGTAAGAGAGCACGAAATCGAGTCGAAGATCAACGTAAAATACCTAAGGGTGCTCCTAGAAAACAAACTAAACATCAGAGAACGAATGAGAAAGCCAGCCAGTATTCGCCTGAAAATCAAGGTTCATGCCAATTTTTGGAGTACCAAGGCAGCAAATAAGAAATCTCCTTGCAACAGTAAGCAAATCAATCTTCTGGAAGAGCGAGGCAATCGATATTTTCCGCTAGTAACTGATGTGCACGTAGTTTTTGAAGTAATTGAGCATTTATTAGTTGCAAACGATTATAAAGGGTGATTCATTTCGAGGTTCCCTACTTTTTTAAAGAAAAAAACACAGAAAATTCAAATTTAATGGAGAATGTTTATTATCATTTGAAAGAACATTCTTTGGCATATTTTTTGAAGATTATGTCTATCAAATGTTGGCCGTTGCTACGTCGCAGATGGTCCATCCGTTTTCGATCACTCGTTCGAGCATTTCGACTGGTAACTGGCGAATGACACGCGTGATGTTTTCCTCCAAGGCCTGAATCGAAGCGGGTTTGTCGTCATAAGTTTTTGACTTTACATATCCCCACAGGAAAAAGTCTAACGGTGTGATATCACACGATCTTGGTGGCCAATCGACCGGCCCAAAACGTGAAATTATGTGCTCACCGAAATGTTCTCTCAATAAGTCCGTTGACTGATGCGATGTGTGGGAAGTGGCGCCGTCTTGCTGAAACCAAATGTCGCCGAGATCACGAGCTTTCAATTTCAGGCATCAAATAGTCGGTTATCATGGCACGATAACGGTCGCCATTGACGGTTACGTTCGCACCGGCATAATTTTTAAAGAAATATGGATCGATGATTCCCCCGGCCCAGAAACCACACCAAACCGTTGTTTTTTCTGGATGAAGTGGCAGTTCTTCAATCTCTTCAGGTTGCTCTTCGTCCCAAATGCGGCAATTTTGTTTGTTTACATACCCATTGAGCCAGAAATGGGCCTCATCGCTAAACAAAATTTGCCTCGAAAACGTCGGATCTTTTTGGAACTTTTCAAGAGTCCATAGAGCGAAGCGATGTCGCTTGGAAAGGTCGAGCGGCTTCAGTTGTTGCACAAGCTGTATTTTGTACGCTTTCAATTTAAGATCTTGACGTAAAATGCGCCAAGTCGTTCCATACGTCAGTCCGAGTTGCTGCGAACGGCGCCGAATCGACTCTCTACGGTCTTCGTGTACACTCTCAGCTACGGCCGCTATATTTTCTTCACAGCGTGCTGGACGTGGTCTATTCGGTCGAATATTATCCAATAATGAGTGCTGGGTCTCAAAATGGGTGATGGTGTTGCGAATAGTACGCTCAGTAGGCCGATTATGTTGACCATAAGTTGAGCAAAGTGCACGAAACACATTCCTCACAGAACGTGAATTTTCATAATAAAGTTCAACAATTTGTAAACGTTGTTCACGCGTATCTAAGTCTTTCCATTATGAAATGCCAAACAATACTAAACAAAAATAACATGACAGCATGACACGACTCACACGTGATCTGTCAAAAAAAGGCTATTGAAAAAAGTATCTCTACTTGGATCACCCGTTAGCAGGGGGTGAGTAAAAAGAGTCTACTCAGGGAGACTGCTTAGAGGAAAACGGAAGTCCTCAATTTGAAGAGATATGCCGACCAAAGGTAGTTACCACATTCAAGAATAGGTTTAACAACTGTGAAGAAGAATGTATTTTGAAACATAAGGTTTGGAGAATTCCTTATACCAGCGTTTTACGAACCCAAATGCGGAGTCAGCTCTGCTTATAATGATATAAATATTGCATGGAAAGTTTAATTCTATGTCACTGATAACACCCAAAACACTGAATAAAAGGTTAGATCACGTAGATAAAATAGTACAGGGTGTCCGCCGTGAGGGTACCTATGCTACTTTGTTTGTTTATAATGTTTGATTATATGAAAGAGAATGGATCTGATATTGATAAATGTTTTATTTAATTCCGGCAATTATGTATGGAATACAATATGAGGTAAATATCCGCCTATTAGTCTCATAAATGCAAGCCCTTTTGAGCACATTTTTCATTACATTCTCACACATTTCACCCGGTATTTCATTAATTTCATCACGAATATTTTTTGTTTTTGAGTTGCTCAAGCGTTTATGGTTTGTTTGTATAAACCTTGTTTTCAGATATCCCCACAAAAAAAAGTCCGGAGCAGTCAACAGCACCATTTCTTGAAATAACTTGTTGTGGAAAGAGGTCTCGCAGTAATTCCATTGTAATCCTGGCTGTATGCGATGTGGCAGCGTCTTGTTGATACCACATGTTAATCAAGCCCAAAGTATGCAGTTGTGGCGCTTAAAAGTTTTCAATCATATCACGATATCGCTCCCAATTAATAGTTACCGCTACTAAATTGGTAAGAACACAGGCATTTCAGACAAAATACCAAGAAAGCGCGCTATCGGGGATATCGAGTGTTACATCTATTGAACGTTTAAGATGGCTAGGACATGTAGAGCGAATGGACACCAATACTCCCACTCGCATATTCTTCGATTCCCACCCAGATGTCATAAGCAATAGAGGAAAAACTCGCCTTAAGTGGAGCGCACAAATAGAAACCAAACTCTACCAACTTGGAGTGCGCAACTGGAGGCAGTTATCTAAGGATCATTTTAATTGAAGAGGGATGTTGGTTGAGGCCCAGCTGCATTTGGGACTGTAGCGCTACACAATTATGTAAGTAAGTGTGGATGGATTGGATCACACTATATGGGACTTCAGTCATAGCTACCATTGAAACGCATCATTGTACGTTTTCGTTGGTGTTGTCCAAGTGTTTTGGTTCGAGCTATTCTGAAGTAGTAAAAGTTTGGATTTTAAGTACGCGTTGGTATAAATAAGACCCTTCACTAATTAAGGCAAAAAGACACCAACCAAGAGACCTATGTGATGCTATTTTTTTTTTGTGGAGGTTCGCTGGAAGGAAAAATCATCGAAAGACATTGCAGAGGTTTTATCGCGAGGGAACCTTCTGCAACAGTGAGGGACTTTAACCCGATCTTAAAAACCTCCCGAAGACTGACTTTTGTATGTCTTCAAGGAATCGCACCTAGTCGTTAGACTAATCAGCAATTTATTTTTCACATGTATTATGTTTTATAAAAATCTAAATTTTAAAAGAAATTCCGACGTTGGTCGGATTTCTATGAGTTTTGTTTGAAATTGTACTTAAGTTCTTCTGTATGAAACATTTTTAGTAGAAGAAGATTATAAATTATATTTAAACCGTTTTAAAAGCTTCGAATTTGTTTGGATTTCCGCGGTAAAACAAAATACAAGAGGAAGAGCAAGTGGGGGATGCTTCTTTGGATATAAAAAACATAGTTCCAAACACAACTTATCCTTTGAATTTGAATCGGTAAATGAAATTAAACTTTTAAAAATATCAATTGAATCAAACAAACTATATATACTACCAATTTATATCAACTGTAACAACTGGGAAAGAGATTTTGGTGCGTTAGTGGAAGCAATTGAACACTGTAAATACGACGATATGATGATCATAGGTGATCTAAATGCCAGAATAGGAAAAGAAGAGGGAAGGGAAAATAGATTCGCAGGTAAAGTGAGAAAATCAGAAGATGGAACCACAAATGCAAAGGGAGTGAAATTATTAGAATTATGTGATTCTCACGGATTTCATATACTAAATGGTACAATTCAGACTCCAGTGGAAAGTATACATTCATAGGACAACAAGGATGTTCAGTCATAGATTACTGCTTGGTACGTGGATTATGGATATCCTTAGTAAATGATCTTGTAGTTTTGACGCAACAGTTCTCAGACCATATGCCTATTGTTGCCGAGTTTGTTACTTCACCGACAGAAAGAGAAGATACAAGAACGATACAACTACCCCATAAGCTGATGTGGAAACAATCATATGCATCGGAGTATAGACGAAAACTCGACCTCAACTTGCAGACAACTACTCAACTCGATATAACGGATATCGACAATTTAATAAAAATTTCCTACACGCCAAAAATACATGCTCATCAAAAAAGAAACATTTTTAAAGAAAAATGGTTTGACACCGAGTGTGAAACAGCGAGAAGAATATCTTTTGGATGGCTAAAAGTTTTTCGAAAGGTTGGAGATCATTTCTTCAAAAGAATGTACTGCCAAACAAATACAGCTTTTAAGCAAATATGTATGAAGAAAAAGAAAAGATTTTTTTTGAAAACGAAGCTTTAAAATTGGTGAACTGTAAAGATGCAAAGGAGTTCTGGTGTGCAATTAAAAAATTCAACTACAGAGCACCCCAAATTGGCACTCAGCTAGACGCAAGGACACTGATGAACCACTTCCAAACGCTATTGAACCCACAAAGTAGCATACTGCCGATTCACTACGCAATCCCATTAGTTGAAAATGAAATTCTAGATGCACCTATTACACAGGGAGAAATATGTAACATTCTAAAAAAACTTCAAGATGGAAAGGCACCTGGCGCTGATCGGATACCCGTTGAATTTTTTAAGTATGCGACAAACAATTTTATCGACAAAATAGCGGTGATGTTCAATGGGATGATGGAAACAGGCAACCTACCCCAACAATTCAAACAAGCCATAATATATCCGATTCACAAAAAAGGTAATATCGCTGATCCCGCCAATTATCGTGGAATATCATTCCTAAACTCATCTTATAAGATTTTCACAAAACTTTTAAATGAGCGTATGTCAATCTGGATCGAAAACAACCATTTGATCAAAGAATTCCAAGCAGGTTTTCGGTATGGTTATTCAACCGTAGACAACATTTTTGTACTGCAAAATATAGCTGGGTCATTCATCGAACAAAAAATGAAACTATTCACCTTTTTCGTCGATTTCAAGGCAGCCTTCGATAATATCGATCGAAAAGCTTTAATATTCAAACTTTATAACGCTGGGATGAGCCAAAAGTTCGGGAAGGTTATCGAAAATATATACGAGGACAACCAATCGAGTGTCTGGAGCGGGACCGAAACATCAGAATGGTTTGAAACAACTATGGGAGTAAGACAGGGAAGTACACTAAGCCCATATCTTTTTGCTTTGTACATCGATGACCTCACCGACTTTTTACCTGGAGGAATAGAGATTGCGGGACATTTAATAAAGGCACTTCTATTTGCAGACGATGTGGTTCTATTTGCATATTCGCCAGAATCCTTACAATTAATGATTAACCGTCTTGATTTGTACTGCCAATTATGGAATCTTACGGTTAACCTTACAAAATCAAAAATTATGATTTTTAAGAAGGGAGCTGGTAGAGAGTGCAGAAATGAAAAATGGCATCTCAATGGATAGCCCATTGAAATTGTGAAAACCTATAAATATCTCGGGGTGACAATAGCTAGTAATCTTAGTATGGAACCACATCTAAAGGAAAGACTAATAAAAGCTAAAAGTGCCATATCGGCTACATGGAAAAAATGTTTTTCAAATCAACTAATTGACCACAGCGTAAAATACAAGGTCTTTCAAGCTGTATCAGAATCTGTTATGATGTACGCAGCGCAGTCTTGGGGATATTGTCAATATGAAACAGTAGAGAAACTCCTTAGATACTACATAAAACGATGCTTTAACTTACCAAGCACAACACCAAACTATATGCTTAATATCGAAACAGGACTATCACCGCTTTTCATTAAATCATTGAAATTGCATGTAGATTATGTAATTAAAGTTTTAGAACTGTCGGACGATAGACTTCCAAAAATAATTGCCAAGAAGCTAATAGAAAGAAATACGTTCTGGTATAAAAAACTCGAGGAGCTAGCAACATACTGCAGTTTCGAATGCAATTTAGCTTATGGAAATGAAAGATACCATAAGGATGTGATTGGCAATCTTATTGCCAAAGTAGATGAACAATACAGAGCGGATTGCGTAAATATGGCTTCATCATCCGTTCACCGAGCTACATACAGCGTTTTAAAACACAATCTGTCTGAAAAAAATACTTCCACAATGACAACAGCAAATGAACTGATTTCGGCTCTCTTTAAGATGAGAGGCGAACTAATACGACTCAATTATATCCCACATCGTCCAGATCTACCAATTTATTGTAGTCTTTGCAACTTATCCGCGAGAGAAGACGTTTTACATTTTATTGGAAGATGCCCCATCCTTAAAGAAATAAGAAGATATTTTCTAGGAAACGACGTAAAATCTCAGGAAGAAATTATAGCCTACCTAAACTGCGAAAGCGATGTAAAACAACTCTTTAATTTCTATAAAGCTGCAACCAATTACCGTTGTAAAATTATATCTGAGAACTTTTAACTTTTTAGTATGTTTTGCTTTTTATATATTTTTTCAATCTTTTTAAATTCAAGAATATAAAATACATTAAAACAAACTTATTATTAAATGTTTAATCTCATGTCAATCAGGCAGACGGCAAAGCCGTGCTTAATGATTTTTGTAACATAAATTATTTGTATTATAAACAAGAAAACAAGAAATCTAAATCTAATCTAATCTTATCTAATCTAATCTACTTAAGTTTCAGTATTTCTTTTTTTTTTATATATATATCTTTAGCTACATAGGTCAAGGGGTTTAACCCGTCTTAATCTCCTGACTATATTGTCGGTTCTTAAAAGCTGTGCTATTTCTAAATTAACATGGCTGAGAAGCCTATCTCTGTGTCTTAGAGCTACTTTTTTAGCTTCATCTTCAACCATTTCAATATATAGATCTCTACGTAGATCGGTGTTACGTATGTACCACGGTGCGTTAACTATGCTCCGTAGTACTTTGTTTTGGAAGATTTTTATTCTTAGTAAGTTTGTCTTGCATGTGCTTGCCCACATCTGGAGCCCATAGGTCCATACTGGTTTAAGAATTTGCTTATATAGCAATAATTTACTGTAGTTGGATAAGGGTGAGTATCTCCCAATAAGCCAATACATTTTACTGTAGCGGATGTTTAACTCATCCCTTTTTTTCTTTACATGTGCTTTCCAGCGCAGTTTGGCGTCTAGAGTTATCCCTAAATATTTAGCTGTATTTGAATATTCCACTACATTACTATTTATGTATACTGGAATGTGTGGTACATTTTTTTAAGGTAAAATGTATATGAACTGACTTCAGGTCATTTAATCTGATCTGCCAATTTATAGTCCATTCTGAGATATTGTTTACTGCCTTTTGAAGCTTTTTTGTAGCTATTTCGACAGTTTCTCCTACAGAAAGTATAGCAGTATCATCTGCAAAGTTAGCAAGAGTGATTTCGTCACTTTCTGGTAGATCACTAGTCAATAGGAGATATAGTATGCTGTTCGTGCAAAAAGATGAGCTCCTGGACATCTTGGTATCACTAAAAAATAAAAAGTCGGCAGGAGAGGACGGTGTCCCAAACGTCGAATTGAGACACCTGCCAATAGAAGCAGTCGATATCTTCACCACCCTGTTTAACAATGCACTGAATAATGCACATTATCCGGTGCACTGGAAAACGGCGGTGGTACATCCTATCCCCAAAAAGGACAAGGACAAAACAAACCCAGCAAATCTTCGGTTAATAAGCCTTTTGCCGAATGTAAGCAAGGTATTCGAGAAGATAGTCAATAGAGCTCTGCTTAAGTGGGCTGAGGAAAACAAAACTGTTCCGGATAATCAGGTTGGTTTTCGAGCGAGGCATGACACCATTCATGCCGCGTCGAAACTAGTGTCCGACATTCAATGGAATAAGTCCAAAAAACAGTGCACAGGGGCTTGTCTGGTTGACTTTGAGAAGGCCTTCGACACCGTATGGTTAGAGGGGCTTTTCTATAAGCTGACCAGACTGCGCATGCGTAAACCCATGCTATATATGATTTATGAAATGCTTATGGGAAAGAAGTTCGTTGTCAAATGTGGCAACGTAACTTCGAGTAAAGTCTTTGAAATTAAAAACGGTTTACAACAGGGGGCGGTGAACTCCCCGATATTGTTTAACATTTATACAAGTGATCTTGTAGGTTCCCTCAGTCACGCTATAGCGTACGCAGATGATCTGGTGGCGTACAGATCAGGTCCGAAAATCGGAGTAATCAACATACTTTTGCAGCGTGACTTCGATCACATTAAGGGATATTGCGAGGATTGGAAATTGAGGATCAATTTCCAAAAAACCGAAACAATTCTGTTCAGAACCCCAGTGCAGAGGGCTTCTTACGATACCAGAAAAAACTGGAAACAATTTTGTATCATGGGACAGCATGGACGGCCGCTGGCGGTGAGAAGTGAAGTCAAATACCTTGGCATCTGGCTTGACAGGTTTCTATATTTTAATAAAAATGTGGATGCTTGTCTGGCCAGGGCTAAGGGGGCTTATTCTCTGACAAGGAGATTGTTTCAAAGCAGTCAACTTGATTCAAGGGTGAAAGTCATTTGCTACATGGCCCTCATAAGGCCGATCATCGCTTACGGTTGTCCCGTGTGGTTCAATGTGGCACCAGCCTACATGGAAAAGTTACGGCTGTTTGAGAGAAGGTGTCTCCGATCCTGCTTAGGATTGTACCGAACGCCGGACTCCGAGTACATAAAATATTATCGCAACGAGGTTCTATACAATGGGGCTCAGTTGATTAGAATTGACAATTTCCTGGTTAAGGTGACGCGAAGGCACGCTGCAAGGGCGATGGCTAGCGACAACAGCCTGATCTTTGGGGCTTATTATCCCAATGATTTATACATGGAGAGCACGCTCATATCGGGCTTTATACCACCAGAGGCATTCATTTACATCGATTCGTTAGGGTTAGTACAAGACAGGAACAGTATCCCGGTTTTATACCACCGCTATCGTGACGCACGGGACAAACGGCTAATCCGCGACGAGTACGTCGACAATGCTCCGGAGCTCTTCCGCTTTAGCACGGCGGTATCGGATAGCGATAGGATCGATGCTGCAAAACAGCGCACTGAATTCTGGTGGCTATATGAGGAAGGTGATTCTGCACTTCCTCAGGACTTTGCGGACTTTTAGTCCAACTCCAGGATGGCGACCCCTCGGGGCATGCGCAACGAGGGCTCGCCACCCCGATTATAATTAAGTTAGGTTTAAGTAGTTATGTAGTCTTAAGTTAGGCTTAAGTAGTTTAAGTAGTCTTAAGTTAGTTATAATTTAGAATAAGCTTATTTATTTAAAAAAAAAGTCACTATACAAAGTTTTTTCTTTTTCTTTTTTAATTAAAATTAAATATAAAAAAACAAAACCCGACAAATTTAAGCCCAAAGGCAAAATAAAACAGCTAAATATAAGCTTACAGCGCCCACTAAGGGCCGATAAGTTAGATTAAGTAAACCAGTTATTGATAAGTTAGATTTAAGCATTTTTGTCTAGTAGTAAGTTAATATTTTAAGTTAATAAAAATGAGTTTGAAAGCTTAAAGTTTTTTAGGAGATATAGTACTGGACCTAAAACACTGCCTTGAGGTACACCAGCCTTAATTTCTCTTAATGTTGAGTACGTTGTTTCTTGTTTAATTCTGAAAAATCGCTGTAGAATATACGACTCCAGTATTTTTGAATACTGCTTCGGCAGTTGCTTTTGTAATTTATGGATCAATCCTTTGTGCCATACTTTGTCGAAAGCTTGTGATATATCAAGAAATACTGTAGAGCATACCTACTTTTTTCTCTTCAAAAGCATTTTCAATTTTATCAGTGATTCTATGCACTTGGCCAATTGTTGAGTGTTTATTCCCGAACCCAAATTGATGGCTCGGTACTAGCAATTTGTCTACAATAATATTTTGCAGGCGTTTTACTAGCATCTTTTCGAATAGTTTGGACAACATTGGTAGTATCGATATTGGCCTATATGAGGTTACTTCGCTAGGTGGTTTACCTGGTTTTGGAATCATTATAACCTCCGCGACCTTCCATATGCTTGGCACATATCTTAATCTAAATACAGCGTTTATGATCTGCGCTAGATGTTTCAGTATTTTTTTTGAGAATTGTTTTAAAATTTCCCCCGTTATTAAATCAAACCCTGGGGCCTTTTTTATGTTTATACCTACTTTTATTTCTTTGGCAAGTTCTGTAGACGTAATCGCTCGAATTGGTACATCTTCCTGGCACGTTTCTTGCATTCCTTGATAGTCTTTATCTTCATATGGTTGGAAGACGCCTTCAAGATGCTCAGCAAAAGCATTTGCTTTTTCTTGACTGCTTTTTGCCCAGTTTCCTTCTCTGGTTTTCACTGGTGCGATGTGAGCTGTTGGCCTGTTCATTTTCTTTGATGCCTTCCAGAGCGAGTAGTCAGTACTACCATCATTTGTTAGGCCTGTAAGGTATTTTTTTAGTGACTCATTTCTGAATTCAATTATTGATTTTCTGAGTTTACTATTTAGCCTGTTTAGTTTGTTTTTGTCAATTGGAGCCCTTGTTTGTTGCCAACGTTTTCTAGCTTTTCTCTTTTCTGCAATAATTTCACATATTACAGGAGGGTATGAATTTTGTTTTATTTTGTTTTTTATTTTTGGAGTTGCAGCCCATGCAGTTTTTTGTATATTGAGTGTAAATATATATTTAAAACAATGATTTCTCTGGGGCTCTTTTATTTAATTTTGAAAGAGCAGGGCACTTAGCTGTATCTTTTAACTGTTTGCGACGGATTCATTAGCATCCTGTAGTGACTTTAAAGACTGATTACAATTACCTATGTTATTATTGTACATGTATTGGTGCCTTAACTTCATTATATGATGCTGGGGTCACCAGAAATACAATTAATGATCAGTTCCACGCCAGTATATCACAATTCATCATGTCGGATGTTTTTTTTAAAGGCATATAACTTCGAGTTGAAATAAAACACAAAAAATCTTTTCAATGTCCATCAATTTAGCTCTCTTTTTGGAGGATGTGGTCGCCACGGCCGGTTCGACTAAAGCCAAGTCTAGAAGTGCAATTTTCAACAACTTTTTCGAGCATCTGGGGCCGTATGTCGGCAATAACATTACGAATGTTGGCTTCCAAGTCCCTTAAAGTTTCTGGTTTATTAGCGTAGACGAGCGACTTCACAAATCCTCCAAAAGAATATACCAATGGTGTCAAATAACACGATATTGGTGGTCAATTAACAGGTCCATTCCGCGAAATTATGCGCTCATCGAATGTTTCCTTCAATAAATCGATTGTGACGTGCGCTGTGTGGCATTTAGCGCCGCCTTATTGGAACCACATCTCATCCACATTCATGCCATCCAATTCTGGAACAAAATCTTCGGTTATTATGGTACTATTCCGGTCTCCATTAACGAAAACTGACTCTCCAGCATCATTTCGGAAGAAGTATGGACCAGTGACTCCACCAGCCCATAGATCACTCCAAATATTCAGTTTTTGTGGATGTAATGGCGTCTCAAGGGTCTCACGTGGATTCTCTTCACTGCAAATGCGGCTTGATGATGTAGCCATTCAACAAAAAATGAGGCTTATCACTGAACAACATTTTGCGATGAAAATCAGCATCGAAATCAATCTCATTTTCGGCAAATACACCAAAATCACGACGCATTGCATGGTCTCGCGGCTTTAATTCTTGCACAAGCTGGATCTTGTACGGTCGTAAGCCAAGACCTTTGCGCAAAATCGTCCATACAATTGATGGGCAAAGCGGCGAATCGATTAATTCGGGTCCTCTTCAACACTTTGCTCTACAGCGGAAGTTGTTTCTTCGGTGCGCACTGTTCGACGTCTCTGCGGATGCGTATCATCACATAAAGTAAACGCAGTGCGAAAACGATCCATGGTTAACCGAATTAATTGCTCTGATGGACGATTATGTCGACCATAAAATGGAGGGAGCTTGCGGAAAACTTCGCGAACTGAACCAATATTTTCGAAAAAGTTTACACAATTTGCAAGCGTTCTTCATTTGTCGACCTATTTATGATGAAATGGCAAACCAAACTGAACATAATTGCCATTAGAGTGTCCCGATATGACCACAAAATGTCAGTTTTATCCCTTTTCGGAAAACTAACCCGTAAAAAAAACACCTTTTACTTCTAGCATCGGTTAGGTGCAAGCATTCAGCATCTGTATAAAGGTGCGCTGGTAATACAATACCGTTTCACCTACTTATTTGTCTCACTCATCGTTAGCATTCAACAAACAACAATGCTCGTACCTTACACTAACCTCCTGTGCTGAATGATGAGTATTTAATCGAACCTCCAACTGTTATCGAATCTATGCTCGCCTATAATCGTTCTTTCGGCGGCGATAATTGAATACAATGAGAGCACAGGATGATGTTTCTACATGAACATGTGCACTCCATTACCCCACATCATCCCAATCATCATCATCATTGGCATTGACCAACATCCATGTTCAGCACAATTTCCTTCGAAAGAAAGTAAAATTCCGGAAGTATAACACGAGCCCTAATTATCAATGCCCTACTAGGTCAGAGGGAGTTAACTAGATTTCCACCTTCTCCTGGTACCGAGCAATGATAAGCACGCAGCAGCGTCAAATAACCGAAACGGATGCGAGACCCTATGTCGTCACATTAAAAACTCGTAACGCATCACAGGTGCTAGCCAGCAGTCGGCGTTTTGAAGTACCGGCGCGAGATAATTTCACACATGAAAATGTGCAATTACACATAAGTGTAGGTACATGTGCGTGGAGTTGTCATTGGCGCTTGACCAGAGCGCGTCGTGCAACTCCGCGCGCCAACCCAACCAAGTAGCCTTGAGTTGAGCACCATACGACTTGGACGATTATCAACCTATTTGTTGGTAGATGTAGGTAGTAGGTAAGCTAACATTACCGCTGCTACCTCTGATGATGATGATGATCACACACCCCGCCAGACGATCGGCTGCCCAGCGGATTGCGCGCCAACTCATATACACACTCTGGCTCCTCCGAAATGAGATAATGTGTGTATTGCGGAGGCACTCACATTAAATTACCCCCACCGGAGGTGGCCATTAAAATAGAAAATTGCCGGCCAGAGCGCTATAATCGCCGGAATTTTAAAATTAATACCTGGGACGAGCATGTGTATGGGCAAAACGTATCAGACCTCCAACAAGTTGCTGATTGCCGTTTGTGTGCTGAAGTGGCATGGCGTCAATATGGGGCGGTCAATTGGATGTGGAAACACCACCAAAGTTCTACCCCTTCTTAGTACAGTTCCTTGGCGTAACCACTTTGAAGAGTCCGTTTAGTTGAAACGAAACATCTTCGTGGTGCTATCGAAGGCATTTGCATAAATGCCATTGACCAGACACCCTAACTGGTGACGAAGTCAACTCTCCCGGAGTATGGGTATAGATGCAGAACATAAAATAAGGAGTGAACGTGAATGTGAATGTGAACCCTTCCTTGCAGAATGTTTGCGCAACCCTTGTTTACTTGTTTTGTGTGTTTGCTGGGAGGCGGGTTACTCGGGCGATAATCTTTCAGATCGGCTTTTAGGGCTTCCAGGGTTCCGTAGACGTATACGCATTTCCATAAAATGTTTATTAAGATAACTGTTTTTGTTGTAAATTAGTCGGATTCTCTGTCGCCTTAGTTGGAACGTCTTAACGGGTAAGATTAAGTGCTAAAGGAGCACATGTAATCTCTCATCTACGTCGTGGTGGAGTAAACAATGAGTATGGGAGCCATTGTTTCTTCAGCCAGACACAAAGGCGAAAATAAGACGCATGAAGTAGACCTCCACCACCCTAACCACTTTAAAGGGCAATTACTGCTGCATAATCGCATCGAAGGATGCGGTCTTTTAAAGACGCTCACCCTGTGTATGATTTGAGAATTTTTTATGTTTTCCTCTTTTGTGTCAAAAAGGAGCTATGTTGGTGTAATTAGACAAAATCTGAGTTACATGTAATTAAATTTGAACATTTTAAACGACACCATGGATATTTCATTTAATTCTTTTAAGGACAGAAGAGGCTTATTGGTTTTCAAAAATTGTTCGATATGATGTTCTCAAATGTTCGGTTAGGTTAGGTTTGGTTTGTCTGTTGATAGGGAAGTCGATTTTTGTCATTCATTATCACACTCAGGTCACTTATTATGATATCCATTGGGTTTTCAAGTGTTTAGGTAGCACCTTCATTTTTCTTTTTGAGGTCTACCTTACAAGACTCTTTTCAGACGGAACTAAAAAGTTGCAGTGCCTCAGAAAGGGAAGGGTATCTTCGTTTCTTCCTTCTTTACAGCAATCTCTACAAAGGTCTTAACTCGTAATATATTAGAAGGATTTTCAATTTATGGAATTTGCTTAAGTTCTGTCCAATAAATTTTTGTGCAGCGACCTAGGGATTACTGCGTTGAAATACTTAGCACGGATCGGTCATTTAGACACGAATGTCAACATCTTTAAAATTCCTCTGACTCGTGAGATGCTTCTCAAATTTTTAGTTTGGAATTGACGTTATGGTATTGCACCTGAAATGCTCCAAAGCAACAGTGGGAGGATCATCTCATGGCTCAAGGCAATTTTATTTTTATAGGTTGCCCGTGGCTAATGGTTGGTTGTTGCAGAACTATCGTAGACACTGATTGACTTTAACTTTGCAATGTTCAGTAGTTCGAACTCTGACTACAACATCAGTAGTGCTAATTTTTACCTCTTAGGAATCTAAAGGGTTAGTTAGGCTCCTTGAACAGAGATTGTGGCGGATGAACCGAAAAGCCAACGGCTGCGCTCAATCCATCAGTGGACATTGATGGCCCCGTGATCTATGGGTATCTAATAAACTGTAACTTTCCCCACAGGTTGGGGGTTGGAATTTGGGTTAAATACCTGCCTATAGAAAAAACCTATTGTAACGAAGCATACAATAGCCTCGGAAAGAACTGGTTTAATGGTTGACTACCCTATTAAACGAAAAAAGGACAACGACGTTCGTATCTGCACCTGAAATGTGAGAATATTAAAAAGGAGAGGTTTAAACGAACAACTAGCGGAAGCCCTGAACTTCAGCAACTGATACGCTAGGTTTCTGGCGCCCACCAGCAAAAACCCCTGGTTTGATGGGGAATGCCAACAGATGCTCGCAGCCAAGAACGAGGACTACTAGGCTAAGCCTCAGGTGAAGAAGAGAGCTGCCATTGAGCTCGTTGGGGAAAGAAGAAGGGAAGAACACCGCCTCTTCAAAAAGAAGAAAAAAGAGCAAGAAAAGTGCGCAATCAAGGATGTAGAGAGGTGCCACTCCAGGAACGATGGTCGCAAGTTTTACCAAAGTGTAAAAAAGCCAAGGATACGGGGCTCGACCAGAATCCTGTCGAGATGAACGAGGAAATATCGTAGTTAATACTAAGTCGATATTGACGGCTATGACGAACAACATTCCGCTGTCAGGCAGAACGAAACATTCAATATTGGTGACGCAAGCAAAATCTACCAGTCAACCGACCAAAGTGAAGAGATGATAGCTATATCTAAACTCAAGCTTAAAAAGTCTTAGGGAAATGAGCTTTATAAATCCGGCGGAGATGAGAATTGGCAAGTAACATCCACCAACTCAGGCGTTCAGGCGTTCACATATTACAGCCGATAGGATCTTGTAGGCGATGTTGACGAAACTTATGAATCTGTAGTTTGCGCAGTTAAGAAATTCTCCTTTTTTTGTGGATCGGGCAAACGATGCTGAGGTTCCATCCTTCAGGCAGTTGGTGGATATTATTTACCAAGTCATCTCTGCCGGCTTTACAAAGTTCAGCGGGAAGCGGTCATATCCGGTAGCCTTATTAAGCTTGAGTTAAAATATTTCTATCCTCACTGCACTCAGGTCGGGTAGTTGCCATATTGAATGGTTAGTTCTGCCTGACTTCTGCAGAAGTAGTTCTTCCTTGTCCTCAGCACCGACTCCGTCTCAACTACGATATTTCCTTGCTCATCTCGACAGGATTCTGTTCAAGTCTTGTATCCTTGGCTTTGACGTTTTACACTTTGGTAAAACTTGCGAACATCGTTCCTGGAGTAGCATCTCTCTATACCCTCGATTGCGCGGTTTTCTTGCTCCTTTCTGAAAAGTCTATGTTTTCTGAACTGCTAAAGATGTCTTCTCTTCCTAACTTTGCGTTAAAGTCTCACAGCACGGTTTTCTCAAGGAGCTCATAGAAGAAATTCTTAGCTATATAATTTTTTTCCTCCGTTGGGGCGTGAGCGTATACAAGGCTTATGTTGGCGAATTTATCCTTGATGCGGACTGCGTTCGCTAATGTCTTGGAAACATAAGACTTTTTGGGTTAGTCTGGCACTTATAACAAATCCGCATCCGAATAGTCGCTGTTTCTGCTCACTATAATTCCTATTTCCTGGATGGCGAGAATGTCTACTTTGTAGCTTTAGGGCTTCCGCTAGTTGTTCGCTTGCACCACCTCCCTTTTTTCGCTTAGCAGGGCCGTCAACAATAAAATCAGTCATTTCCGAGGCTGTTGGTTGCGTCGTAACGAGAGGATTTTTTCCATGAGTGGGCAGTTTTCCCAAAACACAATCCTCAACCTGGAATTCTAGTACCAATATATCAGATACCCCTAGGACACGGGGCCATCAGTATCCATATCAGGATTGAGCGCTGATGTTCGCCTTTCGGTTCATCCGCCACCATCTCTGTTCAATGTGCTGACTAACCGTTGAAATTTTTAGACAACCTGTTGTCCGAACAAGTCGAAGCAGCTTGTTTAGGTTCCCTGGGACATCAGGCCGGAAATTCATTCCGTGCCGTTCTGACCCGGCTGTTTATAGCGTTGCTGTTTTTCGTCGTGTTATCAACACTCGCGCTTATCGTTTAGCAAGTCAAATCCAAATCCGGTTGGATGAGACAAATACCCGATAGTTACCACTTGGAGGTTACAAATAAGCAGTTGCTGTGTAGTCAGAGTTACAACCCCTGGGCATTGCCAAGTTAAAGCCAATCAGAGTCTACCCCCGTTCTTCAACACCCAACCAACCTATCTGCAACATAGCCGTCCAAAATTACTTAAATGATTTGTTATCGCCTACCATCCTTAACCTTATCTTATACCAAATTGTACATGTAACCGACAGACTTTATGCCACGTTGACCTTCTTAAATTGATTACCTACCAACTTTAAAATTATCCAAGACCAATGTGAGAAAAACCCGTCGCTAAAAATGTCATCAATCCATAGCTTTAAATGCTTGACGATTTGTTATCCCACTCATTCTTCAAGTTGAGGATATCTGTCATTAGCATTGATTAATTCCTCAAGTTATTTACATATAAAAACAATCAATCACAACCTTAATGCAGATCGTAGCCCAGGATTTTGGAATACTTCCAGAGGTAGCATCATCATCATCTCCGCCCACCGCTTTAACAGCCCTGGAACATATATAAAAGACTACCACTCGTATGTATCCCTAATATCATTCAGATGTAAACAAAAATAATGCAGGAACTAAAAATGCCTCTGCTCCTTTTCAAAAAAAAAAAAAAAAAATAGGCTGGCACTACCACCCAACAACAACATTGAGGAAATACACGAAAATAAAAACAATCAACTTAGAGAAGAAATTAGGAAAAAGGATATAATTAAGGCTATCATCGTTAAGTATCCAGAAAACTAATGATAGCAAAGCCAATTGTCCCACAGTCCAAGCACAAAGCTCACCCCAGCAAGGACGAACTAATTTCTATGCGTATCCATCAATCCCTTGTAGTCTCTTACCCCATGGCCGTCTGTCCATTTGTTTGTGGGTGGCTTCCACTGGTTTTGGCACGTGGAGTTTCATCTAGACAGTCTTCGGTCGACCGTTGAAGGGACGTAGCTTTGTGTGGGAACTTTTCTGGAAACGTTTCAATTAACTGTCTTTGGTTCGCGAGGCTGGAGACTAGCACGCACGGTGACCTTTTTACGGTGCTCCATTTTATTACGTGGAAACAGAAGCGTTAATGGCTCTGACATCAGGATACACATCATCCCGTGTTACGTGTATAAGGGATGTTGGTGATGATGATTTTTCTGGTTTCGTTCTCTTACTCTTCGCCTGACCGGAATAGAAGTTTTATCTTAATTTTCCGTTGTCGTTCTTGGTGTTTGTCTAAAGCAAGGCATCGTGGGCTTTGTGCGGCAAGGACTTCGTAGAGGCGGGGTGAAATAAGGAGGAGATTATTTTGATAAATTACTCTGCAGCAAATATCCTTGATGTTGTACAATTACTTGGAGTTTTTGAAGTTGGCTACTACCGTGGAACGTGGGATAGCACAGAGCGATGTAAAGTCTGGTTTATTGGGCATCAGTTTGATGGTACGAGTTGTACCAGTGGGGCCGAAAAGAATTGTTATGAATATGTGGAAAAAGAATTGAAGGTTTTCATAGATCAATGAGAATCAACTCGCAATTTGCTAATAACACTCGTCAACAAACAATTTTGATAATTTTGATTCGATAAGGTTCAAAGTTTTGATTTCCATAAAGCTTTTGTAGTATTTCTGGGGGGATCTTCAGCATTTTTCAAGTCTTGCGCAACTAGCCTGTCGAAGATTTATTGTTTGTAAATTCGCGGTGACTTCATGGTATTGTCACTGTGGAGCTTTTAATATTCTTTTGACAGTAAGTGTGGGAATATACAATAACCCAATGCTACGCTTAATGTTCGAAGCAATCTGAAAATGTATCTGTAGACCAGTCGCTCTCGAAGCATAACAGAAACAAGCAATCAATATATAACGGGTGATTTTTTAAGCGTAGTATTTTTAAAGATCGATTAAACCACTCAAATTTGCATCAAATATTCAAAAATATTAATTTTAATCGATAAATAGGCTTTTGCCATTTACGTTTTATAGACCACATCATGTAAATGTTGTCCGCGGCTCCGTATCAAGTGGTCCATTCGGAAAGTCCAATTTTGCGTCACTTTTTCGAGCATTTCGGCCTATATTTCACGAACTACGCGTGTTATGTTATCCTGGAAGGCTTCAGTCGTGTTCGGCTTGTCCACATAGACTAACGACTTTACATAATCCCAAAAGAAATAATCAAGAGGCGTTAAATTGCATGATCTTGGCGGCCAACTGACAGGGCCATTTCAAGAGATAAACTGCTCACCAAATTCATCCTTCAACATTTCCATTGTTTCACGAGCTGTGTGGCATGTGGCACCGTCTTGAGAAACCACACCAAGTTCAACTCAGCCAAAAGAAGTCGCGTATCATAGCTCGCTTTTGATGGTAACTTTTCTTCCATGGTCGTCTTTGAAGAGAAATGGACAGATGATGCTACCAGCCCATAAACCACACCAAAATGTCGTTTTTTCTGGATGCATCGGTAGTTCTTGTATGACATGTGGCCGTTCATCACCCCAGATTAACGTATCCGTTGAGCCAGAAATGAGCCTCATCGCTGAATAGGATTTTTCGATAAAACATTGGATTTGCACTTTTTCACAGAGCACGAATTTTGATAATAAATTTCAATATTTTGCAATCGTTGCTCGTTTGTAAGTCTTTCCATTATTAAATGACAGAGTATTGTGAAAACTTTTAACTTTGACAGATGACGTTCGGATGGCATTACTAACCAGTGCAGCCAACTTCAAAAAAAATCACCTTTGTATATAAATAGTGTGAAAAACGTATGGTAATTCATCAATTGGGGAGACTGGGCCGATGTGGCTGACAGTTTTTTAAAGAAAACCCTCCGGAAAAGTCGGAAAATTTAAAAAATCTAAAATTTATTTTTTGTATGGAATTTTGTGTGCAATTGTCGTGATGATATTAATCGGATTCCCCATTATTTAACTGATTGGCTATTTGAAAGGAAAAATTCTTAATGGAAAACTCGGAAAATTCTGAAAATTTTAATTTTTTGTTTTTGGACGAAATTTTGATGATGTGATGATTGATGTGCTCACGCACTAACCATCGACGGGCTCAGTGGCGTGATGGGTTCCATTGGGTCTGGGTTCCATTCCCAGCCGTAGCAACACCAAAATTATGTTTACTGGCCCTCCTCTCGTGATGATCTGACAAAACATCCGAGTAGTATCAATTGTCGTGAATAGCTTATCTAAACTTAGCCGTTCGGATTCGGCATGAAACAGGAGGTCCCGCCATCATGCAAAGAAGTACACACGCACACATGAATGGTTGTGAGAAAAAAAAAGCTAGGCCCTGGGTACTAACGAGCCTGTTGCGCCATAATTTTTTTTTTTTTTTATGATTGATGTGAAATTGTGGAGAAGTTAACGATATAAATAATAGATGGCGTTGTGCTGCGAGCAATGCCACAACCCGATAGATTGCGTTTTAACAGGTGTCCTTTTCGCATGATGATTTCTCTGACATTACCTAGTATAAACTGGTATAAACATTCATATGAGATGGCTACAATTCACAACAGCAACTGCAACAACAACATCAGTTGCAACAACAATAGCAAATACAACAGCTATTGGATACCCCGACTCCAACAAGGAACACTTTAGTTCCATCGACATCTGCTTGTGCTTTGGGAGCAATCCCACATGCAAACGATGGTGAGCAAAGGGAAAGGTTTGAAAAATTGTCCTAATGAGACTTGAAGTTTTCGGGGGAACGCTGTGGTGCTTCCGTTAATTCCTTCCTCGAACGGGTGGAGGAATTGCTATAGAAGCACATGGAATCAACGAGGGTCAACTTTTTCGATCAGCTGTCGAACTTTTTTCTGGGAAGGCACTTCTTTGATTTAGGACAATGAAAAGATCGGTCTAATCGATCGTGTCAAGAGTTGGTGAGGGAACTTAAGTTGCACCAAATTATGATGATCCCTTAATAGAGGAAATTAGGCGTCGTACCCAGTATATATGTTGCCATCATGCAAATCATGTTTGGTAGGTATGCTGATCCATTGACAGAACGGCGAATGTTAGCCATTTCGCAAAAGAGCAAAGCACCATAGTTAAACGGAGAAACCTTTGGCATACACATCCAACGAAATCCTGGTTGTCAAAGCAACCATCAGCATCGGCCTATGAAATGCTTAATTTGCAATGGGGAAGGTGATTTTTCTAATACCTGTTCTACTCCTAGGCGTTGTTACGGTTGTGGTACTATTGGGACCACATGTAGAGAATGCGGACGCTGTAACCCTCAAACTTCAGGTAACCGGAACAATCAACGGTACCCCAGTACTAGTAATACTCAATGGTGTTCTCTGACTGGAAATAACCAACGATTTTCCGATGACAATTCTCCCCTTTCTGGCCCGAATGGAACGCAACACTTGCAGCCTTCTGTAGTAGGAGGTGCAGAGCAGGTGTCCTGATCGATAGTCGTGCAATAACCATCGGGGTCAGGTTACTCTTTGCGGACTCCTGGGACAGCAGGTCAGGAGAACCGCCTTTTTAATTAGGTCGCCTGCTGGTGAACAGTCTGGGGTAATTCATTTAGGTTTCACTCTGGAGGTGGGATAGATAGGCTTCCATATTTATTAGTTAGCATTTATGGTAATAACATGTTAGGTCTGTTAGATAGTAAAGCTTCGAGCAGAATCATATGTAGGGACGGTTGGGAAAAACTTAAAGATTTAGGTCTCTCTCGAAAGAAGAGCCTTTTTAGGTCCGTTGCTTTAGCAGACGGAGTGGGTAGAACAGTCTTAGGTGAAATTACTCTGCCAATAGTAGTGCAAAATAAATCTATCTTAATGGAATGGCTGGTAATTCCATCTCTCCCCAATGTCCTGATTTTAGGTGCAGATTTTTGGGTACTGCCGATAATTGTCCCGGATTTGAGCTCAGGCATGTGGAATTTCTCGAGTCAAGCATTACGATTTTCCGAAAATAAGTTTGCGTGAGATTATCCACAGATATGACACATATCTGCTTGACAATGTTCGTCGTCCAAGATTTGATTGCATAGTATGACGATGCGATCAAACATTGGACGACGTACAGGTCGTGCAATAATTTGTCAGAATGTTTGCGGTAATCAAACACAGGAGGAACGTAGAGAATAAAATTAATAAAGACGTGCCAATATTGCATAGGCTGGGGCTGCACAATCAACACCTATAATTCGACAAAATGTTACTAACGGGTGTTTTTTTAGAGGTTGGTTTTTCGAATAGAGATAAAACTGACACTTTGTGGTCAAATCGGGCAACTCTTACGTCATTTATGTTCAGTTTGGTTTGCCATTTCATCATGAATAGGTTGACAAATTCCAATTTTTTTTCCAAAATAATGGTTCAGGTTTCGAAGTTCACCGCAAGCTCCATCCATGTTTTGGTCGACATAATCGCCCATCAGAGCAATTAATTCGGTAAACCATGGACCGTTTTTGCACTACGTTTACTTTATGTGATAATACGCATCCGCAGACACGTCGAACAGTGCGCACAAAGTGTTGAAGAGGACCCGAATGAATCGATTCGACACCGTGCACAGAAATTGGAGCTTTGTCCATCAACTTTTTGGAAGATTATAAGCAAAGTTCCTGGCTTATGACCTTACAAGATCTAGCTTGTGCTAGAATTAAAGCCTCGAGACCATCCAATGCGTCGTGATTTTGGTTTGGTAGAGCATTCCATATTCGTGTTGTTCGGTTTATGTACGAATCTCTGTATATCAGCGTTCGTCCGAAGATTGGCTTGAGGGTAAACTGATTTGCATTCAATGGGAGGAACGCAGCTGGCTATTTCATTTGAGCATTGGTTGTTAAAATATAGCGATACAACAATATAAGGCAGGAGATATTTCGACTATGCTCGGGAGAAAGTAAAGAGTTCGCTATTCTAATGTCTCCTATAAGTTTTTTTTCGCACGCGTTGGAATCCAAGACGTTCGCGCAATGCGTATCCATTAACCTCTCGATTAATAACATACCACCAGCATCGAATGTCGAAGAACAATCACAACGATGCCAACAAACCATTAAATCAGCCGCAACTAATGTGATAAGTTTCTCGCACCCACCAGCAAAAAACCCCTGGTTTGATGAGGAATTCCGACAGATGCTCGCAGCCAAGAACCAGGCCTACTAGGCTAAGCTGCAGGTGAATACGAGAGCTGCCATTGAGCTCCATAGGCAGAGAAGAAGGGAATAACACCAGCTTTTCAGAGAAAAAAAGAGCAACAAAAGCGTGCGACCGAGGATATAGAGAGGTGCAACTCCAGGAACAATGTTCGCAAGTTTTACCAACGTGTAAAACGTCAAAACCAAGGATACAAGGCTCAAACAGAATCCTGTCGATATGAACAAACAAATATCGGCGTTGGGACACAATCGATGATGAGGATATGGAAGAACCACATCTGCAGACTGTTAAACGGCAACGACGAACAGCATTCCGCTGTCAGGCAGAACGAACCATTCAATATTGGCAAAGACAGCTAAAACTGCCAACCAATCGACCTGAGAGAAGTGAGGATAGCAATATCTAAACCCAAGTTTTATATGGTTGTCGGAAATGACGGCCTCCGAACTGAGCTTTACAAAGTTGTGATGTCATAGCCACGTTTGCTAGTATAGAGAAGGAAGAGGCTTAGCAGTAAATGTCGGCAAGACAAGATTAGAAGGGTGATATTTCTTACGTCGATTAAGGAAACCTAGACATTCCAAAGTAAGCCGTTACTAACACACATACCTAGAGAGTTTTCCAGTTTCTTCGACTTAGGTGCCCTCATGGATAATGGCTCTAGATTTTGGTTTCGCTTTAACGACAGAAGACAGCATGTGTTTTGGAAGCACTGAATTCTGCTCTGTTGGACTTACCCCATTTGATGATGATGTCAAGGTCGGAATTGAATGAGCTTAACATATATATTTTCGTTTAGAGTCCACGTTCGAAGATGAGGGACGTGGACCTGAAAACGAATATGAGAAGCTGGGAATAGTGTCATCAGCGAAGGCATGAATTGGATTTGAAGTTGCAGACGGTAGATCATTTATAAAAATGATAAAGAGAGTCGGGAACAAAACTGACCCTTGAGGGACACCAGAATTTATTTGGTGAGTTGCAGACTTGAATCCGTCCAATACAACTTGAAATCATAACAACTTGAATCCATAGAAGAAGTTTTTCATCGATTCCAAATGCACGCATTTTCGACATAAGGGTTGATGCCAAAAGCTGTCAAATGCTTTTGAAATATCAAGTGCAACAATGTTACTTTCTCCACCATGTTGGATTGATTGGTTCTACTTTTCGGTGGGATATCTCATAAAATCACCAGCGGACTTGTTGCTGCGAAAACCATACCGCTGGTCAATGAGAAGTTTTCGTGTTTCGAGATATTTCATAAGCTGATGATATATCAGCGTTTCCATGACCTCGGAAAGGAGGGTCGTAAGTGCAATTAGTCGGCAGATTGTGAGAGAAGAAGATGGATAGAATAGCTTACGCTGTGGATTGCGTAGAAATACGCCTCTTCAGAATAATGTGGAATATACCATCTGGACCAGCGGACTTGTGAATGTCAAGATCAAACAAATCTCTTGCAACTGTACGAGTACGAAAGTGAATTTTTCCCATAGAATGATCTTCGTTCTCAAGTACAGGAGGAGACTGGGCTTTGTCTAAAGAGCTGACAGCTGGAATGTCATTGTGAAGGAGTGTCTGAACTGATGATGAGGCCGAATTTGTTACATTTTTGACAATTGACCAAAAGTTTTTACTACCTCTGGGACATTGTAGAATGTTTTGCCTCAACTTTTGGTCGTAGAATTTGACACGTTTTAAATGGGAATTACAGTCAAATCTGGCTGGTTTGTTCGGTTTTCCTCTGTTGGATTGGTCTTGTATAACCCAAAGTTTGCTTGTCTCAACCTGATCGCTTCTTTCAGCTCAGGTCTTACCACCCTTTTGCCAAGGAGTAGGATGTATGATGTCATATCAGCAGCAGCATCCACGTCACTATCGAGGAAAAATAGTGACCAGTTGAAATTCCTAAAAAAAAAACTGTTTAATGGTTCCCAATTGGCTTGGCCACTGTTTTTGTTTTTTAAATCTGTGGTTGGAGTAAGAAAAATTTGATGACACAGTGATCTGACGAACCTAGAGGCGAAATGTATATGCTTGGCTAGAAGGTGTGCTCTGCCCTGGGCCAGTGAAAGTACTGGAAAGTAAACAAACAAAACCAGAGAATTGGTTTGTCATGAAAACGACTGAAACGTCCATGATCGGGCTTAAGCAAATTGAATCGTTGAGAATAACATCGACTGGCTTAGGGCACTGCATCATCATACCACGGATGTTTCTTTTTCAAGGCTGCTGGTAGTCTTCTAACCTTAGTTTATCAGTGCTGATTTTACTCTGAGTTAAAGCAGATCATTTAATAGAGAGTTGGCTCACGAAGGTTGTTGGATTAACTCTGAACAAACTCATGCTTTTTAAGTTAACTCGAAGTTTATCCTGATACTTGGATGATATTGTACTAAAATCATGACCCTGGGGTTCAACCTGAAGTCTCTTTTTCTATGCCATAAATGAGTTGTTTTCATTGGATAGCGGAGCTCTGAATTTGGCTGCCTCGCAAAAATGGTCCGAGCCAACCGCCTATAAATTAATGTACCCCTCATGTTAATCTTTAAAAGGTCAATTTGGCTGACGGACAATTCGATTGGCAGGTTGCTTTGAGAGTTGTAAGTCGAGGAAACCTAGCACTTTTTATCACAGGTGTTGTAAGCTTCTGTGAAGAATGGTAGTCCTATGTTGAGGCTGTACTTTTTAACTTATAATGTATGGCCCAAAACCTATGACATTCAGACTGGTCAAGATCGACTTAACTTCTTTAATTACTGAAATGATTTCGATTTGAATAAGAGGATCATACTTTACCGCCTCCCTACGTAAGTTCACCAAAAGCATAGGTTTTAGCATTTCTTCAGCACAAGCATGTTATTTTATCCTGTTCCATCTTCCCTTTATTTATCCTGTCGAATTTGCCACTAAGCTCGAGGTAATTAGTTATGGAATAATACTACGTGAGGACCTATGCTCAAATAGATCGTAGTACCACTCAAGAAGCCACATAAACTTCTCCTCGATGACAATATGTTGCCTTATCGTATCAACTGTATGATAACACTGGTGCTAGAAACGGACAAAATGGAATTAAATCTTTTAAATTTGGATAGCAATATTTAAAGTAACTTAATTATTTTCTTTGAACAACCAATTTTTTATTTTTATACAACCAATAAAAATATATAAATGCCTCTTACACTCAACTTTTAAAAAATCCACTTTCCACGCTTTTGTTTATTAGAATCCATAATGGAAGACCCTAGTTCCATTCGAATTCTAGCAAACCACCATGATGTTCTTTTAGCATTTTAGTTAACTCGGAATAAAAAACATCGAAAAACCGAAAGGGGTGGTCATCACCCTCTGAATGAACCCACTGTTGTTTTCCCCCATACCATCGCCGACCTTTTATAGACACGATTGAAAAGACCGCGTCGGGGACAGTGTCATCATTAATATTTATGACAGGGCAACTGGCGATAGATCTGTTCTGCGGTCTGTTGGATATTTTCATTGTGTTTTACATTCACTGTGTCATTCAACCACACAGTGGCAGGGTACCACCGATGGCTCTGGTTCTTAGCACAAATTGAATATTAACTCAACGAAAGGATAACAGGCAAAAATACTCGTAAAATTATTCAAAATAAGTCAAAATACACCTGATGGATGGCGTTGGAATAGGGAGTCAAAGTTGTCTCCCCGAACCGACACCCATACTTTTTGTACTGCAATCACCTGTCGATGGCCGAATTAAATTGATTGAAATTCATCATTTTATCTGCAGCCTGGCTGTTGTTTTACACCAAATTATTCAGATTTTATAATTCAATCGTGATGGAATGAAATGTTTTGCTTTTCCCGCTTCTCTATCATTTTCTGACTCCTGTGAGTCCTGTCAGGCTTCACGATATGGGCGTACGAACAAATCGCAGATATTCGCTTCATCAATCACGCAAAATGACAAACAATTCACACCATTCAAGCGATCCGACGAATGCGATACTGCCCGCCTGTCTATGCCGTCCGTCAACCCCTCGTTTGGTTTCACAGTCATTTTTCTTTCTACCCTTAGCGAGAGTGTTTGCAACTGTCAGGAGGATTATTCGCAGCATCTCATCATCATCATCGTCGTCGTCGTTGTAGTCATCATCCCCTTAGCCGGGATAAATCGATTAAGGAGAAGAAAACTGCTGATGCGTTTTGCGGAGAAGTGAAGACGATTTGTGCGTTTTAGAGCATGTAGATAGTTTCGCTAATCATCATCTACTTTTGGACTATCATTCGATATTTATTCGATAATAATTGCGTTAAAGAAGTGTTGAAGTGAAATGTTTATGTAGCGTTTAGGAAGAGGTTATGATTGATCCATTTAATGTTTCAAATGTCTCCAGCTATAACATAACAACCTAGCTGTCTCCAGTTGCGCACTCTAAGTTGGTTGAGGTCGGTTTCTACTTGTGCATGCCTCTGAAGGCGAAGTATTTCTCTCCTGCGTCCGACGACTGTCTAGAAATCGAAGACTTTGCGAGCCGGAGTATTGGTGTCCATTCGTTCTACATGTCATAACCATCTTAAACGGCCAATGTGGAGTTTTTTTTTTTTTTGAACAGAAGCATATCGCTGTATAGCTCGTATCTTGGTTGAAACTTCGTCTCCATAGCCCGTCAAAGCAAACGCGACGGAAGATTTTTCGTCTCGAATCGACCAAGGATTTCTTCATCTTCTTCTTCATTTCTTCGTAGAGCAGGACTAAGATGATCAGAGTCTTGAGGGCTTTACTACTGAATTGCCTTCTTCGACCCAAGAAACAGCTGGCAAGAGTAATTCTTCATTTAATTTCTGATGAGATGATGCTGTCAGAGTTAATAGCGGAGCCGATGTAGACAATGTTGACGCTCTGTTTAATTCGTCGATGTTGCGTGCCCTTCGTGTTGACAGCATATACCTAGTCATTGCCCTCATTTACTGTTAAATCCATTTTTGCCGCTTCCTTCTCCATACAAGCAAACGTGGCTATGACATCAGGTTGAGTCCTACCAATGATGTCAATATCGTTGGCGTATGCTAGTACATGCACCGATTTTTGTAAAATAATGCCTCTGGTATTGGCTTGGGAGTTTAGCACAATCCTCTCATAAATCAAATTGAAGAACACACATGACAGCGCATCGCCTTGCCTAAATCCTTTTTTGGTATCGAATGTGTCGATGAGGTCGTTTCCTGACCCTGATGGAGCAGCAGAGTTCTCCATCGTCATCCTACACAAGCGGACGAGTTTGGGTGGTATACTAAAACTAGACATGGCTCTGTACAGCTCGTCTCTATAAATGCTGCCATATGCGGCTTTGAAATCGATGAATAGGTGGTGGGTATCGATTTGGAATTGTTGGGTATTTTCCAAGCTCTGCCGAAGTGTGAAAATTTGATCGGTTGTGGACTTTCCTGGCCTGAAACCACACTGATAAGGGCCGATCAGATTGTTGGTAAACGGTTTCAGACGTTCACACATTGCACAGATAGGATCTTGTAGGCGATATTGAGGAGACGTATGCCTCTGTAGTTGGCGCAGTTTAGAGGGTCTCATTTTTTGTGGATCGGGCAAACGATGCTGAGGTTCCATTCTTCAGGCATACTTTATTCCGATCAGATTTGGCTTATGAGTTGGTGGATGTTTCTTACGAAGTCATCTCCGCCGGCTTTATAAAGCTCGGCGGGAAGTCCGTCATTTGCTTGAGTTTATATATTGCTACCCTCACTTCACTCAGATCGGGTTATTGGCAGTTTTCGCTGTTGTTGCGAAGGGTTCGTTCTGCCTGACAGCGGAATGTTGTTCATCATCGCCGCTTAACAGTATGCAGAAGTGGTTCTACCATATTTTCAGCATCGACAGTGTCTCAACTACGATATTTCCAAGCTCATCTTGACAGTATTCTGTCCGAGCCTTGTATTCTTGGCTTTGACGTTTTACACTTTGGTAAAACATGCGAACATCGTTCCTTGAGTGGCACCTTTCTATATCCTCGATCGCGGGCTTTTCTTGCTCTTTTTTCTTCTTTCTGAAAAGCCGCAATATGATCAATTTGGTTGACTGGTCGTTGATCTGGAGACTGCCATGTTCCCTTATGGATATCGAAGTGAGGAAACCGTATGCTGGCTATAGTGAAGTCAATAAGCCTAAGGCCGTTACCAGACGTGTTGTCGTGTAGGCTATGTTTTCCGACAATACGGCTAAGGATGTCTTCTCTTCCTACCTTTGCGTTAAAATCTCGCAGCACGATTTTTACATCGTACTTCGGTAGTCGCTCATAGGTTTTGTCAATGAGCTCATAGAAGCAATCCTTAGCTATATCATATTTTTCCTCCGTTGGGGCGTGAGCTCGTATAAGGCTTATGTTGACGAATTTGGCCTTGATGCGGATTGTTACAATGCGTTCGCTAATGTCTAGGAAACATAAGACTTCTTGCCTGAGTCTGGCACTTATAACAAATCCGCATCCGAAAAGTTGCTATTTCTGCTCACTATAACACGGTCCGTAGTGGATGTCACATATTTTCATCCTCTTTTTGGCGGCCCATCTTCGTTTTGATTTTTTTTTGAATAACCATATAAGATAATAGACCGAAAGCGCCCGTATAGGGCCAGTCAGTTAGTTAAGGTTAGAGTTTTGTTAATTTACGTCTAGCATTTAAAACAGTTGAATAATAATAAAAATAAATTTAAACTCCAATCACCCTTGGGTACCTCCAGTACCACTACGCTCGCAATTGTCAAAATCGAATGGTGAGTCGCCTCGTCTCCATTTTGAATGAATTTTTCGATTAGACTATTCAAAAGGTGACAATTTTCACCGCTTTCAAAGGTAAGCTCGATGTTTTATTTTTATTTTGACCTATTTCTGCTTCTGAAAAGCAGCGCACCAGCACCTATATCGATGTGACGAAATCACATTTTTCCTAATCATAGAAATAGACAATAGACATAATGGTGCGTTCACACCCGATGGACTCAAAGTTCGTGCGTCCGCAAATGCAAATTTTGAAGCTCCGAGTATTGAAATAGATGTCAGTAAATAAAGTCAATAAAAAATCCCACACATCATGTATAACCACACTAGGTAATAACAGCTTCGCCTCTTCCTAACTACCAATTGTCTCAACACCCAGCTGTAAGATACAAAGTCCAACTGTCTTTTATGACTCATTTTAGTAAGCACGATTAGTCACCTTTAATATTTATCGAAGAACCCTATAATTGACAAACTCACACCTAGTCTCGTTTTAAATTTAACTCCACTCCTCGAGGGACAAAAAAATGACACCATTTTAATACCTACCCTACCCATGCATACGGGAACAAAAAATGATATTCACTTCAATGCGTTAAATTCCCATGGCAATAAAAACATCAGCAGTCAGATTAAACCAATTTTCCCCGGCATTAGCAGGGAAAAAAACCCCAACCATCAAGCCACGTACGTGTACTTGAATTCCAAGCATAAAAAAGCAAAGCTTGGCGGAGAGTTTTTTTTCCAACAAGAGGAAAAATTCCCACACGACTTTTTGTGGCCAGATTGAGAGAGAGAACGAGAGAAAATTTCATGCTCCCGGTCCTGCTGCTCCATGCAGTCACAGCGTCGTACAGACGATTCGTACGCGCCGCAGGGAGAACGTCCATGTAACAAAAAAAAAAAAAAAAGACTGTCTGGAGCAATAAATCCTTTTTTCGGTGCAAAGAAGGCAAGAATGTTGCAAAGAATCGGTCATATTTGTAAAACAAATGCGGCCAAATAAAGAAACCACTCAAAGCGATGAGTTTCACTAGGAGAGGGAGAAGGAGCGTTTTGGTGGGGCTGTGGGTGTGAAGAATCAGGAAGAAGAATGAACCCGTTGTGGGTACATTATGGTTTTAGGGGCTACACATGGCATATGGCAGTCGAACGAAAACAAATGGAATCAAATAACGGAAATTGAAGAGTTGAGGTTATTTTTTTGGGTCGTCTTTAGGGATGCTAATTGGGGGATGAGATTCTGATGGTTAGGCGAAATGTGTTATGAGGTGGGTTTTGAAAAATGCAATAAAAAGAAATAAAAACGATAATGACGCGTAACCTGGGGCTTATATTGCGAAAATTATCAAATTATTCTTTAATATATCTGTGCCCAAAAGATGGTTGGATGTTGTAGAACGAGGGTTGTATCTCTGACTACACATTAACCTCTTATCCTCTAAGTGGTAACCACCGGGTACTGGTTTCATCCAATTCGGATTTGACAAGGCGAAAAACGTCAGAATGGCACGAAATGAATACGCGGCCTGCTGTCTGAGGCGAACTTAGATGAGCTGTTTCTGCATATTTGGATAACAGGTTGTCTAGGAATTTTTAGGGTTATTCAGGCCCGTTGAACAGAGATGGTGGCGGATGAACCGAAAGGCCAACGGCAGTATCCCGTAGTGGATACTGATGGCCCCATATCTTAGGGGTATCTAATAAATTGGAACTGGCTGGTTGGCGGTTGTACGTAGGGTTAACTACCCACCCAATGGAAAAATCTACTAGTTACGAAGCAACCAATAGCCTCGGAAAGGACTGGTTTTATTGTCGACGACCTTGCTAAACGAAAAAAGGACAACGACGTTTGTATCTGCAACTGGAATGTGAGTACTACTACAGACCGTGTTATAGTGAGCAGAAATAGTGAGCGATTATTCGGGTTTGTTATAAGTGCTAGACTGAGGCAAGAAGTCTTATGTTTCCAAGACATTAGCGAACGCATTGTAACAATCCGCATTCAGGCCAAATTCGCCAATATAAGCCTTCTACACGCTCACGTCCCAACGGAGGAAACTAAGGATTGCTGCTACGAGGTCCTTGACAAAAACCACGAGGGACTACCGATGTACGATATTAAAATCGATGTTAAGATCGTGCTGGGAGGTTTGAAAGCAAAGGTGGGAAGAAAACTTAGCAGTTTTGTAGAAAAACATAGCTTGCACGACAACATGCTGGTAACGGGCTTAGGCTAATTAACTTCGCTGTGGAACGAAATGCCACTATAGCCAGCACACGGTTTCCTCACCTCGATATCCGTAAGGGACATGGCGGTCTCCAGATCGACGAACGGTCAACCAAATTGCGATTGACAAGAGGCACGCATCCAGTATTTTGTATGTCTGAACATTCCGAGGAGCTAACATCCAGTCGGACCACTTTCTTGTTGCAGCCAAGGTTAGAATGCGGATATCCAACACGCCACAACAATCCGGAAATACTGTGAAAAAATTTAATATCAAAAGACTGCAATCGCAAGAGACCGCCAACACCTTCGCGCAACGCATGTCCATCAGCCTCCCGATTAACACCATACCACCAGCATCGAATGTCGAACAACAATGGCAACGTTGCCAACAAGCCATTAGATCTGCCGCAACTGGTGTACTGGGTTTCTCGCGCCCACCAGCCCGAAACCGCTGGATTGATGAAGAAGAAAAAGTGGCAAGAGAAGTGCTCGATCAAGGATATAGAAAGGTGCCAGTCCAGAATCGATATTCGCTAGTATTTCCCATGTGTAAGACGTCAAAGCCAAGTATACAAGGTCCGAACAGAATCCTGTCGATATTACCAAGAAAATATCGGAGCTGAGGCACAGTCGATGCAGGCTGTTAAACGGCGATGACGAACAACACTCCACTGTCTGGCAGTCAATATTGGTAACAACAGCGAAAACTGCCAACCACCCGTCCTGAATGCAGTGCGGATAGAAATATCTAAACTCAAGCTTACTTAGGATGTCGGAAATGACGGCCCGCTGAGCTTTATACAGCCGGCGGAGACGGCTTGGTAAGTAACATTCACCAGCTCATTAGACAAAATTGTTCCGAAGAATGTATGCCTGAAGAATGGAATCTCAGCATCCTTTGTCCGCTCCACAGAGACATAATTCTCCTCAACATCGCCTACAAGATCCTATCTGCCGTAATATGTGAACATCTGAATCCGTTTACCAACAACCTGATCGGCACTTATCAGTGTGCTTTTAGGCCAGAAAAGTCCACAACCTATCAAATGTTCATACTTCGGCAGATCTTGGAAAAAACCCAAGAAGTCCAAATCAATTCCCACTACCTGTTCATCGATTTCAAAGCCACATACGACAGCATTTGTAGAACCGAACTATACATAGCCATGAGCCAACAGCAGGGCACAATTTTGCAAAAATCGGTGCAACCACTAGCATACGCCGACGATATTGACATCATTGGTACGACTCAACGTGATGTCATAGTCACCTTTGCTAGTAGGAAGGAAGCGGAAAAAATGGGCTTAGCAGTAAATGAGGACATGACAAAGTATATGCTGTCAACACGAAAGGACAGACAACATCGACGAATTTTACAGAGTGTCACCATTGACAGATATAACTTTGAGGTAGTACGGGACTTTGTCTATCTCGACTCCGCTATTAACTCTGAAAACAACATCTCGTCAGAAATTAAACGAAGAATTACTTTTTCCAAGTGCAGTTTCTTCGGGCTATGAAGGCAATTCAGTAGTAAAGCCCTCACTCGAACTACTAAGGAGATCCTATATATGACCCTGATCATCCCAGTTCTGCTATACGGCGCTAAAGCGTGGACCGTCTCAAAAGCGAATGAGGAAATCCTTGGTCGACTTGAGCGGAAATTTCTTCGAAAATACGAGCTGTACAGCGACATGCCACTGGTCCAAAAACTCAGCATTTTACGTTCAAGATGGCTATGGCATGTAGAACTAATATACATCGATAATCCGGCTCGCAAAGTCTTCGATTCCAAGCCAGACGTCGGACGCAGTTGAGGAAGACCTCGCCTTAAGTGGCGCGCAGAAGTAGTAACCGACCTCAACCAACTTGGAGTGTGCAACTAGAGGCAGCTAGCTAGGGACCGGGCTGATTAGAGAGGCATGTTGGTTGAGGCCCAGGTTCATTCCGGACTGTAGCGCACTTAAATAAGTAAGTACACGCACAAATAGTAGACCATATCATCGGTAGCTACTATAGAAGTGGAGCAATAAGAGGAAAGCGTCTGTTAATGTCCAGCGCTCTTCAATAAAAGAAGACTCTACTCGAATAGTTCTTCTCTTACAACTTAGGTGAACCGATGATCATTAATGTCAAGAACTTAATCTGCCTTATAGGAAGCTCGGTATGGTTTTTCGGCTTTAACTAGAACTTCTAGGCACATCTTATATATGCTTATAAGGAATGGCTTTGCGTGTGCGGTTCGAGTCTTAACCTTGTGTCCTGTTCAGTCAGACCCGCCTTGCATGTTCTTTTTTGTGTCCGTTAAATATGTAGCTGGGCTATTTAGCCCATAACACCACGGCTATTTTTCTAGAGCACCCCCATTTGTCGGGGATGGCACAATGCTTTTCTTATCTCGTACCCTGCACTGGCACATACCACTATCAACACACAAGTGTATTATTAGCTCGTTAAAATCAAAACCTACTTTCCACTTTTGAGCCGCATAATAAGGCCGAAAAGTATCACGAACATCCTAGCACACCTGCCCGATAAATTTCAACGGCATGATTATCTTGCACCCCCTTTTACGCCAGAGCAGAGTCACCGTCTTCGTGTATGAATGTACTTACCAGTCTTGTGGCGGAATTACCCCAATGGTCATGCCACTGCTGAAAAGTAATGGACGACGAAAATGTTGGCCAATCCATCGTCATTGCCTTCGCCTGGGTCGCTGTATAGTCTCCTCCATCGATATCGCAAGTCTCGCGTTCGTCTTCGTCCTTTTTCGCTCACAATTCTCTCGCAACCGAATGGCATAAATTTAAATTTTAATTTACTACAGCCAAGCATCGAGCTCATTTTAGCACACCGACCGCCCCTGTTCCGTTTACCCTAGGTTCGGTTCGGATGGCTGGATCGATGGTGGATTCTGGCTTGGATGGATGGACGTCCAGTACTATGTGTATATGCACGACAGATATATATATTTTTATTTACCTACTACTTGCGAAATAATTGAATAAATACATATTTTAGAGGTTAGCTCATTGCGTTCCCGTTCGCGTTTTCCAACAGCAGCGGTAGCCGGCCAGGTTCATTCATGCCGCGGTCAGGTACACATGTACAGACTCGGTGCTGCTCCCCTCCTGGGAGTACACCAGCAAAACGGCTCACGTAATGAGGGAGGTGAAGGCGGTTGAAGGTTGGTGGTGGCTGGTGGATAGCCCGATCCAAATCGCATGAAGGGAATATGTTAACATACTGGGAATACATCATCGGGCTTGGACTTGGCGAAAAGGTGATGTCTGTGTTCCCTTAATTTGTTGAATTTTGATTACAATCTGTCTTTTCGTTGCGTGGAGCACTTTTAGCCTATTATTTTGACATTTCATCTCATGTTCTGTTTGAGACTTTATCGCGGTGGTGTGCTTCCTCTTGCTGCGCACTGCCACCAGAGTTCTCAGTTCGTACGACAATTCCACAATGGAATTGCGAATCGATTCTTAGGAGAGCTGCACAGTTTTGGCTCGGAAAAAGTTTTGAGGACGCACATAAATTTTGTTTGTCGAAGTCGTTTGGTGGGGGCTGTAATTATTTAATGACATCGGATGAGTATTTCACCGATCTAAACGGAGACAACAACTGATGGTGGTTTGATGGTGATGGATTCCTTTGAAGATGCACAAAACTAGAGACGAGAAAACGTGTGTAGATAGGTTATGACCAAAAGAGAATTGGATATATATTCAGTATGATAAAATAATTTTGAAATAACAATCAAGAACTTGCATGTAAAGGCGCTAATGTCATCTATTCGTTAGGTTCATATATATTGATGGTATAGTTTCTCCATTCCTTTAACCTCAATTGAAACGCCGATTCCGAACGTCAAATTTTTAAACCTTCTCTTGGTAGATTTTTACTCATAGATAATTGGCAGGTTCTTGCAAGAGATGGTGCAGTGAAAAACACTTAGGTGTTGTTAGTTTCGGGTCCGACAATGCCACATCCAAGCCTTTCGTTCTCAAAGACGGTAATTGATCGTGGTATAACATTTCAATATAAAATTGGAAGTTTGTACCGAACCCCATTTTGTAATCGAAGCCCTTTTAGTGGCGTCCTCTAATGTCTAGTACCTTGACCGTCGATAAGGTTTCAATCACTGTGTATAGAATTGACCTCCGCAAAAGAAAGCCAGGGAAGACTTAACAAATATTCCATTCCTAAGTCGGAAGCGAAAGAATTCCCAAAACGGAGTCAACCGTAGAGAACCGATTTGATAAGCTTCGACATGTTCGGACAACAGGTCTCCTAGGAATCATAAGGGTTAATCCGTACCCTTGATTAGAAATGATGGCTGATGAGAGGAGAGGAACGATATCGCTCAATGTCCACTTTTGTGTCTAATAAATTGGCACTGGCCCTCCAGGTTTTGGGTTCTCCTGTCAGCGCAGCATCGGTTATTAGAGACATAACAGCTTCTGGATCCTCCGACCAGGAATGACGACAGACAACGACTTACAGCAATGCATCTGGGGCAAACGCGTGCTATGCAATTTGGGTTTTACTTATCTTGTATATGTTCAGGTGCGGTACAGTGCAGACGTTATCTTATTAACTTAATTAAGTGGCGCTATAGTCCGGAATGAACATGGGCCTAAGCCAACTGACTTCTCCAATTAGCCCGGTCCTTAGCTAGCTACCTCCAGTTGCGCACTGCAAGTTGTTTGAGGTCGGTTTCTACTTGTGCGTGCCACTTAAGGCGAGGTCTTCCTCTACTGCGTCCAACGTCTGGATGGGAATCGAAAACTCTGCGATCCGGAGTATTGGTATCTATTCGTGCTTAATGTCCTAGCCACCTTTAATGCCCAATGCAGAGTTTTTTTTTTAATAGGGTCATGTCGCTGTACAGCTCGTATAGATCTTGATTAAATCTCTTCTACATAGCCCGTCAAAGCAAACAGGACCGAAGATTTTTCGAAGAATTTTTGTCTCGAATCGGCCAAGGATTTTATCATCCGCTTTTTTTTTGGTATCGAATGTGTCGGTTAGGTCATTCCCACCCTTTCCATCGTCATCCTACACAAACAGACGAGTTTGGGCGGTATACCAAAACTAGACATGGCTCTGTATAGTTCGTCTGTATAAATGCTGTCGTATGCGGCTTTGAAATCGGTGAATAGGTGGTGGGTATCGATTTGAACTTCTTGGGTTATTTCCACGATCTGCCGAAGTGTGAAAACTTGATCGGTTGTGGGCTTTCCTGGCCTAAAACCACACTGATCGGCCAAGGTTGTTGGTAAACGGTTTCATTGGTTCACGGCAGCTAGGATCTTGAAGGCGATGTTGAGGAGACTTATGCCTCTGTAGTTGGTGCAGCTTAGAGGGTCTCCATTCTTCAGGAATACTTTCTTCCGACCATATTTGGCTTATGAGTAGGTGAATGTTACTTAGAAAGTCAGCTCTGCCTGCATTAAGAAGCACAGCGGAAAGGCCGTCATTTCCGGTAGCTTCTTTAAGCTTGAGATTAGATACTGTTATCCTTACTTTACTAAGGTCGGGTGGTTGGCAGTTTTCGCTGTCATTGCCAATATCGAATGGTTCGTTCTGCCTCAGCGGAATTATTTTCCTTCTTCTCCTCCTATAGAGCTCAATGGCAGCACTCGTCTTCACCTGCATCTTAGCCCTTTAGGACTTGTTCTACGAGCATATGTCGGCATTCCGCATCAAACCAGGGGTTTTCTATTTGTCCTTAGCTTAGCCCTGTAGGCTTAGAACAATGGCAACGATGCCAACAAGCCATTAGATCAGCCGCAACTGATGTGCTAGGTTTCTCGCGCCCACAAACAGGAAACCCCTGGTTTGATGAGGAATGCCGACATAGGTATGCTCGCAGAACAATTCAGAACATTCGATGCTGGTGGTATAATATTAATCGAGAGGTTAAGAGATACGCGTTGTGCGAACGTCTTGGCAGTCTCTTGCGATTGCAGCCTTTCGACATTAAATTTGTTTACAGTATTTCTGGATTGTTGTGGCGTGGCGGATATCCACAATGGTTCGAGTCAATGTTTGCTCCAAGAAATTTTCGGATATCCAAAATACTTCATTCGTGCCTCTTGTCTATCGCAATGTGATCAATTTGGTTGACCGTTCGTTGATCTCGAGACCGCCACTGTCCCCTTATGGATTTTAAGGTGAGGAAACCGTGTGCTGGCTACAGTGGCATTCCGTTCCGTAGCGAAGTCAATTAGCCTAAGTCCGTTACCAGACGTTTTGTCGTGTAGGCTACGTTTTCCAACAATAGTGCTAAAGATGTCTTCTCTTCCCTTCTTTGCGTTAATCCCAGCACGATTTTAACATCGTAATTCGGCAGTCGCTCATAGGTTTTGTCAGGGAGCTCGTAAAAGCAATCCTTAGCTATATCATCTTTTTTCTCCGTTGGGGCGTGAGCGCATATAAGGCTTATGTTGGCCTTGATGCGTTTGCTAATGTCTTGGAAACAGAAGATTTCTCGCCTAAGTCTGGCACTTATAACAAATTCGCATCCGAACAGTCGCTGTTTCTGCTCACTATAATACGACCCGTAGTAGAAGTCACAGTTTTTCATCCTCTTTTTGCCCGACCCATCCCACCGTATTTCCTGGATGGCAGAAATGTCTGCTTTGTAGAAGTTTAGAGCTGTCACTAGTTGTTTGCGTGCACCTCTCTTGTCATTCCAGGTGCAGAGACAAACGTCGTGTTTTTTATGGCGTTTAGCAGGGTCGCTGACGTTATCATGATTTAGAAAACATTTTGGACAGCCTTGGGAATACAAAAGCGAAAAACATGCGAAATTTTCTAGAGACACCACTCACGGCCGCACATAGTAAGATGCGAATTCTTTATGGGGAGCCGACTTAGTTCAGAAGTAATCGACTTTAAGGCGGTTAGTGATTGCTTGGCTGTGATCCACATTAAACAACGTTTCGCAACTTCAGTATTATGTGTTCACATGCACTCTCCGATGAAACTGAAGACCCTATCAAGGAGGAATTTAACTACCTCCGGGACTGAGCCTTCTGAACCTGTCCTTGAAAACTGTACTTAGGACTTCAATGCGAAGATCGATACGGAAATCATCTTTGTCGGGTAAGTTGGAAAGCACAACCTACACGAACCGATAATAGACAATGACTTCTGACTAACTGGATAGCAAACTTTTTAAAATACAGAACTTTGCATGTAGTGTTGGCATTTCATATGATCGATTCTCAATAAAAACTGGGGTATCTCAAGTATAAATTCTCTCACCCACTCTATTTCTGCTGCACATTATTGATCTTTTAAGGACACAAAAATAATCGCATTATTAGTTTTCCAGATAATAGTACCCTAACAGGGATTAACTTAAGCGACACTCCTATTGCTTTTGATGCACATCAGCAGAGGTTCGAACAAATCTTCTCTATAAACGAAAACCTACAAAAGATTATACAATGGGAAAAATAAACCCTAGTACAATTCATCTCAAAGAAATCGCATCATAAAACAACAACAAATCAGAAGAATCCATCCATTTCACAATTCGGTCGGATATATCATGGCATCAACGTGTAACCTCAACTACCAAATCAGAAGCGTCTAAGCTAAAAGTAACTAAGTTACAGCTAAACTTCTACTTTTCCATAAAGCCCAGGTCTTGAATACAATTCTCATGTCTGGAGTTCGACTCCGAAACATTCACTGAACATACTGGACTCTATCCAATGGCGTGCAATCCGCCTTACAGACGATTTTTCCCACAATATGCAAGGAAATACTTGTAGGAGATCTCTCTCTTTGTTACATCATCCCTAGACTCATTCAACGACCAATGCAGTTTCAGCTCAGGACCTAGTCCATTTAAGAACGATACCATTCCGAAATTCTTTTTTTACAGAACAAGCAAAAAAATGAAACGAACTTTCAGAAAAAAATATTTTCACCTTCATACGATCTGCAACAGGTAAATAGCAGAGTCACTGAATATTAGCAGGATTCATCTCTGAGCGCTCCTCAGCGTAAGTTCCCCTCATTTAAAAACAACACGTTTTTTTTTTTAAAGGAAGCCCGCTATTTCCGGCAACATTGTTGAGCTTAACTTAAAATATTGCTATCCTCATTCCATTTAGGTCGGGTGACTGTTAGTTTTCAATGTCGTCGCCAATATTAAATCGTTCGCTCCTCCTGACAGCGGAAGATTTTTCGCCATCGCCTAATGACAGTAATGTCTGCCTTGTAACAGTTGGAGTTAGTTGGAAATATTCCAGAGCAACCACTGCGTCACTAAGTCCAGAGAAACTACATTGATGCAGTAAATTAGGAAGGGTCCACTCCTTAATAAAATAACACCCCTGCCATTCCAAATTCTAACCATGTCGATGTGTCAGATGTACGTCTATGAGGGGTTTTAGGACATAGCTTTGGATTTCTGATCAAGGATAAATCAGAAATCCAATGCTATGTCCTAAAACCCCTTGAAGCCAACTTTAAGTGCTGAAAAAATAACCTAAAAACAACCTCATCCCTCACCCGCTAAACTGTCCATCATATTATCAAAATCAATCTTCCAAATCTCTACAAATTGATGCCTCACGCACGTGTGCCCCGTTTTTTTCCACCTCCTCTCAACCATAAGTATTACTAATTGCATCCAAGTATATGCGTTTGTCGGTCTCTTTATCTTCCATTCTTCAAAAAGCACGAAAGCAAATTTCATTTCATTTCCCTCAGCTTATTCTTTGCCCGCTGCAGTGGCGATAATGTGCAGAAGCAACAGCAGTTATGGCCGATCTCGCAATGCTTTTGGTGTTAAAATGGGAATTGCACATTTAATTGTCAGTATCTTGGGCTGTTAAAAATGCCCATTTGTTTGCGAAATGTATCTGCATTACTGGGCGGAAATTCCGCACATTTACCAAGCACACACATCCACAATGTCGATGATGTTAATGCTGATGATGACGATCACGATGATGCAGCGCGATCGTTATCATTATTTGCTTCTCCGTTTCACGAGCACGAACGAAGCGTACGTTTGCTGCAAGTTATGACCACGTTAGTTGGAACTGGTACCCGAATTCGATGCCGAAAATGCAGTACACATCACTTTACATGCGAAGATCGCGATCGGCCGGAATTGATCGGCCATTTACGTTAACTACCCTTCAATTGGGGACATTTGTAGCTTCTCTATATGTGTGGCAGAATGGATGCATCTGCAATCGAGATCATCATCGAATTCGGAAATCACGTTCATCTGTGGCATTCTCTGAGGAAAGGCAGCAGAGAACACCATTCTATCTCTCGGGTGATCGCGCCCCATCGATCTGGGCAATTTACGTTGTTTGATTCATTTGCATTTGCATTCCTGTGCCTCGTATAGTCGTACCAGTGATACAAGTCACTATATCTGCTGCTGCAGTTGGCGATTTCATTGCAAAAAGTCATTCAAGCGCAACCGATCCCCGGTCTAAGTAACTCAACTTTTGGGGCGGATGCTGCGGATCGGTGATGATCGGTCGCAGATTGCTGATGACGACGATTCGCATTCGATTTACGTCTCCATCTCGTTAGCTGCACCGATGCCAGAAGTGGTGGTGCGTAAAGGCCCCAGCAAGAGCGCGCCGACGCAGCGGCGAGGATAATTTCCCTTCTGTTTACATTCGGTTAAAGGAATGGCTTACAATAATGTAAACTGTCTCTCTGCGAGTGAATTCGGTCAGCCACAAAATTTGCACAATCGCTGAGGAAATTGCTTTTAGCGGTTTACGTTTGCAACCTTGTGGCGCAAGCAATTCTAAGTGACAGGTGTAAGTCCATCCTCGTCATTGGGTGGCAGTTTAGATGGTTAAGTGATGATGTCGTGGTGGTGGTGGTGGTTGCAATTTTCTATGGTCGATGTTTGCTCCTCGCACATGGCGCTGTCAACAATTAAAATCAAATTTTACTGAAGCCTGGTATGGTCTCCGTTGTGAGCTCTCATCCCCTGAAATTAGGCTAGCTGATGGCACTTTAATTGGTGTCGATGATGACGATGTTGATTTGATGAAATATTTCGGGTGGACTCTGTCATCAGTTTGCCAAAATTGCGTTTGGATTGTTGTTGCGGGATGATGAAGAGCAGATGTCACCCTCATCGGATTGAATTAATTATTTTGCACACGATTTGCATTTGTTAGTTTGAAAGTGACGTCGGGCTATGCGTCGATGGTTGTGGAAAATGGTAATTGTTGATGAAATACAGCCTAATGAGCTTTGTTTCAGCGGTAGAGTATCATATATAGATGATGTCTTAATAGATATTACATACGTTTACACTCGGGAGTTCGAGGAACTTCTTCTAATCCTATTAATGTGTTATTGGCCCGCAATCACCGTGATTCCATTTCCCCTTTTATGTACAAACTTTCTTTTTTCAGTGGCTGGATGAGCAATCACCATTGTTAATTCTGTTGTTTTGTGCCACATGGATCTGCTATATGTTCATATCTCAAAATGCAGAATTTGAAATTAATAAATTGTTGGCATTGCTCTTCTTGGAGTAACTTCAAGATCCGCCGATTTGTGAACATTTGGTTGATTGTGGGCTTTCTTGATCTTCTAGCCTAGAACTTTAGTGATCCGATAAGGTAAAATGTAAAAGGTTTGACGTTTTCATACACTCTTCTGTCATGTTTTGGTAATTTAAAGAGTAAGAGGTTGGTGTGAATATGTTCAAAATACGGATAAAATACGGAATATATGGATACCGACTATAGATTCCATGTTTTGCATACATTATCTGTCGGACTATAGGAATTAAATGATTTCTCGAGTCATTGCATTACCGCAGCTTCCTCAATCCACCACTCGAGGACAAATCTGGTATGGTACCTCAATGGGATGACGTCCATCTTTGTTGATGCTTTTATATCCTTCTTTTTCCTTTTTTCGCAATATACTCGACTCCATCAATAGATTTAGCGATTCAAGCCAGCTGCTCAATCTCTGCCAACTTCAGGCCTGCTAGGCGTTGGGTGATCTTTCATTCCAAAGTTTGGTTGTCAGTTCGCTTGCTTGGACTCTGCATCGAAGGGACGTACACGTGGTGAAATACTTTTGGAATATAGCCTCTGGAGTTATACCATTTTTTTATGAAAGTTCGATTTCCATTAAAATACCAATCATCCCTTGATTTCAATATTCAAAATTATATAATATGAGAAAAGGAGAGCCTAATAAAGTCCAAAATCTTTTTTTTTAAGTTGGTAAGTTATGACCTAACAGGTTCCCCATCAGAGGTAAGTTTTACAACACAAGGCTAAAATATATACGCGGATCTCCTGTGTGATTACGAGGACCCCATCAAATAGACTCAAAAGGATCCTCAACGGACCCTACAGAGCTCTTTTGGAATTCGATGTTGCAAAAGTACTCTAGAGTTTCAATTCCAGACCCAGAGAGAACCACAACCAATGGCTTCCGCTTAACAGCAGGTTCCAATATGTTGTTAGGCTACTTCGTATCCACAAATAACATGTCTGGCGTCGACTTTTGGTGAGCCGAAAGACCAAAGGCAACGCTCAATCCCGTAGTGGAACACTCCAGGTTGGGAACTGTGCTTTGGGTTAACTACCCAGCCACTAATTACGAAGCAACCAATAGCCTCGGAAAGTACTGATTTTATTGTTGACGACCCTGCTAAACGAAAACAGGACAACGAAGTTCGTATCTGCACCTGGAATGTGAAAACATTAAACAGGAGAGGTGCAAGCGAACAACTAGCAGAAGCCATAAACTGCTACAAAGCAGACATTACTGCCGTCCAGGAAATACGATGGGATGGGCCGAGCAAAAGGAGCGTGAAAAACTGTGACACGGTGACCGTGTCGTAGTGAGCAGAAACACCGACTATTCGGATGCTCATTTGTTATAAGTGCCAGACTTAGGCAAGAAGTCTTATGTTTCCAAGACATTAGCGAACGCATTGCAACAATCCGTATCAAGGCCAAATTTTTCAACATAAGCCTTATATGTAAAGTCGAAAGACTGTAATCGTAAGAGATCGCCTAACCTCTCGATTAACAGCATACCACCATCATCGAATGTCGAAGAACAAGGGCAACGATGCCAACAAGCCATTAAATCAGCCGCATCTGATGTGCTAGGTTTCTCGCGCCCATCAACAAGAAACCCCTTGTTTGATGAGGAATGCCTAAAGAAGCTCGAGTCAAGAACAAGCCCTTCAAGGATATAACGCTCGAACAGAATGCTATCCAGATGAACAAGGAAAGATTGTAGTTGAGACACTTCCGATGCTGAGGATATGGAAGAACTACTTCAGCAGACTGTTAAACGGCGATGACGAACAACATTCCGCTGTCAGCCAGATAGAACCATTCAATATTGGCAATAACAGCGAAAACTGCCAACCACCCGACCTGATTGATGTTATAATTGCAATATCTAAACTCGGGCTTAATAAGGCTTCCGGAAATAGAGGCCTTCCCGCCGAGCTTTATAAAACCTGCGAAGACGACTTGGTAACTAACATCCACCAATTCATAAGCCAAATCTGGTTGGAAGATAGTATATCCGAAGAATGGAACCTCAGCATCGTTTGCCCGATCCAGAAATAGGAGACAATCTGAACCTCGCCAGCTACAGAGGCATAAGTATCCTCAACAACGCCTACAAGATCCTGTCTGCCGTAATATATGAACGCCTGAAACCATTTACCAACATTCTGATCGGCAATTATCAGTGTGATTTTAGGCCAGGAAAGTCCACAACCAATCAAATTTTCACACTTCGGCAGATCCTGGAAAACCCCTAGAAGTCCAAATCGATACCCACCACCTGTTCATCGCCCAAGCTCGTCCGTTTGTGTAGGATGACGATGGAGAATTCTCGCTGTTCCATCACCGACACATTCGATACCAAAAAAAGGATTTAGGCAAGAGGATGCGCTGTCATGTGACTTCTTCAGTTTGATTCTTGAGAATGATGTGCAAAACTCCCGAGCCAGCACCAGAGGCACAATTTTCGAAAAATCGGTGCAATAGTATACGCCGACGATGTTGACATCATTCAACGTGATTTCATAGCCACGTTAGTATAGAGAAGAAGAAAGCGGCAGAAATGGTTTTATGGCAAGACTAAGTAATGCTATCAACACGAAAGGACACACAACATTGCTGAATTGGACAGAACGTCACCATTGACAGATATAACTTTTAGATAGTACGGGACTTTGTCTATCTTTTTGTTTTACTTTTGGAAGGCAGTGAGACAGCAGGTTCGCAATAGCTTTTTCTACTTCTGGGTCGCTACATTTCCGTTATAAATGACGCATGCTGCTCAAGGCCATTGAACTAAAGTGCCCACCCAGCCGGTTGTAACCTATTATCACTCGTACCACTATTGCAATTGGTACCTTATAGAGCTCCGTAAGCTTCTTCGACTGTCGCCGTTTATTTTCGGGCAGAGAACTTTGAGTACCGGTGTTGTGTCATCTAGCCCTTGCTATTTTTGTATGTCATTCGTTATGATCTGTTTTTGAAAGATTGGCAATGATTTAACCTGCTCTCGGATAGGGAAACAAAGCGAACCGATGCTAGCCTAGCTAGTTGGTATGCCTTTTCGTTTCCTTGTATCTTAGTTTATTCTGGCAGATTATTTGGAACATATTCTGATTATTCTGAAATGAGGAATTGGGCAATTCCCTTTCAGCCTATCATATTATATGTGGCATGTTGGCACCAGGGCATGCTGTTTTTCCTACCTTTTGTATGGATCAAAATGAAGATTACTGAAGCACCTGCTCTAAGTGATTAAGTCGGGAAGTCGGAAAGTAAAACTAAAAATTAGCATTTTTCTTCACTACAATTGGGCGGTAGTTCTTCAAGACACAAAGATATGACATCAGCTTGATCAGCACTGGTATGGAGTTATGACAATATAGCGCCTCTCCTTTGAGAATTATGTGCAAATCACCCATCAGCATCACTCAAAGGATAAATATATCTCACGACTGATTTCTAACACGCGAACACAACTAGCCGAACATTTTCGTTTCCTAAAGATTCATAAGGATCATGAAATATTGCGAACAAACACTCTTACCGAGACACGCACCCGCCGCGTCAGTCGCGTCGTCGTCAAATCGGAATAGGTATCCACGGTAATTTAGCATGCGCGTTCCCTTACGAACACCGACGTTTGCTCCTAATTCGACTATTTAACGTCACGCAACTCATTCGAGGGCATAATGACTGATCCACGAGGGCTACTGGTTTGACCGGGCAGACAGTTAAATGATGAAGTTTTCAGCCAATTCATGCAAATCAGCGCATGGAAGATCTAAAACAAAGTGATTATTTTAATGAACAATAACGGTTTATGAAAACGGTGGAATGGAATTTTGTTAAAAGGTCCTTTAGTGGGGAACAAAAACTGAGAATCCCAAAGGCGCGGCGTCTGGCTAAAATGCTACTGGCGGCTGCTGTTTTTACTTTTTTTTTGCGTATACGGATAAAACCTATAGTTATGCAAATTTTTGACTAACTCCGAGGCTGTAGTCGGTGGGTTTCTACGAAGAGCTTAATTATTTTAACGTATGCCAAAATGTTGGCAAAGTGGATTTTGGAATTCTTTAACTGTTCGAGCGTGAATGGCAATCACGTTAAGAACAAAAGTGATTAAGATTTCAGTTTGAAAGATTAACTTGTACCGTTTTTGAATCGTATTGGGCTTATTATTATAATAGGCGTTGGCGCCGAGTGCAGGATATTTTTAAGTTTCATATAACGTAGAGCGCCAATTGGGTGAATGTAGAAATTTGATATTTTCTCGGGAGATATAATGGGAATGCAGACAAAAGCCAGATAATACTTTTTTCGCATTGTTTGTGCAAGTTCGCCGTGGATATGAAAGAACAAATTGTTAGCATTCAATATGGATTTTCAAAGCATTAATTTAATGCTTTGAAAATCCATTAATTTAATGCTTTGAAAATCCATATTGAATGCTAACAATTTGTTCGTTCATATCCAGCATCACACCAGAAAGATAATGTAAAGTATGCTAACCTGAGCACCTCCCTTACAGCTCTCCCTTTCACGATGGGCCTAACCACATATCAGAAAAGTGTTGGTTGATTAACGTCCCACCAAAAGGACACGTTACGTTGGTGCAATTTTAAAATCATGTATAAATCACGAACTTCATCCTAGTTAAGGATTGAGATCCAAGTAAGACCTCTTGCAATCCACAGTCTTAATAGCCTTAAGAATACCATTCGTTCGCGCCAATGGTAACCACAGTCACCACGATACTCCCACCAGTTTGCGTAACTCTCAGTCAGGTCTTAGATTCCCGTGGTACCAGACTATAGCCTCTTGCAAGGTTGCGAAAGATCTTCTTTATGGGTCCCTAGCAAACCCACTCCAGAATTTCAAAGTTACTACGTCACAAGTAACCGAGGTAAGTGGTCAGCAGCAACACCAAGTAACTCTCCAACTTCATGAGTTCATACTTAGATTAGTATGAATGACTACAATGACTTATCGAATAAAATTATGCTAACGGTAATTGTAAGTAGTGATTTACCACATTGTTGTGGAGCACCATTAAGCCGGCTTGAATTAGTTCACGATAGGCTTTCAAAAATCACCTGCTATAGCATCATTCGGTACTAAGGCGATATGGGGCAAATAGCGTTACTTGGCTTATTACGGCTCCCTCTGTCCACCACCTGAGGACACACCCAGTAGGGGTCCGACCCCCCTGAGAGTCGAGCCAGATTCATTGCTGAGAATATGGAACAATCACAGCAATGGGGAGCAGTCTTCTGCAGGCAGAAGGAATCATTTAATATTGACGACGGCAGCAAAAACTAACATCAGTGTGACCTTAATGACACCAGTACATCAATTTTAGAACCTGAGCTAAGTAGGCTTAAAGAGCTGCCAGAAATGATGACCTTTCCTCTGAGCTATATAAAGCCCCAGGTGCGGAAAGAAGCAATAGCAAAATTTGGTCAGATGAAAATATTCTTGAAGATACTGGGTGTTTTTTTAGAGGTTGGTTTTTCGAATAGGGATAAAACTGACATTCTGTGGTCAAATCGGGCAACTCTAATGTCGTATATGTTCAGTTTGGTTTGCTATTTCATCATGAACAGGTTGACTAATGAACAATGCTTGCAAATCGTGCAAATTTATTTCAAAAATAATGGTCCAGTTTGCGAAGTTTACCGCAAGCTCCATCCATTTTATGGTCGACATAATCGTCCTTCAGAGCAATTAATTCGGTTAACCATGAATCGTTTTCGCACTACGTTTACTTTATGTGATAATACGCATCCGCAGACACGTCGAGCAGTGCGCACCGAAGAAACAATTGCCGCTGTAGAGCAAGGAGTGCCCGAATGAGTCGATTCGCTACCGTGCACAGAAATTGGAGCTTTGTCCACATGAGACCCTTGAGACGCCATTACATCCACAAGTATTAACTATTTGGTGTGCTCTGGTTGGTGGAGTCATTGGGCCATACTTCTTCCGAAATTATGCTGGAGAGCCAGTTACCGTTAATAGAGACCGGTATAGAGCCATGATAACCGACTATTTTTTCTCGGATTGGATGGCATGAATGTAGATGAGATGTGGTTCCAACAAGACGGTGCTACATGCCACATAGCGCACGTCACAATCGATTTATTGAAGGAAACATTCGATGAGCGCATAATTTCGCGGAATGGACCTGTCAATTGGCCACCAAGATAGTGTGATTTGACACCATTGGATTTTTTTCTTTGGGGATATGTGCAGTCGCTCGTCTACGCCAACAAACCAGAAATGTTAGGGGACTTGGAAGCCAACATTCGTGGCGTTATTGCCGACAAACGGCCCCAAATGCTCAAAAAACGTGGTTGAAAATTGGACCTCTAGTGTTCGCTTTATTCGATTTTCTTGTACTTTATTTAATTTCGAAGTTTTATATCTCTGAAAACACCCTAGTTTTTTTTAAACATTGCCTGCATGAATATGTCTGCCAAGAAAAACCACTGCGATATGATTTTTGTCAACATTGTTCTGCCAAGTAAGAACCTGGGGCACAATCTTTCATAAATCTGTAGAATTTCAAATAATCGTCGGTGATATTGCCATGACTTGTCCATCTCAACGTGATGCATTCACCGCTTTCGCAAAAATGTAAAAGAAAGCAAGGAATCTGTCAACAAAAAGCGGCACTCGATATTAACTAATTGGACAGCTTTTCGTTATCGACAGCTACAGGGACTCAAACCTGAGTTTTTCATTTATTTGTGTGTGTGAAATTTCATTTTTCCCACAGAGAATGGGAACTACAGTTTAACGCCGATTCCGAACTTCAAAATTGAGAAGCTTCTCAAAAAAGTTTACTCTTGAATGACAGACTTGTTCACGAGTTAGGCAGTTAAAATTTCTTATGTGTTGTTACGGTCGGGATTCGTATCAGAAACTCCGGACTTATTCAAACCAGTAACCCATTTCTTCCATGAATTGAGAGCAATAACTTTGAGGAAATAAATGACCTCGATACAGCTAATAATTCTGACAACGACACATCATCAGAAATTAAACAAGTGGTGACTTTTATCATCTGATATTTGACTGGGATAAGACGGCCATTTAGTAATTAAGCACTTACTCGAACCAATAGCGGTAAAGATATCATGATCATCCCGGCACTGGTCTACACCCTCAATCGATGGACGGTGTTTTGAAGTTGAAAAAATCTTTGGTCGTTTGAGCGAAAAATTCAAAATTTACGTTAAGTTTATGTTAAAGGGTTATTGAGACAAGGTTTTAACTGCCACAGTGTAAGCTCTATAATAAGATTGACCAGCCCTTTTAACTCCGGATTTGACTCTTAAAATAATAGTAGGAAGGGTTCAATGACAAAAATATCTCCAGAAATAGACCTGAAGTCTGGTCTCCTAGAAAGTAGGATTTAAAGCCGCTGGACTATTTGGCCTGGAATTATTTGAAGCTGGAAAGCTACAGATAAGCCAACAACGGTTTCAACCTTTATGTGTACTTTTGGTAAACTTACTTACTTACTGAAGTGGCGCTACAGTTCGGAATGAACTTGGGCCTCCACCAACATACTTACTAAAATAAGTGGCGCTACATGCCGGATGGACCTTGGCCTCAACCAACATGCCTTTCCAATTAGCCCGGTCCATGTTGGACTCCAAGTTGGCTGAGGTCGTTTCTACTCTGCGAGCCGGAGTATTGGTGTCCTTTTGCTCTACATGGCCTAGCCATCTTAAACGTCTGCAGCATGTACTTCGTCTTGCCCTCATTTACTGCTAAACCCATTTTTGCCGCTTCCTTCTCCATTCTAGCAAAGGTGACTATGACATCACGTTGAGTCCTACCAATGATGTCAATATCGTCGGCATATGCCAATTGTTGCATCGATTTTTGGAAAACTGTGCCTCTGGAATCAAGAATCAAATTGAAGAAGCCACATGACAGCGCATCGCCTTGCCTTAATCCTAATTTGGTATTGAATGTATCGGTGAGGTCGTTTCCGACCCTGATGGAGCAGCGACAATTTTCCATCGTCATCCTACGCAAACGGACGAGTTTGGGCGGTATTACAAAACTAGAAAGCTCTGTATAGTTCGTCTCTATAAATGCTGTCGTATGCGGCTTTGAAATCGATTAATATGTGATGTTTATCGATTTGGACTTCTTTTTTTTTTATAATTTACACGTACGCAAGGGGTTATGAATACCCTTTTATATGTTACCATAGTACTTGAGTTTGATCGGTTGTGGACTTTTCTGGGCTAAAACCACATGATAAGGGCCGATGAGGATGTTGATAAACGGCTTCAGGCGTTCACATATTACAGCAGATAGGAGCTTATACGCGATGTGGAGGAGACCTATGCCTCTGTATTTGCCGCAGTTTAGAGCGTCTCCTTTTTTGTGGATCGGGCAAACGGTGCTCAGGTTCCATTCTTCAGGCAAACTTTCTTCCGACCAGATTCGGTTTATGAGTTGGGGGATGTTACTTACCAAGTCATCTCCGCTGGCTTTACAAAGCTCAGCGGGAAGGCCGTCATTTCCGAAAGACTTATTAAGCTTGAGCTTAGATATTTCTTTCCTGACTTCATTAAGTTCGGGTGGTTGGCAGTTTTCGCCGTATAACAGTCTGCAGAAGTGGTTCTTCCATATCCTCAGCGTCGTCTGTGTCCCAACTGCGATATTTTCTTGTTCATCCGACAGGATTCTGTTCGAGCCTTGTATCCTTGGCTTTGACGTTTTACACTTTGGTAAAACATGCGAACATCGTTCCTGGAGTGGCACTTATTTTTATCCTCGATCGCGCGCTTTTCAACGACAGCTCTCGTCTTCACCTGCAGCTTAGCCTTGTAGGCCTCGTTCTTGGCTGCGAGCATCTGTCGGCATTACTCATCAAATCAGGGGTTTCTTGCTGGTGGGCGCGAGAATCCTAGGACATCAGTTGCGGCTGATCCAATGGCTTGTTGGCATCGTTGCCATTGTTCTTCGACATTCGATGCTGGTGTTATGGTGTTAATCGAGAGGTTAAGAGAAACGCGTTTCTTGAAGGTCTTGGCAGTTTCTTGCGATTGCAGTCTTTCGACATCAAATGCATTTCACAGTATTCCTGGAAGACCGTTCTACAATCAGAGTCTACCCTTCTTCTACAACACCCAACCATCAGCCACAAGGATAAGCAAGGTCTTAAAGGTAGATTGCCTGTTACCGACCCCACATCATTCAGAACCTCCTAGTGAGTGGCGATTGTATTGATTGCGGTTGTTAATATTAAAAAAAAACTTTACAACAAATTACATGTGAAGTTGTTTACATATAAAGAACATGTTTAATCGCAATGGTAAACAAATATGGAGGAAGAGCTGGGTTAACAATGGACCAACGGCAAAAAGTTTGTTACGAAGCCACAAGTATGTCCGAACATTCCGAAGGGTTAACATCGACTCGGACCACTACCTTGTTGCATCCAAAGTAGAAATACGGTGACATATGAAAAATACTATGGAGATATAATTTCGGGAGACTGCAACCGAAAGACGTTCGCCAAATAATTCGTAGATCTCGTGTCCCTTTAACGTCTCGATTCACACCATACCACCAACATCTACTGCCGGCGAACAATGGTGGCAATGTCAATATGCTATTGGATCAGCCGCAACTCTTTTGCTTTATTTATAGCGCCCACCAGCATGACCTCCCTGGTTTGATTAAGAGTGCAGATGTACACTAGAAGCTAAGAACGAGGCCCACAGGGCTAAGCTGCAGGTTAAAAAAAGAACTCCTTCTGACCTTTTTTTGCAAAAAAAAAAAAACAGGTAAGAACACCGGATTCGCAAAAAGAAAAGCGTGCGATCAAAGTTTTACCAAAGTGAACAATGTCAAAGCCAGGGATAGAAGACGATAACATAATCCTGTAGAGATTAACATGGACGAACCACTTGTCTAGACTGTTAAGCAGGCAAGAAACCCTTGGCTAATATGCAGGTGAAGACATGGTGGAAAGGACACCAGCTTTTTAGAAGAAGAAGTTTTTGGTCGGAAAAGAGATGAAAAGTCGAGATGAACAAGGAAATAGTCGATACTGAGGATATTGGAGAACCACTTTTACAGACTGTTTAACGGCTGTTTAACTGTTTAACAATATTGGCGACAACGGAAAAAGCTATCAACCACCGGAAAAGGCGAGCAATATCTGAACTCAAGCCGGAAATGACAGTCTTCCCTCCGAGCTTTAAAAAGCCAGCGGAGATGATTTGTTAAGTAATGTTCATCAACTCATAAATTTGGTCGGATGAAAGTATGCCTGAGGAGGAGACCCTCAGAACAGTGCCAACTACAGACCTGGAAAGACCACAACTTATCAAATCTTCACAGTACGGCAGATCCTGGAAATAAATAAGGAATTCCAAATCGATACCCACCGTCTGCAAAGACAGCATTTACAGAGAAAAACTGAACAGACTTGTGTATTGTTACGGTATGCGACCCAAACTCGTTCGTCTGTTCAGAATGACGATGGAGAACTCCTTTGGCTCCATCTGGTTCGAAAACGAGCTCTTCGAAACATTCGATACCAAAAAAGGATTTAGACAAGGCGATGCACTGTCGTGTGGATTCTTTACCATCATTCTTGAGAGGAGAGGCACAATCTAAATCAGTGCAACTACTAGCATACGCCAACAAAATTGACAATATTTGTCGGACTCAACGTGATGTCATATACACCTTTGGGTTTTTAATAGTACATGAGAGTAAGGCTGAGTATATGGTGTAAACACGAAATGGGACACAATATCGACGAATTGGACAGAACGTCACCATCGACAGATATAACTTTGAGGTAGCAAGAGATAAAATTAATGGCCTCACTCGAAATACTAAACACTAAATCAAAAGTGGGTGAAGAAAACCTCGTCGTTTTTAACGAAAGAATCCCTCGAACAGTGTTTGGTCCCATATATGTTGACGAATTTCAACCAAGAACTTTATGACATGTACAGCAACTTTGGAGACCAAGATTACAAAGCCAGATGACGCATTGAGAACAAAAACAGAAAGGTTTGCTCACCAGCTTTACTGTACGGGCCGGCGGTGTGCACGTGAACACATGAGAAACGAGATCCAAATATATTGCGGGCTGTGCCAGTACGACCCGCCATAGAACAATTTTCCTTGATTGCAGTGCGCCATCTGTATGGCTTTTTAATCTTCGCTAGGACATATAAAGCGAGTAGACCAACACTCCGGCCAGCAGAGTATTCGATTCCCAGCCAGACGTAGGACGAAGTAGATCAAAACCTCGCATTAAATGGCGCGCACAAGTAGAAACCAACCACAACCAAATTTAAGTGCGCCACTGGAGCTAGTTAGCAAAGGATCGGAATAATTGGAGAAGCCTGTTGGATTAGTCTGAGTCTCATGCACATTCCGTACTGTAGAGCCACTTTAATAAGTGAGAACGTAGTTGCTTTGGCGTTGTAGGAGAATCAAATGTCGCACTTTTCGAAAAGAAGTTTCGGGATCCTAATGACCTTTTGATTAAACTCATTAGTTCAACCACTATTGGTAAGCTGCCTGAAATAAACCAAAAAAATGATTAGTTGCGCTAGCCACTGGTAATGTTATATAAATTCTTTCATGCACCAATCCCCGAAACCAAGGTGAAATGACCTTATCACCGTTTCAATTAAAATTTTCCAAAATCCCCCATCTGAATCTTGCAATAGCCCAGCCGGTGAGCCTAACAGTCCATAATGTGCTACAAATTATAATTCATTGGCACTCGAAGATCCTCCATCCTCCGACTAACTACTGCATGTCGGCACAAAAATCCTAGAAGAAGTCAATTTGACTCTACATCAGTCGGCACGTTTCACAAGACGGCCGGCCTGTAGTGATGTGTTTATTAGACGCGTCTATGAAATTATCACCATGCCTTGGCACAGCTCATAATCATTTGTTTTCTTCGACCTCAGACATCGGAGCGGCTCAATAAGAGAGAGCACAACTATTATCATCATCATCAGCAGCCGCAACAGCAGCAGAAGGCATGCAACAGGCAGCATCTTCACATCATCGCTGACGAGTGTCGTGCTGCTGAGTCTTCAGTAGAAGCAATCCGGGTTTACACCACAGCCAGCCAACATTGACTAATGCGATGTGGCAAATATGCATTCTTCATTCATCTTCGTCGGATGTCAGGTAAAGTGCTACTGCAGAGTGCTACCTTAAGGGCCGACGGCATTTTGCGGTAATTGTGCAAGGGCTGAGTAATTAAGAGCGATTACACATTAAGAACGTAAAACGCCGCTGCAACACTGATTTTCCGCCGCCAAGCTATCGGCTGGTGGAAAAACGATTTCGGTCCGGGACGTGATGTGTGATTTATACGTGCATATGTCGTTTTGTGTGGCAGGACGAAGCGATTTGTAGTATTTGGCATATGCTATGATAAAATAAAACACATTCCCTGGGAATGTCGGTTCAAGAAAGAAAGGTCTCGGCACTTTTCTGTTGCTGTTGTTGTTGGATTATTTAATGATAGAGAATGGGAATGTTACGCAAAGTTGCGAAAGCAGGGGGATTCAGGGCTCATCCACGGCGCTTAGGTAACAACGCAGATTAAGTACGGGATCATCACTTCTTGATAGGATGGTGTTCATAGGATGTATTATAAGCCTAAGCACATTCTGCTCTTCGACCCGAGGTGATATTGCAAATTGAGTGTGCTAGGGAGTGAGGAACTTGTACATATCCATTGGGATACAAATAACGGATGTGTTTGCTAAATGATCTGAGTCTTTTGAAAGCTTAAATTGAGGCTAACAGGCTAATTCTACTTATAATGTCGCCTATGAAAAATCGAATGGACTCCAATAAGATTTGGAAACTTAACTATGTTGGTGGTAGCTGATAAGGGCAGGCGTGCTCACTCCCCGACGGAAGAATAAGATGATATGGCTAAAGATTAATTCTACGAGCTGCTTGACAAAACCTATGAGCGACTACTGAAGTACAAGGTTCTGTTCATTTCGAACAGAATCGTTTCGAGATGAACTAGGAAATATAGTAGTGGAGACATAGTCGATGGAGGATATGGAAGACCCACTTCCGCAGACTTTTAAACGGCGATGACGAACAGCATTCCGCTGTTAGTCAGAAAGACCCATTCAGTATCGACAACGACAACGACAACGACAGCGAAAACCATCAACCACATAACCTAAGTGAAATGAAGGCACAATGAACAAATTTTTGGCGCAACTGGCTCGTTACTACCCAGGGCCAATCATGTGTGCTTATGTACTTCTTGCATGTTGGCGGGACCTCCTGTTATATGCCGACTCCAAACGGCGAATTTAAGGTAAGCTTTTCTTCACAATGTATACTACTCGGATGATTTGTTAGATCATTACTAGAGGAGGGCCAGTGAAAAATCATTTAGCTGTTGCTATGGCTGGGAATCGAACCTTCTGCGCGTAAGTTCATCGCACCAACCATCGCACCACTGAGGCCGTCAGTAAATTGAAGATAGCAATATCTAAACTCCAGCTGCCGAATATGACGGCCTTCCCGCTGAGCTGTATGAAGCCGGCGGATATGACTTGTTGAGTAACCATAAACCACATCTGGTCGGATGAAAGTATGTTTGAAGAATGGAACCTTAGTATCGTTTGCCAGCTCCACAACAAAAGAGACCCTCTCCTCAACATCGCCTACACGATCCTTTCTGCCATAACATTTGAATGCCAACAACCTGATCGGCTTTCATCAGTGCGGTTTTAGGCCAGGAAAGTCCACAACCGATCGAATATTCATACTTCGATCGATCCTGGAAGATAAACCCAAGAAGTCCAAACCGATACCCACCGATCATCGATTTCAAAGCCGCATACAACAGCATTTATAGAGACAAGCTATACAGAGCCATGTCTTGTTTTGGTATACCGGCCAAACTCGTCCGTCTGTGAAGGCTGACGATATGGAATTCTAGCTGTTCCATCAGTTTCGGAAACGACCCCACTGACACATTCGATATCAAAAACGAGGCGAAGCGCTGTCATGTGATTTCTTTAATTTGATTCTTAAGAGGATTTTGCAAAACTCCCGACCCAACATCAGAAGCGCAATATTCACAAAAATCGGTGCATATTAGCATACGCCGACGATATTGACATCATTGGTAGGACTCAGCGTGATATCGTACCCACGTCTGCTAGTGTAGAGGGGGAAGCGGCAAAAATGGGTTTAGTAGTAAATAAGGGTAAGACTGTTATCTACCGCGGCTCCTATTAACTCCTCGGCTCCTGTTAGCTACTCGGCTCTTAACTCTGACAACAACATCTCGTCAGGAACTAAACAAAAACTCTTGCCAACCGATGATACTTTGGTCTCAGAAAGCAGTTCAGTAGTCAAGCCCTCACTGAAACTGCTAAGAAGATCCTGATCATCCCATTCCTGCTCTACGGTGATGAAGCATGGACCGTATCAAAAGTGAATAAAGAAATCCTTGGTCGATTTGAGAGGAAAACTCTTAGAAAAATCGTCTGTCCCTTTTTCGTTGAAGGTCTACGGAACTATATGAGCTGTACAGCAATGACTAGGCCATGTGGAACGACTGGATACCAATCCTCCGGCTCGCAAAGTCTTGGAGGAAGACCTCGCCTTATTTGGAGCACACAATTAGAAACCGACCTCAACCAACTTGGAGTGCGTAACTGGAGGAAGTTCGCTAAGGACCAAGCAAATTGAAGAAGCCTATTGGTAATGGCCCAAGTACCGCCGCTTAAGTAAGTAAGTATATGTGTCATCACTGAACAATATGTCTTATTGGGTAGCACGAACAACTTCTATAGGAGCTGTATGGACGAAGAAGAAGAAGGAGAAACAATACTTCATCTTCTTTGTTACTTCCCAGCCAAACAAAAGGAAGTTCCATCCTGAAGTTTACTTCTTTCAAAATCTCTTCGATCTGACAAACACTGAAGCGTGAAGTCTTCTCCGGGAACAAGGCAAACTCACAAGATCCACGTGGTATCACAAAAAACTGGTCTAGGCATGCCGGAGAATCACTATGGCAGCCATTCTTACCTAACATACTATCTAGATGTTTTAATATGAATGCTTGGGATAACGAATTGAGCATTGGGATAACGCAGCGTTGTACAATGCTTTGCAGTGCAGCATTTCCGTTGAAAGTGAATATAGGCGGGAGTTTGGCAGCACTCCCCCAAGTAGATGGACCATTACATAAATTAAACATACCAACAAAAATTGGCGTGGCTAAAATCTTTACGATGATGGTTGGTACAGAGAAAATGACTTTGTCACAATATATTGCTTAGACAGTTTATCAAAATATTTTGTGGTTTGTCAAAGAAACTTCGTATTTCTATTGCATATCGTCACCTCTATTCCAGAAAGGGGAACTCGATCTTTTTTCCACATTTGAGATTTATACGTTTTCTGCTACCTTGATTCGAAAGAAATGTAGGGTAATAATGTTAACGTGTCCCAATAAACGTTTGCTTGCAAAATTGTTCGTTTCATCTTTAACCGCGGTAATACCCAGACCTCTGCGTAGATCTTCATTCCTTATTTACCACGGCGTATCGATGAATGATCTTAACATTTTGTTTTCAAAATTTTGTTAAATATTTAGATTCATTTCACTGGTATAACCCCATATACCATACAGTGCGGTTCACATGGTTAGCCGCACCATTTTTCTTTCAATAAATTGCAGTTTTTCTGTTTGTTTTTTTCATGAACTACCAAACAATGCATTTATTGGAAAGGTTATTAAATTCTCTTCGAAAAAAACTAAATTCAAGATTAGTGAGAGACACTTAACGGTTGTTTTGATGTCTTTCTTCCCACTAGTGCAAAAAAAGCTCAAATAAATCGGTTCACTTGGTTAGACGCACCTGTTAAAAGTTTTAAAAAGAAGAAGTTGATCGATTGCCATCATTTTTTTTTGCTTTTTTATTATTATTTTAATTATTTTGCACAATTTCAATACTTTGTACAACCTCCGCGACTTGAAATGACATAAAAAATTCTACTTTTAAGCGATTCATACAATATTTTTAAATAGTCTAATGAAATCTTAGACCAGGCTTCTTTAATTGCTGCAATAAGCTCCTCACAGCTTTCATACTGCTTGCCTCCTTCATAAATTTGACGGGTCAGCCATCCCCAAAGGTTTTCAATAATGTTTAGATCAGGTGAGTATGGTGGCCACGGCAACAATTCCACATTTTCACTAGCGAGAAATGCTTTTACAACGTGCGCGTTGTGGATCGGAGCATTATCTTGTTGTAAGATCCACTGGATTGGTCCAAAAAGCTCTCTTATGGCTGGAAAAGCTGTTTGCAAAAGAGCTTTATAAGACATTCCTGTCATTTTGTGAGACACAAGAACCAACTCAAAGGCACCATAGTATGAAATGGCCCCCATACCATTACTCCTCCTTTCTTGGAATGGTTGCGATTCAAAAAGCATTCGTCTTTGCGGATATCATAAAAATAAAAATTATACCCATCAGCACCATCTAGGTTGAACTTTTTCTCATCAGAAAACACCACAGTTCTCCAATTTGAAACACTCCCAACTTGACTATCCCATGCCATATGAAGACGCGCGAATTCCAACCAAAGTTCCTTTCTTGCAGCGTTTAGTGGTGGTTTTTTTGTTACTTTTTGAATTTCAAGTGTGGAGCACCTAAAATAGCTCGACGAACCGTTGATTTGCTGGCACTTACCCCCGCTAATTGTCTGATTTTCATCGTGGAGTGTGCTGAATTTGAGGCAATTCTTATTATCTTTCACTCCTCGTGCGGTGTTAAGGCTGTTTTTGTCCTTCCTTTGTTATTTTGTCCATAGGTAGCAGGGTTTGATAAAAAAATTTCGAACTGCTTTATCACTTCTTCCTATTTTGCTTGCAATTTTCCGCATAGAAAACCCTTCTGAGTGGTAGGCCTCAATTTTTGCCTTTTCCGCCACCGTCAACATTTTTGTTCTACCCATATTCACTTTAAAAACTCGGAAAAACTTTAATAACGTTTATTCATTAACAAAATTTAATTTGCATTACCCAGCATTAAGAAATAACTGTATAAATTCGTGCGTCTAACCAAGTGAACCGATTTATTTGACCTTTTTTTTCACTAGTGGGAAAAAAGTCATCAAAACAACCGTTAAGTGTCTCTCACTAATCTTGAATTTAGTTTTTTTTCGAAGAGAATTTAATAACCTTTCCAATAAATGCATTGTTTGGTAGTTCATGAAAAAACAAACAGAAAAACTGCAATTTATTGAGAGCAAAATGGTGCGGCTAACCATGTGAACCGCGCTGTATGTCCAGACCGGCTTTAGCACTTGCTTGTATACTAGCAGCTTGTTATCAAGGTTTAGCTTCGAATATTTTCCGAGTAACCAGTACAGTTCTCTTTATTTATTCTTGAGTTCTGCGGATTTCTTTTTTACATGCGACTTCCACTTTAATTTTGCATCGAGTGTCATTCCGAGATATTTCGGTGTATTTGCAAAAGCGATTCGAACCGTATTGAGAAATACCGGCAAATTGTTTGTCCGTTTATACGAAAAATCTACATGAATCGATGTGCTCTCGATAAGTGTAATCCGCCAGGATTTTTTCCCATTCATTACTCTCGTTAAGAGCGTTTTGTAATTTCATACTTGCTTCCTCTATTGTGCCAACTGCTAGTACAGCTGTATCGTCAGCAAACGTGTAAATAGGAGGTACAAGAGTGGTCCAAGGATGCTTCCTTGGGGTACTCCTGCCAATATTTCTATGATATCCAAATATGCGTTTGCAAGTTTCACACGGAAGAGTCTATGCTCAAGATACGACACGAGGATTTTATATAATTTCCAGGCAGAACTTGTCTTAGCTTGCATTGAAGGCCTCTATGCCATGTTCTCCTGTAATTAGGTCATAACCCCGTAGTTCTCGCAGTTAAGAGGTTCTCATTTTGTATGTATCGGGCAAATGATGCTTATGTTCCATTCTTTAGGCATACTTTCTTCCGACCAGATTTGGCTTATGAGTTATTGGATGTCATCTCCGCCGGTTTCATAAAGTTCAGCGGGAAGGCCGTCATTTCCGGCAGCCTTATTAAGCATAGATATTGCTATCCTGACTACACTCAAGTCGGGTGGTTGGCAGTTTTCGCTGTTGTCGTCAATATTGAAAGGTTCGTTCTGCCTGACAGCGGAATGTTTTTCTTCATCGCCGTTTAACAGTCTGTAGAAGTGGTTCTTCCATAACTGCAGCATCGACTGCGTCTCAGCTAAGATATTTTCTTGTTCATCTGGGCAGGATTCTGTTCGAGCCTTGTATCCTTGGCTTTGACGTCTTATACTATGGTAAATCTTGCGAAGATCGTTCCTGGAGTGGCACCTCTATATCCTCGATATCTCGCTTTTCTTGCTCTATTTTCTTCTTTCTGAAATGGCGGTGTTCTTCTCTTCGTCTCTGCCAATAGAGCTCGATGGCAGCTTTTGCCTTCATCTGCAGCTCAGCTTTGTAGACCTCGTTATTAGCTGCGAGCATATGACAACATTCCTCCTCAAACCAGCGGTTTCTTGCTGGTGGGCGAGAGAAACCTAACACATCAGCTGCGGGCTGATCTAATGGCTTGTTGGCATAGTTGCCAGTGTTATTTGACATTCGATGCTGTTGGAATAGTGTTAATCGATAGGTTAAGGGATTGCGCGAAGGTCTAGCCGATCTCTTCCGATTGCAGTCTTTCGACATTAAATGTAAGGAAACCGTGTGCTGTCTATAGTGGCATTTCGTTCCGTAGCGTAGTAAGTTAGATTAAGTCTGTTTCCAGACGTGTTGTCGTGTAGGCTATGTTTTCCTACACTTCTGCTAAAGATGTTTTCTCTTCTTAGCTTCGCGTTAAAATCGCCAAGTACGACTTTAACATCGTACTTAGGTAATCGGTCATAGGCTTTTTTTAAAAGAGCTCGTAGAAGCAATCCCTTGCTATATCAACTTTTTCCGTCGTTGGGGCGTGAGTGCATATAAGGCTTATATTGGCGAATTTTGCCTTGATGCAGATTTTTTTAATTCATTCGCTAATGTCTTGGAAACATAAGACTTCTTGCCTTAGTCTGGTACTTTTAACAAGCCGCATCCGAATAGTCGCTGTTTTTGCTCACTATAACAAAGTTCCGAGGATATTGGTTGCTTCGTAACAAATACTTTTTTCCATTATGGGGTGGATAACCCAAAGTTCAACCCCTATTCTGGAACTCCAGGTCCAATTTATTAGATACCCCTAGGACTCGGGGCCATCAATATCCACTTGGGGATTGAGCGCTGCTTTTGACCTTTTTGGTTCATCCGCCACCATCTCTGTTGAAGGAGCCTGACTTACCCTTGAAATTCGTAGACAACCTGTTATTCCGAATTTGTCGAAGCAGTTTGTATAGCAGCGCCTGTGACAGCAGGCCGGGTAATTATTCCGTGCCAATCTGACCTGGCTGTTTAAAGGGCTGCTGTTTTTGGTCGTGTTATCGACACTCGCGATTATTGTTTAGCAAATCAAACCTAGTTGGATGAGACCAGTACCCGATGATTACCACTTGGAGGCTAAAACCACTAGGCATTGCCAAGTTAAAGCCAAACAGAGTCTAACGTCGTTCTACAACACCCACCCATCATGCACTTCTAGGGTTAATAAAAAATCGTCCCTGGAAGTGGGGGTCGCAAAAAAAATGTACAGAAAAGCAGGATGTTATTCACACTTTTTTTTTAATTTTGTGAGAAGTAGTAGTGGCAGTATAAATCAAAAGTGAAATATTAAATTTGAAGCTAAAAGTTTACTGTTGTTGTGTTTCGCAGTTCTGCTCTGTTTTCTGGACCCCATTTCGGATGTAGCTGTTTTGGGCTGGTTACCTCAAGTACAGACTGTGAACTAGTGTTGCCAGATTTTGATCGCAGCTTGACGGGACATTTCCTGGTAAAAATATGACAAAAAAAAACTGGATTTCCAAATTTCACCCGGGACAACCTATTTGACTTTGAGTATAAACGTGAGTATAAACTTTGTAGGAAATTTTGCAATGCGTGGCAGTAGAACATTTTCGCCTCGGAATTTACCATTCAAAATGGTGGCTTCAATAATGTTCTTCATAAATTTTTTAATGTTCAATCGGGTGCCATTGCGCATGAACCCATGGTGGGTTCAAATTCCAAATTAAAATAACCAGAGATCCAACTTTCAAATTTTGTAAAAGTTATGGTGGCATGCCTGGCAAAGACAGTAAGTTCAAGAACTCTCTTGGATAATTTACCGATTCGCCATGAAGTACAAATCGTTGAAGTTTATTTTTTGTTGTTGCCAAAAGGGCTCTTTCTGCCAACAACGCATGATTTATGTTTTGTGTGCATACATCGAGGATTGTGCGGTCAATTTACAATTGTTTCGAGAATGTATCAGATGAATCTTGTAGCATTTTGACGCGCATGTTTATTTTTATCTGGACTTTTCCAATATCGTTGAACGTGGAATGACGGAAAGTGGTTGTCTGAAATCACCTGAAAGTAGTAACAGAGTGCCGCTCCTCTCACTCTCCGAATGCGCATTCCCAAAATCGTTGAATAAATCTTCGTCAAATTTATAAAAAAAATGGTGACATGTCAATTACCCATATGGTAGGTCTTCCACGAACAAATGAAAAAACCTCTTAAATTGACGATGAATGCCGACAAACGCTTGTAGCCAAGAACAAGGCAAATGACGCTACGGCAAAAGCTCTTGAAAATAATGCTGTTGCCTCTTTACAGACAATAAAGTGTTCTCATACATCATCAAGAAGAAAACGCTTGACATGACAATGTCTCCTATATGACAAGTAATAGTATTCTCGCCAGTAGTAAGGTAAGTTTTACTAAAACTAAGTATTCCACTAATATTTACATTCCGTCTATTCAAATCATTTCGAGTCATTGCATCTCAAATCTATGTGTGACTCCATGAGACTGCAAGAGTTAACATAATTACAGATTGCATAGTTATCGGTAGCGCAGCTTCTTTCCTTTAATTAATCATAATCATCTCGTTAGCACTAATTGCCATCAAAATCACTCATGTCCCTATGTGTGTCTGCCTTCATAAGTTTCACTTTTGCTCCAATCACATGCAAGCAAGTTGTTACCGCTCATTAAAACTACATTCACTCTCATGCAAAAGTTAACTCACAGCTATTTACGTATTCATATCTCTATTAAAAACTCAGGTGATTCCCGACCTTACTCAGACACCATAAATATATGGAGCGGAAATAATACTCACGCGGCAGCGCAAATTATCGAGCTTAGAAAAACGAACAACCAGTGTAACATTTTAATAATTTAAATGTGTCAACTGGTATTGCGGCTGTGAAATCAATTAAAGCACACTGACCACACTGATCGCACTTACCCAGGTCCGGCCAGAGGAAATGATGCAATGCCGATTGTACGAAGCCTGTCAACCGGCACACTGTTGGCACTTTTCCACCACTTTTCCACCACCATATCACCACCACTATACCACAATCATTCAGCGGCTGCAATTATATCGCAGTCATCGGTGGTACCAGTTATGGTCACTTGACAGCAGCGTTTCACTTTCGAGACAGCGACAAAGACCATGATCCACTGGTGGACACACGAATTAGGCTTTCTAAATGGCCAACTTTGATATCTGTTGTCCTGCGACCGTCTTCAATGGTCTCGGGCCCCCCGGTGCAGACGGGGACGGGGGAAATATGACAAAAATTTTATTTTTACCAAAAAATATTTGTCCCGCAGTTAGGTATGTGAGTGATTTTTTAAGTAGCAATGCTGGCCCCCATAATCATCATCGTCCTCATCGTCGACATCATCACGTGAAAGATTACTAAATACGAATTAGATGCGAAGCAAGGACCTGGCCCCCGCCATAGAAGCGAGGCTCTAAACTGCGCATCATCAAAAAGTATACACGCCAAAAGCACCTCTGGGATGTGATCGAAGGGAAGAAAAAAAAAAAACCTCAACCCGAGTTGCAGCACAGAAAAAAAAAATTAAAAAACAAAAAATTGTTCAACTCTTGGCTTCCTCTGAGGGTTTTGGGGACGCACAGCACAAGCGCAGCGGTGCCGTCGGCTCAGCTTTGATATAATTCATCACTTTCGCAACGAAATTGATTTGATTGATTTAATAGAAATCAAACGCGTTACGTGGTGATGGCCGGCTGGCTACTGTGCCGGTGCGTACAGGTAGACATGTACGCGAAAGAGCCATGCCTCGCCACGTCGCCGCACCGCTGATGCACTGGTGAAAAATTCGTGACCCGAAAATGTCCACTACTGGAGCCATCTTTGGGTTTGCGTTTGTTGTTCGGTTAGTGATTGGATCGTCTTGGAATGTCCGTTACGAAAAGGTGGCGAACAAGTGTAGAATCAGCAATTAGATCTTGATATGTCATCCCTGGTCGGGAGGATGGGGTCAATTAAGCAGTTATACGCGCTGACCTCATCGCTGAAACATTCCAGACGCACACAATAATTCCAAATGGCATAAGTAATTATGATCATACTGGCGGTGGATCAAAAGGATTGCACACCGCGACGATGTATTTTTATGTCTGTTATACCGACTTCTCTTCTAGGTTTCAGGAGACGTAGATGTTCTTGTGTTGCGATCAGGGAGGCTAGCCGGGCGGCGGCGCGCTTGGAAAAGTTTCATTGGCGGCGCGATGATAGTTGTTGTGGACTTAAAAGTGCGGCCCTTTGATTTCTGCCTTTACAGATACATATTTGTGTGAGTGAACCAATTCCCAGAGGACAAGGACTGGCCCATGCTTGTTATTCTAGAATTTGGTGGAAATAATTAAGGAAGCTGCTTTGGGATTTTATTTGAGCACTTGGTTTGGTAGAATTTTGATTTAAGTTTGTTAACTATCCTATAGGAAATTCATTATGTGATTGTCATGACCAAGATTATACGATGGGAACGCTGCACAAAACCCAGATATTGAAGGTAACAGTTAACCTACTTTAGATCTTGTATTACCTACTACGATGACGTATATAATGATATGGCTATACGAAACAATGATATTAAGAGACGCCAGCTATCTATTCCGAAAATAGGGCTTCATGAAAGCTGATATTGAGCTAAGGTTACAACAACCAAAATCCCACCATTTCACCGTTGAACTACAAATTCACCCACTATTCCCTTTAAACGTACTTAGCTTACGTCATCGTGTTTCCCTTTGGACATGAATACCAGTCTACTGCAGCAATCATCTTCAAAATCCAAGGGTCTATATCTACTTCCAAGATCTTGGCCAACTCAGGAACTCCGCGCTGGTACAACGTGTTCTTTCTCCTTTCTGTGGATTATCTGGAAGTCAAATTGTTGCAGCCTCACCACCCACCTTGCTAATCTACCCTGTGGGTCCTTCAGATTACTCAACCATACTTGCGAATAATAATCCCAAACTACAGTAAATCGAACCCTTTCGATACACAGCCGCAACTTATCAATCGCCCAAAGTCTCTCCAAGCATTCCTTCTCCGTCGTCGAATATTCCTCTCGCATCTATTGAGAGACCTTCTAAGATAGCAAATAACTTTTTCCCATTCCTCGAAATTTTGTGAAATTGGAGGCATCCGTCTGCACAACGAAAGGTCCTTGGAAGTCTGAACTTGTCAGAATCAGCGCCGTCACCAAGCGTTCTTTCGCCTTCTTAAAACTTTCCTCACATTCATCTGTCCATACGAATTTCCTACTTTTCTTTATTAGGTCTGTTAATGAACTAACCAAAGCGGCGAAATTTGGTATAAACCTCCTATACCTGGAAAGTGTACCTTCACTACTTTTACCGGATCTACGTGTAATCCGTTCCTATCAACCACATAACCTAAAATTTTTAAGGACCGCATTTTTCCGGCTCACTATGAGCTGTATCGCACATTTTTTTAAAACTTCTTCCAGAACTTGCAGATGTTGGCTGAATGAATTTGTGACGGTTATAATGTCTAAGTATACAAATACGTGTGGCTCAAGATTGGTACCCATTACGCTGTCGATAAATCTTTGCTAGTTCTCGGGCGTATTGTATAAGCCGAAAGGCAATCGTTTGAACTGGAACAAGCCTCTAAGTGGAACCGTGAAAGCGGTGAGCGGGCGAGATCCCACAACATAGGTATCTGCCAATAAGCCGACATTATATTCAGCGAAGTGAGATACTTCGTATCCCTAAGCTACGGTAATGGATAAGCGTCTCTATCTGTAGTTTTGTTAAGTTTCCCATAATCCCTTGGACACTTTGCATAAAAACTAAATAGGGATGAAATATACGGCCCAATCGTGATATCCGCTTGGAGATTAAAAAGTCAGCAACCTTTTCTGGTTCGCTCGGGTTTCTCATGAATCAACTCAACCAAGCGCTAATATTGTTTGGTGCCTGTTTTTTTCATTCGAATTTTGCCTAAAACAACAGTTTTTAATAAAAAATCACTTAAAACTATTTCCGCGACGAACAGATGTCGAAGACCATCGGAGAGAAATTGACGTGTGGCTCTCAAAAACAGATGCAAAAAATGCAAAAAGCTAGACTGCTAATATGCGTTACGCTTTGTCAAAGAAATTCACCAAATTATCCGATTCGCACTAAATCGGAAACTTTTTCTTTCGGAACGGATACCATGATAGGGCCAAAGGAAACGCCATTGTCACCATATCTTGTTCAGATAGTTTATTTAAATTTTTTATGGTTCGAAAAACGTTTTTCTATTACATAGGGGTACACAAATGTCTTTTATTGCAAAAGGAGCCCAAAAAAATGTACGTGGGTTAAAATGACCTAGGTACAGAAGAAATGTTTCAAGGGTTTTTCAACAGGGACGCTACAAAAGTTGAGCGACAGGGACAACAAACTACGCCATATTTCTTGCAGCTCTTTTGACATTTCTCTTCAGTAAGGTTTGTTCATGATAGAAAGATATACGATCCAACAACGAGTCGAAATTATGAAAATTCACAACCGAAATTCGGAGTCAGTGGCCTCAACGCTAAGAACGCTACGTCCAATTTATGGTCGTCATAATCGTCCTAGCAGATCAACAATTGAGCGTCTAGTGGAAAATTTGGAACCCACAGGCACAGTACAAAATATTCCCGTGCCAATGAGACAAAGAAGTGCCCGTAGTATCGAGAATATTGCTGCCACTGAGGCTTCAGTTGAAGAAAGCTCAAATGTGTCTCTCACACGTCGTTCTCAAGCGTTGGGCGACGTCGTTATGGCGAATTTCGCGAAAAGATCTTGGCCTACATCCTTACAAGATTAAATTGACGCAAGAATTGAAGCCGCTTGACCACCAGAAGCGTCGTAGGTTCGTGAATTGGGCTGACCAACAACTTGAAAATGATTCGGATTTTCATCGAAAAATCATCTTCAGCGATGAGGCTCATTTCTGGCTGAATGGCTTCGTCAATAAACAAAATATGCGGTATTGGTCAGGCAGCAATCCACACGTACTCTACTAGTCATCATTGCATCCCGAAAAAATTACGGTTTGGTGTGGTTTATGGACCGACGGCGTCATTGTGTCGTACTTCTTCCGTGATGATCAAGACCGGCACGTTACTGTGAATGGGAATCGCTACTGTGAATGGGAATAACCGAATATTTTTGGCCCCAATTGGATATGGACTTGGAGGACATGTGGTTCCAACAGGACGGCGCCACTAGCCACACAGCGAATGCCACAATCAATTTATTGAAAACCAAGTTTGGAGAACGTGTTATCTCACGAAATGGTCCAGTCGCTTGGCCGCCTCGGTCGTACGATTTGACGGCGTTAGACTATTTCCTGTGGGGCTACATCGAGCCTGTGGTCTATGCCAACAAGCCAGCGACGATTAATGAACTTCGTACGAATATCAAACGTGAAATTGCAGCAGTATCGGCCGATTTATGCTTGAAAAGCGTCGAAAATTGGGTTCAGAGTCTGGACTTCTGCAAGCGTGCCCGTGGTGGCCATGCAAAAGAAATCGAGTTCCATACATAATGGCATCGAACGTACTTTCACAGGAATAAAGAATTTCATTGATATCCAAAACAATTTTTGTTTTATTAAAAAAAAACTTTTGTAGCGCTCTTATTGAAAAACCCTTTATTATCAAAACCAATGATTTTGAATCCAAAGTTTTTTTTCGAATATTTTAAATTTTACCAAAAAAGTTTTTTTTTTATTGAAAACTTCCCCAAAATGGTGGGCCTTGCAAACATTTTAATGTAGACGAAATATAGATATTGAGATTGTCTAAATATGTTGTTCAGAAACTTCATTAACCTAATGTTGTTCATTAGGAACAGATGTTGCCGAAATTTTAAAGAGCAGCTCATCTTTTTTTGATTGTCAAGGCTTATAACCAAACGTGGATATTTGCTGTAGTTTCACATGAGAATCTTCAATAGATATATTTTGCATGGCATTTGACGAAATAAATGCAGTGTTCCCTTTTGGATGGCACCAGGATGGCATTATCTGCATCTTGACGCACACATTCTCGGGGGTATTGAAACTATCGATAGTTGGTTTGATAGTTTTTTTTTATACTATCGACGTACGCGACAGTTTTTTTTACTATCGATAGACTATCGACGAGGGATCGTCCTCCCTCACCCTTCGAACTTTTCGGACCGCTCCTGAGCGATGATGCCCGTCGCGTGTCTCCCACGTATTTTAATCTTCGACGACGGTGTGTCTTCGTGGACTACTGCCGCAAGTTTTGTATGGCGTTGTTGTGTCGTGCGTCTCCCTAATCTGCACCGAGCAGAGTTGGGCAAATTTCTTCAGAGTGGACTCCTCTGTCGCACTCGTTATACCGGTGTTATTTGCATTACCGGATCTGAAGGTCGTGGACCACTTCCTTTAAATTCCGGGCTTGCGACCACAAAGAAAATAGGAAACGAAGGAATATAAGGATAAGAGAGTGTGCCTTGTTACCGTTACAACTTGTTCAATTTTATTGATTTCAATTTCAATGTTAACTCAATAATCACTGTGTAATATCATACATTTTGTTTTTAAAACATAAATATTTAATTTATAAACATGTAGCCATAAAGCATAAATTATCAAAATCATTTTAATCACCAAGCAGATGAAGAATACTTGGTTCTTCCCTTCTTCTCTGCCTTTAGAGCTCAATGGCAGCGTCGTCTTCATTTGCAGCTTAGCCTTATAGGCCTCGTTCTTAGCTACGAGCTTCTGTTGGCATTCCTTATCAATCCAGCGGTTTCTTGTTGGTGGACGCGAGAAACATATCACATGAGTTGCTGCTGGTCTAATGGATTTTTGGTATAGTTGCGGTCTCAATTGCAGTCTCTTTAAATTGCAGTCTTTCGACATCATTTATTATATTTTTATTTTTCCACAGTATTCTTACCTGGTCTGCCTTAAAGTAGTGGTCCAAGTCGATGTTAGCTCCTCGGTATATTCGTACATCCAAAATACTGGATGCGTGCCGCTTGCCTATCGCAATGTGATCAATTAGGGTGGCCGTTCGTTGATCTGAAGACCGGCAAGTTCCCTAATGGATATCGAGGTGAGGAAACCGTGTGCTGGCTATGGTGGCATTCCGTTTCGTAGCGAAGTCAATAAGCCTAAGTCCGTTACCAGACGTTTTGTCTTGTTGTTTTCCGACAATACTGCTAGAGATGTCTTCTATTCGTACCTTTGCGATAAAATCTCCCAGCAACATTTTAACATCGCACTTCGGTAGTCGCACATAGGTTTTTTTAGAGGATCTATATTATCTTTTTCCTCCGTTGGGGCGTGAGCGCATATAAGACTTTTGTTGGCAAATTTTGCCTTGATGCGGATTGCTACAATGCGTTCGCTAATGTCTTGGAAACATCAGACTTCTTGCCTATGTCTGGCACTTATAACAAATCCGCATCCAAGTAGTTGCTGTTTCTGCTCACTTTAACACAGTCCGTAGTAGCTGTCATAGTTTTTTATCCTTTTTTGCCTGGCCCATACCATCGTATTTCCTGGATGGCAGTTATGTCTGCTTTGTAGTAGTTTAGGGCTTCCGCTAGTTGTTCGCTTGCATCTCTCCTCTTAAATGTTCTCCCAATCATCGGTACCAACGTCGTTGTCCTCTTTCCGTTTAGCATGGTCGTCAACAAAATCAGTCCTTTCCGAGGCTATTGGTTGCTTCGAAACATTTAGTTTTTCCCATGGCTGCGTAGTTAACCGAAAGCACAACCCCAACCTGGAAGGCCAGTTCCATTTTTTTAGATACCCCTAGGACACGGTGCCATCAGTATCCACTACGGGATTGAGCGATACCGTTGGCCTATCGGTTCATTCGCCACCATCTCTGTTCAAGGGCCTGACTTACCCTTTGAATTCCTAGAGAACCTGTTTTCCGAATATGTCGAAGCAGCTGGTCTGGGTTCTTTGGGACAGCAGGCCGGGTATTCATTCCTTGCCATTCTGACCTCGCTGTTTATAGTGTTTCTGTTTTTCGTCGTATTTTCAACACTCGTTCTTATCATTTAGCAAGTCAAATCCGATTGGATGAGACCAGTACCCGATAGTTACCATGTGGAGGTTAAAAAAACGCACTTCATGTGTAGTCAGAGTTACAACTACTGGGCAAGCCAATCAGAGTCTACCCTGGTTCTACGACACCCAAACATTAAATTACTTATATTGTTTATACTTTTAATAACGAATGAGTTAAAATTCTCGGCAATCGATTTGTTATTTTTTTTTCTAAGTTATTAATTAATTGCACTTCACTAGTTTTCTGTTTGTTATTTTTTTGTAATCAATTTTTTGATCGTACTCCACATTTATTTTTGGACACTATGTTGAGTGTATTTTATTGCATATAAATACCATTCTATTTCACTATTTATTATATTTGCCCTTTGAAATGCTCGTACTTTCGAATTTTGAATTCGTTAAGTTCATCTGAAAACCGTTCCCATTTCCATCGATTCCATATCTTTTCACTTGACATTTCGTTAAAATCATGTATATTATTTATTTGATTGCTTTTTTCTCTCAAGAGTACTCTAAATTCACTGTTATTTTATTTAAAAATACTCACATATTTTTTTTTGTTTTTTTTTCATATCCGACATTTTAAATTTAACCAAAATTGACTCATGATCACCAGTTTTTAAATCAGGTACTGCATCAGCCCATACCATTTTGTGTGAGGGGAAAAAGGGCCGATGTTGAATGTGAATCACGCCTAAACGTCAAGTTTTGTTCTGCATTTCATTTGACACTTCTCAATCTCAGACTGACTTATTTGAATCATGAAATGATACACAATCGAGCAACGCGTTAACGTTATTCAGGCTTATTTTGAAAATGGGCGTTCAAATCAAAATGCATATCGTGCACTTCGTGATTTTTTCGGTAAATTTTTCGTCCAAATGTGCGTACAATCGGAAAGTCGTGCAACAATTTGAGCAAACCGGGACTGTAGGAGATGTGAAAACACCAGTGCATGCTCGTACTGCAGAAAATATTGCTGCTGTTCGCGATAGTGTCGCTGAAGAGCCGTCCACCTCAACTCGTCGTCGTGCCCAACAGTTGCCCCTCTAACGCTCGTCGTTGATGAACATTATGCGTAAAGACCTTGCTTACAAGGTGCAATTGACTATAGAACTAAAGCCTTTTGGCCATTTCAAGCGTCGTCAATGCTCAGAATGGTCGTCAATGCAGGGAATGATAAATTTTCGAAGAAAATCATCTTCAGTGAAGAGGCACATTTTCACCTCAGTGGATTCGTCAATAAGCAGAATTGCCGCATTTGGGCGAATGATAATCCCAGAGTGATTGTCGAAAAACCAATGCACCCACAAAGAGTGACTGCGGTGGTGCGGTTTATGGGCAGGCGGCATCATCGGACCGTATGTTTTAAAAAAATTAGGCCGGTCAGGCAGTTTCTGTGAATGGTGTTCGCTATCGTGAGATGGTAACGAACTTTTTATGGCCCGAATCGGAAGATATGGATGTGGATGATATGTGGTTTCAATAAAACGGTTCCACTTGTCACACGAAACAATGTTTTTTTTTTGCGCTACAAATTCAATGGCCGTGTTATCTCAGTTGGTAGCGATGTCAATTAGCCGCCAAGATCATGTCATTTGACACCGTTGGACTTCTTTCTTTGGGGTTATTTGAAAGAAAAGCAACAATTCAAGAGCTAAAGGATAAGACAATTCGGCACATTAACGGCATAGAACCTCAATTATGCCTCAGCGTCATCGAAAATTTGGATCATCGGATGGAGTTGTACCGAAGAGGTCGTGGCGGTCATTTGGCCAATATTCTGGTCCATGCATAATTGAAATGAAAATAATTTGCGTTTTATTCAAAATCAACATCGGTCCTTAAAATTAAACCACCCTTTATAAAATACATGTCAATGTTAAAATCAACCACTTCGATTAAGTTTAGGTTCGTATCTAAAATTTTGTCAATCCAATCAGAAAACAAGTTGCAAAATTCGCAAAATAAAAGTCTGGAACGGTTACATCGGGCGATCTTGCGGCCAGTGCAAATCGACAAAACCAGAGATGAGGCGACCCGGTAACGCCGCCTTCAGAATATCGGTTGTGGCTGGCGCAGTGTGTGCCATTGCTCCGTGCTGTTGGAACCACATGTAATTCATCCAATTGCGGCAGAAAAAACTCGGTTAACATGGCCCTATAGCGCGCACCGTCCACTGTTGTCGTTTGACCAGCCGTATTCTCGAAAAAAAATGGCCCGATGACTCCTCCAACGTGAACAGCGCATTAACTTTGAGCGGATGTAATGGCTCCTCGTGTATTACTCGTGGATTTTCGGTGCCCCAGCAGCGATAGTTTTGCTTGTGCACGTACCCCCTGAGGTGGAAATGAACGTCACCGCTCATTATGATTTTGGTCGAAAAATCGTCCACTTCATCCTCGAGATTGAGGATGGCTACCTACGCACAGGTTACACGCGTTTGGCGGTCGACAGGCATCAGTTGATGCACGGACTGGTCTTTTTACGGGAACACGCGCAAGTCTTTGACCGAAATTCGCCTTAGGGACGACCGGCTGTACTTGCAACCGACCAAATAACTCGATATATGTTACTTCCAAAATCATCTCTACCGGTCTATCCGTCTTGTTGAGCTTAAGTTAAGATAAGTCGGGTGTTTGGTAGTTTTCTCTGTCGGCGACAATTGAATGGTCGGTTTCGCCTGACATTGGGCAATTGTTCAACATAGTCGTTCAACAGCCTATAGAATTGGTTCTTCCATATTCTCGATATCGACAGAATCTTAACTACGATTAGGGCCTGTATATCCATGGCTTTGACGTTTTACACTTTTTCAAAACTTACAAACATAAATACTTGACTGCCACCTCTGTATATTTCCGATGTTCCTACTTCCATTTCTTCATTTTGAAACACCGGAAGCTCTAGTCTTAACTTGTATGATTTCCGAGGCCTAGACGTTTGTTGCTGCGAGCATCTGTCGGCATTCTTCTTCAAATCGGGTGCTTCTTGCTGGTGGGCGCGAGAAACTTAGCACATTAGTTGAGGCCGATGTTATAGCTTGTTGATCTCCGACATGAGAAGCTGGTTGTATCATAAGCGTTCTGCAATGGACTTGGCGATCTCTTGCGATTGAAGCCTTTGACATTCATTTTTGGCGAGGTGGATATCCGCATCTCCATCTAAGATGTAACGAGGTTGTAATCCGAGACGATGTTAGCCCTTTGGAAAGGTCAGAGATCCAAAATCCTGCATGTGTGGCTCTTGTCTATCGCAATGTGATCAATTTGGTTGGCAAATTTGGCCATCTGGCGACCGCCAGCGGGCTGTGCCAGTACGACCCGCCATAAAACAATTTTTCTTGTATGCAGTGCGTCATCTGTATGACTTTATAATATTAGCTATAACTAAGGAAACGCCACAGCTTTTCATCATCGTTTTGGCCGGCTGTTTCTATGCATTTACTGAATGGCCGTAATGTCTGTATTGGAGCAGGCTAGTTGTTCGACTGCACTTAATTACGAACGTCGATGGCCTTTTTCGTTTAGCATGGCCATCAATTGTGTAATCATTCCTATGCGGGGCTTTTGGTTCACTCGTTACAATAGATTTTTCTGTAGTTGAGTATATAACCCAAAGCACAATCCCAAACTAGGAGAGTCAGTTGCAAATTATTTGATACACTTACTACGGGTTAACGTGGTACTGTTGACCTTTCAGATCATCTGCCACCATTTCTGTTCAAGGGACTTGACTTATCGTTCAGATTCCTTAATGACCTAATTGTTTAAATATGATGAGGAAGCTCATGTAGGTTGTTCACTTTTTTCATCCTTGCTCCATCCTTGGGGTTCTACCGCTGTCCTCTTGAAAAAGGTATATGTGCCTTACTGTTAGGACGCGTCTTTCTCCCGTTCCCTCGTCAGTGCCCAAAAACTTACATAATTGTTCACACCCCGTCTACGGTCAAGGCACTACGCACCCACGCCAACGCAACGGTCGCCACAAGGCGGCTATGAATCGAAGTTGGTAGCCATCAGATGAGTGACAACGCATGTGTTCTCATACATAAGCATTGCCTACAATCGGAGAAAGTAAGAAAAGAATTATAATGATGGATCGATCAACAGATAGATACTCTGACCTAGTCCGAATTTATTCAAGCCAATCCTATACTTGTTTAATGGTTCCGATCAACTCCAGTAACATTGGAGTTCAATAGGACACCTTTAGGACACCTTCTTGTATTCTTCTTCACAGAAATACAAAAAGGAACTTAGTCTATGGCAACTCAATTGTCCTCAAATGTCTTCGATTCGCTTTTTAAAGACCCAACCCTACCCATAAATTCATTCAACATTTTTGGTGAATAGTGCGGTCTCCCCCAAAAATGTGAATGCGACGACATTTTAACAAATAAACATCTAAACGCCAAAGCCTACCGAATGCGAGTACCATGGCAAGGCCTCATGATATACAACCGCGCCTCTCCCAAATGTTGGGGAGAATGTATTTCCGCCAGATAAACTTATTTCATATGCGACACTAAATTATCCGCAAGAATGTTGTTTATGCAAAACGAGGCCCCCCGACTACTGCCCCAACTGGCATGGCATGGCGAGTGGTAAGTATGTTGTAGAGTGGCACCAGAAAAGGTTGATATACGACTCCATGCATCCTAGGCAGAGTGTTTAAAGCATAAATCGCTGTTTTCTTGGATAATAACTCAACAATGCGCTGCTGGCACAAAATAGGAACACCGAACACACTGCGACCTCAAGACATGAAACATACTGACGACCGACCGCGACGTGGTGGAGGAGAATCAAAAGCATTTGCACACTCAGGTGGAACATTCTTTTCCATCCACACCCACCGCCACCGGCACGGGTCATTGTTTGTGTACTTTACGGAGCACCAAAGTCCCGGCCGGCCATTCTCCCAGCACACGAGAGGGTGTGAGGTGTGAACTTAAAGCAAATTCAATTTGAATTGTTCCTTTAATTCCCAAAAATGAAAATGTACACATTCCTGGAAGGCCATAGAAGGAAGGCCGCCAAGAGAAGGAGGAATTGAGAAATATTCGTCCTTACGTGGGTGGTTGTGGGTGCCAGGATTGTGGCAAACTTTCGTTTTCGATCTCTTCGGGATAATTTTAATAAAACCCCAACAATTTTTGCACACGTCGGAAGCGGGCCGGCGACTTGATGTCGAGCCCTGCGACAGTGACAAATTCTCGATTTATTTCATTACAAAGCATGGCATGGCAGATACGTACCCACTGCCGGCGCGTCTTTCTGTAGCTCTGACACATTCAAGAGAAAGATACTGTGTTCGTGTTGGTCCTTTTTCTTTATCCTTTTTCGTTATGTTTTTTTTTTTTTTGCTCAGTTGAGTGGAGCGGTAGCGGACGCGAGTGGAAAGGAAATCTCCAAATCAATGTGCAATGTGATTTATTTGGATTAGCAAGGCATCCATGTCTTGTTAGGTTACGTTCCTGCTTTGTATCAATTTTGCGATGAGCGTCAATCCGTTTTGGTTGGTAACTATGACATGCCATTAGATTGGCTTTATTTTTATATCATAATCAGATTGGGAGGTATTTCGAGGAGGGTAATCGATGGATGGAGTTCGCATGGATGCTTGAGTTGTATGACGGTATGTCGAAATGACGTGAAAATGTAATAGACGTAGCGTCTTGTGCCTACAGGATTTCAATTCTATTTTAATTCACTAACGCCTAGATGTCTGTCCTCGGACTCTGCGCTCTGAAAACCAGGGTTTTGGGAAACAGAAACCGGATGGTACTTCCTGGGGTAGGGAAGGCAGTATTGCTGCCCATGTGTACATTGCAGGTGACACCAATCGCTGCGCTGTGCATTTATATAACTTTTAAATTAAGGAATTAAAATGTTTATATTAGCCTATTACCAAACAAAAATTATTAAATCTTACTTATCATTAACAGAGTTGCTTAATCTAACTTGCTAGCCTCTTAGCGTAGAGTCTAAGATTTTCTCTAACATTTTTTTGATTGCCTTTTGGCCTTAAATGATCTGCGTATACCACTGACTTATAAATTGCCATATTCTAATATTCAAGGAAAATAGAAAAAAAAAATATTTGGTTTTATATGTACAAAAAAAAACTTAACAATAAAACTTAAACTTAACTTAACTAACTTTAACTACTTAAAACTGCTCAAGCATAACTTAAATATAATCATTGTCGCAACCCCTTGTTGCCCTATGCCCCGTGCGGTAGCCATGCTTATTAAGTCTTGAGGTACTCTGCCAGCATGCATGGAACACCTAAAGTTTATTTATCGGGTTTTTCAACAGGGACGCTACAAAAGTTGAGCGACAGGGACAGCAAACTACGCCATATTTCTTGCCGCTCTTTTGACATTTCTCTTCAGTAAGGTTTGCCATTTCATGATAGAAAGATATACGATCCAACAACGAGTCGAAATTATTAAAATTAACAACCGAAATTCGGAGTCAGTGGCCTCGACGTTAAGAGCGCTACGTCCAATTTACGGTCGTCATAATCGTCCTAGCAGATCAACAATTGAGCGTCTAGTGAAAAAATTTGAATCCACAGGCACAGTGTTCCCGTGCCAGTGAGACAAAGAAGTGCCCGTAGTGTCGAGAATATTACTGCTGCTGAGGCTTCAGTTGAAGAAAGCCCAAATGTGTCTCTCACACGTAGTTCTCAAGCGTTGAGCATCTCTGTGACGTCTTTGTGGCGAATTTTGAGAATAGATCTTGGCCTTCATCCTTAGAAGATTAAATTGACGTAAGAACTGAAGCGTCGTATGTTAGTGAATTGGGCTGAGCAACAACTTGAAAATGATTCGGATTTTCATCGAAAAATCATTTTCAGCGATGAGGCTCATTTCTGGCTGAATGGCTTCGTCAATAAACAAAATATGCGGTATTGGTCAGGCAGCAATCCACACGCACTCCATGAGTCATCATTGCATCCCGAAAAAATTACGGTTTGGTGTGGTTTATGGGCCGGCGGCGTCATTGGGCCGTACTTCTTCCGTGATGATCAAGACCGGCACGTTACTATGAATGGGAATCGCTACCGTTCCGAATATTTTTGGCCCAATTGGATGATATGGACTTGGAGGACATGTAGTTCCAACAGGACGGCGCCACAAGCCACACAGCGAATGCCACAATCAATTTATTGGAAACCAAGTTTGGAGAACGTGTTATCTCACGAAATGGTCCAGTCGCTTGGTCGCCTCGATTGTGCGATTTGACGGCGTTAGAATATTTCCTGTGGGGCTACGTCAAGTCTATGGTCTATGCCAACAAGCTAGCACGTAACGGTGACCACCACCACCGTGGTATACTATTCCTTTCTTGAACTAATTTTAGAGAGTAGATATAAACGAATGCCCCTGGTGGATTATAGTCCAAAATAAGCGTGCACTCTATGTATATATGATTGGAGAAAGTAAACCCTGAAAATCAGGCTTTTGTCGGTTGCCTTCACACTTGGGTATAGTGACCAGACGTCCCGCATTTTACGGGACTGTCACGCATTTCATATGGCTGTTCCGCTTTTTTTTCCCCCCGCAAAGAAATTAAATTGCAAAATATAAAAATTTGAATTGCCAAAAACAAAAATCTAAACTAAAAGTTTGACAATTTCATTCGTAAAACTGAGTTTGATGGTGAAAAAGAAAAACAATTGGCACTAGCTGAAGGTGTTATGACTTTTCACACCGCTTGCCAAAACCTAAGTTTGCCATAACCTAATGCTTATTCAAAAACTTTTTGATTACAAGTTTTCATGAGCTTGGACTAGATCTGAGTCCATTGTAACAAACGTGTCGTCCGTATTCGAGAAGCACGAGCAGAAAAGGAATCAACCAACGTCAGATCTGTGTCAATGTTTTTGGACAGATCAACCAAAAAGGATATCAAACATTTTCCCAGATTTGTGATTTACTTTGATTATAAAGAAGAAGTTGATGGTTGGGTATTCTAGAACGAGGGTAGACTCTGATTGGCTTTAACATGGCAATGCTCAGTGGTTGTTACTCTGACTACGCACGAAGTGTTTTTTTTAACCTCCAATTGGTAACCATCGGGAACTGGTCTCATCCAACCGGATTTGACTTGCTAAACGATAAGCGCGAGTGTTGATAACACGACGAAAAACAGCAACACTATAAACAGCGAGGTCAGAATGGCAAGGAATGAATACCCTTCCTGGTGTCCCAGGCGAATCAAGACAAGCTGCTTCGACATATTCGGACAACAGGTTGTCTGGGTATTTCAAGGGTTAGTCAGGCACCTTGCACGGAGATGGTGGCAGATGAAACGAAAGGCCAACGGCAGCGTTCAGTCCCGTAGAGGATTCTGATGGGTCCATGTCCTAGGGGTAACTAATTAAATGGAATTGACCCTCCAGGTTGGGGGTTGAGCTTTGGGTTAACTACCCAACCAAGGAAAATTTAAAATGTTACGAAGCAACCAATAGCCTCGGAAAGGTCTGATTTTATTGTTGATGACGCAGCTGAACAAAAAAAAAGGACAACGACGTTTATAGCTGCACCTGGAGTGTGAGAACATTACACAGGAGAAGTGATAGCGGAAACCCTAAACTGCAGACATTACTGCCATCCAGGAAATACGACAGGATGGGCCGTGGAAAAAGAGGATGAAAAACTGTGACATCTACTACGGACCGTGTTATAGTGAGAGAACCATCGACTGTTCGGATGTGGATTTGTTATAAATGGCAGACTTGGGCAAGAAGTCTTATGTTTGCAAGACATTAGCGAACGCATTGTAACTACCCGCCAAATTCGTCAACATAAGCGCTCACGCCGCAATGGAGGAACAATATGATATATCTAAGGATTGCTTCTATAAGCTCCTTGACTAAACCTATGAGCGACTACCGAAGTACGATGTTAAAATCGTGCTGGGAAATTTTAACGCAAAGGTATGAATTGAAGACATTTTTAGTAGTATTGTTGGAAAGCATAGCCTACACGACAACACGTCTGGTAATGGACTTATGCTAATTGACTTCGCTACGGTTTCCTCGCATGGATATCCATAAGGGGACATGGCGGTCTCCAGATCAACGAACGGTCACCCAAATTGATCACATTGCGATAGACAAGAGGCACGCATCCAGTGTTTTGGATGTCCGAACATTCCGAGGAGCTATACCACGCCAAAACTATCCAGAAATACTGTGAAAAACTTTAACCACGAACGACTGCAATCGAAAGAGACCGCAACTATGCCAACAAGCCATTAGATCAGTAGCAACTGATGTGATGGGTTTTTCCAGCTCACCAACAAGAAAGCCCTGATTTGATGAGGAATGCCGACATATGCTCGCAGCCAAGAACGAGGCCTACAACGCTAAGCCGCTGGTGATGACGAAGGGAAGAAGGGAAGAACAATGTCTTTTCAGAAAGAAGAAAAAAGAGCAAGAAAAGCGCGCGATCGAGGATACAGAGAGGTGCCACTCCAGGAACGATGTTCGCAAGTTTTACCAAAGTACAAAACGTCAAAGCCAATGATACAAGGCTCGAACAGAATCCTGTCGAGATGAACAAGAAAATATCGTAGTTAAGACACAGTCGATGCTATATGGAAGAACCACTTCTGCAGACTGTTAAACGGCGTTGACAAACAACATTTTGCTGTCAGGCAGAACGAACCTCAGCATTGTTTGCCCGATCCAAAAAAGGAGACCCTCCAAAATGCCCCAGCTACAGAGGCATATGTCTCCTCAACATCGCCTTCAAGATTCCATCTGCCGTTATATGTAAACGCCTGAAACCGTTTACCAACAACCTGATCGGCCCTTATCAGTGTGATCTTAGGCCAGGAAAGTCCACAACCGATCAATTTTTGACACTTCGGCAGAAAAAACCCAAGATGTCCAAATCGATACCCACCACATATTCATCGACTTCAAAGCCGCATTCGACAGCATTTATAGAGACGAACTATACAGAGCCATGTCTACTTATGATATACCGCCCAAACTCACACGTTTGTGTAGGATGACGATGGAGAATTCTCGCTGCTCTGTCAGGGTCGGAAACGACTTCACCGACACGTGACTTCTTCAATTTGATTCTTGAGAGGATTGTGCAAAAGTCACTAGCCAACACCAGAGGCACAATTTTCCAAAAATCGTTACAACTACTTGCATACGCCGACGATATTCACATTGGACCCAACGCGATGTCATAGCCACGTTTGCTAGAACAGAGAAGGAAGCAGCAAAAATTTGCTTAGCAGTAAATGAGGGCAAGACGAAGTACAAGCTGTCAACACGAAAGGACACACAACATCGACGAATTACGTCACCATTGATATATATAACTTTGAGGTAGTACGGGTCTATCTCGACTCCGCTTTTAACGCTGACAATAACATCTCGTCAGAAATTAAACGAAGAATTACTCTTGCCAAGCGCTGTTTCTTCGGGCTAAGAAAGCATTCAGTAGTCAAGCCCTAACTCGAACTACTAAGGAGATCCTATATCAAAAGTGGATGAATAAATCCTTGGTCGATTTGAGAGGAAAATTCTTCAAGAAATGTTCGGTCCTTGCGTTGACGGGCTGTATGCAGACGAATACTCAACCAAAAAGTGTAAGAGCTGTACAGCGACATGCCGTAGTCGAAAAACTCCGCATTGGACGTTTAAGATGGCTAGGACATGTAGAAAGAATGGACACCAATATTCCGGCACGCATATCCTTCAATTCTCAGCCAGACGTCGGACGAAGTCAAAGTAGACCTTGCCTCAATTGGAGCGCAGAAGTAGAAACCGGCCTCAACCAACTTGAAGTGCGCAACTGGGGCAGTTAGCAAAGTATCGGTCTAATTGGAGATGGATGTTGGTAAGTAAGTCAGTAAGTCCGCAATTTAGTCAAGTAAGTCAGTAAGTAACCAAGGATTCAAATTAATAATGTGGAATCCGCTAAACGACGATTCTTCTAATATTTCAAGCTTTCTTGCAATCATGAGTCGCATGTAAGCGATGTACATTCAAACGCACTTATTTAAGATCCTTTTTTGTAAAATGATTAGTATACTCGATTTGAACCACAATGCAGAGATAAATTCTTAACTGAAGACTTATATGTTTTATTTCAAATCCATATAACAGCAACCCCTATTGCGATACCATTTTGCGAGCCAATGATTGACGTAAATATCTTGGTCTTAGACTACTTTATATTTTATTCTCCCGTTAAAAATATCGCAGATGTCCTACTAGCTAATACCTGTCCATGATTAGACCTTAAGGTAAATTTTCTGTTTTTTTTGTTGTCAGCGATGCTACTTTAAAGTAATTGCCCTCAATCGCATGGCAACAGAGATAAGACCTGGCTATAGAGGTCGAGCATAAACTAATTTTTTGTCATTAATAAACAACCCTCGACCGAAGGAGGGTTTTGGCTAAATGTCCTATGTAAATACAAGGTTATCCCAAAAAGTGTTTCCTCGCTTGGAAAAATGTTTTATTTCCAAATCCCCCGATGGACAATCTAATTTGTCCATCTTCATCAACATCATCGTTGCGGACGACCATGGCGGTGATGATGACGGCACACAAGAGGATTAACTGGTAACTCCACCAACATATGGGTCATTTAACATGTGTAGCCGGTCGGGGGTGGTGGTGGGTTTTGCGGTTTCTCAACTGCGTTACCCTTATACAGGTATTACACAGTCGATACTTGTAGTCCCACTTTGGGGTGATATTTACAAAGTTTTTGACAGAAAAGTTAACCTCGCTTGTCACTTGAGGTTATCCTATTTTAAATGATATACCCCGCATAGGTAGATAAACGTGGATGGAATAAGTTGTTTGTATTTTGTCTGGATTAGATATGCTGGGACTTGCCACTTGAAGGAATCGGTCAAAAATTTAATTATACCTGATTTATGTGATTTATAAATATTTGACTGGTTGTAATGATTTTTGAATTCTGGTTAGCTTTGGCAAATGAACCCAATAGGCAATATTTGCACTACCGAATTTAAGGTTTACCTCCATAATATGTGGTTACTGAACATACACTTCAGCATTTTCTTAACATATTTCTCCCAGGCGAACAATGGAGAATCCTTGGAGACCCTTTATTGACACTATATTGCTGCGAATTGTGTATAAGTTTAAATACGAAGCCTGGAAATAAGTTCCGTCCTTAACATGTTCCGTAACAACAAATGCCTTCGCCGTAAAGTTGTTAGATGTTTTTTTTTATTATATTTAGTAAGTCCCTGTCTTGTAGGATGTCCAAATACCGCAACTCCTTGGACGATTTCGCTTAGATCATCAAAACAGCTGCCGTTTTGGTACCTGCAATGAAAATAATTCCAGCAAATACTTGCTGATTCGCGGATTTCACGTCATTGATTTGATTCCTTAGTTACTTACTGACTTACATACTTATGTTGCACTGAGGATTTGATTACTGAATTGCCTTCTTAGACCAAAGAAACAGCGGTTGGCAACAGTAATTCTTCGCTTAATTTTTGGACAGAAGTTGTTGTCAGAGTTAAAAGCGGAGCCGAGATAGACAAAGTCCCGTACTACCTCAAAGTTATATCTGTCAAAGGTGACGTTCTGTCCAATTCTTCGATGTTGTGTGTCCTTTCGTGTTGACAGCATATACTTCGTCTTGCCCTCATTTACTACTAAGCCCATTTTTTCCGCTTCCTTATCTATACTAGCAAACGTGGCTATGACATCACGTTGAGTCCGACCAATGTTGTCAATATCGTCGGCGTATGCTAGTAGTTGCACCGATTTTTGAAAGATGATGCCCCTGGTGCTTGCTCGAGAGTTTTACACAATCCTCTAAAGAATCGAATTGAAGAAGTCACATGAAAGAGCATCCCCTTGCTTAAATCCTTTTTTAGTATCCACTGTCTCGGTGAGGTCGTTTCCGACCCTGAGAATTTTTGCTTCTCCAGATAATTCTCCATCGTTCTCCTGCACAGACGGACATGTTTGGGCAGTTACCAAAACTAAGCATGGCTCTGTATAGTTCGTCGCTATAAATGCTTTCGTATGTGGCTTTGAAATCGATGAATAGGTGGTGGGTACCGATTTGGACTTCTCGAGTGTCTTCCAGAATTTGCCGATGTTTGAAGATTTGACCAGTTGTCGAGTTTTCTGTCCTAAACCACACTGATAAGGACCGATCAGCTTGTTGGTAAACGGTTTCAGGCGTTCAATTATTACGGCAGACAGGATCTTGTAGGCGATGTTGAGGAGACTTACGCCTCTGTAGTTGGCGCAGTTCAGAGGATTTCCTTTTTTTTTTGGATCGGGCAAACGATGCTGAGGTTCCATTCTTCAGGCATACTTTCATTCTACCAGCTTTGACTTATGATTTGGTGGGTGCTACCAAAGAGTATAAAACAACATAAAGTACGCATCACCGATAAACATTTTGTAGCCGTTTCTGACGCGGGCGGTAAGCGCAAAGGGAAAATTTCATTAACCGTGTATGCGTCGGCTATACTGTCGTTTGATGCTGGGGTAGCAATGTGAACAATGGGGTATCAATATCAGTACCCCACATAGAAAACTTTCATTGTATGAGCTTAGCACACAATGTATAGTTCTATACTCTTTGGTGTTACTTATACCAAGTCATCTCCGCCCGTTTTACAAAGGTCGCCGGGAAGACCGTCATTTCCGGCAGGCTTGTTAAGCTTTAGTTAAGATATTGCTATCCTCACTTCACTTAGGTCGTCGTAGTCACTGTCGTCGCCAATATTGAATGCAGAATGCAGTCTGCAGAAGTAGTTCTTCCATATCCTCAGCATCGACTGTGTCTCAACTACGATATTTCCTATTTCATCTCAACAGGATTCTGTTCGAGCCTTGTATTCTTTATTTTTTATTTTTTATTTTATTCTTTATTTAAACTTGCGAACATCTTTCCTGGATTGGCATCGCTCTATAACGTCGATCACGCGCAGTCTCTTGCGATTGCAGTCTTTCGATAAAACAATATTTGACAGTATTTCTGGATTGTTGTGGCTGCAACAATTTAGTGGTCCGAGATAATGTTAGCTCTTTGGAACATCCCAAATACTGGATGCGTGCCTCTTGTCTATCGCAATGTGATCAATTTGGTTGACCGTTCGTTGATCTGGAGATCGCCATGTCCCCTTATTTATATCGAGGTGAGGAAACCGTGTGCTGGCTGTAGGGGCATTTTGTAGCGAAGTCAACTAGCCTAAGACCGTTACCAAACGTGTTCTTGTGTAGGCTAAGTCTTCCGACAATACTACTTAAGATGTCTTCTCTTCCTACCTTTGCGATTAAATCGCCAGGGACATAACTCCCCGAGATATAATTCCAGAATTGATTTTTCGGGACTAATGTTCCACTTTAATGAAAAATAAGTCCTGAGTTTAATTCAGGACTAATGTCTCACTAAAGTGGGACATAAGTCCTGAGTTTTTATCATTGAAAACGGGACGTAAGTCCTGAAAAAAATTAAACAATAATAAAAATTTTATATTTTATTAATCTTGATAAGTAAATCAAATAAAAATAAAGTCCATACAAATTAAACAAACCGTCAAAGCTTGGTCATTTACAAATAAATGAAAGAATTTTTTTTTTATAATTTGTCGACAAAAAGGACACAACAATTCATTTTTTAGTGCAATTGCCTCTTCACTCAGCTTCGAGAAACAGCAACCACACATCTTACAGTGGGTACAAGGCTATGAAAGTATGTTTCGAGGATTCTCAAAACACATACAGCAATTCAAAATTTCATTTTCTTCGTGTTGTTCTGCGTCGTTCGAAACATTTTCCTCGCCTTAGCTTGAAGATCCTTCAGAGATTTCAATCTCAATCATTTGGCTTCCAACCATAAAATTTTGACGTCTCCTGATTAATGAATTCAGAAACAGTTAGTCGGTGCCTGTCAAGGTTATTAGTCAGATGGTGAATGAGTTCATTTCGCTTTTCGTATTTACTCTTCGGCGCTCAAACATTCTCCACATTTCACCATCCAGCGATGAGGGAAAGTCCAAAGTTGTTTTGTACTCTTCGAATGTCACCGAATTTAAGGAAATTGCCGTTTTTGTGTAATACTTTACAAAGTTTTTGGATATATACCTCTAGCATGCTTTTCGTTCGCAAACAATTCTTATAAACAGAGAACTGTTTTGATAGATCCTGACAATACAAAATATGTAATTAGTATCATAAATGAATTCATATAGATAAAATTTATTTATAATTCGCTCCTTAGATAGTTATTGCTTTTTGAAATATTTGACAGTTTTCTAAATAAGAGTACTTAGCACAAGAATTGTGGAATAAATCAACTCCTCCTACAATCAGCGATGGTTTTAGGAGCGGAAGAACAAAAAATTTAGTAAAAAGCATATAGCACTCTTTATTCCGTCGTATGCTTGACATAAAGTCTGCTAATCTCGACGCCTTACTTGGTAGTGCTTGTGTGTAGTGTAGCCAGCAGCCCCTAATTTCTGCTTCGGGGAAAGTTTTTCTGAGCACCTTGCGAAGACTTTGCTTGATGTCAGAAGTGAAAGACTCCGGGTGAAAATCAAGTTAACTTGATTGAATAAATTGAAACATATGCACATATATCACCTCTGACTTGCTACTCATAAGGGAGTATAGAAAAGGATACACCTAAAGTAATTAAAGTTAAGATTGAGCAATTTTTAAATTTCTGGTCTACGAAGCATTGCCATGTTGAAAAAAACATACCAAATAATAATATTTTAACAAAAAAGGCGCCTGCCTGACGACTTTACATACCTTGAGCGGAGCAACAAAGTTGAGTGAGCGTGGACTGTCCCCAGAAAGAGAGTAAAAAATCTCTATAACCCAGAGTACAAAATACAAAAAAAACTGTTGACTAAGGCGCCTGACTGACGACTTTACATACTCTGAGCGGAGGAACGAAATATGTTAAGTCGTCATAACTTGCTAAAATAATTATGTCCCCGAGACATAAGTCCGGAATTGATTTTTCAGGACTAATGTCGCACTAAAGTGGGTCATAAGTCCTGAATTCAATTCATTAGTCTCGAAAAATCAATTCAGGACTTATGTCTCGGTGACATATGTCCCTGCGCCGATTTTATCATCGTACTTCGGTAGTCGCTCAAAGGTTTTGTCAAGGAGCTCGTTGAAGCAATCCTTAGCAATAATCATCTTTTTCCTCCGTTGTTGGGAGGTGAGCGCATATAATGCTTATGTTGGCTAATTCGGCATTGATTTGGATTGTTTCAATGCGTTCGCTTATGTCTTGGAAACATAGGACTTCTTGCCTAAATCTTTCACTTATAACAAATTCGCATCCGAAAAGTCGATGTATCTGCTCACTATACCACGTTCCGTAGCAGATGTCACAGTTTTGCATCCTCTTTTTGCCCGGCGCATCTCATTGTATTTCTTGGATGGTTTAGTTTAGTGGATTTATTCCATGGGTGGGTAGTTAACCCAGAGCACAACCCCCAACGTTGAAAGCCAGTTCGAATTTATTAGATACCTCTAGGACACGGCGCCATCAGTATCCACTACGGGATTGAGCGCTGCCGTTGACCTTTCGATTCATCCGCCAACATCTCTTTTCAAGGTGCCTGACTAACCCTTGAAATTCTTATGCAACCTGTTGTCCGAATATGCCGACGCAGTTCATCTTGGTTCACCTGGGACTGTTGGGCTGTTTTTCATCTCGTTATCAAAACTCGCACTTATCGTTTAGTAAGTTAAATCCGGTTACATGAAAGCATTACCGGATGGTTGCTACTTGGAGGTTCAAAATACGACTATTGATGAAGTAGAATCGAAATTTCTACAACATAATTTTAAGCAGCCCCTTCTGATATGGCCCCAATGTATGTATTACGTTTATATACTCCTTGAACTTGAGTTCACTGCCAACACTTGGTCAGGTGCAGCAAAAATATCATTGCTTCTCCTGGATAGGATACCTACTAATGCGAGCGATAAAACTGATAGTAGATTCAACCGAAGTGAACCCTAAGGCGGCTCACACACTAAGGCAACAAGCAACTGGTAACAGGAATCGTGCGATATTATCGCTAACAATTATTTTACATTGAATCAAATCAAAGGTCATACATTAAAGCAACTCAATATCGGTCAAACGAAAAATGTCGCTGATTGCGGCAACATTACTGCTAGCAATACCCGTTGGGCCGAGAATATCGCCGCTGTTACCGAAGATGTCAAGCTGTCGCCATCAGCCGGTCGTCCATAAGGCGAATTTTGGTCAAAGACTTGCACATGTTCCCGTACAAAGTCCAGTCCGTGCATCAGCTGTTGCCTGTCGACCGCCAAACGCGTGGACGAAGTGGACGATTTTTCGACCAAAATCGTAATGAGCGATGAGGTTCATTCCCAAAAACTAACCCGAAAATCGTTTTTTTTTTTTAGAGAGCGCCGCTAGTCAAACGACAACAGTGGACGGTGCGCGCTATAGGGCCATGTTAACCAAGTTTTTCTGCCGCAATTAGACGAATTAGGACTGGCAGTGGTTCCAACAGGACGGAGCAACGGCACACAATGCGCGAGCCACAACCGATATTCTGAAGGCGGCGACAGCATCGGATGACTTCTTTCGGCCCACCTTGTACGTATTTTTGGCAACACTGTTGCTTAAATGTGCGAATAAGTTAAAATAAAACTTGCGTATTGCTTATTGCAAGTTGCTTAGAGCGTGTGGCCTCAGTGGGAGAGACGCCTCAGCATCGCTTGAACATCGAAGGAATATCTTCTGCGTAACACTTTTTTACCGCTATTAATAGGGAACGAAATAGCCAGCTGCACTCCGACCCTTCAAAGATTCAACCGTAATACTCGACATGCCATGAATGGTAAACAATTTACCCTCAAGCCTATCCTTAGACGTACTATTAATTATAGAGATTCATTCCTAAACCGAACAACGCGCATGTGGATTCTCTTACCAAACTCAGTTGCTCCTCCCCATTACAATTTACAAAATTATACAAATTTTTGGCGCAACAGGCTCGTTAGTACCCTAGACCGAGCTTTCTCACAACCGTTCATGTGTGCGTGTGTACTTCTTGCATGATGGTGGACCCTCCTGTTTTATGCCGACTCCGAACGGCGAATTCGAGATGAGCTTTTTTTTACTGTCTGATACTACTCGGATGATTTGTCAGTTCATCACGAGAGGAGGGCCATCGAAAAATCATTTTGGTGTTGCTATAGCTGGGAATCGCACCCAGACCTTCTGCACGGAGTATTAAAAAGAATGCACATCGGCATCTTCTCTTTACATCTCCCCGATTTTCTTCATATACCCGCTGTGCGCTATGCACTATAAGGGTCTTCGTAAACCCTTTGGCGCGTGCTAATACTAGATATAAAAAAAAACTCGTCTTCTTCGAAAAATAATTTGTTGGCTTGTAAACAAAACCAAAATTTCTATCAATAAAATTTTATCAATTTATTTTCACAATACCAAAGTCTATTTCAGTTGACAAATTGTATCAATCGGTTGAAAGTTGATCTTCACAATAAGGGTGACTAATTCAAGAGTGAACCAATATTTTCACTTGCCACTGTATACTGCTGCCAATAATTGACAAGAATGGCAACAGATAAATTTGCAGCGCAAATAAATCCTCGTCAGGATGCGAGAATATATTCATTTTGTAAATTGGCATCGGAATTAGAGATTCCTCCATAATTTCATCGTCAACCGCACGTCGCGTCTCCGTGCCCGATTGGGATCTGCTTGACGCGAAAAAAGGAATGGAGACAATACCCTACCAGTAAACATACACACACACTCTCAGACGAACTGAATTTTCGAGACCTTTTCAAGCGAATTGCAATATTTAAAGATTCACTAAATCGTTGCGATGGGCTTTTTAGCGATGATATCCCTGCAAAGGCACGACATCCTTATACCTATAGTTGCTGCTGTAGATGTGCAGTGTCCCCCAAAAATGGGATATGCCATATCGACGACGCACGGCCCAACCGAACAAACGTCCAGCCGTCCGTCTGTCCAGGTGAAGTATAGGTATCCTTAAGTGTATCTGAGATTCAGCAATAAAATTCCCCAATCCCCATGCCATGTCCTCTCTGGAAGTTTAGACGATGATGGTATTACCTGATTACTAGAGAATTTATTTACCTCCCTTATAAGGGGAGAGTATGTGTGCGCTGGTTCATATGAATAGACATCCACTCTGAAGGATCGAATCCACCGAAAAGGACCTACGCTCGTATAGATGGGCGAACAAGTTTTCTTAGTATGGGTGTGTTTGTGCATTCTCAGTAAATCATGGGTGCCCTAGACTCGCATTGTCATGTGCCATGAGAGCTCCTATGTATTGGAGATGTGTAAGGGCGTGGTCTAGCAAATTTGGCAATAATGCATTCCCTTTCGATGGTGGCAGAGCGCATTCCTTCTTTGCGCATTGTCAGGAGTGTCATGGATGGTTGCTCTGTGGTCGGTGTGTCGTCGTCGTCGTCGTCGTGCAACGCCCACAGTAAACAAACTAAGTTACACTCTAACTCCTCGATGCCATGTATACGACGTGTTTTGCGGCGAGAATGAGTGCCTCCGGAGGGGGACATTCCAGGCCAAAATGCATTCCAATTTTGAATGGGAGTCCTTACATGGATTCCGGTCTTTGGTTAAGTTGGGTGGTATGTGCTCTGCATGCATGCAGCAGACACACACCCTTGCCGGTCTGGATGGATTGTTCCTGAATGACGTGTCGAATAATAAACAGGTTGAGGCTGTGAGGTGTGCCACAACAATGGAGGAGAATGTGGTAAATGGCGGTTGCACTGTGCTGTCGCGGCGACATCTCACGGACATATCCAATGTAGGTCGTGACACTAAAATGGCATCGGACATACAGGCAGAAACTTTAAACTTCAGTTGAGCCAGAGCAGTTGCAAACTGAAGTGTGATGGACACCAGAATCGTTGCAGGCATAGCAATGAAATTGGACAGCTGACGAGGGAATGGGATTATACTTTGAAAGACCGGATTATCCTTTATGCAAGATACACTTGAATGTGTGATGCGAATTAATGCGCTTACGATTATTTTGTGCCGAATTTCGAATGTGGAAACTAGAAGACTGTATTTATATCTATCTATCGTTCTGATGAAAATCGTTAACATGTTACGTGTTTTCTGGGATAGAAAGTGTTTACAGTAGCGGTCTGGAAAATGTGCACACATTGCAGCTAAATTATAATTCTGCATGCCCAGTTTCGAATTTAGCATAACTGAGTTTTTTTCTTAAGTACAATGTGGGCCAAAAGAGATCTCCCTATTGGAAGATGCTCTTAATTTTGCAAATGGCCGCCAATGTCAAATCTGTTTTTACATTTGTGGACTAGACAGATGTAGACTACAAGTGAGCCATCCATGGAGCGATACACTGCCCAAGAAGGCAGAATAATCGTAGTGGACGATTTTTCGACCAAAATCATAATCAGCGACGAAACAAGCAAAACTATCGCTTCTGGGGCACCGAAAATCCACGAGTAATGCACCCGCTCAAAATTATTGCAGAGATGCTCTGTTCACGCTAGAGGAGTCATCGGGCAACTTTTTTTCTGTAACGCCGCTGGTCAAACGACAACAGTGGACGGTGCGCCATGGTAACCGAGTTTTTTTTTGCGCAATTGGACGAATTAGGACTGGAGGACACGTGGTTTCAACAGGACGGAGCAACTGCACACACTGCGCGAGCCACAAACGATATTCTGAAGGCCAAACATAATCGGATGACTTCTGTTGGGCCACCTTGTACTTACCGCAGAATAGGGGCACCAAATGCACTGTGGTAGCCTGAACTGAAAAAAATAAACAAGGATTCCCATAGAAGACCGTATTTTCAGAGCTATGTCATGTTAACTAAGCGGTAATCTACCTACCTTCTCTTCCATCCTTATAATTCCCTGTATTTTGTTTTATTGGTTGGGCTGAGGCAGTGATACCAACCATGCCGATGATTATCTACGCTGAGGCTCCAGTCAAAAAATGACTAAGTCGCTAAAAGTTTTCCAAGATGTCTGCTAAGCACTTGCATTACCTGTCTTCATGTCTATAATGCGGGGCTCTGTAATTAGACTACGCTTTCCCTAACTACTCGTGGGTCTAAAAATTCGTTACAACAAACGAAAACCCAAACAAGTATTTGAGGGTGGATTTTATCATCAAAAAAAAAAGCAAACTCTCATTGTATGTGATAGTAACACCAGCGGTGCCACTGATACAAACATTGATTACACTGTTATAGTGGAGAAAGATCTGCTCAGGCTTAAACTGAATGTCAGGTGGCTTAAACAGCTGAAACCGTTTACCAACAATCTGATCGGCCCTTGTCAGTGTGGTTTCAGGCCAGGAAAGTCCACAACCGATCAAATTTTCACACTTCGGCAGATCCTGGAAAAAACCCAATAAGTCCATATCGATACCCACCACCTATTCATCGATTTCAAAGCCGCATACGACAGCATTTATAGAGACGAAATATACATGACGATGGAGAATTCTCGCTGCTCCGTTAGGGTCGGACACGACCTCACCGACACATTCGATTCTTCAATTTGATTCTTGAGAGGATTGTGCAAAACTCCCAAGCCAACACCAGAGAATCAATTTTTCCAAAAATCGTTACAACTACTAGCATGCGCCGACGAAATTGACATCATTGGTCAGACCCAACATGATGTCATAGCCACGACTGCTAGTATAGAGAAGGAAGCGGCTATAATGGGTTTAGCAGTAAATGAGGGCAAGACGAGGTATATGCTGTCAATACGAAAGGACACACAACGTCGACGAATTGGACAGAATATCACCATTGACAGATATAACTTTGAGGTAGTCCGGGACTTTGTCTATCTCGGCTCCGCTATTAACTCTGACAACAATAACTCGTCAAAAATCAAACGAAGAATTACTCTTGCCAACCGCTGTTTCTTCGGGCTAAGAAGGCAATTCAGTAGTTAAGCCCTCACTCGAAATACTAAGGAGATCCAAGATAAGACCCTGATCATCCCAGTCCTGATCTAGGCGCTGAAGCATGGACCGTCTCAAAAGCGGGTGAAGAAATCCTTGGTCGATTTCAGATGAAAATTCTTCGAAAAATCTTCATCCCCTTTGCGTTGACGGGCTATGGAGTCGAAGATTCAACGAAGAACTATACGAGCTGTACAGCGACATGCCCCTGGTCAAAAAAACTCCGTATTGGAGGTTTAAGATGGCTAGAACATGTAGAACGAAGGGACACCAATACTCCGGCTCGCTGAGTCTTCGATTCCTAGACAGACCTCGGACGCATTAGAGGAAGACCTCCCCTTAAGTGGCGCTCACAAGTAGAAACCGACCAAGTTGGTTGAGGCCCAGGTTCAGCAAAGTGTTAGCAAAGAAATTCTCAGATGTTAAACTTCAGCATTTTGTGGTCTAATTATAGGATCAACTGATCTTTCCTAACTTCATATATAAATATCTGGCTTTAACGGTGCATATATATTTGTCACCCCTTTGCAAATGGCATATTATAGTATCGATACTTATGGATTTGAATGTAGTACTACCCTTGATTATCGAATTACGACTGATCTGATCCCACTGACGCATCAGTCCATAGCACAAACCCAAATGCCAGTGACCTTACAATTTGGTAAGAGATCTGCTTTTAGTAGGGTATTATACCACACAAGCCAATCCTATTTAATCAAAAGCTTGTGAAACCCTACTTATAAGGTTTTTATTTCACTCGTAGGTTCCTGAAGGTTACTAAGCAAATTTACTGAAGGTTTACTGAAGGTTACTAAGCAAATTTACTTGTTTGGCGCCAATGTGATAGTTGTCATCATGCAGCCTGTCATGATGGAATTTCATATTTGACTTATCAGACTAATAACTGACACACTAATAGAGCATTTGACAAAGTATTCCTGATCGCAAATTGATGGTTCGTGAATAGCGTTTTTTTTTTGCAATAATGTTTTGCAGGCGTTTTACCAGCATCTTCTCGAACAACTTGGACAAAATTGGTAGTACCAACCGGTGGTTTACCTAGTTTTGGAATCATTATAACCTCCGCGGGCTTCCATATGGTTGGAACGTATCTTTATTGTTGTGTTCTAATGAAGTTGTTCAATGGAAACTATAACTGGGCCCTAAGGCTGTAGTTATATTTAGCTATTGTACTGTGTTTTGAAAATTTTCAGAATATTGAGTTGTCAATACGGAAAAATTTTAAAAAATTTTAGATGGTAGATGGTAGATGGTAGATGGTAGATGGTAGATGGTAGATGGTAGATGGTAGATGGTAGATGGTAGATGGTAGATGGTAGATGGTAGATGGTAGATGGTAGGTGGTAGATGGTAGATGGTAGATGGTAGATGGTAGATGGTAGATGGTAGATGGCAGATGGTAGATGGCAGATGGTAGATGGCAGATGGTAGATGGTAGATGGTAGATGGTAGATGGTAGATGGTAGATGGTAGATGGTAGATGGTAGATGGTAGATGGTAGATGGTAGATGGTAGATGGTAGATGGTAGATGGTAGATGGTAGATGGTAGATGGTAGATGGTAGATGGTAGATGGTAGATGGTAGATGGTAGATGGTAGATGGCAGATGGTAGATGGCAGATGGTAGTTGGCAGATGGTAGATGGCAGATGGTAGATGGTAGATGGTAGATGGTAGATGGTAGATGGTAGATGGTAGATGGTAGATGGTAGATGGTAGATGGTAGATGGTAGATGGTAGATGGTAGATGGTAGATGGTAGATGGTAGATGGTAGATGGTAGATGGTAGATGGTAGATGGTAGATGGTAGATGGTAGATGGTAGATGGTAGATGGTAGATGGTAGATGGTAGATGGTAGATGGTAGATGGTAGATGGTAGATGGTAGATGGTAGATGGTAGATGGTAGATGGTAGATGGTAGATGGTAGATGGTAGATGGTAGATGGTAGATGGTAGATGGTAGATGGTAGATGGTAGATGGTAGATGGTAGATGGTAGATGGTAGATGGCAGATGGTAGATGGTAGATGGTAGATGGCAGATGGTAGATGGCAGATGGTAGATGGCAGATGGTAGATGGCAGATGGTAGATGGTAGATGGTAGATGGTAGATGGTAGATGGTAGATAGTAGATGGTAGATGGTAGATGGTAGATGGTAGATGGTAGATGGTAGATGGTAGATGGTAGATGGTAGATGGTAGATGGTAGATGGTAGATGGCAGATGGTAGATGGCAGATGGTAGTTGGTAGATGGTAGTTGGTAGATGGTAGATGGTAGATGGTAGATGGTAGATGGTAGATGGTAGATGGTAGATGGTAGATGGTAGATGGTAGATGGTAGATGGTAGATGGTAGATGGTAGATGGTAGATGGTAGATGGTAGATGGTAGATGGTAGATGGTAGATGGTAGATGGTAGATGGTAGATGGTAGATGGTAGATGGTAGATGGTAGATGGTAGATGGTAGATGGTAGATGGTAGATGGTAGATGGTAGATGGTAGATGGTAGATGGTAGATGGTAGATGGTAGATGGTAGATGGTAGATGGTAGATGGTAGATGGTAGATGGTAGATGGTAGATGGTAGATGGTAGATGGTAGATGGTAGATGGTAGATGGTAGATGGTAGATGGTAGATGGTAGATGGTAGATGGTAGATGGTAGATGGTAGATGGTAGATGGTAGATGGTAGATGGTAGATGGTAGATGGTAGATGGTAGATGGTAGATGGTAGATGGTAGATGGTAGATGGTAGATGGTAGATGGTAGATGGTAGATGGTAGATGGTAGATGGTAGATGGTAGATGGTAGATGGTAGATGGTAGATGGTAGATGGCAGATGGTAGATGGTAGATGGTAGATGGTAGATGGTAGATGGTAGATGGTAGATGGTAGATGGTAGATTGTAGATGGTAGATGGTAGATGGTTGATGGTAGATGGTTGATGGTAGATGGTAGATGGTAGATGGTAGATGGTAGATGGTAGATGGTAGATAGTAGATGGTAGATAGTAGATGGTAGATGGTAGATGGTAGATGGTAGATGGTAGATGGTAGATGGTAGATGGCAGATGGTAGATGGCAGATGGTAGATGGTAGATGGTAGATGGTAGATGGTAGATGGTAGATGGTAGATGGTAGATGGTAGATGGTAGATGGTAGATGGTAGATGGTAGATGGTAGATGGTAGATGGTAGATGGTAGATGGTAGATGGTAGATGGTAGATGGTAGATGGTAGATGGTAGATGGTAGATGGTAGATGGTAGATGGTAGATGGTAGATGGTAGATGGTAGATGGTAGATGGTAGATGGTAGATGGTAGATGGTAGATGGTAGATGGTAGATGGTAGATGGTAGATGGTAGATGGTAGATGGTAGATGGTAGATGGTAGATGGTAGATTGTAGATGGTAGATGGTAGATGGTAGATGGTAGATGGTTGATGGTAGATGGTAGATGGTAGATGGTAGATGGTAGATGGTAGATGGTAGATGGTAGATGGTAGATGGTAGATGGTAGATGGTAGATGGTAGATAGTAGATGGTAGATGGTAGATGGTAGATGGTAGATGGTAGATGGTAGATGGTAGATGGTAGATGGTAGATGGTAGATGGTAGATGGTAGATGGTAGATGGTAGATGGTAGATGGTAGATGGTAGATGGTTGATGGTAGATGGTAGATGGTAGATGGTAGATGGTAGATGGTAGATGGTAGATGGTAGATGGTAGATGGTAGATGGTAGATGGTAGATGGTAGATGGTAGATGGTAGATGGTAGATGGTAGATGGTAGATGGTAGATGGTAGATGGTAGATGGTAGATGGTAGATGGTAGATGGTAGATGGTAGATGGTAGATGGTAGATGGTAGATGGTAGATGGTAGATGGTAGATGGTAGATGGTAGATGGTAGATGGTAGATGGTAGATGGTAGATGGTAGATGGTAGATGGTAGATGGTAGATGGTAGATGGTAGATGGTAGATGGTAGATGGTAGATGGTAGATGGTAGATGGTAGATGGTAGATGGTAGATGGTAGATGGTAGATGGTAGATGGTAGATGGTAGATGGTAGATGGTAGATGGTAGATGGTAGATGGTAGATGGTAGATGGTTGATGGTAGATGGTAGATGGTAGATGGTAGATGGTAGATGGTAGATGGTAGATGGTAGATGGTAGATGGTAGATGGTAGATGGTAGATGGTAGATAGTAGATGGTAGATGGTAGATGGTAGATGGTAGATGGTAGATGGTAGATGGTAGATGGTAGATGGTAGATGGTAGATGGTAGATGGTAGATGGTAGATGGTAGATGGTAGATGGTAGATGGTAGATGGTAGATGGTAGATGGTAGATGGTAGATGGTAGATGGTAGATGGTAGATGGTAGATGGTAGATGGTAGATGGTAGATGGTAGATGGCAGATGGTAGATGGTGGATGGTAGATGGTAGATGGTAGATGGTAGATGGTAGATGGTAGATGGTAGATGGTAGATGGTAGATGGTAGATGGTAGATGGTAGATGGTAGATGGTAGATGGTAGATGGTAGATGGTAGATGGTAGATGGTAGATGGTAGATGGTAGATGGTAGATGGTAGATGGTAGATGGTAGATGGTAGATGGTAGATGGTAGATGGTAGATGGTAGATGGTAGATGGTAGATGGTAGATGGTAGATGGTAGATGGTAGATGGTAGATGGTAGATGGTAGATGGTAGATGGTAGATGGTAGATGGTAGATGGTAGATGGTAGATGGTAGATGGTAGATGGTAGATGGTAGATGGTAGATGGTAGATGGTAGATGGTAGATGGTAGATGGTAGATGGTAGATGGTAGATGGTAGATGGTAGATGGTATTATAGATGGTATTATAGATGGTATTATAGATGGTATTATAGATGGTAGATGGTATTATAGATGGTAGATGGTAGGACTGGGATTATCAATGTCTTTTGCAGGATATATCCTTAGCAGATCCAGTGGCAAAAGTTATTTCTGCCTGGATGGCGTTTTAAGAGTTAATAGCAGAGGTAGATAAAGTCTTGTAGTACTTCAAAATTATATCTGCTGTTAGCGGCTCTCCTTTTTCTCTCTGCATAATCTTTTGCCTTGTCTTTTTGTTCTTTAAAACGATCTCTTACACCTGCATCGGTTATTTGGTTATGGATATGATCTAATTATGGAATTTTATCTCTGTTTTGTTTTTTTTAAGAACAGCTCTGATGGCGTTTTTCCAGTGGTTGTATGTGGTGTGCGTTATACATCATGAGATATTCCCAAGCTATTTGTCATTTATTTTCTTTCAATTTGACAAATTTTTAACCTTTTAAGTATATCACGGTTTTGTCTTTCAACCTCGCCATTCTGTTGGGGCCAATATGGAATTCTGATGAATAGTTTGAATTCAACACTAACACACTGTTCGCCTATTTTGGGAACTGGATATCCCAAACAACTAAATATTTCTCTTTGCAGTTTGATGATATGGGTAATAGTTTTGCAAAGTTTTACATATTTATATCGACTATAGTAGTCTACAACTACAAATCAGTAGTTGTTACTAGGCAACGATCCTAATAAATCTATGGCCATATCCACCCATTATGTTGTTGGAAGTTCTCGTGTCTTTAAGGAAGCAGAGGGATTAGGCATACCAACTAAAGTGCATCCTTTGCAGGATGACTCCAGCGTCTTTATCGATTCGTGGCCACCAGACTTAGACGTCCTTTCATCGCTACTATTCCAGGATGACTACTATTCCATGCATGACATGGGCGGCATCTTATACATTCTTCCTACGTTTTGTAGGTATTACTATTTTACTTCCTCTTAGCAAAATATTTTTGTAGAAACAAAGCTCATTTTCAAAATTGTTGTTTCCAATTAATAGATTCGCCCTAGTCATTATTGTATATTCCTCTTCTTGCACTCTGAATATTTTGGTCTCCACTCGTCCTACAATGCAATCAGTTGTGGCTCGGCATCTATATGAAAAACATAGTCTTTTTCCGTTTTGTAATTTTTCACGCAATCAAATTCATTATAACTCTTTTAAACTCTTTTCTGCCTGCCACCAAATATAAATTTAACGCACTTTTCCACTTCTCTTAACCTTACTGAGGTATTATCTCAATCCAGTGAAAAACATTCCAGTCCCGGTAGTGTGTTTGATATTTCTTTATAAAGAAATGGGAAGAGAAAAACCTTTCTCAACACCACTCAAATCAATTCATTTGCAAAATTTACTTTAAAATACGTAAACAACATACTAAGTAAATAAATACATTTTACAATTTAAGGTGAGTACGATTTTACCGTTTTATTATATACCAAATGTACACTTCATTTGTCAAGCATTTTTTTCATCTTGAAAATAAAAGTTTGCAATTTGATGCAGGCAACTCGTACCAATTTTTTTCTTAATTTTTTTATTTTCTTCCTCTCTATTTTTTTATTGTTTCAATTCACAATTTAATATGGGGCACCTTTGTACCAAAACATTTTCAAATACATTTTGAAATTTTATAATTTCCTTATTTCCTTTTGATTCATTTCATTTGTTTAGTTAACAATTTAATGTGGGCACCTTTGTACCAATTACATTTACTTTGTCTGTTCATGTACGCATTAAACATTTTTTTTTTAATCAAATCGAGGTTCATTACACCTGCTACATATCTTAAATTATATATAAAACATGCTCTGTCACACTTATTTTAATCGTTTTAAAACCTGTCGAAACTTGTAAAAACATACAATATTTCTGGTTAGTTACTTACTCTGTACCCGCTAACGTGCCTAAGGGTGGCATTAACAACAAATCCACATTCAAATAGTCGCTGATCCTGCTCTTCATAATAAGGACCGTAGTAGATATGTGCCACAGCTTTCTCTTTACCCCGGTCCATTCCATGGTATTTCCTTGATTGCAGTAATCTCTGCTTTTTAACAGCTTAGGGTTTCCGGTAGTTACACGGCTACACATTTTTTGTTTATTGTCCTTTTTTCACTTAGCATGGTCGTCAATAATAAAATCAGTCCTTCCGTTGGTCTTGGTTGCTTTATAAAAGTGTTTTGTATTACTGTTCCAATTATAGATCCATCATTCTCTTCGAAATCATCTGGGAGATCCTGTCCACTTATTTTATGAACTCTCGAAACCGTTAAACAACGACTTGATTGACCAAAATCAGCGTATTTTTAAGCTATTTGTCCAGAATTTATCTAATCTTCATACTTTTTTTCGATCCCCGATAAAACATTGACTTTCCATTTAATACCGACTACCTACTTATTGATTTTGAAGCTGCATACGGTAACATTCCAATAGTATGCAGGTGAAGTTTTCACGTAGCGCAATCAAAGGTCAGCCACGACCTCAAGCCATGTAATCCATAGTCAACTGCCAACTAGTGTTTCTTTGTGCTATGAAGGCAAGTCAATAATAAAGACCTTACTCGAACTACTTAGGAGGTCCTTTTTCATGTAAAACTCATATGAAGAAAGTACGATCCTGTTCGCTTGGACGCGTAAGCAGTTAGCAGTAAGACTTTTTGGAATGAAGTAAAGAGAAAGTGCTATAATCCTTCAATTCAAGCCACACCACCATCGATAAATGGAACAAAGTCTTTAAATAGCACAAGCCCATTCTTTTCAAATATACCCTGTTACAATAAGCCCCGAAGAGTTTTCAACCACACTTTCCATGTCAAATGGAATGGTAATTAATTTCATTATGACTGCGTGAATGTCAAAACCAATAAACTTTTCCGCCTTGTAATGGTGCAATTATTTAATCGAAATAATTTGCTCTTATCATGATTTGCCATCACTCAAGTCAGCGCCGTCGACTTTAAACTAATTTCTGCAAAATATCTCAAGCACCCTTAAACTTCAAAATTTCGAAAAAGTCACAATGACTAGCAGAAACGTGATAATTTAACTCCTTCAGCAAACAGGACGCAGCACAATGAACCCTTTTATTTAATTACCAAACTTATGGTTATCCACACAATGTCGACGGCGGAGTGGTAGTCTAAAAACGTGGATTACAGCCTTTACGTTAAGACACCTCGCTTTAAACAAAATGGGTCCCGTCTATCTTTCTTTTGGCTCACATGCTTACAGGAAAATGGGTCAAAATAAAACAACACCACATTGTAGGCACGTTAATCGCCTATTAAAGCGGTACATTGAGCCGCAGAAAATTATAGACTATCCCCAATGGAAATGATTAATGCAATGGAACGAGTAATTAATGCGCACATCCCTTAAGAGTCAAATTACCCATGCACTACATTTTTCTTCAGCTTTGATTGAGGAGCCCCGGGCTGGTAGGAGCCCGCAAAAAGAGCACACACATAGCTCAGAGGTGACATAATTATCACTGCGCCCCCTTGACGGATCACGACGGCCACTTGACGGACTGTCATAATCCTCCCAGCTGCTATGGCTTAACCGTTTTGTTTGTCGTCTTTTTGTGTTCTTCGGTTTCTTCAATAAACATACTTCCTGTGCAGGAACTGTGTAAAAGCAAATGTGCGGCATTAACGATTGGCTCCCAAGGAACGGTTGTGGCCCCTTTGCTGCTGTTGGTATTGCCGATCTACCTGTGAGAATTTGCTGGGCACTGCTACCACTCACACTTAGTAAACGACCGGTGGACCGCACGTTGTGTATGACTCTTGAACTGAAATGACTATGTAAGCGACTACTATAACCACGACTTGGAATGGCGAAGGATGACGACAACGATGTTGATGATGATGATATTTGACTTCGATGTTCATTAGTCTGCACTAATCACCTTGGCAATTAAATTCCCCCCAGGCACCTCGCTCCATAAATTTCCCCACACTGCGTGGCGAGGTACGAGTGGATACCACGTAGTTATGACTTATGATTTCATTAAATGGAGTGTATGCGAGTAGGCATGGTGGGCAAGCCTTACGTTTGTGAACATGTATCAGTCGCTGAATTTGGAACTGGGAATTGAGGAATTGAATTTAGAAGCATCGTTTAGTTCATTGATAGCAGATTCAGTGCAGCCTGAAATGGAAGTACTTTTTTAAGAAATGAACTCAACCAAATCACTATCATACCCAACTGGCATATGCTTCTGTTGCCGCTAGCACGGAGTTCGGGAGGTTTCAAAAAGCACCTGCAGATTTCACTTAAATGGATCCTTTTTTTAAGGCGGTCAACATCTAAGTGAGGGTCCCATGTTAAAATTGCAAAAGAAACAGCACACATGTGGTGCCCCACCATTTTTATCCGACAAAGTATATGATGTGAAACTGAGGCATATAGTCCTTTTCCAATATGGCAGCGGAACAATTCTGAAAATGGAATCAACGGTGTATACGTATGCAGTACCAGTTGGGATGGACAAAGTGAAAATACAACATGAACTGGCATGTCACATTCGGACAACAGGTTGCTTAGGAATCCCAAGGGTTAACCCACTGAAAATAAATGGTTGAGGAAGAGTTGTACTCGAACAACTAGCGGACACATTAATGTGCTACAAACCAGAGATAACTGCCATCCAGAAAGGACGATAGGATAGGGAAGCTAAAAGAGGATGAAAAGAAGGTGCATCTACTACGAACCATGTTATAGAATAGAAACAGCGAATATTCGGTTTTGGATTTGCAATAAGACCTTCGTGCAACGCTAAGCCTTAACCTCTCGATTAAAACAATACCACCAGCATCGAATGTCGAAAAACAATGGCAACGATGCCAACAAGCCATTAGATCAGCCGCAACTGATGTGCTAGGTTTCTCGCGCCCACCAACAAGAAACCCCTGGTTTAATGAAGAATGTCGACATATACTTACAGCCAAGAACGAGGCCTATAAGGCTAAGCTGCAGGTGAAGACGAGAGCTACCATTGAGCTCTATAGGCAGAGAAGAAGGGAAGAACACCGGCTCTTCAAAGAGAAGAAAAAAGAGCAAGAAAAGCGAACGATCGAGGATATATAGAGGTGCCACTTCAGGAACGATGTTCGCAAGTTCTACCAAAGTCTAAAACGTCAAAACCAAGGTTACTAGGCTCGAACAGAATCCTGTCGAGATGAACAAGGAAATATCGTAGTTAAGACACAGCTGCGGATATGAAAGAACTACTTCTGCAGACTGTTAAACGGCGATGACGAACAACATTCCGCTGTCAGGCAGAACGAACCATTCAATATTGGCAGCGACAGCGAAAACTACCAACCACGAGACCTTACTGAATCGAGGATAGCAATATCTAAACTCAAGCTTAATAAGGCTGCCGGAAATGACGGCCTTCCCGCTGAGCTTTATAAAGCCGGCGGAGATAACTTGGTAAATAACATCCACCAACTCATAAGCCAAATCTGGTCGAAAGAAAGAATGCCTGAAGAATGGAACCTCAGCATCGTTTGGCCGATCCACAATAAAGGAGACCCTCTAAACTGCGACAACTACAGAGGCATAAGTCTCCTCCACATCGCCTACAAGATCCAAACGGCAGTAAGATTTGAACGCCTGAAACCGTTTACCAACAACCTGATCGGACCTTATCAGTGCGATTTTAGGCCAGGAAAGTCCTCAACCGATCAAATTTTCGCACTTCGGCAGATCCTGGAAAAAAGCCCAAGAAGTCCAAATAGATACCCAACACCTAATAATCGATTTCAAAGCCGCATACGACAGCATTTATAGAGACGATTTATACGGAGCCAAACTCGTCCGTTTGTGTAGGATCACGATGGAGAACTCTCGCTGCTTTGATTCTTGGGAGGATTGGGCAAAACCAGAGGTGGGACTCAACGTGATGTCATAGCAACGTTTGCTAGTATAGAGAAGGATGCGGCAAAAATGGATTTAGCATTAAATGAGGGCAAGACGAAGTATACGCTGTCAACATCAACGAATTGAAGAGAACGTCACCAGGTAGTATGGGACTTTGACTGACTCTGACAACAGCATCTCGTCAGAAATTAAACGAAGAATTACTCTTGCCAAGCGCTGTGTCTTCGGGCTAAGAAGGCAATTCAGTTATAAAGCCCTCACTCGATCTACTAAAAAGATCCTATATAAGACCCTGGTCATCCCAGTCCTGCTCTACGGCGCTTAAGCATGGACCGTCTCAAAAGCGGCTGAAGAAATCCTAGGTCGATTTGAAGGGAAAACTCTTCGAATTATATTCAGTCCCATTTTAGTTGACGGGCTATGGAGACGAACATTCAACCAAGAACTGTACGAGCTATGCTGCGACATGCCCCTGGTAAGAAAACTCCGCATTTGACATTTAAGATGGCTAGGACATGTAGAACGAATGGACACCAATACTTCGGCTCGCAGAGTCTTCGATTCCCAGCCAGACGTCGGACGCAGTAGAGGAAGACCTCGCCTTAAGTGGCGCGCACAAGTAGAAACCGACCTCAACAAACTTGGAGTGCTCAACTGGAGGCAGTTAGCTAGGGACCGGGCTAATTGGATAGACATGTTGGTTGAGACCCAGGTTCATTCCGGACTGTAGCGACACTTAAGTAAATAAGTAAGTACCTCTTGCGAAATCTGCCAACCATCCAAGGATGCAAGACTGCCATGAGATAAGATTCTCAAACGTGCTGTGCGGAGTCGAAGTTAAACAGTAGTTTCCACCTATTATGGCAAAAATAAAACTTTACACATGCAAATGAGTTCAGATCGTATCTATATTATATGGGCCGTTCTCGCGTTCATAACTTTGATAATAAATATGAAGATACGCTTTATACTTAAAAGACTCACCAGGACTTAATCTTGTCTACTAAACCAAGGCCTATGTTAATTCAAGTCACCATTACAGTTCCATCGTTTTTTCTATACCCAATGACCAGACACTTGAGTCAACTCATCCCAAAAAAAAATTAATATTCTCGTTACACAGTCGTTATCGTCATACCAAGAAACCTTTTAGCCTTTCCCCCATAGGAACTCCATAATTCTAATTGTTTTCCTGTGGAACTATCCCCACACTGATGTGGATTCGAATAACAAAGGACCTTTCGAAATGTAACAATTCCACACACAAGCACTCCCCGAATGGAATGGAACTTATTGAAATCTGATTTGAGGTTAGAAATTTAAACCCAGTGACACAGGATACACCCCACTCTCCCGAACTATGTTTACATTTGTTTCGTTTCAGCTGTATCCTTTGCCTTGATTTATGTGCTCATTTGACTGTTTATCCTTTTTTGCACATGAAACCCAACAAGCAAACAACATCTCAGTGTAATTGGCAAACTATCCGTTTGCTCAGCAGAATCTTCGACAAATCTGTATCCTAGTGTGTCCTGGTGGCGTTTAGCCTTGTGTTCTTTTTTTTTAAACAGATTGAATTATTAGTATCGATGCGATGCGATGCGATCCGAATTTCAAATTCCGACCACATGCTGTGATTAAATTGTCTACTTGGCCGTTTTACTTACAGGACGAAGGGGGCGGTGCAGAATTTCACGTATGGTAGACTAGTAGTTGAACAGTGATTACACGATAAGGAAGTGCTCTCGTTTCGTTTGTATGGTGCGGGGGAATGACTGCTTCGGTTGACGGGCGACGTCGAACAACGGAAGTTTTTTTTCTGAAATTTATTCCATCGAATGTTTTTTACATGCCAAGCGGAAAAACAAAAAAAAATATCCTTCTCTTAATATTTTGCCAGCCAGACATAAGGAAAATCATTAAAAACAAATCAGCGGAAATTGCAGCGCAGGATGGTGGCGGGGTTGTGTCAGCGAGTATAAATCCACGTTCAATTGACACTGGAGTCATTCGGTATATCCTTTCGACAGCTAGCTGAGAGTTGGCGAGGGTGAAATGCTTTGTTGGGTTTGAGTTTTGAATTATCAAAGAGGAATGGGGGCTAATGCTTGTGCCATGAAAGAGTGGGCCGCAGGCAGGTGTGGAAATGTGTTCTGAGTGATTTCTTAATCGAATCGATTTAATATTGTCGAGGCCAGAAGTTTATGCGGAAGTGAATTAGTTTTAAAAATTGGCATGAGCCATTTGTCAGTCATTTATGAAGCTAAGAAGGCTAGTTTTAGACTAGGGAAATGTGGCATATTATTACACTTCGGGATAACGTGTAAATGATCCCCGCCTGAGGGAAGCCATTTCCCTTAACCAATTTATGGGTTTGCATGCCGCAGGAATTGTTGCTAATTTTTTTCCTCAAAATCTGAAGACCGAGCTAGCGCGAATACATAAGCCATAACAGAAGAGATGACAATTTTTTTTACATCGATTTAGGAAACCTGGGCTGCGTTGTAATAGACTTCAACTATGTAGTCGTACCAGGGAAAGCCTTTGACAGATGTCCTTGGCCATTTGTTTATTGAAATGAAATTCATCTCCAACAAGACAGGTAGATTTTATGAGAGCCAAAAATAGAAAGAAAGATTGCACCGAAAATCTACCGAAAAACCCTTTCAAACTGAATTCTCGATGTGAGCATCAACGTTTCACTTCCAAGCCATTTAGTTTTGACGAAAATACCATTTGAATTTTTCCTTCACCGAATGCAGACCTAAATATCGATATCAGAGACACGAAAATATAAGGGGTTTGCATATTTCCCCCTGTTCCAGGTGTAAAAGTTAACTTCATTCCAACTACTTTTTTTGTGTGGCTACGGCGTTCATGGGAATTAAACTTCCATAGCAGAAGTTTTCCATCGATTGCAATTACACACATTTTTGACAAAAGACTTGATGGCAAACCTAAGGGTAAAAATCTTGCTTTCTCCACAATGGTAGATTGATTGGTGTCACTTTTCGGTGATATATGTAATCAAATCACCAGTGGGCCTGTTGCTACGAAAACCATTGAAAACGTTTCGTCTTTCGAGATATCTTATCAGCGTTTACATGGCCTTAGAAAGATGGGATGTAAATGGTGATCCATTTCGAGGTTCCCTACTTTTTAAAGAAAAAATCACAGAAAATTCAAATTTAATGGAGAATGTTTATTACCATTTGAAAGAACATTCTTTGGCATTTATTTTTTCAAGATTATGTCTATCAAATGTTGGCCGTTGCTACGTCGCAGATGGTCCATCCGTTGAGTCCAATTTTCTATCACTCGTTCGAGCATTTCGACTGGTAACTGGCGAATGACACGCCTGATGTTTTCCTCAAAGGCCTGAATCGAAGCGGGTTTGTCGGCATAAGCTTTTTACTTTACATATCCCCACAGGAAAAAGTCTAACGGTGTGATGTCACACGATCTTGTTGGCCAATCGACCGGCCCAAAACGTGAAATTATGTGCTCACCGAAATGTTCTCTCAATAAGTCCATTGATTGATGCGATGTGTGGGAAGTGGCGCCGTCTTGCTGAAACCAAATGTCGCCGAGAGCACGAGCTTCAATTTCAGGCATCAAATAGTCGGTTATCATGTAAGTCTTTCAATTATGAAATGCCAAACAATACTAAACACTAATAACATGACAGCATGACACGACTCACACGTGATCTGTCAAAAAAGGCTATTGAAAAAGTATCTCTACTTGGATCACCCTTAAATTGAAATTGGTCGGTTACTGGTACGGCCTTTTTGTGGAACAGGCTATTTTCCATTCAGGCACATATAGTATTGATGAGGAAGACAAGTTGATAGGTGGTTTTACTTACCTACTTTACCTGGGCCTCAACCAACATGCCTCTCCAATTATCCCGGTCCTTAGCCAACGGTGTAGTGGTAATGTGTTCGTCTGTTGAGTGGAAGGTTGCGCGTTCAATCCCAACCAAACTCCATTTCACTTTTATTTAAAAGAAATAAAAACGTCGGTGTAATACCTAAAAGTATGCACATCATCTTGAATTTCTTCAAATTTAACGAACACAAGAAAAAGTGACTCCCCGAAGCTAGTTCGGACACCACCCATGGAGTTTAAGTCTCCACTACATCCAAAATCTTTCCTATCCTCTCTTTCTTCCCCTTCTCTAACGCTCGTAATATGGTAACATATAACCCCTTGAGTACGTGTAAATTATAAAAAAAAAAAAACTGCCTCCAGTTGCGTGCTCCAAGTGAGTTGAGGTCGGTCTACTTGTGCGCACCACTTAAGGCGGGGTATTCCTCTAGTGCGTCCTACGTCTGGCTGGGAATCGAAGACTCTGTGAGCCGGAGTATTGGTGTCCATTCGTTCTACATGCCCTAGCCATCTTAAATGTCAAATGAGGAGTTTTTTTGGCCAGGGGCATGTCACAGTACAACTCGTATAGTTCATGGTTGAATCGTCAGCCTTCTCTTGAATCAGCCCCTCAACGCAACGGGACCGAAGATTTTTTGAAGATTTTTTGAAGATTTTTTGAAGAGTTTTCTTCTTAAATCAATCAAGGATTTCCTCATCCGCTTTTGAGACGATCAATGCTTCAGCGCCGTAGAGCAGGTACTTGGTGATCACTGTCTTATGTAGGATGTTCTTAGTAGTTCGAGTGAGTACTTTACTATTGAATTGGCTTCTTAGCCCGAAGAAACAGCGGTTGGCAAAAGCAATTCTTCGTTTAATTTCTGACGAGAGATTTGTCAATGGTGCCATTCTTACGAATTCCTCTATGTTGTGTGTCCTTTCGTGTTGACAGCATATAGTTTGTATTGCCCAAATTTACTGCTAAACCCATTCCTTCCTTCTCTATAATAACAAACGTGGCTATGACATCACATTGAGTCCTACCAATGATGTCAATATCGTCGGCGTATGCTGGTAGTTGCACCGATTTTTGGAAAATTGTGCCTCTGGTGTTGGCACGGAAGTCTTGCACGATCCTCTCAAGAATCAAATTGAAGAAGTCACATGACAGCGCATTGCCTTGCCTAAATCCTTTTTTTGGTATCGAATGTGTGGGTGAGGTCTTTTCCGACCCTGATGAAGGAGCGAGAATTCTCCATCGTCATCCTATATAAACGGACGAGTTTGGGCGATAACCAAAACTAGACATGGCTCTGTATAGTTCGTCTTCATAAATGCTGTCGTATGGTGAATAGGTGGTTCGTAGAGATTTGGACTTCTTGCGTTTTTTCCAGGATCTGCCGAAGTGTAAAAATTGTATCGGTTGTGGAATTTTCTGTCCTAAACCCACACTGATAAGGGGCGATCAGGTTGTTGGTAAACTGTTCAGGCCTTCACATAGTGCCCAGATAGGATATTGTAGGCGATGTTGAGGAGACGTATGCCGCTGTAGTTGGTGCAGTTCAGAGGGTCTCCTTTTTTGGATCGGACAAACAATGCTGAAGTTCCATTATTCAGGCATACTTTCTTCCGACCAGATTTGGCTTATGAGTTGGTGGATGTTACTTACCAAGTCATCTCCGCCAGCTTTATAAATCTCTGCAGAAAGGGCGTAATTTCCGGCAGTCTTGTTAAGCTTGAGCTTAGATTTTACTATCCACACCTCCTTCAGGTCGGGTAGTTGGCAGTTTACGCTGTCGTTGCCAATATTGAATGGTTCGTTGGGCCTGAAAGCGGAATGTTGTTCGTCATTGCCATTTAACAGTCTGCAGAAGTGGTTCTTCCATATCCTCAGCTTCGACTGTTTCTCAACTATGATGTTTCCTTGTTCATGTCGACAGGATTCTGCTAGAGCCTTGCATCTCTTCTATATCCTCGATCGCGCCCTTTTCTTGCTCTTTTTTCTTCTTTCTAAAAGTCGTTGTTTTTCCCTTATTCCTAGCCCATAAAGCTCGATAACAGCCCTCGTCTTCACCTACAGCCTAGCCTTGTAGGCCTCGTTCTTGGCAGAGAGCATATGTCGGCATTCCTTATGGACTGTTGTAACGTGGTGGATATCCGCATTCGTGCCTTAGCTACAACAAGATAGTAGTCCGAGTTGAAGTTAGCTCCTCGGAATGTTCGGACATCCAAAATACTGGTTGCGTGCCTCTTGTCTATCGCAATGCGATCAATTTGGTTGAGCGTTCGTTCATCTGGAGTCCGCCATATCCCCTTATGGATATCGAGGTGAGGAAACCGTGTGCTGTCTAGAGTGGCATTTCGTTCTGTAGCGAAGCCAATAAGCCTAAGTCCGTTACCAGCCGTGTTCGAGTGTAGGCTATGTTTTCCGACAACACTGCGAAAGATGTCTTCTCTTCCTTCCTTTGCATTAAAATCTCCCAGTAGGATTTTAACATCGTACTTCGGTAGTCGTTCATAGGTTTTGTCAAGAAGCTCATAGAACAATCCCTAGCTATATCATAACTTTCCTTCGTTAAGGCGTGAGTGCATATAAGGCTTAGGCTAAGGCCACTAAGCCTTATAGTTATGAGCGAAATCGCACTGCCATTCAGTGCGTGGCCTTAGGCTTATGTTGGCGAGTTTGACCTTAATGTGGATTGTTACAATGCGTTCGCTAATGTCTTGGAAACATAAGACTTCTTGCCCAAGTCTGGCTCTTATAATAATCTCGCATCCGAATAGTCGCTTTTCTGCTCACTATAACACGGTCCGTAGGATATGTCACAGTTTTTAATGCTCTTTTTTTCCTGCCCATCCCAACGAATTTCCTGGATGGCAGTAATGTCTGCTTTGTAGCAGCTTAGAGCTGCCGCTAGTAGTTCGCGTCCACCTATCCTGGTTAATGTTCTTACATTCCAGGTGCAGATACGAACGTCGTTGTCCTATTTTTTCGCCCATATGCAAGACTTTATTTCTGCTGTTCAACTATTGATCTAGGGAGATTTTAAACTAAATATAATATATTAGCATCTCACCATCTAAGAAAGGTAGATAGGTGGGTAGAAGAGGGGGTTCGGCATGAACCCAAGTAAAACTTACGTGCCTTTTTGTTACCATGACTCGTGAGGCCTTTATTATGATAGTTGCTGTTGATATGATACAGGCGGTCTCTAGATCCAGCCTGTGAGGTTTAGAAAACGGATAAGATCTTGTATCCTTCTACCCGATATGTAGCTAAGGTTGTCAAAAAATGGTTGGTCTAACTCAAGCTATCTGGCTCTTGTGAGTGCTGGCCATTTGCAGATGAAATGGGAGAGGGTTTCTCTCTCATTTGTGTTCCCGCAACTGCAGCATTGAGGGTTGTATGAAATCCCAAGTTTGGCCGCAAGGTCTCCAATTAGCCTGTGCCCCGTGACTATCGTCGTAATTCTTGCGATATCAGGGCGGGTTCTATTTAGTAAATCGTTTGTTCTGTTTTTGTTGTAGGAGGGCAATATCGTCCTCGATATGACGCAATTTGTTAACCTTCTCCATTTCGAGTCAGCCCTTTTCAGGAAGAATGAGTGTATGAGTGTATCCCTAGCAGGATACGGACCCTTGTCGCAAGTGAGCCGTATAGAGCTGATCTTTGCCTGGCCAGCTCGTTTCATTCAATGTCACTGTGCCCTAGAACCCTAAGGAAGACTGGTGCTTGAATTTTTATTAAACTTTGCCAAATAAATCCATCTGCGTATTTGTAAGGTTATTTAATAATTTACACATTAACTGTACATGAAGGTCAAAGAACCTACCATAAGCATACAATTTATATTTACTATTATTACATCATTTTGTATGCAAAGTTTTTTTTTTGGGGCCTAAAATTGTATGCTGATTCCTAACAGCTTTAATCCTATTGGATGTGTGTCGGATTTTCGCAATGAAAAAAACGATTGGTGTCGCTTATTTCGGATTTCAACAAGCGAGCCCTCATTAGTACTCCAACTCACTAGCCACTGAATCACTGCATCTTGGTAGCAAGTTATGAAAATATAAATTGTTAACTGAATTCACAAACCCAAACAAATAAAGACAACTGAAATTATGAACTGATCCTGCGCAAATGTAATGCTATAGCACAGGTAGGAGGTATCCATTACCCTGGTCGGCAATATTCAGCTGTGTAAAATTGTAACTAAAACCTATAACAAACAGGTTCATTAGACCTCATTTAGTCAGGACCCAGCTACCACCTGCATCCTCAGTGGCAATTGCGCGTTCCCCCACAATTCATTAAAATTTATTCCTCAAAAGGAAACGGCAATCTCTGGTGATTGCATCTCAACATCCATACCCCATTGGAGTGCATTTACTTTTGTTCCGTAGCTACTATGTGGGGGAACACACACTGTGGCACCGACAGCCAATATGGCCAATAACTTTCCGGTAAATCGAGAACCATTAAAACCTATCATTCGCCGATGATTGAAAGGAATTGCGTCCGTCTGCCACGGGTATGATGCAACGTGCGCATCTCATCCATTCATCTCCTCCCAACCTAATGAGACGACGAGGAGTTATCGCCACCGAAAGACGACGACGTCGTCGTTGTCGATCTCCATTGCGGTGCGGCGCGCGGCAGGCGGTATATTGTTGCTCGTCGTTTCACTTTGACGTTGGACCACGCGCAACGTCATAACTCCTCGTCTTTATTAGACAGAAGTCAATTAGTAGGCTGGCTTTATGAAACTCAGAACTCATTGGCCACTGGGTTTGGGTCAGAATCCAGACTGATGTGTTGGTAAGGAAATGCATATCCGAGAGGGTCCGTCTATCGAGAGTTAATGACTTGAAAAAAAAAGAAAAAAAAACAACCACCGGTACTCTAATTTGTTGTAACAAGGATACGACTATGACCGGCTTATCTTGAGAGGGATGAAATATTCTCGAATATTAATTTGCAACCCAAAATGACGACGTTTGGTCAACGATTTTTCAACGTTACCATTTTGCCCGCTCCCAAGATAAGCACTTACAAATTAAATTAATAATTTTGTGGTCAAGAGTCCCCTGTCCCGGCACCACGGGCGGGTGGGTAAGCATCCCAGATAACATTGTGCAAAACATTGGAGATTTATTTCTCCATAGGAAGGGGCTCAACTTGGAGTATACTTTGGGTAGGATATAGGTGGTCTGGAAGGGGTGTCACCGTAGGTGATTAGTCCAACGCAAAACCATTTACCAGCAACAATAAATCTGTGAGTTGCTGGAAGTGTTACTTCGCATACGAATAATTTATGGAAGCAGAAGTTTGGCTAGAAGTTTACATCTCGGTGTTGTTGGTCATATTGGTGTTTGTATATTTTTTTGTTAAGATGTCTTTGGCACTCTAATTGAAATTTGCATTCAGTAAGGCCGGGGGTTGTCTGATAGTTTCTGCTTTTTATCCGATTGAGTGAGACCTTGCGATTCAATGTGAAATATATTTATTGAGATAAGACAAATCGTGAGATAGGATTTCGAGTAGGACTATCCAAAAATGTATGGTTGCAGCTTTTTGAGGAATGGGATTTTAATGAGATCTTCGACTGCTGCGACTAATGTTGTTTTTTTGAATTGGAATCAAATAAATTTATTGAAACTAAACACGTGAATGCATCCAAAAACGATTACGACGAGTTTGAAGCATTAGCTGTGTGCCGCAATGGAGTGTACAATCACGAACGACCTTGATGAGAAGAGCAGTTTAGGCACCAGCTTTCGGTAAGGTGATTGGAAAACGATGATCCCCTGGTAGTGACGCTTTATCTAGACGGCCACCGACCCTCAAGATGCCATTGTAGTCTAGGTGTGGATTGAGCGGAAACAAACGACTAGAGTGAGATAAACTGTCACTGTTCCGAAGTTGATGAATCTCTGTCGCAAACCCTTTGTTTTGCTCAATGAGCAGGAGTGTTCTCAAACTAAGTTCATCTGCACCGACTATGGTTTTTGCATATGTCGACGGCTCGAACACCAGCGCAAGATGAATAGCAATGTGTGAAGAATGCGCTGAATGCAGCTGAAACTCTCTGTCAGTGTAATGATTTGACCATCACGCCTTCTCGTTGTTAGTTCAAATGTCTCCGAAACCACTAACGCATGGAATGAGACCTTCTACTCGTTTTGCACGGTGAGTTTCTCTTCGTTGCTAAGATTGTTGTCCTCTGCTGGGGGGACCGCGTCGTCCATCAGCCAAGCAGGTCTATAATTTTATTCCAAGCACTGAAGGTGTCGTGGAATCCATGATGTGCTCCAAAGCCGGAATAGGCTCACCTGTTATTTTTAGAATAGCCTGTAGACTATTCGAGTTCCATTTTCTTAGTTTCAAATGTCGAGCCGAAAGTATTTTGTCCACGTTGCTAGCCAATAACAACGCATCTCGCATGAGAAGTCAAAAAGTCATCCACATAAAACGATGCTAGTATTCAGTCCCGCGCTGCTACTGCCTGGTCAGAGTCGACCACCTGATTGTGGTCACCTGTGGTTGTCAGCTGATGAACATCCATGTTCCTCTTTGGCGACTCTCGCCACAAAATGCGTTGATACGGCCTGCGATCTGACGCTTACAGGATCTGGCGAAACATTTTCTCCACATCTGCAGATCGACGAAAACGAAAAATTATGATCGTATGGCCAACTGATTAAGTGTCGTTTAGCGAGACACCGGTGCTTGTACGAGCATATGCGTTGAAAACAAACGAAACTTGGTTGTCACTGCATGGTGCGGAATATAATAACCTCCAATTTGGTCACCAGGCTTACCAACACATTCCATATGGCTGAGCGCAGCATATTCGCGCATGAACGCAACGTACTTTTGACGCAAGTCATTGTCTGCAGCTAGTCGACGTTCCAGACAGTGAAACTGCCGAGGTGCACAACGATATGAGTCCCAAAGCTTCTCTGCGTTACTGCAGAATTGTATGCGAACGATATATATTCCATCCCGAGCTCGAGAATGTGTCGTTGAGAAAATGTGTTCATACTTGTCATCCTTAGCGCTGTCTTCGGGAACCTCCTCCAGTTTCCAAAAATTGCGGACTAGCTCCTCCAGGTTCTGCTCATCCTGAGATAATGTAGCACTGAATGTTCGTATAGCCGGCGCTGATAAGGGGATTGTCGATGCTGGGCCAAAAACAACCCAGCCAACTTGGGTACGCTGAGCAAGTGGTTCGTCGGCCTTACCACTGATAATGTCACCGCCTACTACCAAGCCCCATGCATCTGATCCTATGAGTGCATCGATAGGACCCGGTGTGCCAAAGTGGGCACCTGCCAGCGGAAGACTCTTTAAATGTTTCCATTGAGCGACTTCGACGCGCACAGCTAGAGTTATCGACGTGATTGATGAAATTATGTACGCAATAGTGTCCAAAGAAACGTTGGAAATAGTTGACTTGAGTTTAAGCGAAGCGCTGCCTGTAGTGCGTGTATGAGCTAAAGCACCAATACCTTCGACTGTTACCACGCACCTTCTCCTGCGAATACATAACTGATTAGCTAAGTGCTCTGATGTAAAATTTACCTGCGATCCGGGATCGCAGAGGATGCGAGCTAGGCGCTGTTGCAAGCGATCCGAAATTGCGTAGACACGCGCTTTCGCAAGCAATATTGTCTGATCGCCTCGTGTAATACATGTTGTAACGGGATCAGCTAGTCATAATGATGGATGTGTTATCGATTGAGCAGATGGCGAATCCATGTTGCTTGTTGAACTGGAAGGCCAGGCACCGTTCTCACGGCAAAACATACTGTGATGCTTACGACCACAATGCCGACATCCACCAGACAAGCACTGCTTTGAGGTGTGTCCATTCTTGAGATAGTTGAAGCAAAGACCAAAAATCTTCAATGTCACGAAGCGCTGTTCGGGTTTCAATGCCATCAAGGTTTGGCACCGTGAAATCCTGTGCGGACCATTACAATAGCAGCATTTCGTACAATCCGATGCTGCCACACAATATTTGATGGCATATTGATGTCGATGTCGTTATCTTGTTGATGAAAGTACGGTTTTATTGGAACCACGCATAATCTCTGTGGAGAAAGTACGGTTTTATTGGAACCACGCATAATCTCTGTGGAGAGGCTATGTGCTCTCATCTCCAGAACGTAAGAAGATCCTTCAACCCTGGAGTTTTGTTGGACTCACAATTCATAGCCACTCACGTCGCGTATTGGTAGGTAACTTAGAGACTACCAAAGGCACCGCTAATGTATCCCATTTGTCGACAGGAAGTTTCATAACTCGTAAGGTACGGAGCGATTCCTGTACTGTATCGAAGACTGATAGCAACGCCTTTGCAGTCTCATCTGTGGCCATCTTGATATTGATGAATCTCGAGAGGGATATGTATTTCGGCCAATATTTCTGTAATTTTCGAACCGATTTTTTATAGCTTCCCAAATGGCATATCCCACTGCACTTGCGCTGACTGCTTGACGTAGCTTGCCCAAACCCGTCCGTCTGTGCAGGATGACGATGGAGAATCCTCGCTGTTCCATGGACGTCGGAAACGACATCACCAACATCACGTTTGATAGTATAGGGAAGAGAGCGACAAAAATTTGATTAGCAATGACGGTAAGGCTAAGTAAAGAAGTTTTGTTAGTGGCAGCATTTGAGGCAACATTTTAAGATGTTCTCCCGCAAACGGGTCCAACCTGGAACCTTTGAAGCCTTTAGTATATGTATTTCCCGTTGAGGCCTGGCAATACTCAAAAATTCTAAATTATTTTCTAGAAGGCTACAATTGAGAATGCAGGAGCAAGCAAGGATTTGTTTTTGCAGATGATCTTGACTACCGTTGGATCTTCCGAATTTGTGAGTCTTTTTCCGACGTAAGAGTCAACTATTCTTAAGTGGCCAGTCTCAGATTCCCAATGGTCACTCAAATGTGTCTATACATTGAGCAGAGTGATATAATGGAAGGGCAACCAACCGAATTCCATTCATCTAAATACGACAAACTTAGTGTCCAACATCAAAAAAGGTATAGAAACTCAGCTTGAGCTCCAGGGAATTGAATTCAGAAGCATCCGGCCTAACCAATGCAATTGCTACTCTTCAACTCCTTTTCCTCATTTCATCTAGGGAAACAAATTAACGATTTCTCCAAACAAAAGGAATTCGTATCCGCCCGCTCCCCTCTGCTGATGTTGGAAATATTTCGGCTTGTTCGCTGTTGGGATGTGTCAAAGCACAGAATAATCGCTGAAGGATAATGATTTATGGAAACCAAAACAACATTGTGTCTCATCGCATTCGTAACACACAGCCCAGCAAATGACAACCAACAAGAAGAACAAAAGCACAAGACGAAGGAGTCATGGCATCCGAAGCCAAGCGCACACTTGAGTTGACAGAAGCAAAGGGGCACACATAAATGCCCTTCCATGTGGGGGTTGGATTGGGGCTGGGGAATTTTCCTATATTAATGCTTATTAAATATGTTCCACGTAATTTATTGCCTGTTTTTTGGTGACACAATATTCACAGCATTCCGAAAAATATTTTTGGCAAATCGCAAAATTAAATGTATTTATGTGCCACATGTTGTTGCGGGTCCTTGGAGGTACATCAAACGATAGTATCTTTAGGAGCAACTTGAATTCGTTTTTGGAAAGTTTTCTCTGTTTATTGGCGAGAGGGGTGAGGTGACACTATCATAAAGCGATTACAGAGGACACTCATGAACTATGACTCGATAGTCGGAATGAATCGACCTCATGGGAAATTGTGAATGAAGCAGAGATAAAGGTGAGGAGATGTGTTTGGAGAACTTTTTTAATAGCCGGAAGGGACATTTAAGTGCCCACATAGTGGTCAGACGGAAATTTCAAAAGAAAACAAAAGAAACTTTTGCAAGTGGTGGCTGTGTTGAGTCAACGCTTGGGGGCTTGTCTTCATCGATTTTTGTTGGAGAGGATTTGCAATAAAGCCGTCGAAAATCATTTGTCATGGGGTGGATGACAGATATCGCATCGTCATGCTTAGAAATCCATCCAATATCTCTTGTAGACATTGGATATTATTGGTCCAGAGGTTTCGTGAGTACTTGCAGATGGCGCGGCCAATTTCATTACATATCTTCGGAGTTCCTTCAAGGAGATAATTCATTTCACATTCTTAAAGGGGATGCACAGCATTTGACTAATGATGATATCAGATGCAACATCTTTGAAACCCTGTAATATACGCGGATTGGAGTCGTTGGTCTGAGGAACAATATGATCATCGGAAATAGCTATAATTCTCGGCATGCAATGCGTTATTTGTTGTGCCAGTAGTAGAACGAAGGAATGAAACTATATAACCAACCTGATAACCCAGGCGAACCTAAATGAGCTGCTTCGACATATTCGGACAGTAGGTTGTTTAGGAATCTCAAGGGCAAGTCAGGCACCTTGAACAGAATGATGAACCGGATGAACCGAGAGGCCAACCGCAGCGCTCAATTCCGTAGTGGATACTGATGTCCCCGTGTCCTAGGGGTATCTAAAAAATTGGAACTGGTCCTCCAGGTTGAGGGTTGTGTCTTTGGTTAACTACCAACCTACAGAAAAAACTCTGCTTACGAAGCAACCAATAACCTCTGAATGGAATGAATTTATGGTGGACAACCCTGCTAAAAAAGGATAAATACGTTCGTATATGCACCTGGAATTGAGAACATTAAACAGAAGAGGTGCAAGCGAGCAGCAAGCGGAAGCCCTAAGCTGCTACAATACAGACATTACTGCCATCTATAAAACACGATGGGATATACCGGTCAAAAAGAGGATGAATAACTGTGACATCTACTACGGACCGTGTTATAATTAGCAGAAACAGTGCCTATTCGAATGCGGATTTGTTAAAACTGCCAAGCTTAGGCATGAAGTCTTAAGTTTCGAAGACATTAGCGAACTCATTGTTGCAATCCGTATCAAGGCCAAATTCGCCAACATAAGCTATATATGCACTCACGCCCCAACGGAGGAAAAATATGATATAGCTAAGGACTGCTTCCTTGACAAAACCTATGAGCGACTACCGAAGTAACGCAAGGTTAGGAAGAGAAGACATCTTTAGCAGTATTATCGGAAAACATAGCCTACACGACAACACGTCTATTAACGGATTTCGGCTAGTTGACTTCGCTACGGAACGCAAAATGCCAGCACAAGGTTCCTTACCTCGAAATCCATAAGGGGACATGGCGGTCTCCAGATCAACGAACGGCAGCCAAATTCATCACATTGCGATAGACAAGAGGCACGTATCCAGTATTATGGATGTCCGAACATTCTGAGGAGCTAACATCGACTTGGACCACAACCTTGTAGCAGCCAAGGTAAGAATGCGGATATACACCACAACAATCCAGAAATAATGTCAAAAACTTTAATGTCGAATGACTGCAATTGCGAATGACTGCAATTTGCGCAACGCATATCCCTTAACCTCTCGATTAACACTATACCACCAGCTTCAAATGTCGAAGAACAACGGCAACGATGCCAACAAGCCATTAGATCAGCCGCCCACCAGCAAGAAACCCCTGGTTTGATGAGGAAAGCCGAAAGATGCTCGCAGCCAAGAACGAAGTCTACAAGGCTAAGCTGCACGTGAAGACGAGAGCTGCCATTGAGCTTTATAGACAAAGAATAAGGGAAGAACACCTCAAGAAGAAAAAACACCAAGATAAGCGCTTGATCGAGGATATAGGAACAATGTTCGCAGGTTTTACCAAAGTGTAAAACCTCAAAGCCAAGGATACAAGGCTCGAACATAATGCTGTCGAGATGAACCAGGAAATATCGTAGTTGAGACACAGTCGATGCTGAGGATATGGAAGAACCACTTCTGCAGACTGTTAAACGGCGATGACGAACAACGCTCCGCTGTCAGCCAGAACGAACCTTTCGCAACAACAGCGAAAACTGCCAATCACTCGACCTGAGTGAAGTGAGGATAGCAATATCTAAACCCAAGCTTAATAAGGCTGCCGGGAATGACGGCCTTCCCGCTGAGCTTTATAAAGCCAGCGGAGATAACTTGGTAAATAATATCCACCAACGCATAAGCCAAAGCTGGTCGGCTGAAGATATGCCTGAAGAATGGAATCGATCCGAATGGAACGTTTGCGCTATCCACAAAAGAGGAGACCCTCTAAACTGCGCCAACTATAGAGGCATACGTCTCCTCAAAATCGCCTACAAGATCCTATCTGCCATAATATTTGAACGCCTGAAATCGTTTAGTTTTATGCAAGGAGAGTCCACAACCGATCAAATTTTAGCAGTTTGGCAGATCCTGGCAAAAACCTAAGAACTCCAAATTGATATCCAACACCTATTCATCGATTTCAAAGCCGCATACGACAGCATTTATAGAGACGAACTATACGGAGCCATGTCTAGTTTTGGTATACCGCCCAAACTCGTCCGCTTGTGTAGGATGACGATGGAGAATTCTCGCTGCTCCATCAGGATCGGAAACGACCTCAACGACACATTCGATACCAAAAAAGGATTTAGGCAAGGCGATATCATGTGACTTCTTCAATTTGATTCTTGAGAGGATTGTGCAAAACTCTCGATTTAACACCAGAGGCTTCCAAAAATCGGTACAACTGCAATCATACGCCGATGATATTGACATCATTAGTAGGACTCAACGTGATGTCATAACCACGTTTGCTAGTATAGAGAAGGAAGGGGAAAAAATGGGTTTAGCAGTTAATTTGGGCAAGACAAAGTATATGCTGTCAACACGAAAGGGCACACAGCATCGACGAATTGGACAGAACGTCACGAGGTAGTCGGGACTATTTCTATCTCGGGACTTTGTCTATTTCGGCTAACTCTGACAACAACATCAGACAATGCAATTTAGTAGTAAAGCCCACACTCGAACTACTAAGGATATCCTTTATAAGACCTTGATCATCCCAGTCCTGCTCTACGCCGCTGAAGCATGGACCGTATCAAAACCGGGTGAAGAAATTCTTGGTCGATTCGAGTGGAAAATTCTTCGAAAAATCTTCGGTTCCGTTTGCGTTGACAGGCTATGGAGACTATGATTCAACCAAGAACTATACGAGCTGTACAGCGACATGCCCTTGGTCAAATGTCCATGACACCAATTATACTCTGGCTTGCAGAGTCTTCGATTCCCAGCCAGACGTCGGAAGCAGTGGAGAAAGACCTAGCCATAAGTGGCGCACACAAATAAAAACCGACCTAAACCAACTTTTAGTGCGCAACAGTTAGCTTAGGACCGGGCTAATTGGAGAGGCATGCTGTTTGAGGCCCAGGTTCATTCCGGGCTGTAGCGACACTTTAGTTAGTTAGTTGGAGATGACTTGGTAAGTAACATCCACCAACTCATAAGCCAAATCTGGTCGGAAGAATGTATGCCTGAAGAATGGAACCTCGGCAACGTTTGACCGATCCACTAGAAAAGAGACCCTCTTAACTGCGCCAACTACAGAGGCATAAGTCTCCTCAACATCGCCTACAAGATCCTATCTTTCGTAATATGTGAACGCCTGAAACCGTTTACCAACAACCTAATCGGCCCTTATCAGTGCGGTTTTAGGCCAAGAAAGTCCTCAACCGATCAAATTTTCACACTTCGGCAGATCCTAAAGAAAACCCAAGAAGTCCAAATCGATACCCACCACCTATTTTTCGATTTCAAAGCCGCATACGATAGCATTTAAAAATACGAACTATACAGAGCCATGACTAGTCTTATAAAGAGCTCTGCGGATGTAGAATTATTTCTAGCAATTGAGCATGCCTGGCTAGGGTGATAAACAGCTTCAGAACAGATTCACACAGTTTACATTGGGACTTTGCGGCTGTGCAATATGGGATTACCCTGTAACAGGATTGCAGGTTGAGTGACCTGGGTTGTCCACAAAATCAGAACAACGGACGACATATGTATTGTTCTAAAGAAGCAATCCGAAATCGCAACTCTGCGGATGTGGAATTGTTCTTAACATTGGGGCATAACTTGTCTGGGATGATCCATTGCCTCAGAATACCGGGGCATATTTTGTTCTAAAGAAATGATCCGCAATCGCAACCATGCGGTTATAGAACCCTGTCTTGTGGAGATGGTAATCAACTATATTCCAGATAGTGGCAATAAGTTGCAAATATACTAATGATGAGCCAACATTTACTACACACACTCACCCAATTTACTCATTTAATGAACCTGACTTCATTCCACCGCCTCTTTATATCCATCATGTAGTTGTCATCTTTGAATATGAATAACTGTGTAGTCTCGGCTTTTTATCGCTTAAAATAACATTTTTCACGGTACTTAGCCAATTCCCAGTTTTCCAGTCACACACATATACACGACACAGGAACACACAAAAAACAACATGACAAACAACAATAAAAATGTCCATGACCATGACTGCCGTGGTCGTGATGCTCTGCAAAACTAGCCCGTGGGTATCACACACTCCCACCACTCCTTAGCCATTTTTCTTCCTTCATCTTATGTGGCTCGCATGTCATAGTTGTCTCTGTGTATGGGGTTGAAGTCACCACATCACATACACAATATAAATGGCAAAATGCGCCCTGTCATGTTTATCTTTGGCACTGCTAATGCGTTCCTATCAAACGCGTTCGTCCTTTCATGAGTCGGGCTGCTTGGTTTGTCGTGTGGCGGTGGCGTCCTTTTCTTTAGAAAATCGGTCCAAAGTTAAGCAAATGCCAAGCATCGCTATCTCCTTGGGTTTTTAAGGAATCGTTTGGTGATTTTGGTCATTATGGGTTGGGGAGAAGAGTCCTGGAGCAGGCGGCCATGCAAGAGCTCACAAACAGATCTATGACATTGAGACAAATGATTTATTATGGTGCTCGGTGGCAGTTGCGGCTAATACTTGAATAGGCCTTCTCTCGCACTGACGATGTAATGCGTGTATACACGAACTGATGAACTAGTGTTCTGTTTATGTCATCGACGAGTCTTTTCTTTAGACGAAAAATTAGTCCTTTGACTTTCACATATCCTTAAGGAATTCTATCATTTTTACCGCCGGAACGGGAGGACATTTGTTGTGGTTATGATTCTTAAAGTAAATCGCTTTACCCTCATGTGGTTTCTTAAAGGATTTTAGAACTTTTTATTTAGTTTGGAAATAGGAAACCACAAGGTGGGATTATTATGACCACAACATTTCTTAGGAAGACCTTTGGATTCATTTATGCATAATAAAGCGGTATACCTTTGTTTGGAATGTGTAAAAAAAAATCATCAATGGATGGTATTAGGCGCATTTTTCTTGGCAAGTTAGTGACATCTATATCTAAAAGTCTCAGTATTGAGATTAGCGTGAAAAACATGTGACGCCATTTTTGAACATAAATCCTCAGTTCTATTTTGGGATCACTCCGAGATCTTTGACAAATAAATGAGAGAAGCTCTGTTGTACCATCACCATCTACCTATATAATAGCTTAGAGGATACATTATCCTCTATGGCCAACCCCGAAATGCTTCCCGTGGTAGGATGATAGGCAAGCGTCAAATAGAGGTGATAGAAGATGCACACATCATGGCGTTGGAAAATCTGTGCCGCGGTGGAAAACTAGAAAACCCAAAGACCGAGAAGAATGGAAAAGGGAGGAAATTTCTGCCAATGAAATTAAAGAGAATGCACAACCTCCCAACTCCCAACGGCAATTCTTCAAAAATGCAAAGCAACTACCTGGTTTGAAACTAGACACGCAAGCTCTAGGGTACAGCAATGGTAACCTAGTCACCAATGCACAGGGCATTGTAGATATGTTCAGGCATTGTTTCGAGCAGCTGCTTAATGGGTATAATGTGGAAAGCCAACACCCTCCATTCAACGAAGAGGTAATCCTCCTTCTTAGTAGTGAATAAATAAGCGCAGCCAACAAAGCGGGCGGTTCTGATGGATTATCAGTACAACTCTTCAAGTACGGAATCTGCTATTGAAGCGTGAATGCACAAAACCATCCACAAAGGTTTGATGAATACAAGCATGCCCGAATACTGGAATATCGGCCCATACATATTTTATCTACGAGAAAAGCTTTTTCATGAAGTCAATGTCATAAAGTACGATGGATAGGATCCAGTTCCAGTTCCAGCTTTGACGTTTGAAAACCTCCAATTTCAAGCGATAGCAAAGCAACATCCCTTAAAAGAAGAGGATGATTTGCCGCCATTTTGGTAAACATTAGTCTTGTCAGTTCATATTTGGCAGTCGTGAAGTAAGCACGTGGCAAATTTATTATGGAAAATATTCGGTAAGCCAACGTGTTTGAGTCGTTAAAATATTTTATCAAAATCAATCATCGATTACTGTGACGATGAGAAAGTTACCGGAAATTTTTGGAAGAAACAACGTGCCAACAAAACTCACTATTTATCGTGTAGTGAATGATTTCGAAGAAAGAGGGTCTGTAGGCGATAGGCCCAATCATGGACCACAACGTATTGCAAGATCGGCTCAAGAAAGTATTCAAAACAATCCATCAACCTCAATTCGACGCCGTGCTCAGGAGCTTGGTCTTCAAAAAACAACTTTGGCCACAATTTTGCACAAGGATTTCCATTTGTTTCCATTTAAGATTCAGTTGAAACAAGAGCTTCTTCCACAAGACCATTTACGCCACCGTACATACAATAGGATGTTACAGCTAGCCCATGACAGCCCCGATTTTCATGAAAATATCATAATGAGTGACGAGGCACATTTTCATTAGAATGGATATGTTGTAGGATATGGATTAGTCGGTTCTGGGCAATGGAAAAGGTACAGTCTGGTATGCAATTTGGTCAGGAGGAATCATTGGACCTTACTTCTTTGAAAATGTAAACGGCGTAACGTTTACTGTGAATGGGAACGATATCGTGATATGATTGAAAAGTTTTTAACGCCACAGCTGCATGCATTGGGCTTGATTAACATGACGTGGTATCAACAAGATGGTGCCACATCGCATACAGCCAGGATTACAATGGAATTACTGCGAGTTATTTAAAGAAATTGTGATATTGATTGGCCTCCATGGTGGTCTGATTTGACTGCTCCGAACTTCTTTTTGTGGCGATATCTGAAAAGCAAAGTTTAGGCACAAAAACCAGAAACGCTTAAGCAACTCAAACAAAATATTTGTGATGAAAATAATGAAATACCGCGTGAAATGTGTGAGAATGTAATGAAAAACAGAGACTAACAGAGGCGAGCATTTACCTGATATTGTATTCCCAACATAATTGCCGACATTAAATTTAATTTCATTTAATCAAAAATTATAAACAAGCGAAGTAGTATACCTTCCCGCCGGACACCCTGTACTTCAGGTTCGCTGCATAGGTCGAGGATCCTGCTCAACCTTGGCCTGTTATCAATCATACCTCTATTGATATTGTACATTATTAAGGGTAAAGTTAGGTTAGGTTGTACTGGCTGCGCGCGATGCGCGTGCACACTTAGACCATAATGGTCCGTTGTGGTACCACGTGGATCGGCCGACTTTCCTATATTCATTCGCCTAACTGAACCATTCATATTTACATGTGGCGAGGAGCATACCTGACATTCATACTGGTGGTAGAATGTCAAGAACTCAAGGGTATAGTGCCCTGTTTGGCAAGCTTATTCACCTTGCAGTTCCCTGGTATGTCTCTGTGGGTGGCCCGACGCGCAGAAGAGGTGAATGGTGAAATGCTCTGCCATCTCATTAAGAAATAGTCGGCATTGGTGGGCTAATTTCGATTTGAACGAGACTGATTCCAGGGAAGATTCTCACTGAAGATCATAATATACTTCGTGGATATTATATTCCATTTCAGCCAGGACAAACCTTCTTTAATTGCCATTATTTCCGCTGCAAAACGCTACAATTATCCGGAATGCGAAAGTACATTTTAGGTTAAGCATCTCGGAAAAAATATCCCGACCCACTCCAGATTATGTTTTAGACCTATCAATATAGATGTGAATCGAGTTATTGACTTCGATTATATTTGACTCCCACTCAAGGCGACTGGGATTGATTTATTGATTATGATCAAAACTGAGTTGGGTAGTGGTGTCTTTGGTGTTTCCTGTAATGTTAAGGCGATTCAATATCTTTTTGTTCATAAGTGGGTATCCATTGTGACAAGGCCCTTAGTCTCACTGCTGCACAAGCGGCGGTCAGTTTGCCCTAAATATCTAAAAGCACTTGATGTAAGATAGCATCTAAGGCTGCGGAGGGGGTAGTAGCTATCGCAGAATCTAACATATTTTTTATATAATTTTTCATTTAGAAATCAATATACTTACTTTCTTACTTAAGTGGTGCTACAGTCCGGAATGAACCTGGGCCTCAACCAACATGCCTCTCCAATTAGCCCGGTCCTTCGTCTCCATAGCCCGTCAACGCAAACGGGACCGAAGATTTTTCGAAGAATTTTCCTCTCAAATCGACCAAGGATTTCTTCATCCGCTTTTGGGACAGTCCATGATCAGGGGATGATCAGGGTCTTATATAGGATCTTCTTAGTAGTTCGAGTGAGGGCTTTACTACTGAATTGCCTTCTTAGCCCGAAGAAACAGCGGTTGGCAAGAGTAATTCTTCGTCTTATTTCTGACAAGATGTTGTTGACAGAGTTAATAGCGGAGCCGAGATAGACAAAGTCCCGTACTACCTCAAAGTTATATCTATTAATGGTGACGTTCTGTCCAATTCTACGTCTTGCCCTCATTTACTGCTAAACCCATTTTTGCAGCTTCCTTCTCTATACTAGCAAACGTGGCTATGAAATCGCGTTGGGTCCGATCAATGATGTCGATATCATCTGCGTATGATAGTAGTTGCACCGATTTCTGAAAAAATGTGCCTCTGGTGTTGGCTCGTGAGTTTTGCACAATCATCTCAAGAATCAAATTGAAGAAGTCACATGACAGCGCATCGCCTTGCCTAAATAATTTTTGGTGTCGAATGTGTCGGTGAGGTCGTTTCCGACTCTTATGGAGCAGCGAGAATTCTCGATCCATTGGCCGGTATACCAATACAATATGCGGCTTTGAAATCGATGAGTAGGTGGTGGGTATCGATTTAGTCATCTTGGGTTTTTTCCAGGATCTCCCGAAGTGTGAAAATTTGATCGGTTGTGGACTTTCCTGGCCTAAAACCACACTGCTAAGGGCCGATCAGGTTGTTAGTAAATGGTTTTAGGCGTTCACATATTACGGCAGATAGGATCTTGTAGGCGATGTTGAGGAGATTTATGCCTCTGTAGTTGGCGCAGTTAAGAGGGTCTTCTTTCTTGTGGATCGGGCAAACGATGCTGAGGTTTCATTCTTCAGGCATACTTTCTTCCGATCAGATTTGGCTTATGATTTTTTTACAGTATTTCTGGATTGTTGTGGTATATCTGCATTCTTACCTCGGTTGCAACAAGGTAGTGGTCCGAGTCGATGTTAGCTCCTCGGAATGTTCGAACATCCATAATACTGGATGCGTGCCTCTTTTCTATCGCAATGTCATGTAGGCTATGTTTTCCGACAATACTGCTAAAGATGTCTTCTCTTCATACCCTTGCGTTAAAATCTCCCAGCACGATTTTAACTTCGTACTTCGGTAGTCGCTCATAGGTTTTGTCATGGAGCTTATAGAAGCAATAGCTATATTAGCTTTTTCCTCCGTTGGGGCGTAAGCGAATCTAAGGCCGGATTTGCCCTTGATGCAAATAGTTACAATGCGTTCGCTAATGTGTTGGAAACATAAACATCTTGCCAAAGTCTGGCACTTACAACAAATCCGCAACCGAATAGCCGCTGTTTCTGCTCACTATAACACGGTCCGTAGTAGATGTCACAGTTTTTCATCCTCTTTTTGCCCGGCCCATCCACTTGTATTTCCTGGATGGCAGTAATGTCTGATTTGTAGCAGTTTAGAGCTTCCGCTAGTTATTCACTTGCACCTCTCCTGTTTAATGTTCTCACATTCCAGGTAGAGATATAAACGTCGAGTTTGTCCTTTTTTCATTAAGCAGGGTCGTCAGCAATAAAAATAAGTCCTTTCCGAGGCTATTGGTTGCTTCGTAACCGTTAGTTTTTTCCATGGTTGGGTAGTTAACGCAAAGCACAACCCCCAACCTGGAGGGCCAGTTCCAATTTGTTAGATACCACTAGGACACGGGGCCAGCCGTATCCACTACGGGATGGAGACCTGCCGTTAACCTTTCGGCTCATCCGCCACCATCTCTGTTCAACTGGGACAGCAGGCCGGGTATTCATTCCGTGCCATTCTGACCTGGCTGTTTATATTGTTGCTGTTTTTTTTCGTCGTGTTATCAACACTCGCGCTTATCGTTAAGCAAGTCAAATCCGGTTGGATGAAACCAATACCCGACGGTTACCACTTGGAGGTTAAATATAAGCACTTGATGTGTAGTCAGAGATACAACCACTGGGCATTGAAAAGTGAAAGCCAATCAGAGTCTCTAGCCTCGTTCTACAACACCCAAACCATTAATAGAAATCAATATACCTATCTAAAACAATAAAAATATTAAATGCCTTGTATTTTCATTTTTGAGCTAATTTCCTTTAATGCTTTTCTTACAACCGTAAAAGATTTAAAAATGTTGGACCTTATGTTCCGCGATTAGGTATACCCTGATTTTTACTTCAGATATTAATAAATCGACGTCCATCACGATGAAAATAAAACACAATGTTCACTCTTCTAATCTCGAAAACCAAATCAGTTTCGATCTACTACAAATTTACAAGCGCTAACTAGAAAAACGCATGATCTGCTACCACAACTAGCGGGAACTCCCAACCGCTGGTAAGACATCATACAGGAACAGGAGTAACAATCTAACCATGGACACGTAAGGTCAGGGAGAGACATGTGCTTGCATACCCATCATTTCTTTCTGATTGCTTTTTTAAAAATTTATAAGGTTACGGTGGCTTTCTTAGCGCGTTCTTGGATATTGGCTTTCCAGTTAATAGAACGTTTCCACCGCGTCGAAATGGGTCATTTCACCGAAATTAGTGATTTCAGCCGAAATGTGATGCATTCCGCCATACAATTTCACATTCTGAAGTTTGGCATTCCGCTGAAATTCTGTTCCAAATGATGTCCAACTAAGGAATGTCAAATCAAACGTTCCTTTTTTCTCCTAAAAACGTCAAATTGCTAACATATTTACAAAAAAATCAAACAATTTTCTAACAGAGTTTGCTAGGTATTCGAAAAAACGTTTGTTCCACCTGGCTCTTGCCAGATTCCTCGTATTCCTGCCATAAGATCCACATTTGCTGGAATGTTCCTATGCTGGCCAGAATAGAACCACCGATCCATGCGCCGAATCATCTTTCCACACTGCCGTTAGCGGAAATCATCTTCAAGCTAGTGTTGGATTTTGCTCGATGTTGAAGGTCTCTCTTAAGACGTTTAGGGAATCCTTGCAGCAGTGTGTTACAACCGGTGATAACCACCGAGCCGAAGAGAGACAGCTCAACGTCGGCATCGCACATGCCCATTGTGGAGGCAGGTTGACTTTCGCCCAGCATCGTATGATCGAGAAGGCTTTCGGCCAACTTGAACCGTTCGGAGCTGAACTCCTGATAGTATCCATTCTGGAACTCATAGTTTACGGAGTGAATCTGAAATTTTATTTGATTTTTATTGGAATGCATTTTTTCTTGGTGAATGTTGAATATCTTTTTTTAATTGACGAGTTTCGGTTCGGTGGAGACGTACTATGACCAGACCCAGGCACTTGATTCTGTGACTTTGAGACTGACGCCATTTAGTTTATGATGGTAAATGTGCTCGACTTTGTAGTTATTTCATGCTGAAAAGAGGCAATTCGTTTTTTTGAGGATGCGCGCCGAGTCCACATCTGGCTGCCCATTTCGAGAGTACAGAGAGGCCATTTTGTAATAGTGCTAAGGTTACCGCAAATGAAGAAATCTTAATAGGCCAATTCACCAGTCCAAACAAAGCATGAAATCTAATTTAAACCGAAGTGTTCTCGCAATAAAGTCGCATCTCTACGGGTTGGGTGGAAAGTATTTCCTTTTTTTCAGAACGAAATGTAATCGAGATAACTAGCTTCAAACTCATAATCTTTGCTTCAAACTCATTCCAGCAAATAGACCATTATTATGGAGCGATAACAGACGTCATTCTCATCTGATAAAATATAGACGATACGTACGTGCTGGCGTGAACGTTACCGAAACTGTCGGGTCGTCGCTTAACCTCTCACCTAGCTCTGAAAATACATTTCATCACTAACTGTTCGATATTTCCATTTGATCGTGTATTATCCAATAACGAAAATGGTGTTTCACATTTGTTTATGCGAGTGGCCCTAAATGGAGAGCGCATTATTGTTACTGTTCACATCGTGAATGGTTGTGCTATGTGATAATTATAGATTGGAATTGGATTTCCTATAAGCCCAAGTATGTACATAAACCTTCATTTTGCATTGTAAAGTCTGGTTTGGACATGCGATATTCTTGCAGCACATGTCAAACCCTAAAATCTGGAACTATTTTGTAATCATCCATCTTCCAGAAAGTTGGTTCTTTGTAGAAAAACCCATTGAATTAAGCTGATTTAGGCCGTTTGTTAATTTACCCGAGTTTTGGCTTAACTCACGATTATGAATCTGCGGTAAGCGAAGAGTGTTTGTTCACCTCGGTTACCTAACCGTAAGAGTGCGAAAAATCGTTCCAGTATAACAGTTAAACTCATTATTAGGATTAGCTTTCGCCGTATGACGGATATAAGTTTATAACTAAAAAACAAGGTAAGGTTATGTGGAAAGCCAAATATAACTGAATGGTCAGATACAATGCCAACCCCTATTTTGCGACATAATTTTTTCAGATTTATATATTTTTATTGACTTTTATTTTCTTGGAATAATTATTCTGAAAAAATAAATATCCTAAGTGAAGCAATAATTTCGGATAATTTTATTAAAATCAAAAACACTTTCATGTAGGTCGAGCAAAACCAGGTGTTTCACTCGTATCTGGCTGCTAATCCGAAGCATTTTAACTTGTTTCAGACGTTTTCCCTCTAATGTCACGTGACTAAAATGGTCGATTGACCAATAAGAACAAGGCTTCATAAAGTCAACTTACTAAAACTGAAACCCGGAATACGCCCTTTGTTTTCGTTAGATTTAAACAAATTTATAGAAAAAGAAATTCACACATTTTTTCAAAAACTTTGGAAGAAAATCTAATAAAATTGGTGCTGCAAAAAAAACATATTTTGGGAAACAAACAGGTCGAGAAAAAGTGGCACGGTAATTTAATACATCGTGCTCGAAATAATTTGAGTTTTCCATCGTTTTTCATGGATTGGAGCAGCAAAAGTGTGAAATAAAAAATATGGTAACATCAAGTGCTCACATTGGATAAGAAAAGTGGACTATCGAAGAACACTATTTCTGACGAGGTGATCCACGACCAACAGAGCAGAAAGGATCAAAAAACAAATCGCCCCTGTATATTACATTTAATCTCCAATAATTGATAGTGATCGTCGTCACTAATCCCAAATGTTATTTCCAAAATAAAATGATCTGTATGTACAGGGTGGGCCAAGAGAAGTCATTTGGCTGTTGTTTGGCTCTCATTTTTTTTTTCTAAATGAAAAACTTCGTTTTTGTTTTCTGATTATGTTTATATGAACCTTTAGAATTTTATTGGTCAAGTAGAGAAGAAGATATCGGCCAAATGGGCGCCGACACAATTGATTGCCATACGCGCTCGTTTTATGGCATTTTTCAGCGAGAACTTCGGGCTACAGATTCTCGCACTCGTGTCGAATGTTGCCCTTGAGGGCTTCTATGGTCTCGGGCTTGTTCACGTAAACACGGGACTTCAAGAAACAAAAAAAAGTTTGGAACAGTTAAATCGGGCGATCTTGCGGTCAGTGCAAATCGCCAAAACGAGAGATGAGACGACCCGGGAACGCCGCCTACAGAATATCGGTTGTGGCTCGCGCAGTATGTGCCGTTGCTTCGTCCTGTTAGAACCACTGTCCTCCAGTCCTAATTCGTCCAATTGCGGCAGAAAAAACTCGGTTAACATGGCCCTATAGCGTGCACCGTCCACTGTTGTCATTGGACTAGCGCCGTTCTCGAAAAAAGATGGCCCGATAACTCCTCCTGTGTGAACAGCGCACTCTCATGCATTACTCGTTGATTTTCGGTGCCTCATCGCTCAATATGATTTTGGTCGAAAAATCGTCCACTTCGATTATTCCGCGTTCTCGGGTAGTGTATCGCTCCATAGCTTGTTCACTTGTTTTCTACATCTGTCTAGTCCACAAATGTCAAAACAGATTTGACATTGGCGGCCATTTGCAAAAATAAGAACCTCTTCCAATAGGGTGATCTCTTTTGGCCCACCTTGCATAAGGTCCGTTATGGAACATTTTTTTAGAAAAATTGAAAAATCTCAAATATTACCAGATAATTCTCTTATTTCAACGAAAAGTTGCCGTTTTCGGTAAGGAAAATTAAAAACGTCAAATTTTTAAGTAAGTAGAATGAGGCGACAAACAAAAAAAAACGTGTTTTGATTAGAAAACCCTCGATGATTATTATGAGGAACTATAATATTACAATAAATCTACAAAACATACACATTTCGGCGAATGTTTGGAATAAAAGGATGATTTATTTTGTGGGTTTCTGTCAAACTCCTTAGCTGTCATCTTTACTCAAATTTACTCCTGCACAATAGTACCGGAACGGACCTAATAGATATATAAATAAGGAGTTTGAGTCTTGTTCTTCTTAAGTGGCGCTACAGTCCGGAATGAACCAGGGCATGTCGCTATACAGTTCGTATAGTTCTTGGTTGAATCGTCTCCATAGCCATAGTCATCGCAAACGAAGAGTTTTCGAAAAATCGACCTATTCACCCATTTTTGATACGTAGCTTCAGCTCCGTAAAGCAGGACTGGGATGTCATATATAGTAGTTCGAATGAGGGCTTTACTACTAAATTGCCTTCTCAACCCGGGGAAACAGCGGTTGGCAAGAGTAATTCTTCGTTTAATTTCTAACGAGATGCTGTAGTCAGAACTAATAGCGGAGCCGAGGTAGACAAAGCTGTATTTTTAAATGGTGACGTTTTATCCAATTTTCGATGTTGTAAGTCCTTTAGTGTTGACAGCATATACTCAGTATTACCCTCATTTACCACCATATCAATATCGTCGTCGTATGCTAGTGGTTGCACTGATTTTTGAAAGATCATCTTAAGAATGATGTTAAAGAAGTGCATCGCCTTTCTTTTTGATATCGGATATTTACGTGAGTCGTTGCTGATCCTGATGGAACAGCAAGAGTTTTCCATCGCCATCATGCACAAACGGATGAGTTTTGGCAGTAGAGCAACACTAAACATGACTTATAGTTCTTCGTCTGTAAATAACGTCGTATGTGGCATTCAAATCGATAATCAATGGGTATCGACTTGGATTTCTTGGGGTTTGTCCAGGGTCTATCGAAGTGTGAAATCCGATAAGGTTGTTGGTATACGGTAATATGACAAACGCCTGAGTTTACATGTTATGGCATATACGTTCTTTTGGGCGATGTTAAGGATTCTTCTGCCTTTGTAGTTGGTGCAGATCGGAGGATCACTATGTCTGTAGACCGCGCAATCGATGCTGAGGTTCAATTCTTCAGATATATTTACATCCGACCGAATTTTGCTTATGAGTTTTTAAATATTGGTAACAAATAATCTCCCCCGCTTAATGAAGATCAGCAAGAGTCTTGTTAAGCCACTTATTGTATGTCTGCACTTTGTATGATTCAAATTTGAACTATTTCAAACCGGTTTGTATTGAATTGAAATCGTTTAGATCCACAGATTTTATTAACAAAATAAAAATATTGTTCTTCCAGTATAAACGGAGGAAATAGAACACACCAGGGATATTGCGGATATTCGCATCGGCATCCGCATTAGTTTTAGCAATCGCATTCGCATCCGCAATTGCATAATCAATGCGCAGTATTTCGATCCGATTCGGCTGTCAGTCCCGACTCTGAAGTTTCTGCCAAATTTTCTGCTTGAAGGAGAGTAATTTGTTAGCCATATTAACATACTTAGAAGGTCGCTTTAAGCATAATTTTTTCATACTAATGACCAAAGAAAAGATAAAAGATGAAAATTTGAAGGCGTTGCGAATAAATTTTCCCGGGAGACTTTTCCCATTCTGCAATCTGATTAACATTTCATACAAGGGAAATATTCCCGGGAAAATTATTCGCGTAAGACTGAATGAAGTTACAGGTTTTTCGAGTTTTCGAAAAGCAAAAGAATGAGAATGAGAGATTCCTTTGAAAAAAAAAACAACAGATACGGAACAACCAGAGGCTTTCGGAACGGCTAGTAAGCAATGCTTGAAAGTGATCTTGCCATGATGCAATATTAGCCCCGATACTATTCTTAACAAGGAATTGCTATTGTCAAAAAAAATTATAAATATATCTGAAAGTCCTCATAGGCCTAGTTTTTCAGTGCGAAATCATCATAGTTTTGGGATTAAACTGGAGTTAACTCGAGAAAGTAGTTTTTCAGTCAATTTAAATCCAGAGTTAACCTCGAGTTACCACACAGCAAGTTTCGTGAGTTAACTCAGGTGTTTTTGACAGATGATAAAATACCAAACAAACAATTATTTTCAATTTTATTTGTGGGGACATTTTATCAAATTTTTAGAAACTAAATACGTTTACGATATATTTAAATTCCGATCTCAGCGACTTCAAATCGTTTTAAATACTGAGTTTGATTTTTTTAAGAAGAAAAAGACTTGTAGGATCGCGACAAAAACATTTCCTTTTGCTTAGGGAAAAATAAACCAAACAGCTAATAACTGAGCTGCTGCAGTTTCTACATATTTCGATAACTTTTTGAGAGCAAAATCGATAAATCATGAGTGTTACCAACTGCAAAACTGGGAGTAAGCTGGTGGAGCGTTAATCGTGGTGAGTTCAGAATGCTGTTGTAGTGATATTTATCGCCTCCACCAGCCAGTGTTCCAAGTGAGCAACTATTTAGTGGCACCGCTGGACTAATGTACGAACCTCTGCGAAACAGGTTGGAAGCTGAAAAGGCCGTGACATCACTTTTTTTTCTAAATATAACGCACACATTTTTAAATTTCAATATTAAGGCCGTGAGCATTGACTTATTATATATGGACTGCTAGAAGCCAACTTCACGCATGTTCCAAAACTACATACATGCCCTGTTTCACTGCGGAAAACTAAGTAAACAAAAAAAAACGTTTGTATCATCACATTGCAAAACAAATTGATGTAAATGATCATAAAACATTAGTAAGAAACAAATTTACAAAATTTATTGCAGAATTTATTTGAAATCACTCTTTGTAGTTTTCGATTATTTGAATAGATGACGCTACATATCGCTTTGGAAAAGAATCTTTTGGTACAAGATGTCGCTCTTTTTTTAGCATGGTACTATGGAAATTAAGCTTGATGGCGGTATAGTGCGTACCAAAACAGTTGGCCATTCTACTGCGCAGGTCTCTTAAAATGTGTTTTACAATCTCTTAAAATTGCAAAAACAAGCATAAAGAGACGAAATTGGGCGGAGCCATAATAAAAAACGACGTATACCCTGCCTTGTGCCCAAGATCGCTGTCGCGATCTCACTGAGGGTGGTTTCTTCATTTTCCTTCGTTTATACTGAAATTAGGAGCGGAGGAAAAATATAGACCATTATATGTCAACTTTACTTGGAGGAAAATATATTGTTTCGTTTTTTGTCTTGTCGGTTCTTTGATTAAGCAAAACATTGCACATGAATTGATTGTGTGACTGTGTCTGTATGAAGGTGTACGGTTTTAGATTTAAACCCTATTTGCTCATTATGCTTTCGTTGATCATTATTAATTGTGTCGTGCATATTGATCATGTAGGTACTGATATTGGCACGCAAAGTAAAGTAAATTGCAGTGTCACACCATAAACCATAAAAAGGGTTGGGAACCCTTTCAAATACAATCGGACTTCTAGGTAGAAATGTATAAAAGTCGACCTCATAATAAAAAATTAAGTTTATTTAGATATTCAACAGCATTTTAGTTCTAAGCATTGTAAAGTTGGGTTACGCATTGTAAATTACAGGCAAAAACGCTTAGTGATTAAATCTCTTTCGAGTCATTTTTGTTCTCTTAAATCCTCTCTCTGCGCAATCGACCGTTGGCCAACTGTTTTGGTACGCACTATATGTGTTTCTTTGCAACGGAGCCTGTGCTGTTTTGGAACATATTTTCTTACAGTAGCGTATGAAAATGACATTTCACTAGCAGTCCATATATAATAAGTCAATGGCCGTGATTCAATTGCGTTGAAATGCGGGTTAAATTTTATCCATTTGCTAATTTTTGACAATTGCAGAGGTAAAAAAAGCCTTTTTGCTGTGTGAATTGGATTAAATGGGATTTTATTTTAATGCTATTTTCAATAATTTCCCAAAAGAATTGAAACGAAATTCTTTTATTTATATTTTCTTGTTTTAAAATAAAATGGAATAGATTTCAAAGAAATCATCAAAAAAAATTTTAATTATTCATTATTATCAGTTAAAAAAATATTGTTGCATGATTTGTGTTCATGATTAAGATTATCCATTCTACTTTGTTCGAATTTCCAATATTTTGCATATCAAATACAGCGAAACCATTGAAATCATAACATTTTTGTAACCATCCATTTTCAAAATTCCAGTTTATTAAAAGTTAATTAGATCTTGTTGTAGAAAAATAAATGGTTTTAGCTTTTTATTTTATAATCTGAATGATATGCTATTTTCCCTCCACATGTGAACACTGGTAATTACGATTAATACGCGAGTGTGCATACCATCTCTCCCACTCCTCTGATATACCAAAAGTCAAAAATTAGCCACTGTATAAATTTTAGCGAGCTGTTGACCAGGTTAATCTGCCCTAGCGACTTAGCGAGGTATCCGTCGGAGCGGACAATTTTCCGCAACGCATACTTCACTTCACTTCATTAAAATCACTTCACTACAATTCGTAAATAATTTCCGCGCAGAATTTGCGTCGGAAAAATGCACCTAAACTAAACGCATTACAACGCAATTCACAGGGATGAGTTATAAAATGTCGGAGAAAAGCTTTTCAAAAGAATACCTCGAAGCTTAAATCCTCCGAATCGTAAAATCGTACAATATCGGAGAATTTTCCGCTGCGACGAATACCTCGAAAGGGCTGAATATTTTGAAGTCTTTATTCACCACCAATATCAAAAATTACCCGCTGACTAATAATTTAACGCAATTGACATTGACACACGGCCTAAGCATTCTAAAAATAAATGAAAATTATTTAAAACTAACATATATACCATTTATTTCTTTACCAAAATTATTCATATATTTAAAAAAAGAGTTAAATCAGCATATACTGATGTGAGCCTTAAAATAGTCGCATCCGCGGATGTCAAAAATTGTGCAATCTGCATCTGCAACATCCCTGGAACACACCACCCCTGAGACTTATTAAAAAAATGCTTGTATTTACTTTTAAGTGCCTCTATAAGAATCCAGAATGCAGGTAATATGAAAGATACTATTACAAATATGAAACTTAAACATACTCCCCGCTTTTATGGGTTCCTAACCCTATAAACTTAGTCTACATTCTACATGTTGACTTCGAAACGTTAAACTGATTGTCTAGACTTAGGGGTTGGCATTCTTGTGCGATAGTGAAGAATGATGATTATCCCAATCATGCCAGCCAGCAGAAAGCCACTGATGCCATAGTTATGATAGTCATGTGTGTTGATATCAGTGGGGGCCGGTAGACCATTTGATTGACATTGTATGGAGATCTTGCTGTTCTGGTTCTTTCGTATTTTGGTGCGTGATAGTTGTAAAGTAATTCATTATTATGGTCGATCACTGCAATCCTATTGGTAGGACCCAACGTGATGTCACAGCCACGTTTGCTAGTATAGAGAAGGAAGCGGCAAAAATGGGTTTAGCAGTAAATGATGGCAAGACGAAGTATACGCTTTCAACACGGTAGGACACACAACATCGACGAATTGGGCAGAAAGTCACCATTGACAGATATAACTTTGAGTAAGTACGTGACTTCATTTATCTCGGCTCCGTTATTAACTCTGACAACAACATCTCGTCAGAAATTAAACAAGGAATTACTCTTGCCAACCGCTGTTTCTTCGGGCTAAGAAGGCAATTCAGTAGTAAAGCCCTCACTCGAACTACTAAGGAGATCCTATATAAGATCCTGATCATCCCAGTCCTGCTCTACGGCGCTGAAGCATGGACCGTCTCAAAAGCGGATGAAAAAATTCTTGGTCGATTTGAGAACCAAAAAAAAATCTTCAGTCCCGTTTGCGTTGACGGGCTATGGAGACGAAGATTCAACCAAGAACTATACGAGCCGTACAGCGACATGCCCTGGTCAAATACTCCGGCTCGCAGAGTCTTCGATTCCCAGCCAGGCGTCGGACGCAGTAGAGGAAGACCTCGCCTTAAGTGGCGCGCACAAGTAGAAACCAACCTCAACTAACATGGAGTGCGCAACTGGAGGCACTTAGCTAAGGATCGGTCTAATTGGAGAGGCATGTTGGTTGAGGACCAGGTTCATTCCGGACTGTGGCTCCATATAAGAAGGTGGCACTGCAATCCTATTTCGTATCGTTTCCATGATTGGGGCAGAGTAAAGTTGTTGATGTAAATCCTTTGTACACATTTCTTGCATTCTTCTTACATACAATATTAGTCCGCCAAACTCTTGCCAATATGTGGACATATTGTAGTAGATGAATATCTTCCAAAAAGTGTTTACTGTTCGAACCCTGCCAATATCTTCAAAGTATATGCCAACACCATCATCAAGTTCCTTAACGTTTACTTCCTTGTATGTTTGACATAAAGAGGCTGATAACAATTGGACCACTAGGAGCACTGACACCTTTTTGGGTTTTCTAGGTCTTAGATTTCTCGTGTGTGTTCTTCTGGTGGTATTTGGAACTTCTTCTTGTTTATCTAGTTCATCAATTGGAAGCCTATAAAGATTATGTATCGCTCGTTGCTATACTCCATTTTGCGGCTTGAAATTGGCTTCAAGTACTTTATTGTCGTTGCCCTTAAAAATCTCTACAACGGTTCCAAATTTAAAACGCATCGGAGGGGTATTTGCATCTTTGATGAGTACCAGTGTATCGGGCTTTAGGTTGTCAGACTCAGTGTTCCACTTGGTCCTTTGCTGCAAATGATGTAAATATTCCGCCGACCATCTTTTCTAAAAGTGATGCAGTATTTTCGCATTTCAGGCTTCGCTTCAGTTTGTTCTTGAAATTAACACCCTCCAAACCGTTATAATTTAAGACTCATTTTTAATGTAAAATGCATTTAATGTAAATCTATCTTAAAGGAGGTTGTGTTTTCTATTCTTTTTATATAACTTGGAAGGTTGTTCCATATGAGGATGGAATTTATAAAAAAACTGATATTCAGATGTTAGCGATGAGTGGAGGGGAAGAATTAATTGATTGAGTCTGCTTGATGATGAGAATTGGATTGTTCTGTATAGATATCTGGGTTGGTGTGATTTTATGGCATCAGCAAGAAGGTTTAAGGTACGAACTTGAAGGAGGCTATTAAATGACATATTGAAAACACGACGAGTAGTTAGACACATGGTCAAACTTTCGTAGTCCATATACATATCGTGTTATGCAAAGCGACATGAGCTTCCTTCTACTTGCGTAGACACAGTCGCAAAAGATTTCACAGCCGTATGTTAGCAGTGGTATCAACAACGTTTTTGCAAATAGAACGCGGGTTGCCACGGGTTTAAAGGATTGAGTGGTCCCAGGTTAGAGTTTTTTTTTATGACCATGCCAGACCATCGACCTATTATCTCAAGGTCGTCATTAACACAGCTCGCACCATGCTCAATCAAACCAAGTGACAACTCATAAAGAGCTTGACATCGCCGGCATACATATTTATCGAACAATGATTAACAAGATTTGGCAGCTCATTGACATGTAAAAAAAAACAAATATAGGTCCGATTGTTGAGCCCTGCGGGACGCCACTAGTTGTGGGAACAAAGTTATATAAAGCATTATTTCATTGGACAGCTTGAGTTCGACCTTCCAAATAAAAATTTACTGGCATAACTGCGGATTGTGAAAAATTGAAGTACCCTTGTAATTTATTGCGCAGACGATAGAGTGGTTTACTGTATCAAACGCTTTGGAAAAAATCGAGCAATGTTAAGAATGTAACTTTGTCATTATCCATCGCCTGTCGTATGTCTTCAGATGCATCAATGAGCGCCGTAATGCAGTTGTGTTTTCGTCGAAACCCAGATTGTTTGGATATAAGCAATCCATTGCCTTGAATGTATCGACTAATTTGCTTTTTGACAATTAGAATAGATTTAAAGGGAGGAATATTCGTCGGAATTCATCTTTTTTGTTATTATTTGGGGATGGGTTTTACTTTGGCTAGTTTCCATTGTGAGGGAAATTCACCAGACGTTATCACGGTTAAATATATACGTAACATGAGGCAACACGAATGGCAGTACTAGCTTCAGGAAAGAAGGATGTATCTCATCAAGTCCCATTGCATTGGACTTGACAGAAAGAACGGCATTGCCTACAGTTGGAAAAGAGAAATTAGTAACGGGTGATTCTTTAAGAGTTAAGTTTTACAGGTTGGCAGCACTGGATAATAATGGTGTCCAAACGTCATCTGCCAAAGTGAAAAGTTTTCAATATACTCTGCCATTTAATCATGGAAAGATTTACAAAAGAGCAACGATTGCAAATTATTAAAATGCATTATCAAAATTCGTGCTCTGTGAAAAATGTGCACCGTTTGTTACGACCATATTATGGTCGTCATAATCGTACTGGTGAATCAACAATTCGTGCTGTTATTACCAAATTTACTTTGTTGGACATTAAACCATCGACTCGCATGCGTACAGTGCGTACCGAAGAGAATATTGCAGTCGTATTGTCCAATGTCAATGAAGATCGTGAAATGTCAATTCATCGGCGTTCTCAGCAATTGGGCTTGTGTTACTCAACCACATGGAAAATTTTACGTGTAGATTTGGGTTTGAAAGCGTTGAAAATTTAACTTGTGCAAGAATTGAAACCGAATGGCCTAAAACAAAGTACAATTTTTGGTGAATGAGCCAACTTTTTGGAATGGGTGAATGGTATAATTTTTTTGAACATCTCCATGAAAAGCCGCTGTTTTATCGAAAAATTGTTATCAGCGGTGAGACTCATTTCTGATCACGAGCCACATTCCATACAAGAATTACCAATGCAACGTGAAAAACGACAGTTTGGTGTGGTTCATGCGCTGGTGGCATCATCGGTCCACTTTTCTTCAAAGACGAACGTGGAAGAAACGTTACCGTTAACGGCGAACGATATCGATCGATTTTTTTCTTGCCCCAGTTGTCTGAGTTGAATTTGGTTGACATGTGGTTTCATCAAGACGTTGCCACATGCCACACAGCTCGTGAAACAATGGAAATGTTGAAGGATGAATTTGGTGTGCAGCTTATCTCTCGAAATAGCCCTGTGAGTTGGCCAAGATCATGCGATTTAACGCCTCTTAATTTTTTTTGGGGTTGTGTAAAGTCGTTAGTCTATGTCTTACAGGATAACATAACACGCGTAGTTCGTGGAATACAGGCCAATATGCTCGAAAAAATAACGCAAAATTGGATCTTGGAAATTGATGCAATTTGAGTGTTTTATTCGACTTTTAAAAATACTACGCTTAAAAAATCACCCGTTAGTGATACTGTTTGTTATCTGCGGGGGATTGTCAGTAATAGTTAACATAAAAGATGTCTAAAATCGAGTTTTCTCAGTGCGTATTGCTAAAACAACTTTATTACAAAGAGAACAATAAAGTGAACCAATTCTACATTTATCTATGTAATTCGAAAGTCTTAAAACAATCTCAACATTTAGCCCCTTAAACCACTTAATCACGGAAACGCACAAAAATCACGTATAGACACAACACACATAATATTCTTAAAGACCCATTTGATTCTAATTTGCATATTTCTTCAATAAATTTTCCAATTGCATCTACTACAATTATTCCGAACTCATCATTCATTTATTCGCAAATCATCCCTGCTTTTCACCTTTCTCAATATCTCGCTCTCTTCGCAATCCGCGTCAATGTGTTGGTGTAAGCTAAGCACTACAAAACATTTCGAACACTCAATCAAAACATACCAACGACGAAAAAAAAATCAGCAACACATCTCGAGAGAGAAACCAAAAAAAAAACCTACACCCATGTGACTTCCCTTCGCAGCGCTCAGCCCCTCACCCAAAACAACAACAAAAAAATGAACACCTAAAAAAAGAAACCACATACCGAAAAAACTCAACTCACGCACACTACCACTGCAAACCAGCCTATTCTAAGCACACGATTCAATTTGCCGAGTAAAGAAGGGAACACCGATGATTTTTTCCTTCTTGCTTACAACCACATGGAGGGGAATTTTTTTTCCGTGGCCGAGGTTCAAAATTATTTTTTTTACAAGCACTTCCACACCAGTCTACTTTTTGCTCTGCCGAGGTAAACACGCTGAGAGCAAAGCAAAGCAAAAAAACTTCAAAACAGAACCCAAGAGGAAAACTCAAAAGAGCACAACACACAAAACAAGAAAACTCATATTTTTTTCTAATTGTTTTCTTGTGCATTTTCCTCTGGACAACAACAAAACCCGATACAGAATCATAAGAACAACAGAAAAACTGTCAAACAGAACTAAAGAGCAACAGCGAAACACGTGGTTAGTAGAGAAAACGAAAATAACTACAAAAAAACAGGATTTATTCGTTCCTTCTTAATTGTGGGTGATTACAACAGAATGCAAAAGAAAATAGCAAAGTGCAACTAAAATAAAAGAAAATAATTAAAAAAAAAAAAAAACTAACGAATTCGGCACGCGGCGGGCGATGACTGTAGAAAATTGTGAAAACTTGTAAATTCCGCGAATGACAACGAAGAAGGCGCGTGTAAAAGTGTGCCGATGAATGATGTGCTCAATGAAATATGTAAAACGTCTTCCAGAATTCAAAAATAAGAAATTTCGTGTTCTATGATCTCGTCTCAGAGAGAAGTGTCAAGGAAGAAATTAATTGAGCGATTGTCCGAATCCGAAATTGAAAAGAAAGAGAATACCCGCGAGTAGTACACTTTACTAGTAGGCAGGCACCTTTTCTGTGTGCGTTTTTTTTTTTTCATTCGTCATCTACTTATTTCGTCTTCTTCGTGCGACACACATCCTACACACAGTGAGGGGTAGGCAGCAGAGCATCATCATAATCATAAGCAACAGAGAATAGCACAAGTGTATGTGCATTGTTTACATGCCAACCAGACTCGTCGACTTGTTGTAAATGTGTGTGTTTTTTTGGCCTCTTTTTTTTTTCTCCTGTCGCTCTCCTCTTGCTATAGCTACACCACTTTCGTTAATCGCTTGTCACCCGCGCGCATTTGTATTCGTGTTTTTTTTATCCACTTTGTATTCATTCGTTTTTTCGGTTCTTATTTCGCTTTTTTATTCATTTTATTTGGCGTTTTTTTACGTGTGTATACTTTTTTTTTGTTCGACTCTGTTGTATTGAGCCGGTTCCACGCGCTGTTTTCTGTGTATTTTTTTTCGTTGGTTCGTTTGTGTTTGTGTTACGCCAAATTTTCTGCCATGTTTGCATTTTTTTCTTCCTTTCCCCTGTGTGTTATATTTTTTATTGATTTTTTTTTGTATGAAAATTAATCGCGGGAGAACACGACCGCGAAGAGAGTGAGCAAAAAAAAAAAAATCATCTCCAAAACGAACCCAAAAAATTATTTTCAATTTGTAAATGTTTTGAATTTTGAAAGAAAATCTTAAGAAAATCCGTATTTTGTCTCCAATCGTAGTGTTGACCATTTGAAGAGAGAAAACCCACCGACTCCCACTAGAAAACGGGCGCACCAGCACTTTCGCCACCATCTTCGACTGATACCTACCTCATCGACGTCGTCGTCATAGATTTTCTTGTTGGAATTCGGTAGCCTAAACTGGAGGGTCGCACGATTGAGTACCGGCCCGGAGGTGGGTTGGATTACCATCATAGCTCACCACTAATGGCGGAAATACCGACTAGCGACTATTTGCATCGGTCCATTGATCAGTTGCGTTCGATGAACGAGCGTGGCGTATTGAGTTCGTTGAGTCACTTGACGACGGCAGACTTGCGCAACGCCAGTCTGGTGCACGACTACAAACCCTTTAACATTAGCGAGTTTCGTCAGAATGTTGAGCGACTGGATTATTCCATCAAGAATGGACTGGTGGAACGGGCTGGCCAACATCAACAGCAGCAAATTGTGAATACATCTGTATCGCCATCGGGCCGACAGGATCAACATGATCAACAACAGCAGCAGCAACAACAACAGCAGCAGCAGGTGCAACAAATCGAAATGAAGCAGTCGTATAGTGCGCCGTCCTCGCCACCGACCCCGCTGTCTGATGGTCAGGAAGTTAAAGTGAGTAGAGATTTATTTATTTTGTTGGTTTCGTTATTAAATTGAAGTGATGGCATATGTACCGACCGACGCCTTTGGAGTGGTGGTCGATTACTTTTTGATATGAATACCTGTGAAAGTGCTCCAAAATATTCGATTCTTGTGGTGCAATATTCCTTTAGGAGATCTTTAGCGCGATACTCGTCACCATTAAATCTCAATCTTGCATTAACTTTCGCTAAAGAAGACTTAGTTTCAATCACATTGCTATGCCAGTCCTCAAAGTTATTTGCATTGAGGCAAATCTGGTTCCATTTTACTTGTAGATGCAGGCAGCTACTCATGTACTTGTGCAAAAGTTTTTGACAGTTGATGAAAAACACTCGTTGGAATAGACTCTTTTTTTTTCGCTAGAACTAGTCCATTTATGGACTACTGTCGTAAACCTCTGAGTTAATTGTTAGGCCCAAAATTACAATTCCCAAAGCTCTTAAATGTTAGGCATTGGTCGACTGACCAATGTGAACAGATTTTTATCCAAGACATCTTAATCAGGCCTATCGCGAATAAATTTTCCCGGAATTTTTCTCTTTTCAGCAATACAAATCAGATTGCTGATTGGGAACAGTTTCCAGGGAAAATTTATTCGCGATAGATGAGATTTAAAACGTTTATGTTCTAGAATTGTCCAACTCATGTGTTCTTAAGTTCCAACTCAGGCTCATTAAACAAATAGCAGAACACATTTGTACAGCAGATTTTGTAATGAAACGCAAAAAGCTCTACTGTTCTGAAAATGTACTGGTTTTAAAAGCCAATGTTAAAAGTATAAGTAGCCTTTTCCTTTTTGATGAACAAATATATTTCTGAATAGAAAGTTTACTCTAAAGGGTCGACCAGAATACATATCTGTAGCTGATGCTTGAATCTGAGTTACATGTTAAAAACAAGGCAACCCGGTCGCGCTTACATATAAACATTGTTAAGAGCTTCTTGAATCTGTAGCTTGAAGTTGAATGGAGGGCAACTACATGCAAGAAATGTATTTCTCTTTTGACGGCGATACCGGAACCGGATACCAGCTACAGATACGCATTGTGGGCGGCCCTTAAACCTATAACATTCAACAATTGGAAAATTTGGACGTTTGACCCATTACATCGCGTCTCCAAGAGCAATATTTGATAGCTTTTCATAGAAATGAAATATGCTATGAAATGTATGTCCATTGCTTACTACCTCATTCGTTGAAATGTCACGGAGGAGGTTACTTCGCAGCATTGCAGCATTGAAAGAATTGGAAAAAGAAAACATAGGTTTTGGGTAAATTCGTTTTTACAAAAAAGGTAATTACACAGTTTTTAGCAACCTTTGTTAAAGTACATTTTGTGGGAGGATGGGAATGAGTATCTCAGAACAATGACCGAATCCCAAAAATGTTATTGCTTATAGTAGTACAGATGCGGCTGATATACAGTCTCCGGCCGATGTTCCTGTTTTTTTTTTTGAGTCGTTTTTTCTCAACAACGTAAGCTTTATTCAAATTTTTAATTTTTTGATCGAACTCATCCCTGCGAGTTGCGTTAGAGTGCGTTCAGGCGCAATTCTCCGATCGATTTCCTCCGACACTAATTGTTTGCGGAAATTATTTACGAATTGTAGTGAAGTTCTGTTTGTTCCGATGGCACATACCTCGAATTGAATTTTAACCTCCGACGAAGTATGCGTTGCGGGCGTTTTTTTAGGCCCAATTTATTGTATTCCGCACTTTTATAGTTCCTTTTATTGTGCTTTCACAACGAACAATAACTGAGTTTTCGCAAAAAATACTTGAAAACTCCATCGAAAACCGGAGTTTTCTTATACATTTGCAGAGTAGTAGGTAACGCCGTAACCGTCAGCTCGTTGAACGTTGTTGGAACGAACACGTTCTGTATGTGTTCCACACGTTCCACAAAACATCTGATGAAACTCGCTGTCAAAAAAAATGTATTTTTTTTTCAACTGTGGCTCTGGCTTGTAAAACTGCAATATAATGGAAATTGAAAAAAAAAGAAGAAGATTTGATGTGTGGAAGACGAGCTATACGAGGATTTTATTCAATTAATATAATTTTACACACAAATTTTGCAGCTAGTATCACAGCTGAGCTGATTGAAATGTCAAACGAAATCTGGTTAAAGTTCGGTCTGAAAGCACAAGTGGTTTTCGAAAACTTTTTGCCGAAAACACAGTTTTTACGAATTCGTCCATTCGCCACTCAGTTATCGCAGAAAAAAAAAACACAAATGTCAAACAGAAACGACAGCCCATAGCAAATATCCATAGAAACAGAAAGCAATGGCCGTGTTCCGGATTTTAGTTTTACGAAGTTAACCTTGCCGATGCACTGTTCTCATTGGTCAATCGTGCATTTTTAGTCATGTGACATGGTCGATTGAATAATGAGAACAGTGTATCGGCAAAGTAACCTTGGGAAATCTAAAACGTACGTTTTGGATTTTTTTAAAAACAATTTTGATATTTCGATCTTTTTCGATTTTGCTTTGCGCCAAAAGGCAATTGTAACTAATTTAACAAATCTGAACTTTTATGTCGTTTTTTTTTTTTCAATACGAATGAATCTATTCACATCTAGGTACGCTTCCATATGAGTAGGTACGCGCACAGACTTGAATTCTTGAATAAATCTTTCAAAAATCTTTTGCGAAACAGGCTCGTTAGTACCCAGGGCTTAGCTTTTCACAACCATTCATAATTGGGTGTGTACTTCTTGCACGATGGCGGGACTTCTGTTTTATGACAAATCGCGAACACTTAGCTGAGATTAGCTTTCTTGAAAATTGATACTACTCGGATGATTCATCACAAGAAGATGGCCAGTGACGGCTGGCAATCGAATCATTCTCTCTGCGCGGTAGAATTCAACCCCAATCTCAATTTGTCGTCCATTGCTCGAGTCGGTTCTATTCGGTATATGCTTGCATATGTGGTCTCGTTTGATCCATATCGTGAAAACCACATACCATTGTCACTCAAGAATTAGAGTACAGACACCTGCTTCGTCAATACTTATACATCTAGAAAAAAAAAGGAACGTTATCAAGTCCGTTAAACTTAGAAAAGGATTGGATCACTACTGACATTATAGTAACCCCTATAAAGGTTTATTCGCCTACCTTTTGATAGCTTAATTTTCCACTGTCACAGTTTTTTTGCTTTCCTTTTAATATCTAGAGAAACCCAAATAAATTGGTCAGTGTCTATGTCATCCATTTTCCCGGCTATTTCACTTGTCGAATTTTATTCTCGAACATGCACTTCACTTTCCTATTGTGTCAAATTTGCACACACCCTAAAATTGTATCGGTATATATCCGGTATCCCTCTCCTTCTTCTTAACTGAAAACCCTTGATCATAAAACTCTATCTCTGATAGGAATCCTCTAACCATGTTTCCTAAAACCCCTATCAAGTGACACTGAAAACCGCTTTATTACTTCTCTTAAAGTCGTTGACCCTATTGGCAAACGACTATTTGCAAAGAATCCTCCTGTACTTTCTGTTTCCTTTCACAACACATTGTTGTAAACCTTTCCCTTCGATCATGTTTGCAAAGCAACTTCAATTGTTCGCAAATCATCCCTCCATAATACGGTTAACCACTCGTGCAAAAATTCTCTCAATCCCTCTTGTTTATCCCTTTTTTAAAAACTCAATTACATGATTTTATTAAATTCTTATGTTTCCTTTATCTTTTTCCAGTACAATCCTAAATCGGAGATGTTAACAGCTCGTGACACCAAGCCCTACAAATGTACACAATGCACAAAAACCTTTGCCAATTCCAGCTACCTGTCACAGCATACACGCATTCACTTAGGAATCAAACCATATCGTTGCGAGATCTGCCAGCGCAAGTTCACTCAATTGTCCCACCTGCAACAGCACATCCGTACGCATACGGGCGACAAACCGTACAAATGTCGTCACCAGGGCTGTCAGAAGGCATTCTCACAACTTTCAAATCTACAATCGCATTCGCGCTGCCACCAAACCGACAAACCGTTTAAATGTAACTCGTGTTACAAGTGCTTTACCGATGAGTTGACCCTACTCGAGCACATACCCAAGCACAAGGACTCGAAACACCTGAAAACGCACATATGCAGTTTTTGCGGCAAAAGCTACACCCAGGAGACTTACCTACAAAAACATTTGCAAAAGCATGCAGAAAAGGCGGAAAAACAGAGTCGCAACTCAGCCCCCAATGGTACAGCGCTGGCTGCTGGCCTTGGACTAAATATCAATCGAAATATCGTCATGAATGTGGCGGCAGCAGCTGCGGCTGCAAACAGTGAACATCCATACTGGCCGAAAGTTAGTCCGGACAGTGCTGCAGCGAGTCTTGCCGAAGCTATACAACAGCAACAACAGCAGCAACAGCAACAACATCAACAGCAACAGCAACAGCAGCAGCAGCAACAACAACAGCAGCAACAGTCGAATGGGTATGATTTTTCGCTAACGCCACAGCAGCAGAATGAACTGCAGAACCATCAACGTGCCCTCCTGGAACACCATCGAGCGATAGTAAACGGCGGTGGCAGTGGCGGCGGCGGCGGTGGTGGAGGTAGTGCTGGAAACACTCAAAGCGGAAATGATGATGGTGGCGAAGACTTGGTCATCACACGTCAACCCCAACACCAACAGCAACAACAGGCGCAACCATCTCCAAACACAATCGTTGTGGTGAGCTCATACGACGGCACGAAATCAACAACAAACTCAGCCTTTACTCCGATCAACACGATCGCACCGCATCTGAACGCTTTGACTCATCACGCGCAAAGACCGTACATCTACGACGCCTTACAATTCCAAACGGCGGCGGCAGGGAAAACAACCGCCGCTGGTGGAATCAATCAGAATGTTGGCGGTGGTGCTGGCAACTCCTTCCCAAATCAACTGATTTCGTTGCATCAAATTCGGAATTATGCTCATCAGCCAGGCTCCGCCGCTGGTTTGTTAGCGGCCGGAGATCATCTTCTAAGTATTGGGGTTCCAGCTGGTGGCAAGGAAAAGAGTCAATAATACATTATGATATCAAGGCATGATTTATAGACAAGATAGAGAATCAGATGAAAGGAGAAGCAATTAGAAGAAGATGAAGGGAAATCTCTCTTGACCTCAGGATTTAGCATAGCCACGACCTTTACACATTTACACACTCTCGATTATTTTGTATTCCTTGAATTTGGATATCGAGCGGTTGGTTTTACTGGATTTGATGGAGTCTATAGCTGCTTTGTTGAGTGAAGCTCAATAACGTGAGGAGTCTTTAACTATGCCAGTCGGGGCTCGTGATTAGTGAATAAATGTTGTCCGCACGGGTAGAGTTATTGTTCGTAAGGGAGTTTTTGACAACTTTGCCCTTCAATTTATGTGAAAACAGAGGCTTCCAAATTGACATGACTTTGTCAGTCATTAATATGCTTCTGGTCCTTAACTGCTGTCTGAAAGCAGTAGAGAATGCTTCTTTGGAAGCAGGTCTTTCTGGCTACCGATCATTTCTAGAAAAGTCATTTTTTCTTTACGATTGTTTGAAAGCCAAACCGGAGAAAACATAGCTTCGATAACTAGGCTTTACTCGATCGAAACAACTCTTATACACCCTAACCTAAGAAGCCTATATATACAACGTATTCCTCGTATTCATGACTTTACTCGATTCAAATCGTAGAGCTTTCAAGTTCCAAATAGTTATTAATGACATCGCCGTCAGGCCTTAGCTTTAACAATTTTTTTTGATAGCCGTAAGTCTTGTTTGTAAACCTTACTCGATCGAAATCATGGAGAGAGGAACTTCAACTAACGCTCAACCCTCAATTATACATTCTGAATGTGTCCAAAGTTTAAATGCAAAGGATCACATCAGAGCATATCAAAGAGTACAGAACTACATAGAGTGCAAATCTCATACAACGAAATTTTTCTATGTGGGTTACTGATATTGTTACCCAAGTGTTCACATTGCTACCCCAGCATCAAACAACAGCATAGCCGACGTATACGATCGACGAAATTTCCCCTTCGCACTTACCGCCCACGTCTGAAACGGCTACAAAATGTTTACCTGTGATGCGTACCCTATGTAGTTCTATACTCTTTGGCATTATAGATCTCGAACATACGTTAACAAGCCGAGCGATTCGCGTTTATTTCTTATGAACGGCTTCAAATGTAACCCCTGGCCTTATACTCACTGATGGCCGTGTTCCGGATTCTAGTTTTACCAAGTTAACTTTGCCGATGCACTGTTTTCAGGTCAATTAAGCATTTTTAGTCACGTGACATGGTCGATTGGGGAATGAGAACAGTGTATCGGCAACGTTAACTTGGGAAATCTGAAAACCGGAATAGGACCAAATTGTTTCTAAATCGAAATCTCTCGACCGGACAAAGTTTGTTTAATGTCCAAGTCGGATCGTTTTATAGCATTAACCACGATAAGGCGCAAATAGTCGTTGAGCGGCGAGTTATTTCCCTTTGATGGCCGCTCAGCGCATATTGGATGGTTTTGTTGTAAATGAAAAACTCGACACAATATAAATCCCCAAACACGATCATTGCTCCTACGATTGTGTCGCCTGTAACCATCTCTTTGCAAAAAGTGAGACTATATCCAAAATAAAAAGCCAAATGAACCCATCAAGTCCTCTAAACCAAAACCAAGCTCATCATTTGCTTTACATATACAAATCCTTTTCTATAGCAAATAGGACCCTAGAATATAGTCTCTGCAAAAGTATACTTATTTAGCCGTATCGATTTTATCTATATAATAATTTGTATCTATATAAAAAAAACGATTTTCTAAAGAAACAACGTTCACACATCAGTACAAAGTACTGTCATTGTATAATTAGGAACAAGATAGTTGTTACAAAAAATACAAACAATTTTGTTAAAAAAAATTAATTTGGACGGAAAAACTGTCTTCCTATGCATATATAAGTGCTCACAAAGCAGACACATAGTTTCCAATTCTTAATTCAATGGATTCTCGAATCATTCGTCAAGTCCATTGAATTGACTGATTGGAGACCGATGTCGACTTATATTTCCACTTTGAACTATAGTTGCAAGACTATCAATGCAGGCACGCATTGCGACTACACAGTGGTCCCACTTAAAAGGTTGAGCGAGTTTAGTTGCAGTGCGTGCCATCCTGGAAATAGAAATAAAAAAAATTGAAATTTTATTTTCCATAAATCAGTATATTAGTTCTTTTTTTTTCTTAGAAATAAAAATATCATTATTGTGTATAATATTTAAAAAAAAAAATAATTTTGATTGCCACCCGTTGTAGGACTAGAAATTCTCTCGTTCTTTCTATGAATGATTTGACTTTCAGTTTGCTTTTACAAACATAATACGTAGTTGAATGGTATTCATTTTTATTCTGTACAGGACATCCGAGTTTAAGTAAACCAAAATCATAGTGTTTCCATACAAACAAGCGAAGAAAAAAAATACCAGAGTATATACATAACAAGCAAACGTAATTTATAAGATATCGTAAAATTAAATTAAGTATAAACAAAATAAAAAATGGCAACATAAAATGCTATTATGAAAATTATTTAATAATAAAAACAAAACAAATATATATATAAAGCCAAAACGTACGACCCTCTATTCTATTAATTATTTATTGAGACCATTTTACTTTTAATTTCTAATCGCTTTAAGTCTATTTCTTCCTCTATTTCTTTTTTGTATGAATATTACCAATCTAAGTTCAATCACCCGTTTATTTTAGAAATAATTGACATTTATTTGATATCTTTTTTTTAAATTTTTTTGTAAACTATACTTTTGTGATCAAGTAAAAAAATGGAACATCCAATAAAAACCCAATTGAAAATTACTATCGATTTTTGTTGTTGAGTCGTTTTTGGTAATCTCTCCTTGTGTATGGTTATCATGCTGTTAACAACAGGTTGCATGTGCAGAGGGTGCAACCTCTTTAATTGCTATTCAATTGTGTGTGCACTTGTTTGAGGGTAAGACGATTGTGTGCGAAATATAGCATCGGCAGGAGGTGTTGGTGAGTGGGTACCAGACGATTTATAGCTTCCCGCGCAGTTTTTTTTTTTGAGTTTTACTAAAAACCCAAACGAAAAATACTATCCAGGTATGTGCACTGAATAAGGGTGGGTATTAGGAAAACAGAAAAGGACAATAAGGTTGCAAGGAGAAGTGTAAACATAGAGTGACGTAAGCATTGTCGCTGTTGAACTTAGATATCCCATGCTGAGTATTGAATTTGGCTGATATATTTCCGAAACACACATTCCAATAGATTGTTGGTTTGCATGTCAAGGAGCATTTTATTCCATTTGCGAATTCGCAATAAGGACAACTAAAGGCTGATTTTTAAAGCGTAGATTTTTTTTTAAATCGAATTAAGCACTCAATTTTGCATCAAATATTCAAAATTTTCATTGCAATCGATGAATAGGCTTTTGCCATTTAAGCCGGGCTACACACACGCGGTTTTAACTGTCCGGTTTGCCTGCTCAGGCCGTCTACGCAGTTAAAACGGAACGTGTGTATGATAAAGTTGTCAGTTCTTTTGGCCTGAGCGTCTGTCCGCCAGTTATTAGAAAAACCGGAGGCATTCAGGCCGTCAGTTTAAAGTGAAATTTAAATGTGTGGAGACGGTTTTCGTTTAATATGGCTAAACAGTGTCTCGAAGAATTCATAGACATAGAACTATTAATTAATCCGTAGATGCCATGTATATGAACGACAAAAACAAACAAGCCGATTGGCCTCACATATTTACCGGAGCGTGTGAATGCGCTATGGCGGTCCGAACAGGCAAACCGAACAGTTAAAACTGCGTGTGTGTAGCCGGCTTTACGTTTTAAAGACCACTTCATGTAAATGTTGTTCGCAGCTCCGTATCAAATGGTCCATTCGGAAGGTCCAATTTTGCATCTTTTTTTCGAGCATTTCGGCATGTATTGCACAAATTACGCATGTTATGCTATCCTGTAAGGCTTCAATCGTGTTCGGCTTGTCCACATAGACTAACGACTTTACAAAACCCCACAAGAAATAATCAAGAGGCGTTATATCGCATGATCTTGGTGGCAAACTCATAGAGCCATTTCGAGAGATATTCTGCTCACCAAATTCATCCTTCAACATTTCCATTGTTTCACGAGCTGTGTGGCAAGTGGCACCACCTTGATGAAAACCACATGTCAACCAAGTTCAACTCAGTAAACTGGGGTAGAAAAAAAGTCGCTCGTTATCGTTCGTTGTTGACGGTAACGTTTCTTCCGTGGCCGTCTTAAAAAAAACCGATGATGCCACCAGCCCATAAACCACACTAAACTGTCGTTTTTCGGGATGCATCGGTAATTCTTGCATGTGGCTGTTCATCACTCCAGAGTCCAGATGCGACAGTTTTACTTATTTACGATTCCGTTGAGGCAGAAATGAGTCTCATCGCTGAACACAATTTTTCGATAAAACAGAGGATTTTCATGGAACTGTTCACTAAAAATTAGATGTTATGGCAGGTCATTCGGCTTCAATTCTTGCACAAGTTGAATTTTATAGGCTTTCAAGCCCCAATCGACACGTACAATTTTCCATATGGTTGAGTAACACATGCCCAATTGCTGAGAACGGCGACGAATTGACATTTCACGACCTTCATTAACATTGGCCGCTACGACTGCAATATTCTCTTCGGTACGCACCGTACGCATGCGAGTCGATGGTTAAGTGTCCAACAAAGTAAATTTGGTGATAAGAGCACGAATTGTTGATTCACCAGGTCGATTATGACGAACATTTTTCATAGAGAATGAATTTTGGTAATAAATTTCAATAATTTGCAATCGTTGCTACTATTAAATGGCAGAGTATAGTGAAAACTTTTCACATTGACAGATGACGTTTGGACGGCATTTTTTTTAACTTTAACTTCTAAATTCATTTTTTATTTACTTAAAATATTGACTTACTACTAGACAAAAATGCATAAATCTAACTTATCAATAACTGGTTTACTTAATCTAACTTATCGGCCCTTAGTGGTCGCTGTAAGCTTATATTTAGCTGTTTTATTTTGCCTTTGGGCTTAAATTTGTCGGTTTTATATTTAATTATAACATTTAATTTTAATTTGCAAAGAAAAAATAAAAAAACTCTGAATAGTGACTTTTTTTTTATAAAAAGCTTAATCCAGATTATAACTAACTTAAGACTACTTAGACTACTTAAGCCTAACTTAAGACTACTTAAACCTAACCTCGTTGCATATGCCCCGAGGGGTCGCCATCTTGATTGCGTCTTTCGGTCCCACGGCAGCATGCATTCAACCATATTGTACGCCAATATGGTGCACAAGCCCCGCCCCAGACCTTGTTCCAAATTTTAAAATTTAAAATATGGAGTTGGACTAAAAGTCCGCAAAGTCCTGAGGAAGTGCAGAATCACCTTCCTCATATAGCCACCAGAATTCAGTGCGCTGTTTTGCAGCATTGATCCTATCGCGATCCGATACCGCCGTGCTAAAGCGGAGGAGCTCCGGAGCATTGTCGACGTTCCCGTCGCTGATTAGCCGTTTGTCCCGCGCGTCACGATAGCGGTGGTATAAAACCGGGATGCCGTTAATGTCTTGTACTAACCCTAACGAATCGATGTAAATAAATGCCTCTGGTGGAATAAAGCCCGACATGAGCGTGCTCTCCATGTATAAGTCATTGGGGTAATAAGCCCCAAGGATCAGGCTGTTGTCGCTAGCCATCGCACTTGCAGCGTGCCATCGCGTCACCTTAATCAGGAAATTGTCAATTCTATTCAACTGAGCCCCATTGTATAGAACCTCGTTGCGATAATATTTTATGTACTCGAAGTCCGGCGTTCGGTACAATACTAAGCAGGATCGGAGACACCGCCTCTCAAACAGCCGTATCTTTTGCATGTAGGGTGGTGCCACATTGAACCACACGGGACAACCGTAAGCGAAGCATTACTAACCTGTGCTGCCAACCTGAAGAACTTAACTCACAAAAAACACCCGTTGCTTTCTGTAAGACACACAAACACAAACAAAATAATTTCAATATTTTAGCTAATTTAATTTAATTTAATTTAATTTAAATCCGGTGTGAACCTGGCCCTCAACTAACATGCCTCTCAAATTAGCCCGGCCCGTTGCTAACTGCCCCAGATGCGCACTCCATGTTGGTTGAGGTCGGTTTCTACTTATGCGCGCCACTTAGGGCGAGATCTTCCTCTACTGCATCCGACGTCTGGCTGGGAATCGAAAACTCTGCGTGCCGGTATTGGTGTCCATTCGTGCTGCATGACCTAGCCATCTTAAACGTATTATGCGGAGTTTTTTTGGCCAGGGGCATGTCGCTCTACAGCTCGTATAGTTCTTGATTAAATCTTAGTCTCCATAGCCCGTCAACACATGGGACCAAAGCAATTTCTTCTCGAATCGTCATCCGCTTTTGAGACGGTCCATGCTTCAGCCCCGTAGAGCAGAACTGGGATGATCAGGGTCTTATATAGAATCTCCTTAGGAGTTCAAGTGAGTGCCTTACTAATAAATTGCCTTCTTAGTCCAAAAAACTGCGGATGGCAACAATAGTTGTTCGTTTAATTTCGGCCGAGATGTTGTTGTCAGAGTTAATAGCGCAGCCGAGGTATACAAAGTCCGTACTACATCCAAAAAATATCTGTCAATGGTGACGTTCTTTCCAATCCTTCGACCTTGTGTGTCCTTTCGTGTTTATAGCATATACTTAGTCTTACCCTCATTTACTGTTAACGTGGCTATGACATCACGTTGAGTCGTACCAATGATGCGTATGCTTGTAGTATCACCGATTTTTGACAAATTGTGCCTCTGTTGGTAGGTCGGGAGTTTTGCAAATCCTCTCAAGAATCAGTCGCAGGATAGCGCTTCGCCTTGTCTAAATCCTTTTTTGGTATCAAATGGGTCGATGAGGTCGTTTCCGACACTGATGGAGCAGCGAGAATTCTCCATCGTTATCCTACACAAACGGACGAGTTTTGGCGGTATACCAAAACTAGACTGGCTCTGTATAGTTCGTCTCTAAACATAAATGTCGTATGCGGCATCGATTTGGACTTTTTGGGTTTTTTTTTTCGAGGATCTGCCAAAGTTTAAAATATTGATCGGTTGTGGACTTTCTTGGCCTAAAACCACACTGATAAGGGCCGATCAGGTTTATCACGCTCTCACACATTACGATCGTTTACGGCAGATAGGATCTTGTAGGCAATATTGAGGAGACTTATGCCTCTGGGTCTCCTCCTATTAGCTCATAAAAGATAATTAATTTTATTCAGGACAGATATGTTTGATTGCCCGAATTAGAAATTGACGTTCATTTTTCGTGAATGTGCCCATACATGGTATCAAGTTTATCTTCTCCCTTCATTTGTGTGTGCAAAGTTATATTGTTGTGACAACAAAGCCGACTCCAAACGGCAAACATGATATGCACTTGAATGTTTGTCAGACTTTTGCAAGATATGTGGCTGTAAAAACCACGTTGTTAGTTTAGGGATTTGATCGAGCTGTTATCAGTGTAGTTGTAGGCTAGGAAAGTCCACAACCGATCAAATTTTCACACGCTTAGTAGTCCAAGGGTCTACCCACTAGTAATCGCTTTCGTAATATATGGAGCGAACAAATTGTCTTGATGCTATTGTAATGTATTTAGCAGCCCATTACCTTTTACTAAACGAGGCAATTATTACTGGCTAGAATTGTAACTTACTACTTTTCGTGTTGACTCAAATGTCCATGAGCCTCCCGGATATGCAAAAGTTAGTTACTTTAACGTTGTAAGCTTGCCAGACCTTCTTTTTTTAATTTGTCCCTCTTCACGATTAAAATTCGATTTGGTTCATGAATCTAATACCTTCTTAATTCTGTTTAAGACATGTCTTTTGCCGTACTGTGTTCTTAATGTCAAAATTGCAATATATATACAAGCGTGGTAATTAAATACAAACAAAAAAAAACATTAAAAGCCAGTTTGCATATCAACTCTTTCGTTTGTTTAGGTTCCAAATGTAAGAACTGGAACTAGCTCGTATTTATTTTACAAGGCAAATACTTTCCAACTCTTTTTGTAAGTCATTATGGGACAGAGGTTAGATTACGTGCCTAACCGCTGACAAAACCACTGCAATGTTAAACATAAATTGTACAACCGTACAATTAAACACCAAAAACATAAATAGAACGTCCTGATCTAAATACTCGATTGAAATCCTAGAAAACTAGATGGGTTTCGGTTAATTCATACCTAATCCATAATGCCTACTCAACGTTGGAAAATTTAATCCAAATGTTTTAATCCCTTTGCTCACAAATCTCTCATAAGTGTTATCCTTAATCCCCATTTCAATCTATATTTCCCCTTACTTCAGCTAATGTTATAGACGCAGGTACCTGTGAATGTGAAAAACTATCCCGATATCTGACCTGAATGGATATTTGAAATCCTAATCAATCATTTTCCACCACCGTAAAATCCAGAAAGGACTCACTGATTAGAGTCAATCGATCACTAGCGCTAAACAAGATGTACCTACAGTAGGACGTCGCGTTCACAACACAACTCCAAGCGACTTCAAAAATAACTCACTTGATCTTTATTCTTCTGTTAAACCTGATGGAAGCATGTCATTATCCATAACCTTGAGCTTGAATTTTCACTAGACAAAAACCAAAGGCCAAAAATAGATGAACAAACTAAACATAATGGAACCGAAAAGTAAGACCCTACCTATTCCGTCGATTGTTATATCAATATGGGTTTCGTTTTTTTAAATGTGTGCGTCATATTGGGATGAGTATTCAGTTTCGGGTCTTATTCTGTATGAGATACGAGTACAAACCCACTCACGCATACTGAGGTCTAACTGCCACTTGAACAGATTTTGAGGTACCTACCTACCGAAAATATTGTAGTACTCTCGAATCACGAAAAAGTGTACAAGATAGGAGGAAAAAAATATACAAGTACCCACTTCCACTTGTTCTTTTATATTATTTGTAAAGATGCGAAGCAGCATCATAAAGTGGAGATCCGAATGAAGAAGATTGTGAAACGAAGCAAGAATAAGAGGAATTATACACGCAATAAGACAAATGATTCCAATGAGAGTGGTCATGGCTGTTTCGAAAATACCTTCATTTGTTTGGCAGGGTATAATATTTAAATGCATTTATTGTACAATGCTCGTGTCTGAGAACCATAGGAGAGCACTGATATTTTTTGAGGGCTTGCTTCCGCTTAGTCATTTGGGTTGTTAGTCTTTGTTTAGATAATGCTACAATTCAGATTGAATAAAGTGCTTAGTCGTATAGGTAACATAGGCTTTAAAATAGTTGCCGGTTAAGCTAAACATTTCAACATTCAGTTAGTACTATATAGTAACCCAGCACTATATGAGGCCAAACAGGGTTGAGTATAAGGTTTAGTTTAATATCGAACGAGTCAAATTCTTGGTGTCATTTGCATGAATGCACAACCAGTAAACTTTATAAAAAAAAAGATATGAGAAGGCTACAATCCGCTATGCGGATGTCTTTCGATCGACAGTATTTCCCCAGTTCCTGGAACATACCTCAAATTCAAGTTTCCGAAAAACGTATAAAAATGCATGCCTGAAAACTACAGAGCATACTTTCACAGGTAATGGGGCAAACTATTTACAATCAAGCTTTTGACATCTGCAATTAAAAACCATTAGGTTACAAGAGCTATTGCCCTATGTATTTGCAAATCTTTCAGTAGAGTTTGGCACATGACTTTGCTAGCCAATTTGACAGTAAACTTCACAAAACTGTGGAACTGAATGGAAAACTTTTCAGATCTTTTGGATGGCTTGTGTTTTGGATGGCTTTTCATCAGATAGATTCCCTATAAACGCTGGTACCTCGACCTCAACCACAACCAATATGCCTCTAGAATTAGCCCAGTTCTTAGCTTACTGCTTCCAGTTGCGCAATCCAAGTTGGTTGAGGTCGGTTTCTACTTGTGCGCGTCACTTCAGGCGATGTCTTCCTCTACTGCGTCCGACGTCTGGCTGGAAATCGAAGACTCTGCGAGCCGGAGTATTGGTGTCCATTCGTTCTACATGTCCTAGCGATCTTAAACGTCCAATGCGTCCATCAACGCAAACGGTCCATGCTTCAGCGCCGTAGAGCAGGACTGGGATGATCTGGGTCTTATATATTATCTCCTTAGTAGTTCGAGTGAGGGCTTTACTACTGAATTGCCTACTTCGTCCGAAGAAACAGCGGTTGGCAAGAGTAATTCTTTCCTATCCTCTCATTCTTCCCAATTCTCAAACGCTCGTACTATGGTAACATATAAAGGGTATTCATAACCCCTTGAGTACGTGTAAATTATAAAAAAAAATTCTCCGTTTAATATCTGACGAGATGTTGTTGTAAGAGTTAATAGCGGAGCCGAGATAGACAAAGTCCCGTACTACCTCAAAGTTATATGTTGTTGTTATTTGTCCTTTCGTGTTGAAAGCATATAGTTTGTCTTGCCCTTATTTACTGGTAAGCCCATTACTTCCTTCTCTATACTAGTAAACGGGGCTATGACTGTACGTTGAGTCCTAAAAATAATGTCAATATCGTCGGCGTATGCTAGTAGTTGCACCGACTTTTAAAGATTGTGCCTCTGGTGTTGGCTCGGGAGCTTTGCACAATCCTCTCAAGAATCAAATTGAAGAAGTTACATGACAGCGCATCGCCTTACCTAAATCCTTTTTGGTAACGAATTGTCGGTGAGGTCGTTTACGACCTTATTGGAACAGCGAGATTTCTCATTCGTCATCCTACACAAACGGACGAGTTTGGGCGGATTACCAAAACTAGACATGCCTCTGTATAGTTCGTCTCTATAAATGCTGTCATATGCGGCTTTGAAATCGATGAATAGGTGGTGGGTTTCGATTTGGAATTCTTGGGGTTTTTTTTAAGGATCTGCCGAAGTGTGAAAATTTGATCGGTTGTGGACTTTCCTGACCTAAAACCACACTCATAAGGGTCAATCAGGTGTTCACATATTACGGCAGATAGGATCTTGTAGGCGATGTTGAGGAGACTTATGCCTATGTAGTTAGCTGCTGAGGTTCCATTCTTCAATCATATTTTCTTATGACCAGATTTGGCTTATGAGTTGGTGGATGTTATTTACCAAGTTATCTCCGCGGCTTTATTAAGGTTAGCTGGAAGGCCGTGATTTCCGGCAGCCTTATTAAGCTAGAGTTTAGGTATTAACATCCTGACTTCACTCAGGTCGGGTGGTTGGCAGTTATTGCTGTTATCACCAATATTGAAAGGTTCGTTCTGCCTGACAGCGGAATGTTTTTCGTCATCGCCGTTTAACAGTCTGCGGAAGTAGTTCTACCATATCCTCAGCATCAATCGTATCTCAACTGCGATATTTCCCTGTTTATCTCCACAGAATTATTTTCGAGCCTTGTATTTTCGGCTTTGACATTTTACACTTTTGGTAAAACTTGCGAACATCGTTCCTGGAGTGACATCTCTCTATATCCTCGATCGCGCGCTTTTCTTGCTCTTTTTTCTTCTTTCTGAAAAGACAGTGTTCTCACCTTCTTCTCTACCTATAGAGCTCAACGGCAGCTCTCGTCTTCACCTGCAGCTAAGCATTGTAGGCCTCGTTCTTGGCTGCGAGCATCTGTCGGCATTCCTCATCAAACCAGGCGATTCTTGCTGGTGGGAGCGGGAAGCCTAGCACATTAGTTGCAGCTGATCTAATGGCTTGTTGGCATCGTTGCCATTGTTCTTCGACATTCGATGCTGATGGTATGTTGTAAGTCGATCGAGAGTCTTTCGACATTAATTTTTTCACAGTATTTCTGGAATATTGGTGTTTTGGATATCCGCAAGGTAGTGGTCCGAGTCGATGTTAGCTCCTTGGAATGTTCGGACATCGAAAATACTGGATACGTGCCTCTTGTCTGTCGCAATGTGATCAATTTGGTTAACCGTTCGTTGATCTGGAAAATGCCCTGTCCCCTTATGGATATCGACGTGAGGTAACCATATGCTGGCTATAATAGCATTTTGTTCCGTAGAAAAGTAAGTTAGTAAGTCAGACAATACTGCTTAACATGTCTTCTCTTCCCACCTTTACGTTAAAATCTCCCAGTACGATTTTAACATCGTACTTCGGTAGTCGTTCATAGGTTTTGTCAAGCAGCTCGTAGAAGCAATCATAGCTATATCATCGTTTTTCTCCGTTGGGGCGTCAGCGCATAAAAGACTTATGTTGCCAAGTTTGGCCTTGATGTGGATTGTTACAATGCGTTCGCTAATGTCTTGGAAACATAAGACTTCTTGCCTAAGTCAGGTACTTATAACATATCCGCAACCGAATAGTCACTGTTTCTGCTCACTTCAACACGATCCGTAGTAGATGTTACAGTTTGCATCCTCTTTCTGCCCGGCCCATCGCATCGTATTTCCTGGATGGCAGTTATATCTGCTTTGTAGCAGTTTAGGGCTTCCGCTAGTTGTTCGTTTGCCCCTCTCCTGTTTAATGTACTCACATTCCAGGTGCAGATACGAACGTCGTTGTCCTTTTTTCGTTGTGGAACGACTATTAACGTTATTATTGGACAGTAGCGGAGATGCGAACATCGGCTCTATTACCGAACACCTAAAAATAATTACAATGGCGAAAAGAAAATCTAGTTCAATGCAAGTCTGTTTGACAAACTCAGCTCCTAAGCTTGTTGCTTTTCAAAATTCTACAAGACGCACAGTTGGAGCTCACAGTCCCTCCGAGTGCCTGATATCTGCTTACAGCTTTTGTTAGCTCTTCATGTACTTACAGTCCATCTAACACCGACACGAATGACGAAAAATCATTTTTCTTCAAGGACAAACAAACAATGCAACGCACTTCCAGAAGACGTTTTTCCATCAACAAACAATCTGCAATCATAACTTCAGGTTTTAGGTTCGCCTGAGCTAAGAAAATTTTATAAAAAAAAAACTTCATCGTAACTTTTAATTATTTTTATAAGGATCTATCGCCGATTAAATTAATACCACCAACAAGATATAACAATATGACACTTCTGCCGCAAACCACCCTACACTTCATAAAAAGACTAAAAAAAATAAAAAGTGCGAACCAAAATTGGCAATAAAACATTAGCCGATTGCTATCTCCAGGACAACCACTGTCAATACAAACATACTATAGATACGAGCACAATAATATAATAGAAAAATTGGTTGATTCATTCTATGGCAACACCACACCACACAAGGGTCCACAATAGGCACTATAATGCTAATATCGATTATGTTTCCTAGTCCCCATGGTATTCGCAATACAATGCAAACAATGCGATCGTCATCATCAGCATCATTGCGATAGACAGATTCCGATGGTGGTGCGAAAAACTAAACCGAAGCCCCTTTCTTACAATATTATAATGCAATACAAATAATCTGCACAAGTTCTCAAAGGTGTCCTTGTTACCCGAAGTTCAAAGAAACCAAAATCCCATCGATTCATCCATCCCTATACATCTTCTTCGTTATCTTCGACACGAAGAGGAAGGAAGTTTGTTTTTCCCCGATCCTTTGTCCCATTATATCTTGTATGGAATATTTTGAGCCCATCCATCTATATCGGCTTTATTCCCAGATCCTTAATGACTCGCAATGATATCGACAAAAGAATCGTCGATTGAAAATTCAGAGAGCGCATCAGATCTTTGGTGAAAGGTGTGTGACCGATCCGTTGATAGGGTTGATCATTCGTTCATATGCTAATGAATGTCAACCCCTTTTTTGAGAACGAAAGTACCTAACCCTCAGGTAGGCAGAATCGAACCCGTGACTTTTACCCATTTTTATTATCAATTAAAAATCGCACAGGGTCTACCGAGTGTTTGGAGGCTTTGGCAAGGCAAATATCTGCGGATGATGATGGTGCCGGTGGTGATATTGAGACGATTGTCTGCGGCGCGATCGATTGTTGTTCGATTGTAATGAAATATTTTTATTACTCTTATTGTTGGGCTTTGTAGCCCGTTACAAAGGCTGAGCGTGTGGCTGATTGTTAGCAGAAATTGATTAGGCGAAAAAATATCCGAAAAGAAAAGGATTTTCTTTCTTTTCTTTCGCGAATGTTTCGGCAGATTTTCGGATAAAAAGACATTTGAGATGGGTAGGGCTGGGGATGAGTTGGTAATAGCGAGATAATCAGATGATATTGATTGGCTATAAACTTGTGGTTGATGTTTATGGGATATGAAAGGGAGCAGGTTTGACGTTCTTATATGGTATTTTGAAGGTATAGGGCTTTTGTGGTTGGTTATGCTTATGAGACCCAGTAAAATTATCCAAAATGTCACATTAATGTCAACATGTCGTCTGTTGAGTGGAAGGTTGCGCGTTCAATCCCAACCAAAATCAATTTCACTTTTATTTAAAAAGAAATAAAAAGGTCGGTGTAATACCTAAAAGTATGCACACCATCTTGAATTTCTTCAAATTTAACGAACACAAGAAAAAGTGACTCCCCGAAGCTAGTTCGGACACCACCCATAGAGTTTAAGTCTCCACTACATCCAAAATCTTTCCTATCCTCTCTTTTTTCCCCTTCTCAAACGCTCGTTCTATGGTAACATATAAAAGGGTATTCATAACCCCTTGAGTACGTGTAAATTATAAAAAAAAATCTTTGCAAATTAAGAAAAAATCGTAACATAGAGCATAAAGCAAGCTATTTAGTTGGATATTTTGAAATTAGGTTTTTAGAGCGCAAATGTTTTGAAAATAATCTTAAAAATTAATCATCAAATCTTTGTCATATGATGTATCTATAGGCTTTATATGTTTAGTATTGCAATTTTCATGGAAGAATTTACAACCATTTTGGATAGCAAGAAATCGAAGAATTTTTTAGTTGTGGGTGAGTGATTTGAACATAAATGTCTAAGAAAATACTGAATCCGTCGGAATTTTTCTCGATTTGTTAGCTTCTCATGGACTTGTTTCAATTATGAAAGAGATAACAAGACTGAGGTCTGGAACTTGTCTAGATCATACATATGGCCGTTTCGCTTCTTCTGAGAATTTCTGTGAAAAGTGTGTTTTCACCTCAAAATCACTGATCATTCCATGACTGGGATTCTTATTGATATAGGCAACAAAATATTTGCTCAGAATCTTGTTCCCGTAACTTGGTTACAAAACTCGAGTTTAAAAGGCTTAAAACTAATCTGTCTTTTGAGTTTTGGAAAGAAGTTTTTGCCGAAAGTAATCCTTCTAAATCGTATCACATATTTATTGACATTTTCTCTAAATATATTTCTAATGCTTCCTCTACAGACGTTCCGAAAAAGTCTACCAAGCGTCTAGAATCATGGATTAGGTACAGTTTGCTTAAAGACGTGAAGTGTAAAAACAACCTGAGAAAAATGTGTTTAAGGCGTAGTAGCTGTCAGTATAATATATAAAATAAATTGTGGCCACAAGGAAAAACAGCATAAGTGAAGCAATTTTTCAGGAGAGGGGTTAAAAGGTTTACTTTACGATCGCAAAAAAGTATAGAACTTATGTAAAAAGTGATGTTGCATGTTTATAAGAGATAACTTTGAACTTATTATTTCAAATAAAAAAAAACACATTTTTAATGTTTACAGGTGATTTTGCTCAAACAATACTTACAAATTAAGCCGACTTATGATTTTTTTCTAAAATATGTTCAAGGTACAAAGTAAGTTAAATACGCACAACAAATAGAAGTTTTTAAATGAAATTCATTCAAATTAATAAATATAACACATTACCTACATGAAAGCTTTCTCTCGTTATAAGTAGGTATAGAGAAACAAAAAGTAATGACGAAAACTTGGCAAACGCCATAGTCGCTGAGCGAAGTGGGTCTAGTCCGCCGTTAATCTCGAAGGTGGAACTCCAGTTCATCTTCGATTCCATAAAGAAATAGAAGTCAGCGGGAGTCGATGGTATATCCAACACTGTACTGCTACACTTACCCCCTGATGCTGTGGACATTTACGCCACCCTGTTTAACAACGCGCTGAAAAATGCATATTATCCAGTGCGTTGGAAGACAGCGGTGGTTCATCCTCTCCCGAAAAAGGGAAAGGACAACTCTAATCCGGCAAATTTCCGGTCGGTAAGTCTCCTTCCGGGTATCAGCAAGGTTTTTGAAAAGATTATCAATAGAGCCCTGCTCAAGTGGTCTGAGGACAATAATATTATACCGGAGAACCAGCTTCGTTTCAAGGCTGGACATTACTGTATTCATGCCGCCTCCAAACTCGTCTCTATATACAATGGAACAATGCAAAAAAACTGTGCATGTTTGCATGTCTGGTTGATTTAGAGAAGGCTTTTGACACCGTATGGTAAGAGGGCCTCTATCTATAGTAAACCACTTCTATATATGCTTCATGACATGCTGACTGGTAGAACGTTTGTTGTCAAAAGTGGCAATGTAACTTCTACCACCGAATTTTTCATTAAGAATGGTCTGCAATAGGGAGCGGTAAACTCCCGATTCTTTTCAGCATTTACACCAGTGATATGATAAGTATCTTATCGCGTACAGAACAGCACCTACTGTCGAAGTCATTCGAAATCTTTTGCAGCGGGACTTCGACAAGATCCTGAGATATTGTTATGACTGGAAGTTGAAAATCAACTTTCAGAAATCAGAAACTGTCCTGTTTAGGACACCGTTGTCTAGGGCCTCTAGGGATAGGAGAAAGAACTGGCGAAAGGTGGTGATCGCTGGACCAAAGGGACAGCCACTGGCGAGTAAAAGTGTAGTAAAGTATCTTGGCATCAGGTTAGATCAGTATCTATATTTCGGAAGACATGTAGATGCTGCTCTGGCGAGAGCTAAGGGAGCATTTGCCTGACAAGGCGATTGTTTTATAGCAGTCGTCTTTACAGCAGGGCTAAGGTAATTTGCTATATCGCCCTCATTAGGCCGATGATTACCTATGGGTGCCCGGTGTGGTTCAACGTTGCCCCATCTCAAATTGAAAAGATACGAGTGTTTGAGAGGCAGGAGCTGCCTTGTACTTCACAGGACACCAGTATCTGACTACACAAAATTCTATTCCAACCAGGTCCTATACCCCAATGATGAATATTTTGAGAGCGCGCGTTTAAGCGGCTTTATTCTGCCCGAATAGTCGAGGGCTGATACAGGATAGATCGGCGGTACCGCTAATCTACCACGTCTTCCGACGAACTGTGGATAGGCGGCTCCTATACGACCGAGACGTAGTCGCTCATGTAAGTTTAAATAAAATAAAAAAAACAAGGAACCAAGTTTTTTCAATGGTTTCTTGGTAAATATTATATTACTTCCAGATTTACATATTAGATAATAGCCGAAAGGCATTAGAATTAAGTTGTAACCATTTAATTTAGGGCGCGCGCATAGGGCTAGTCAGTTGGTTAAGTAGTTGATAAGTAGGCTAGTTTTTTTTTTCATGAATTTTTGCCTAGCATGTAAGTTAGTTCTAAGAGGAAGTAAAGTGAAAAAAACATATGAGAAGGCTACAATCCACTGTGTGGATCGTTTTATACCCTATCCCATCCCATCCTTAAAAAATTATATCCCCTTAATGTGGGTTTTATGGCAATGAAAATTATAAATTGAAATTGTTGCAACATATTTTAAACGGTTTAACCTAAAACTACGTTTTTATTAAAAAGGCGGATTTCAAAAATTTTAACATTTGTTCTGATGGGAGCAACAACAAACGCGTATACCAAATTTCATCATTCTAGCTGAAAATTGAAGGCCAAAAACTGGTGACGTACTGACGGACAGACATGGCTTAATCGACTCAGCTATCGATTCTGAGCCGATACATATACTTTCATTAATGTCGGATTTTTTAATACAATTTACTCCTCGTTTTTTTTTAAATTGATCATTTTGAAAGGTTCTTCTCGTCTAAGTTGTTTTAATAGAATAATGAGCCGATTTTTTTTGTATCGAAACCATATAAATTCCCTCCACGAATATTTCTCTCCATCGGTGTTTACTTTGCGTCAAGTGAATTTTTCCTTTGAGGTTGCTACAAAGTCTATATAACTCGATTTCTCCATTTCTATAACTATGAAAGGATTTTTGTCTCTTATACTTGCAAATCAAGTTTTGCCAATATTTAGGACGGTGGATTTTAGTAGAAGTTTTCTATTTCTTTCTTTCAATGATGGAATGGTCAACATCACATTCCATGTGAGTATGCCCCGGCTCGAGGAATTTGTGGTCATTAACTTCCAGTTGTTCACTGTTACCTAAGGCGGTTATGAACATACAACTCACATGTGAAATTTTGTTTTGACCCGGACAGGAGTCACTATAAAAAATTATTATGCCACCCCTCTTTGCCACTCCTTCATGCCACATATAGCAAAATGGTTGATTGGTAGCCAAATCATGAACAGTTAAGTTGTAGGTCCACAATTGGCGCTTATAAAACGAATTAAATGTTTTCAAAAATGGTGTAGGCAAGCATTGTTGGAGATCGAATGCATATGCTGCAACATTAGCTTTCGGTATTGCCAAATTTTTATCATTTCGTTTGCATATGTAAGCAAAATCAGCTTTTCCTTGGTGGCTTCTAAGCTCGTCTCTCAGCTTTAATTTGCAATCATCATTTTCATCAACGCAAAACACACATAAGTAGACCTACGCTCTTTTTCCAGAATACATTTTTTTTTTTGTAAGAACGTAAGTCGACTTGTGTCGTTTTGCCAAAACCAAATTGCGTGTGATACAACTAGACTTGTGCAGTTTTTCCTTATTCATCGTTTGTGAGAGAACTAAGCACAAGTAAACAAGCTGTTATTCCAAAAGACGTTACGAAAATCCTTCAAAATAAGTATACTTGTGCCGTTATTCCCAGAACAAATAGGAGTCCGGTGTGTTACTTATGTCGTTTTTTCGTATAAGCAGTCCGCGTTGGAAGGTTGTTGTGTTGCAGTTTTGTTCTGACAATTACATTCCACACATTGGATTGTAGCCTTCTCATATGATTTTATAAACTTTTTCATGTGAGGAAACTTAATGAGCACCCTGAGATGATTCTTGTAGATGCTTATTAACTGTACTCTTTAGTTTTGAAAATTGTTTATTGGTGGAAATATGTCTTCTGAAAGTTCGCACCATTGTTTGCTTGTGCTGTAACAAAAATGGTTTTGCGTCCTTCGTGTCGTTGTTAGATGGACTGTGTACCTATGAGTACCAACTGCGTATTTTAACACCCAAGTCGTTTTTTAACACAACAAGTCGTGGGATGATTTCTATAAACTCTCTAAACATCTGCCGATTACCTGTAATTAAGAGACATGTCGGAAGGATAAAGAGACTTAAAGTAAGTCTATAATTCGCCAGGTATGCTTTGGCACTCCAAAATCGAGACGTGAATTCAAGACCTGATCGTACTTAGGCTTTAGAGAGGAGAAGAAGCTGTAAAATATCTCTTAGCTCAATAAAGGCAACTTAGCATAGACGAACTCACAAGAGAGGTTAGATGTTGTTGCCATGACTGATACATCTAAACCAATTGCGTTGCCTAGCATTTGCGTGCATTCTTTTGATTTAACGACGGAATTTTTCATTTTGATTGCCCATTTTATAAACTTTACTAGAGATTCGTTACTAGAGCGGATATATGCTGGTGTGCAACAATGAAGTTAATATTCGTGTCATTTGTGTTATTCGCTATCAGAGTAAAGCCACCTTCAAAACAAAAAACACAATTAAAGCCCTTAGATGAAGAAGGAGTTAAGGGACATTTGCATAGTTTCGAGATTCTTGAACTGTGACTTTGATTGTATTAACAACTCAGACTACTAACTGAGGAACAACTTGAAGTATATTGATATACGGATTTCTAAGAGTAACGATTTTATTTAATCAAAGTTATATGTAAGTTAATTTTTTGTCGATTAAAAACAAAATTCCTGAAAATGTCGTTTATCCCCAAAGAGAATTGATCCTTTTATCAGACTATTATTTATAAGGAATCTATCTGAGGAAACTCAACCTACCACTTATTGCAAAGATCTGTACTTACAAATGTTTCCATCCACCACAAAATATTTAAGAAACTACATATGTTGTCGATTTTTTCCGTGCCCAGAGTAGCGTGGGACTTTAACTCTACTAAAACCACCACCCTTTTTGTATTTTTATTGCAGCTAAGTGTGCGACTTGTTTAGCAATTTTTTATCACGAGTTCCTGCTCTCTCCGTTATTTATAACGCGGTTTGCTATTATCGGGCCAAATCTAAGGGCTTAGTTCTTTGAAGACGCCGCAATAAATTTGTTTCTTCAAGAATTTGGAGGACCGTTTTGTTAACGTGTCCCGATAAACGTTTTTTATGTTTGCGTGCAAAATTTTTCGTTTTATTTTTAACCGCGGGAATACCCAGATCTCTGCGTAGACATTCATTCGTTTCACTAGTACAACCCCATAGTTGTATACAATATGTCCAGACCGGCCTTAGCACCTTCTTGTATAGTAGCAGCTTGTTATCAAGGTTAAGCTTCGAATATTTTCCGAGTAACCAGTACAGTTCTCTGATTTTAAATGTAAGTTCTTCGCATTTCGTTTTTATATGCGACTTCCATTTTAAGTTTGCATCGAGTGTACTTCCGATATATTTCGCTTCATTTGCAAAAGGGACTGGAACCGTATTGAGAAATACTGGCAAATTGTTTGTCCGCTTATACGAAAAATCTACATGAATCGATTTGCTCTCGTTAAGTGCAATCCGCCAGGATTTTGTCCATTCATTAACCTCGTTAAAAGCGCTTTGTAATTTCATATTTGTTTCCTCTATTGTTGTGTTAACTGCTAGTATAGCTGTATCGTCAGCAAACGTGCCAACTATTGTATCGTTTGTTTGCGGATATCACGTGTAAATAGGAGGGGTACTCCTGCCAACATTTCTTTGAACTCCGAATACTCGTTTCCAAGTTTCACACGGAATAGGATTTTACATAATTTTTCATGCAAAACTTGTCTTAATTTGTATTGAAGGCTTGTATGCCAGACCTTGTCAAATGCCTGCGACACGTCAAGAAATATGGCTGAGCAAATTTTCATTTCTTCGACAGCTTTCTCAATTACATCAGCAATTCGATGAACTTGGTCCACAGTCGAATGTTTAGTTCTAAACCCAAATTGATGGTCAGGTAAAAGGCATTTCTGATCAATAACGGGCTGTAAGCGACGGAGTAATATCCTTTCAAAAACTTTTGAAATTATTGGAAGAAGTGAAATAGGTCTGTAAAATTTTTTTTTATTCGGTAATTTTCCTAGTTTGAGAACCATAATCACTTCCGCGACCTTCCACTGTCATGGTATGTATTCTAATCTAATTGCTGCATTTACAATGTACAGGAGTTTAGTTAATGCTTTTCGGGCAACATTTGAAGAAGTTCTCCTGTAATTAGGTCATAACTCGGAGCTTTTTTAGGCTTCAGTTTCTGTATTTCCCGTTTAAGCTCGGCAATACTTGCGTATCTAACTATATTACTATCGGTTGTAGTCTCGAATAAATTAATGTTTTCTGGACCATCAAATAGTTTAAACGTTACATCAAATGTGAAAATATCTATGATAACAGGTTTTTTCATCAAAGATGTGCATAAATGGGTTACATGGGTTAGCTTTTCAGGCCTCCAATTGAGTGTATATATGAGGAAGTCGATCGTACATATGCTGTCAATTTGAATAGCGAAGCTCTGTGTCAACCTCAATCGAAACCTTTTAAACTATCCAGGGCAACAGCTGTCGATTCTCCAGGCAGTGACCTAGTGGTTAGTTTTTCACTGCTGCACGCCTTCCGAAACTTCTACAAAGCTTCTCAAATTTCTTGTTCTGATTCGGCGCTTAACAGGAGGTCCTCTTCCTTGCAGAAATAATAACTTCGCACAAAAAAATGAAGGGATAAGCTAAGTATGAGACGGTATGGGCCGTGATTGAAAGATAGGCATTTCATTTGTGGCTTATTTGCAGTCGAAATTATACTTCTGCCATCCTTGAGGAAGGTGCTTATTCGCTGCTGGTGCCACTTTGTTGAATTTTTTGAAAACTTTCTGGAGAACAATTCAGCCTTTAGCCTAGTTATAGCTAGCCATCCACCAGTTCTGATTTAAGGAGGGCATGCAGTGTAGCTAACCTTTTTTTTGGCAGTTGTTATTCGCTTGGCTATACTTCGCTAATTGATGGGTACTATTATTTTCTCTTCGGTTAAATCTGCGCGCCATTATTTAAACGCTTTCTGTTTTGGCTGCTATAACTTGCTCGCTTTGCTGATGTAAGTATATCCGAACATTTTGTTCAGTTTAATAAAGCTATGGTTTAGTTTTACTGATTCATAGCAATTCTTAAAAACCGTCGTTTCCTTACTTACTTACCTACTTAATTGAGCCTGGGCCTCAACCAACATGCCTCTCCAATTAGCCCGGTCCTTAGCTAACTGCCTCCAGGACCGAAGACTTTTCGAAGAATTTTCCTCTCAAATAAACCAAGGATTTCTTCATACGCTTTTGAGACGCTTTTGAGACGGTCCATGCTTCAGCGCCTTCTTAGCCCGAAGAAACAGCGGTTGGCAAGAGTTATTCTTCGTTTAACTTCTGACGAGATGTTGTTGTCAGAGTTAAAAGCGGAGCCGAGATAGACAAAGCCCCGTACTACCTCAAAGTTATATCTGTCAATGGTGACGTTTTGTACAATTCGTCGATGTTGTGTGTCCTTTCGTGTTGACAGCATATACTTCGTCTATATACTGCTAAACCCATTTTTGCCGCTTCCTTCTCTATATTAGCAAACATGGCTATGACATCATGTTGGGTCTGACCAATGATGTCAATATCGGCGGCGTATGCTAGAAGTTGTACCGATTTTAGAAAAATTGTGCCTTTGGTGTTGGCTCGTGAGTTTTGCACAATCCTCTCAAGAATCAAATTGAGGAAGTCACATGATAGCGCATCGCCTTGCCTAAATCCTTTTTTGGTATCGAATGTGTCGGTGAGGTCGTTTCCGACCCATTGTCATCCTACACAAACGGACGAGTTTGGGCGGTAGACCAAAACTAGACGTGGCTCTGTATAGTTCGTCTCTATAAATGCTGTCGTATGCGGCTTTGAAATCGATGAATAGGTTGTGGGTATCGATTTGGACGTGTTGGGGTTTTTTCCAGGATCTGCCGAAGTGTGAAAATTTGATCGGTTGTGGACTTTCCTGTCCTAAAACCTCACTGCTAAGGCCCGATCAGGTTGTTGCTAAACGTTTTCAGGCATTCACATATTACGGCAGATAGGATCTTGTAAGCGATGTTGAGGAGACTTATGCCTCTGTAGTTGGCGCAGTTTAGAGGGTCTCCTTTTTTGTAGATCGGACAAATGATGCTGAGGTTCCATTCTTGAGGCATATTTTCTTTCCGTACGTCGTTTCCGTACCAACAAATAAGTAATAGGGACCCCCTTCACAAAAATCAGTAAAAAAAAACTATCGGTTGGTGTCTGAAAGTCTCAAAGTCTTGACATGTGATTTATGTCGTTTCTTTTATAAAACCAATAAATTAACGAGAACGTTACCTTACTTCTTCGTCTTTCTCTATTTTTATCTGAAAGGACTTACGTCTACTCAACTTGAAGTTACTAGTTTTTACTACAAAGTACGGGATCAAACTTAACATCTATAAGTTATTTTCCTTTTCAAGAAATATAAATTCTATACTTTTGGAGAGTTCTCATGTGTGTTTGCGAACTCTTTCGATATGTATTTTTAACAATACAGATTGTCAGGCCATAAATTTTTATTTGCCCTTTTGAAACTTACTTTTAATTTTTCTGAGTGCTTGATCCCGCATTGATTATGTCCGCTAAATTCACTTAAATGGGTCACAAAGATTTCTAACAATACAGTAACATAGGAGGGAGGATTTATTTTTTCGATTTTATAACCTCGCAAATAAAAAAAAGCTAGGGGATCACTCGCACTGCCGAGGTGACTTAACCAAGTTATACAACATTAAAAGAGAGGTGACAATGGATATCCATATTTCATTTACTTTTCTTTAATCCTCAGAGCTTCCTACCGGATTGGCGTCCTTGGACACCCTGTATATTGAGTTAATGAAATAACAAAATCAGATAAACTATTATTATACCCAAAGAATCCTCCGAAACGCGTACACATACAATATAATACCCCTGAGCACCTAAAACATCTGCTGCTGATCCTTCATACCAAGTGAAACAAGGAAACAATTATTCATCAAATGAGCCATCCGTGAGCTTGTTGAAGACACAACAAAGTCAAACTTAAATAAAAACTGTTTCCTGTTGCGAATTCTTTTCACTTTTCACTTCCAAGGTGTGCTTGCATAGTATCCCACGAGATTATGATCATGATCACTGTAACGAGGTACAATTTCATCCAATTCAAATGCACTGCGCCGTATCCCACACAATTTAACGATGCGTTATACTCAATAATGGTATTTGTTTGTATTTTCACAGAATAGGATCATATTGCGGTGCTCCCTTGAGTGTGATCTTTGGTTAAATCGCATTAGATTTGGATGTAACCAGATTCGGGGGTTCAATGAGCGTACAAGGGATCTGTGGAGGATGCGGTTACGAGGAATTGCATCTTACAGCCGAAATCGAACTGCGCATGCAGCATATGTCTGTGGTGCACACAACCAAAAGATTTTTGTACAACATAAACACAGTCTCGGAATGGATTACACTAACATACGACGCTGTTCCCACGAGTTCCACTACCATAGCGCATTGCGCAGCCAACCAACGTTGAACAGGTTTTGGATGAAACGAAAACATCCACCTGATCGGTAGCACAGATTCGGGGTTCGATGATACCTAGGGAAACTTGGTGTATGTAAAGAGGAAGAAACATTTTGGGCATAAATCTTGCTGGAAGTTATATTTACGGACTACCGGGAAAAAAAGTGAAAAATAAAAATTATCTGAACAGATGCACCTCGTAAAGGTAGGTGCATACCATCCAAAGGAATGTATAGTTACATAAAATCGTTTCTTATTTCGGGCACAAAAACATGATTGCACCTAGGTATATTAAAAAAAAAACAAGGATATCGGTGAGTTCATTTAGCTGTCTACCACGAGTGGAGTTATTTCTGCTTTCCCTAAAAGACGTGACACAGGTCAATGAAAGCATAACAATTAGTAGTATTAATTGTGACATAAATTTAGCTGAATTTGATATTTAAGTGGCGCCACATGCATTTTGTTGTTATAACAGTTTAAGCGATATACAATGGAACAAAGCCAAAAAACAGTGCACGGGTGCATGTCTGGTTGATTTAGAGAAGGCTTTTGACACCGTATGGTTAGAGGGCCTCTATCTAAAGCTGACCAGACTTGGCATAAGTAAACCACTGCTATATATGCTTCATGACATGCTGACTGGTAGAACGTTTGTTGTCAAAAGTGGCAATGTAACTTCTACCACAGAATTTTTCATTAAAAATGGTCTGCAACAGGGAGCGGTAAACTCGCCGATTCTCTTCAGCATTTACACCAGTGATATGATAGGTAGTCTTACTCAGGCAATTGCGTATGCGGACGATCTTATCGCGTACAGAACAGCCTCTACTGTCGAAGTCATTCGAACTCTTTTGCAGCGGGACTTTGACAAGATCCAGAGATATTGTGATGACTGGAAGTTAAAAATCAACTTTCAGAAATCAGAAACTATCCTGTTTAGGACACCGTTGTCTAGGGCCTCTAGGGATACGAGAAAGAACTGGCGAAAGCTGGTGATCGTGGGACCAAACGGACAGCCACTGGCGAGTAAAAGTGTAGTAAAGTACCTTGGCATCTGGTTAGATCAGTATCTATATTTCGGAAGACATGTAGATGCTGCTCTGGCTAGAGCTAGGGGAGCATTTGCCCTGACAAGACGATTGTTTTATAGCAGTCGTCTTGACAGCAGGGTGAAGGTGATTTGCTACATGGCCCTCATTAGGCCAATGATTGCCTATGGGTGCCCGGTGTGGTTCAACGTTGCCCCATCTCAAATGGAAAAGATACGGGTGTTTGAGAGGCAGTGTCTGAGGAGCTGCCTTGGACTTCACAGAACACCAGTATCTGACTACACAAAATACTATTCCAACCAGGTCCTATACAACGGGGCCAACATAAACCGAATAGACAATTTTCTGGTGAAACTCATTCGGTTTCACGCTGCAAGAGCGATGGCTTCGAACAATAGTCTCATCTTTGGGGCCTTCTATCCCAATGATGAATATTTTGAGAGTGCGCGTTTAAGCGGCTTTATTCCACCCGAAGCTTTCCTATATTTGGATAGTCGAGGGCTGATACAGGATAGATCGGCGGTTCCGCTAATCTACCACGTCTTCCGACGAACTGTGGATAGGCGGCTCCTATACGACCGAGACGTCGTCGCTCAGGGCGGAGGAGAGCGCCTGCGGTTCAGCAGGAGTGTGTCCGATTGGGACCGTCGGAGTAGGTCACAACAGGAGAACCTGTTGTGGTGGTTGAATGATAGATAGGATAGTTGACTTAAAATTGTAATTTTATGGCCGACTTACATAGTTTTAGTCTTAGGTTTAGGTGCAAAGCAGCCATGGTGGCACAAAAAAAAAAAAAAAAAAAAAAAAAACGCTTGCTGTGGCTGTTCTAGTTTTTAAGTTATTTTTAGGTAGTTTTAATTAATTTTAATTAGCTTAAGTTAGTCGATAAGTAGTTTTAATTAGTATGTAAGTTTAAATAAAATAAAAAAAGACGAGGAACCAAGTTTTTCAAAGTTTTCTTGGTAAAAATTTTGTTAATTTTGTTACTTTATATTTTTATATATTAGATAATAGGCCGAAAGGCATTAGAATTAAGTTATCGTATAATTTAGGGCGCCCGCATAGAGCAAGTAAGTTAGTTAAGTAGTTGATAAGTAGGCTAGTTTTTTTCATGAATTTTTGTCTAGCATTTAAGATAGTTTTTAAGAAACACAAAATAAAAATGAATTGAAAAAAAAAAAACAGTTTAAGCGACTTTTTAAGTGAGCTTCGATTTGATCAAATTTAATCGTTAGAGTTAATCGCCATGCCTTAAGATGTTTGCTATCTTTGCTCTAGATGCATAAAGCTTGGACAAAAATATTTGAGCCCATTTTTCACATCAAGTAGATACCAAATGACTAAGAAGTTATTTGGACACTTAAGTGCCCCTCCCGGTTTGCGGAAGAAAACAAATTTTTAAAAATCAAAAAAAAAAAAACACTTCGAACACTGTGCCACAACCTTTTTGAACGCTTATATTTGTTTAGTGATTTTGATTCAATTGTTTCATTAAATACGTTTTCAAGTTTTAAAGTTGAAATTTGAAAATTTAATTGTTTTCATAAAAGTTGGCATTGTCAATATTCAGTAGTCCTAAAAAAGCTCTGGGTTATGATCTAATTACAGGAGAACTTCTTCAAATGTTGCCCGAAAAGCATTAACTAAACTCCTCAACATTGTAAATGCAGCAATTGGATTAGAATACATACCAAGACAATGGAAAGTCGCGGAACTGATTATGGTTCTCAAACCAGGAAAATCACCGAATGAAATAAAATCTTACAGACCTATTTCACTTCTTCCAATAATTTCAAAAGTTTTTGAAATGATATTACTCGGTCGCTTACATCCAATTATTGATCAAAAACGCCTTTTACCTGACCATCAGTTTGGGTTTAGAAGTAAACACTCGACTGTGAACCAAGTTCATCGAATTACTGAGAATGATGGAGAAAGCTTTCGAAGAAAAGAAAATTTTCTCAGCCGTATTTCTTGACGTGTTGCAAGCAATTGACAAGGTCTGGCACTTCAATAAATATTGAGACAAGTTTTGCCTGAAAAATTATTTAAAATCCTTGTTTCATATCTCGAGCATAAACTCTTCCGTGTGAAACTTGGAAGCGAATATTCGGAGTTCAAAGAAATATTGGCAGGAGCACCCTAAGATAGCGTCCTCGGCCCACTCTTGTACCTCCTTTTTACACGTGATATCCCACAAACAAACGGAACAGTTGTTGAAACGTTTGCTGACGATACAGCTATACAATAGAGGGAACATATATGAAATTACAAAACGCTCTTAACGAGGTTGATGAATGGACACAATTCTGCCGGATTGCACTTAACTAGAGCAAACTGATTCATATGGATTTTTCGTACAAACAATTTGCCTGTATTTCTATATACGGTTCGAGTCCCTTTTGCAAATGAAGCGAAAATCTCGGAATGAAACCCGATGCGAAGAACTTAAATTTAAATACAGAGAACTGCACTGGTTTCGAAGCTTAACCTTGATACTTACTTAAGTGGCGCTACAGTCCGGAATGAACCTGGGCCTCAACCAATATGCCATTCCAATTAGCCCGGTCCATAGCTAACCTCCAGTTGCGCACTCCAAGTTGGTTGAGGTCGGTTTCTACTTGTGCGCGCCACTTACGGCGAGGTCTTTCTCTACTGCGTCCGACGTCTGGGTGGGAATCGAAGATTCTGCTACCCGGAGTATTGGTGTCCATTCGTTCTACATGTCCTAGCCATCTTAAACGTCCAATGCGGAGTTTTTGACTAAGGGCATGTCGCTGTACAGCTCGTATAGTTCTTGGTTGAATCTTCGTCTCCATAGCCCATCAACGCAAACGGGAGCTAAGATTGTTCGAAGAATTTTCCTCTCAAATCGACCATGGATTTCTTTATCTTTTGAGACGGTTCATGCTTCAGCGCCGTAGACCAGGACTGGGATGATCAGGGTCTTATATAGGATCTCCTTAGTAGTTCGAGTGAGGGCTTTACTTAAAAGCGGTTGACAAGAGTAATTCTTCGTTTAATTTCTGACGAGATGTTGCTGTCAGAGTTAATAGCGGAGCCGAGATAGACAAAGTCCCGTACTACCTCAAAGTTATATCTGTCAATGGTGACGTTCTGTCCGATTCGTCGATGTTGTGTGTCCTTTCGTGTTGACAAAATACTTCTTAACAAATTTACTGCTTAACCCATTTTTGCCGCTTCCTTCTCTATACTAGCAAACGTGGCTATGACATTACGTTGGATCCTACCAATAATGTCAATATCGTCGGCGTATGTTAGTACTTGCACCGATATTTGGAAAATTGTGCCTCTGGTTTTGGCTAGGGAGTTTTGCACAATCCTCTTAAGAATCAAATTTCAGAAGTCACATGACTGCGCCAGCGATTCTGTTCAAGCCTTGTATCCTTGGCTTTGATGTTTTACACTTTGGTAAAACTTGCGAACATCGTTCCTCTCGATCACGCGCTTTTCTTGCTCTTTTTTCTTCCTGCTGAAAAGCCGGTAATATTCCCTTTTTCTCTGCATATCGCTGCCATTATTCTTCGAAATTCGATGCTGGTGGTATGGTGTTAATCGAGAGGTTAAGGGATACGCGTTGCGCGAAGGTCTTGGCGGTCTCTTGCAGTCTTTCCATGTTTCTGGATTTTAGTGGAGTGGTGGGTATTCGCATTCTTACCTTGGCTGCAACAATGTAGTAATCCTAGTCGATGTTAGCTCCTCGGAATGTTCGGACATCCAAAATACTGGAAGAGGCACAAGGAACTCAAAATATATTTGCATCACTGCTTGTATTATGTATATTTCAATGTTCTCAAGGCACTGGTTGAAAATATTACAAATCTTGATACTGCGTGATCCACTAAATCTTGGAGCTTGACTTCGGCAACTGTCTCACTGAGGCTTTTTGGTGTGTAGCAATTCTGTTTAGTTTTATACACGTAGGTATGACGCGGATATATTTTTTGTAGAACGAGGGTAGACTCTGATTGGCTTTAGCCAATGCCCAGTGGTTGTAACTCTGACTACACATCGAGTGCTTATATTCAACCTCTAAGTGGTAACTAACTATCGTTTAGCAAGTCAAATCCGGTTGGATGAGACCAGTATCCAACCGGATTTGACTTGCTTAACGAAAAGCGCAAGTGTTGATAACACGACGAAAAACAGCAACGCTATAAACAGCCGGGTCAGAACGGCACGGAATGAATACCCGGCCTGATGTCCCAGGGAACCTAAACAAGCTGCTTCGAAATATTCGGACAACAGGTTGTCTAGGAATTGCAAGGGTTAGTCGGGCCCCTTGAATACAGATGTTGGCGGCATTTTGGTTGAGGCCCAGGTTCCTTCCGGACTGTAGCGCCACTTAAGAAATTAAGTCCATATTACGGCAGTTATGATCTTGTAATATTCACCCTTCTAAAATTGTCTAGCTGATCCTATTAAAATAAATAACTTCTATCCGGCTAAGGAGAAGTTTATGCCCAAAATGTTCATTAAGCAGTTTACGATGTGACATGTTCACATGCGTGTATATATAATTAAGACGACCTGCTCTTGGTGTTCTTTTCAATATCGATTAAGATTTTGATTAGGATTGGTGAATCATAAGCTTCCCCTACTATGTCCTATGTTGGATACTCTAACGGATATGTGATGTTTGGTTTTGACATTAAGCGACACTGGTGGTCTCTAATTTCAATTTCAAATCTTTAACTCTTGGAAAAAAAATCTTATACATTTCAATCATCCCATGTCCCATCTCCATACTTAGTTTAAGGATATTTAATATATTTTAGCGTCTATCAAATTAAAGCTGTAAAGAAATTTCCTGTTGTCGAAGTCAAGACCTGAAATGCAAATTCAATCATGGAATGTTAATGATCTTCATCTTCCTTTTTCCCGTTGTCATTCAATCAATTCCCGCGTCCTTTTATACGCTGCATTGGTTGCCATCTCCTTGAATGCTAATGTTCTCATTTTCATGAATAAAATGCCATCTTCCACATAGCTGCAGGCTGCGGATACAAACTGAAGATAATTGTAATTTATCACAGATAGATTATTCGCCTTAGGCGATCGCATCATTTGAATATCGAATAAGATATAATAAATGAAGGCGCAGTACTCTCCAAACTCATCCTTCAACTTTTCCTCGTCCTACCTATAATATTCGGAAGTAAATTCCAATTTTGTACGCGTCAAGGGTGAGTTGAATTCATGCTTAGACCTCACCCTGTTTGCCTAGGTGACTTGCATAATATTATACAAAAAAAAAACTACGTGACAGTAGGTAAGGAAGACGATTACGTAAGCAGAGAGAATAATCCTTTTTTCGTGTCTCCGGTAATGACCCAACGCACACACGATCGCTCACCCATTGTTTGTTGGCAGCGATTCGTTGTTTGAATAGAAAAAAAAGATGCTTCCACCACTTCCACAAACAGGACCTCTTTCGCGCGATCAAATATGCAAATGAATCGCAGGACTCGGCGATCCCTTTTGTGTGTGATACGCATACATAATGTTATCCTCGCGAGAGTTTTTTTTTTTATTCCATTCGTCCTGTTTTTTATGCCTGTGAACCCCAGAATCTATTGTTGTGTCTATTGTTTGCCTTGAGGGATCCTTTTTTCTTATTCTTGAATAATTTGAGTTTTTTTTCTTAATCTTAGATGGAAATGAGGCGAAAAAAAGGAAAAAAAAACGAGGAACGAGTTAAAGGTGAGGATGCTTCTTCACGGTGATGGTGATTGCGCTCTGATGATGGTTGGGTGTCCTTGTGTGTCAGGGTGAAGAAGATGAAATCGTGAGAAAAAAAAACATCGCGATATTTACAGGGTTTCTTCTAGCAGTGATGTATGAGGTGAAAGTCATTAGTATGCAAGGATTGTATTATTGATCGCGTTTTTATGAGACTAGGATTGAAGCCTTTAGCGAGCAACTCGGAGGTATGGGTAGATAATTCGAACAAGAAATGGTTTTTTATGCATGAAGTACCTAAAAAATATGCAGGACTTTTTTTTGTAAAATAAATTGGGTGACGGAGCAAAAAAAATTATTACCTAACTGACAGTTTTTTTTTTTTTTTTTCAAAAAAAAGGTTAACTGTTATTGTTGCACATTGAAACAAAAAAAAAAGGATTGTTGCGCACTTAAAATTACGTGTCAGTTACAAAGCTGCGTATTGTAAATGAGGCAGATTGAAATGAATTTAAAAAAAAAACTACTTAAAAAAATGAGTCAGATTTCATTGTTATTTTTTGTAGCTTTTTTTTTTTTAAACAAGTTATAGTTGACAAAAGGCCAATTACTTTTAAAAAAGGGCGATTTTTGATTACGAAACGAAGTCGTTAGAACGTTTTTTTTTTGGATAGAGTCTAATTAAAATCGTACTACGTACGGGGTCACGTTTGAGTAGTTTTTACTGTGACTGTTCCTGTACTTTTGCAATAAAATAAGTGCGCTCACGATTTGCTTTTGAGGTGCTGGAAATTTCTCTCAGAGCAAGAAAATTTACCGAAAAGTATGAAAATTAGTTTAATAAACTTAGCAATTTGTTTGCTTTTTAATGCAGAAATGACAGATAGATAAGAAAGAGACTTAAGTAATTCCCGATATTGACCCTATCGACGCATGCCTCATCTCTTTTAAACTTAAAACAGACTTTAAACTGCAAGGATATAAGTTATATCACTCCCCACATCTACATATCTCACTGTGCAAAAGACGAGGATGCAGTCTTAATAAAAAAACGATCCATGAGATTTCAATAAGTATAAAAACGAGCAGTGGGGAGCTATTAGTCGCATCCGTAGGTATAATGTCCTCCTAGCTATAGAATAGAGTATTTTACCATTTTGGATGTCCGAACATTCCGAAGTGCTAATATCGACTCGGATCACTACCTTGTTGCAGCAGAGGTAAGAATGCGGATATCCAACACGCCACAACAATCCAGAAATACCTTTGCGCGACGCGTATCCCTAAACCTCTCGATTAACACAATACCACCAACATCGAATGTCGAAGAACAATGGCAACGATGCCAACAAGCTATTACATCAGCCGCAGCTGATGTGTTAGGTTTATCGCAGCCACCTGCAAGAAAGCCCTGGTTTGATGAGGAATGCCGACATATGATCGCAGTCAAGAACTAGGCTTTCAATTCTTAAGCTGCAGGTGAAGACGAGAGCTGCCGTTGAGATCTATAGGTAGAGAAGAAGGGAAGAACACCGGCTTTTCAGAAAGAAGAAAAAAAGCGAGAAAAGCGCGCGATTGAGGATATAGAGAGGTGCCACTCCAGGAACGATGTTCGCAAGTCTTACCAAAGTGTAAAACGTCAACGCCAAGGATACAAGGCTCGAACAGAATCCTGTCGAGATGTATCAGTAAATGTCGTAGTTGAGACACAGTCGATGCTGAGGATATGGAAGAACCACTTCTACAGAATGTTAAACGGCGATGACGAACAACATTCCGCTGTCGGGCAGAACGAACCATTCAACGAACCATTCGCTGCGCCATCAGGGTCGGAAACGACCACACCGACACATTCGGTAACAAATAAGGATTTAGGCAAGGCGATGCGCTGTCATGTGACTTTTTCAATTGGATTCTTAAGAGGATTGTGCAAAATTCCCGAGCCGGACCAGGGGCACAATTTTCTAAAAATCGGTACAAATAATAGCATGCTACAACATATTAACATCATTGGACTCAACATTTTAGGACTCAACGTGATGTCATATCCACGTTTGCTAGTATAGAGAAGGAAGCGGCAAAAATTGGTTTAGCAGTAAATGAGGGCAAGACGAAGTATATGCTGAAGTATGTCCTGCTCTACGTCGCTGAAGCATGGATCGTCTCAAAAGCGGATGAAAAAATCCTTGGTCGATTTGACAGGGAAAATCTTCGGTCCCGTTTGCGTTGACGGGCTATGGAGACGATGATTCAACCAAGAACTATACAAGCTGCACAGCTACATGTTTTTAGAATAGAGATAAAACTGACATTTTATGTTCAGTTTGGTTTGCCATGTCATCATGAACAGGTTGACAAATCAACAACGCTTGCATATCGTGCAAATTTATTTCGAAAATAATGGTTCAGTTCGCGAAATTTGCTGAAAGCTCCAAGCATTTTATGGTCGACATAATCGTCCATCAGAACAATTAATTCGGTTAACCATGGATCGTTTTCGCACTACGTTAACTATATGTGATAACACGCATCCGCAGAGACGTCGAACAGTGCGCGCCGAATAAACAATTGGCGCTGTAGGGAAAAGTGCACAGCAATTGGAGCTTTGTCCACCAACTTTATGGAAGATTTTGCGCAAGAATTAAAGCTGCAAGACCATGCAATGCGTCGCAAAATTTTGTTCATTGATCATCACTAATTTTTGGATGAATGCCTACGTCAAAAAGCAAAATTGCAGCATTTAGATTGAAGAGAATCCACATGAGACCCTTAAGACGCCATTACATCCACAAAAACTGACTGTTTGTTGTGCTCTATGGCCTGGTGGAGTCATTGGCCCATGCATCTTCCGAAATGATGCTGCAGAGTCAGTTACTGCTAATGGAAACCGGTATAGAGCCATGATAACCGACTATTTTGTTCCCGAATTGGTTGGCATGAATGTGGATGAGATGTGGTTCCAACAAGACGGCGTCATATGCAACACAGCGCACGTCATAATCGATTTATTGAAGAAACATTCGATGAACACATAATTTCGTGGAATGGACCTGTCAATTGGCCACCAAGATAGTGTGATTTGACACCATTGGATTATTTTATTTGGGGATATGTGAAGTCGCTCATCTACGCCAACAAACCAGAAACGTTAGTGGACTTGGAAGCCAACATTCGTTGCGTTATTGCCGACATACGACCCCAAATGTTCGAAAAATTGGTTTAAAATTGGACCTCCAGACTTGGCTTTTTTCGTATTTAAACATTGATGACATAAAATTATCCTTCCAATAAAGCCAAATTGATAGACACTTAAACGATTTTCTTTTGTTTTATTTCAATTCGAACTATACCTCTAAAAAAAAACACCCGATACTACTATTACTGTTTGCAACAATTCCACATAATTAGGTTTGGCTCAAGTATTAATAAATGGCATTTTCAGTTTTGGCCAAATACGGAAAATCATTGTTCTTTCACATAGACTTCGATTCCTTTAAATTCCGGAATAAACGTTCGTATCGTATAATCAAATTTCGACACATAATTTTAAGTATAATTTTTAGCATCAATAATAAAAATGCACCCACCACTCGTTTTGTATACCCTATCCCATAAGGGTATGTTATGTAACATGGAGAAATAATTTCGCTCAAAGTAGATGGATCGACTTAGAATCGCTAGCTGAGTCGATTAAAAGCCATGTATATCTGTCCGTCCATCTGTTCATCCGTCTGTGTCTTAAGGGCCTTGCATTTTGAGCTAGAGTTTTGAAATTTGATGTATGGACTCTCTATCCGATGAAGCAGTACAAGCGTACAATTTTTTGAGATCAGCCACAATGCTAAGCCCACTTTTCAGAAAAACGTTCTTTTTGGCAAAACGGGCAAAACGGTAAGGAATTTTAAAAGAATTTATAAACAAGATGTTAAGGAAATCCTAAATATATACAAAGGATTTTGCCACGCCCACTTTTTAGGGGCGTTTTAAGTAAAGAACGTTTTTCGGTCAAATTTAAAAATATTCGAAAAAAAATCATTGGTTATGATAATATAAACATTTCGTCCATATGCCATTTGTATACCCTACTCCATACCATATGCAGGAAAAAAATCTTTTGAAATGTGAATTCGTATGTGATCATTCCAATGTAGTTACTCGATCATTCGATAACGTTTGCATTTGCACTGTCTAGTAAACTGATGTGGTAACTCAAAGCCTGGTTCATCCCGGACTGTAGCGCCACTTTAGTAAGTAAGTAAACCTTAGATGTCACCACTACGGATTATACCTATGAGAGACTATTGGAGTAAGTTTTTCAAAGAATTTTTTTATGCTAATTGACTTCTCTGCGATATAAAATTTCACCATAGCATGCAAAATGTCGAAGGACTGCAATACCAAGAGACAGACTGGACCTTTGGAGAACGATTATCCCTGAATATCTCAATTAATACATACAGGCTTATCGCGAATAAATTTTGGCGGGGATTTTTCCCTGGTGGTACCAGTTTGCCGGGAAAATTTATTCGCGATAGACCAGGTCGGAAACCCTAAAATGCTACAAAGCAGACATAACTGCCATCCAGGAATTACGATATTTATGTTTACTTTGACATCCACTACGAACCGTGTTATAGTGAGCAGAAACAGCGACTGTTCGGATGCGGATTTTTTATAAGTGCTAGACTAAGTCAAGAAGTCTAATGTTTCCAAGACATTTGCGAACGCATTTTAACAATCTGCATCAAGGCCGAATTCGACAGCATAAACCTTATATTCGCTTACGCCTCAACGGAGAAAAACGATGATATAGCTTAGTATTGCTTCTACGAGCTCCTTGACAAAACCTATGAACGACTACCGACATACGATGTTAAAATCGTGCAAAGGTAGCAAGAGAAGATATCCTTAGCAGTATTGTCGGAAAACATAGCCAATTAGCATAACGGACTTAAGCTAATTGACTTCTCTAAGGAACGAAATGCCACTATAGCCAACACACGGTCTCCTCACCTCGATATCCATAAGGGGACATGGCGGTCTTCAGATCAACGAACGGTCAACCAAATTGATCACATTACGATAAAAAAGAGGCACGCATCCAGTATTTTGGATGCCTGAACATTCTATTCGGACCACTACCTTGTTGCAGTCAAAGTAATAATGAGGATATCCAACACTTTACAACAATCCAGAGATACTGTGAAAAAATTTAATGTCGAAAGACAGCAATCGTAAGAGACCGCCAAGACCTTCGCGAATAGCGTTTCCCTCAACCTCTCGATTAACACCATACCACAAGCATCGAATGTCGAAGAACAATGTCAACGATGCCAAAAAGACATTAGATCAGCCGCAACTGATATGCTAGGTTTCTCGCGCCCACCAATACGAAACCCCTGACCCTGGTTTGATGAGGAATGCCGACATATTCTCGCAGCCAAGAACGAGGCCTACAAGGCTAAGGTGCAGGTGAAGACGAGTGCTGCCATTGAGCTCTACAGGCTTTTCAGAAAGAAGAAAAAAGAGCAAGAAAAGCGCGTGATCGAGGATATAGAGAGGTGCGACTCCAGTCCTGGTCTACGGCGCTGGAGCATGGACCGCCTCAAAAGCGGATGAAGACATCCTTGGTCGTTTCGTGAGGAAAATTCTTCGGTCCCGCTTGCTATGACGGGCTATGGGGACGAGGGTTCAACCATGAACTATACGAGCTGTACAGCGATGTGCCGCTGGTCAAAAAAAAACTCCGCATTGGACGTTTTAGATGGCTAGGACATGTAGAACGAATGGATACCAATACTCCGGCTTGCAGAGTCTTCGATTCCCAGTGGCGCGTACAAGTTGAGACTTATCAACTAATGTGTTCTGTTTCTCTCACCGACCAGCAAGTAGCTAATGGCTTGATGAAGAATTCCAATAAATGCTCGCAGCCAATAACGAAGTCTAGTTTAGCTAAAAGGATGTCATTGTGACTTGTCCGGTTAGTTTTCTCCGATTGTGGTGATATCTGGTTCTTTCATCGAACTCCTATAAAACTTTTTTTTCATTTATCAGCAGTAGCTGAAAGAATTTTTGTTTATTTTATAAATATGTAGCTAATTTATTGACAGTTAAAAATGTTTTGGAAACATGTTTACACTTAAAATGAATATAGAAACAGAAATTGTTTCAGTTGCGTCCTTATCACTAATTCTTTTTCTTCCTTCGACTGGACTTGACCGATTCCTGCGATTCTGGAACCACAACCGTTCCTGTAACTATTTCATCCTTTATATCTGACCCAGCTATTAGACTCTGTGCCTGCATATAGAACATTATATCACGTAGTTGTTCCTTCACATCGGCCAACTCCTCCTCTCGCTTTTCTGCATACTCTTTGTAGGTCGTTTCCAGGGCGGTATATTTTTCCTGCCACGAGCTTTGGTTGTTCTGCATTGCTGTCGAGATCTGACATTCGTCTGCGAGTTGTTTTTGGACTTCTTTTAATCTGCAAACAAATTGGTATTAGTTTTGTATTTGATGGAATAGGCGGATTACATGAATATACTTGTTAGCATTTGTTGCCAGCTTCCTTTCGAGTAACTGCTTCTCTTTCGTAAGAGTTTGGATTTTCTGCTCCATGTTAGAGAGTTTTTCAGAAACGCTTTCTGCTGAAATTTTAAAATCTTTCCATTCGCACTCCAACTTTTGGATTCTCTCCTCGTAGTATTTCCTCTGTGTGTCTAGCTGAGAAGTCAGTAAATAGGTAAACTCCAACTGCATCGAGTCGATTTTTTCCTCCCCCTCATCATTGGGTGCTGCTGTTGCCACCAACTTGCCATCAGTCTTGTTTTGAAACAAACGATGTACAAAATTATCACCAGCATAGTCCCAGACACTGGAGGTGCCCAGCTGCATTGCGAATGTATGATTTGTTGCTCGATAATGTGCGGCGGCATGTCCACCCTGGTATCGACCGCAACCAACATGTCCACAGATTAGGCAAATCCATAATGAATCAGTTCCTTCGCATTCCATGCAAACGGAGTTCTCCATCAGTTCTGGTATTTGTACATGTCGGCACACTGGGCAAGTAGAGTCACCCCATTTGATGAGACAATTAGCGTGAAAAGCATGATTACATAGAATAGTCAGGACACCATCTACGCTCTCGTCCATTCGCTCAAGGCAAACTAAAATAAGGTATTTGTTGAAATGTAAAGATGTAGTTGGTTTTATTTATTTGATTTACCAGGACATGTTGGTAGCTCAGTGTGTCCGATTGGTGGAACACCGTCTTCACCCCGTTCTACTTCAGATACCCATACTGCATGACAAAGCGAATCCGGTTCGAGGGTGTTATATGCTGCTCCGTTGAATGTCTGATAGAATTCCAATGCGGCCTCATTACAACGAAAGCTATTTAGAGTTGGTTGGTCTTATTCGAATCGCTGATTTGCTGAGGATAAAAATACTCACATAAGAAGGACCATAAACTGATTTGGGCTTCCGTCGCGGATAATACGTATATGCTGGATTTCAGAGTGGCAAGGCGCCACAAAGTTGAGTAGATCATGACAACTTAGGCTGGCTGGGACAGCTAACAGGCACAGCTGATTGGAAGGACCTTCCTTTATTTCTTTGCGTTCACTGATGGTAAATGATTGATGCAGTTTGTTAAAAAAGTAGTTAGATATAAATATAAACAGTTAACTTAACATATGTCTGAGAGGTACTAATTACATAAAATGTTCAATTGTTGGTTGTAAAAACCTAGTCGGCAAAAGTCGCCAATTAATTGTATATCCAAATGCTTCCTGATTTTGTTTTTTGTTTGATTTTTCTTTTACAATACCAGTGACCTTCAGAGGCTATCTATCTATCTATCTATCTATCTATCTATCTATCTATCTATCTATCTATCCTAAATGTTTCGCTTGCCTTTAAATACATTGCCTAACATAATTCTTAGAGGACACTGTTTCTGCAAATAATCTGGAGGCTTTGATCGACTCTTCATAAGGGCCATACCAACCTCTGCCTCAATTAATTGTTGACTCCCTGGTTGAAGGCAAACTCAAACTAAGATAATGTCAATCGATTGACATAATCTTTACCGACATCGTAACTGATAACCTCTCCAGAAGTCCAACTTTAGTAAGTAAATAAGTGGATAAGAGTAGCCCACAATCACCGGCTAACCTTCGAACCGCGAACATCATTCGTAGTCTCATATGTGATTTTTACTTTTCGCTTCTCTCTCCCGTTATACCATATTTTCCATATTTATTTTTGTTTAGTTTGCAACTTGTTTTTGATTAAAAAAAATAGCGTGTGAGTGCTACCTTGCATGCTGAAAATGACCCACGAGCTTGGTGGCAGTTACCGCTTTACCTGGATTCATCTTTTTTACAACCCCAGCACAACAAATCCAATACGAATCCCCTGATCTTCCAATAACAACAAATACACAAAATCCCAAATTCGTAGTAAAATCTCCAAAATTGAATGAAAAGCTCGTATCGTCCCTCAGTACCTTATTTCAAAAAAAAAAGATCGATAGTATAACAAGGAATACGACCTTCTAATATTGGTGTAAACACAAAGATTGCGGAAACGTACCTCAAAGTTAACAACCTGGATGAACCGAAAGTCCAACGGCAGCGCTCAATCCCGTAGTGGATACTGATGGCCCCGTGTCCTAGGGGTAGAGGTTGGGCTTTGTATTAAATACCCAACTCTGAAAAAAGTATTTGTGAGGAAAGTACTGACCTTTATTGCTGACGACCCTGCTAAAGGACAAAAAAGGACAACGACGTTCGTATCTGCACCCGGAATGTAAGAACACAGGAGAGGTGCAAGCGAACAACTAGCAGACATTACTGCCATACTGCTACAAAGCAGACATTAATGCCATCGAGGATATACGATGGGATGGCCCGGGCAAAAAGAGGATAAAAAACGGTGACATCTACTAAGGACCGTGTTATAGTGAGCAGAAACAGCGACTATTCGGATGCGGATTTTTTATAAGTGCCAGATTTAAGCAAGAAGTCTTATGTTTCCAAGATATTAGCAAACGCATTGTAACAATCCGCATCAAGGCCAAATTCGCCAACATAAGCCTTATGTGCGTTCACGCCCCAACGGAGGAAAAAGATGATGTAGCTTCTATGAGCTTCATTGGTAGCTTCTATGAGCTCAATGACAAAACCTATGAGAGACTACCGAAGAACGATGTTAAAATCGTGCTGGGAGATTTTAACACAAAGGTAGGAAGAGAAGACATCTTTAGCAGTATTCGCGGAAAACATAGCTTACACGACAACACGTCTGGTAACGGACTTAGGCTAATTGACTTCGCTACGGAACAAATGCGACTACAGCCAGCACACGGTTTCCTCACCTCGATATCCATAAGGGGACAACGGCGGTGATCAAACAGAACGAACCATTCAATACTGCCGACGACAGCAAAAACTATCATCCACCTGACTTAAGTGAAGTAAGAATAACAATGTCTAAGCCCAAGCTTAACAAAGCTGTTGGAAATTACTACCCCTGCCGCTGAGCTTTATAAAGCCGGCGGAGATGATTTGGTAAGTAACATCCACCAACTCATAAGCCAAATCTGGTCGGAAGAAAGTATGCCTGAATAGTGGAACCTCATTTTGCCGATTCACAAAAAAGGAGACACTCTGATCTGGGACAACTACAGAAGCAATAGTCTCCAGAAACCATTAACCAACAACCTGATCGGCCCTTATCAGTGTGGTTTTAGGTCAGGAAAGTCCACAACTGAACAAATCTTCACACTTCGGCAGATTCTGGAAAAAAACCCAAGAAGTCCAAATCGATACCCATCACGACCTCACCGACACATTCGATACCGAAAAAGGATTGAGGCAAGGCGATGCACTGTCATGCGATTTTTTTTATCTGATTCTTGAGAGGATTGTGCAAAATTCTGGAACCAACACAATATCGACACCATTGCATTGGTAGGACTCAACGTGATCTCATTGCTAGTATAGAGAAGGAAGCGCAAGAACACAGAACATCGACAAATTGGACGGAACGTCAACATTTACAATAATATAACTTCGTCTACCTCGGCTTCGGGACGCAGTAGGGGAAACCCTTGCCTGAAGTGACGCGCACAAGTAGAAACCGACCTCAAGCAACTTGCTAAGCTAAGGAACGGGCTTATTGGAAAAGAATTTTGGTTGAGGCCCAGGTTTATCCCTGACTATAGCGTCACTTAAGTAGTACCAAAGATTATAAATATGATGCACTGAGAACAAAAAACAGAAACTTTTGCTCACCAGCTTCATGGTACGGGCGGGCGTTGTGCACGTGCACACATGAGAAACGAGATCCAAATATATGGCGGGCTGTGCTAGTAAGACCCGCAATAGAACAATTGTTCTTGTATGCAGTACGTCATCTGTATAGCTTTGTAATCTTTGGTAGTACTTAAAAAATGCGCACCCGAACTTCCACCCATTCCACCCATATGATAGTCATATGTACAATCAGGGCCTTCATGCTTTCAGTCAAAATTTGTACCCCATAACTTACTTTGGGGAACGATTTTTTTTTAGCATTTCCCCTTCTGGGGACATTACTAAAATGGTTTCTTCCCAATTGGAGTGGTATTTTTAAAGCCGAAGAAAAAATTTGCTCACTCCTTCGTGCTCTGTAGTTGAATGTGGGTGCGGTTCTTTTTTGGCAGGTATTGTAAAAAATATTAAAGACACTTTGACCAAGCTGTGAATGTCGAATATCAAAGTACATTTTGGAACGGAATCTAGCATATTGTACTCTGTACTCTGCATTCAAATTGCTCCTCAACAAGATAGATGTTGCTATGGAGGTTATTTTGAATGTTGTTTCTGTCTAGAACATCGAGATAGCGTTGATTTAGCATCCGCTGTCAACGCATCTATTTAAAGTCCCAATAAAAAGAAAACGAATGCATTTTAGAATTATCACACCAAAGAGAAAGAAAGGCTACAGGTCTTGTTTCTTTAAGTTCAAAGGAAACAAGAAGAAGTATCCCGAACATTCTACTCAGAGTGCAAAACTAAAGAATTGTTGCTGCTGAAATCTATTACAGTGACGGCCTATTGCAGCTTGTACTTTGGTGCAAACCAAGAATGTTCATAAGCTTGTTATATTCAAATTAATTGTTTATTTATTTTTTTCGAAATTTTTGTTTGAGTGCAATAAACTTGGCTGTCGTCTTCATTGATGATCTCCTCTTAAAGGCCCCAATTTGCTCGATTTCTTTGCGACATTTTGAGATCACATCATCTACCATACCGCCTTCTTTTATATGTTCAATGATATCGTCACGTCGTTTCCATTTGCCTATTAATTCCCGACTGTATTCAAATGTTCTGCCTTTGAGCCGAAAATACGATTCATATTGCTCATGTTTTAGCTTTAATGTGTCCAACTTTGGCACCTCTAAATAGGGTTGCGTTACGAGCCGATAAGGATCATAGCGTTCCGAGTAATTCTCATCGCGCAACTTATCCCAATCCAATGTCAAAAGCGTGTTATATAGTCTCTTAGGATGACCCAAAATACCATGAGTCACGTTGACCAGAAATAACTGACCATCAGGTACAATCACTTCGGTTTCCAACTGCAGCATTCGTTCATCCGTTCCACGGTATTTTTTCTCTCCAATCCATAAAACTGGCAGATTGCGACGTTCGATATTCGCAAGCTCTTGTATGAGAGGAGAGTTTTGATATCGATAATTTAAACGCTTGTTGTTTCGCCCAAATAACAACTCCTGCTCGAGCTGAGTAAATTCGATTGCATCTGTGCGAGTCAATTTGAAATGGTGCGAACGAAAGAGTCGATTTATTTCATCATCGATGACAACGTACGCCCTTCGATGGTGAGCTATCCATACAACTTGAGTGCAAATTGCTAGAAAAGCCTCGTGAAATAGTTTATCCTTGGTGGACTTGGAAATATTCACTATCGGTGTTGTATGGTAATAAGGTTTCATTTCGCCATTTCCTAAGAGAATCGTGCTGTATTCACGTGCTAGAATGATGCGGTACTGCGAAAGATATGCCGAATAGATGCGTTTGATTTCGGTACTTTCTGTTCTCTCGACCTGAGCCGCATTACCAGAAACTTCATCCCGCCGTATGAGAATGTACTCGACAAGGCGAATAAAGTATTCGAAATAAATTATCAATGCATTTAGAAACAAGTCCACCGTTTTGGTGTGAAGAAATTCTATCATTTGTTTGGTAAGTACCTCCGGTGGGGATAGAAATAATACGAGATTTTTGATGTCCTGGATGACGATTACATCGGCGTCATATGTGGTGCTGGACCTGGTGAACTCTTGGCGAAATATCACTTCGTTTATTTGATTCATTGTAGATGCAAATTTAAATCCACTCGAACTTTTTACCTCAGATTTTTGTGGTAGTTGTTGACTTTTGCCAGAAGCAAAGTGTACCATAGACTTGGACTCATCCCAAGACCACGCACCGGTCTGGTATTTTGGCACTATATCATCTTTGTGAAGACGATTCATCACGTCGAACAGGGAACTTATTTCTGGGGAAACAAACAATAAGTCAATGACTAACGTGATAGCGTTAATGATCAACAAGTTAAAACAAATTCGGTTATACGATGAGAATTTTGAGTTTGTGATCACAATGAGGGTTCAATGGCGCGATGGTTAGTGAAATGAATTTCCGCGCAGAATGTCTGCCTGATTGGTTTATATTTCCTTCTCCTATGTTTATACCCTTCCACTGCAAAGCATCGACCACATCAAAAGCGAATAAAAAAATCCTTGTTTGTTTTGAGCGTAAAAACACAAACTGCATGGAAACCGCATCGTATGCTCCCAGACACCACGAATTGGTGATATGTACGAAGATGTTCGTAAGAACTAGAAGCGAATCGAATACGGGCAGAGTGACAAAACTCTGAGCTCACGAATATCGCTTGTAGCTTAGCAACTACGTGAGTTTAAAAAACTTTTCTTGCGATATGTTTGACGTGTTATGGATTATTCTGTCTTTGAACCTCAGAGTCTGCAGCGTTTCGTTGTTGCTAGTCTTCATATTCAAGTCGGGCAACAGGAATTCTTTAATCTGAAACAGTAGTTGAGTCAAAATCAAACAAAAATTGTTAAGTTTACCTCACGACCAAAGGAAGTCTTCATTGCGAAATCAAACGCATTGCATTGAAGAAGTATGTTGGCATCAGTATGTATCGTTAGAGGACAATAGATATTCAATTGTGCACTTGATGATAACACAACTTCGTTGACATTTAGCTCTGATCCCCGAATGAGTGGAGCCACCCAGATGCCTCTAGAGCGAAACTAAGAGCAACTCTCCCATTTCATCTGCAAATGTCAGGCACTAGCAAGAGCCAGATTGCGTGCGTTAGACCAACCATTTTTCGACAACCTTAGCGACATTTCGGGTAAAAGGATACAAGATCTTATCCGCTTTCTAAACCTCACAGGCTGGATCTAGAGCCTGCATCACATCCACAATAACAATCATAATATAGGTCTCACGAGTCGTGGTAACAAAAAGGCACATAAGTGCTACTTGGGTTGATGCCGCCACGTCTACCTACCTATCTTTAGCAGAGCATCAGTTCTATCGACAGAGATGGTTGGGACATATTTTATGAAACACACAGCGCAACAGTCGCATTAATGCACGCACAAATATCACAACATGAGAAGAGCAGAACTGAGGTTGAACGAACAATTGGAGGTTGACCACAATCAGTTTATTGCGCTTGCTTGCTTAGGGAGTACCTACATAACTCACCTCAGACATTGATTGTCATCAAAAATGGGACTCCCACTCTCAGAACATAGGTACCTACCTACCAACTCCACTTGGCATATAATTTATCACTTACTTTTTCTTGTAAAGATGAATTATACCATTCGTAACCTCAACGCTTGGATTTCCTGAGAAGAAACCAATTTCCTTGGGAAACTCCGACGTCACCTGAGCCTCGTCCAATGGTGTAGCTTCTCGTGAACTAGTCGGAAATGCGTCTCGCATTTTGCAATTCATTATGCGATTTGAATATGTTTCGATTACGATTTCACTTGATCCCCTTAAACCACGATCTCGTTCACGTTCCCTTAGCAAGCGAGGATTCGTCGGATGTTCTGATGAAACAGCTCCAGGTTCTTCTGCGTGAAATTCTCACATAAAATGTGCATCAAGTTACGATTTCCACTTACCTTGGTCCCCAGTCAAAGATGCATCAATTTCGATCTTAACAAAGCACACCGAAACCTTATTTGGCATTTAGAACAATTCTACGCATTAGCAAAAACAACAAAAATAAAACACAACAGACCGCAATTTATTGGAATTGGAATTTGTATGAGAACCGAAATTCACAAAGCCAATAAAATTTTCTTTATGGCTTTTCTGTTATGCCGATTTCCACAACAAAGAAATTTTGCAAATGTCAAATGCAAAACTGTTATAATGACATTTGTTGTTTGTAGTTTTGTTCTATTTGCCAGTAGGTGGCAGTAAGAAAGCTAATTGGATATTTTGGTGCTTTCCCTTTCGCTATCCGTTTCCTTCGCACAGTCTGTGTACAAGTGTTTTCCTTTACACCATTGTGCAGATTTTTTATTGTGATACTTGAGAAAAAGTCTTCCCCAAAATAAAAACGTGATGTGTTTAGTGATTAGCCTACAAAAACTAGAACTTTTGCTCTGTTAATGAGTAAAACAAATCCCACCGAATGCTTAAACGATTTCCCAATCACAACACGTCTGTTGCCATTTTTGAAAAATCAATGTTTCGCCAAAGTAGTTATGTGAACAAAAACAACAACAAAACCACTCCACCACAACGCAGTGCCGACTTTCACTTTCAAAAACCTGTTAGGTGCACCACACACCAGTATTGAAGTGATGACAGCTTGTCCCAGATTGAACGGAGCAAGAGGTTTTAAATTGCATTTGGTTGGAATTGTTGATGTGACCGACATTGGTCGGTCCACGGATAGGTACGGGTTTAGTTGAAAGTGTTTTTTTGTGCGAAAAGTGTGTGCGATGGTGAATCTTTTATTTTTGAGAACCATAAAGTGGCTGAGATGGCCGACTATGGTTGCGATAATCTTTTATTTGTTCTTTATTGGAGTGATTTTAAATCGAACTGTTGGTTCAATGGATAAGCTGGTGTATTCGAAGAAGGACACACCCGCGCCGAGTGTTGTCGATAGCTATCCGGATAGATCGTCTAGTGAACGTCTGCAACCGGAAACTGTAATTTTGGCGGAAAGTTCTATAAACGAGAAGCAAATCATCGAAAAGGCTTTCAGGAGGTATGTTAATCGGAAGTGAAAACGTTTTTATGGTAATTTTCAGCTTGATGTTGCTAAAATGTCAAGAGTCGCGTTTTTGCTTTCTTTGGCTATCCAGACAAACTGGTTCTTGGTGGCATTTGAAGAAATCTTTATTCATTTGATTGGTTTGCAAAAAATAATAAACGGTTTCTGGGTTTTCATTTGTTTGATGTACATACTAATGACATGTAATCGATTTTGTCAATGGCGTTACCTTGTTTTGGAGTGGTATGATTTAGGATAAAGTGATGGATATATAGGAAATGCTGTGATATAAAACAGCATTTAAAACAATTAATGGAATAAGTGTGATATAATGATATGATATAAGCGCGTTTATGAATTTGTTTTCGAAACACATCATGGTACCAGCTATTTCCGATAACTAAATCTTAAATAAGAAGAAAAATAAACAAAAAACTTGAACTATTCAAGATATTTTAGTTGTCTGGTATTTTAGGACGAGTGTAGGCAATGAACGCAGTTAACCTAGCAATCCCTAGTCGTTATAACATAGACTGCCACTGCAGATGATTAGCTAATCAGTGACTAACTTTTGACATTTGCGCTAGTACACTGGAACTGGAACAAATGTGACGGTTAACCGGAGTGACGGTTAGTCGGGAGAATAGACTAACCGTCACTCCGGTTAACCGTCACATTTGGACAGAAATTTTGTTGTTTTGATTCTGTTTAGCTTAAAACTTTCTATTTATTTCAGATTCGCAATACAGAATAAAACAAAAAATTCCATACATTCGATTAATCGTCTATTTAATTATCCGTCAAGGGTTTGTTCCGCTGCCATACGGATAATCGAAGTTTCACCGTATTTCTTATGGGAAGAACTGTCAAGTTTGTCATTAATCGACTAATCAGCGTTTATTGATACGGTGTTTGAGCACAGCGCGATACCGATGTGCGTTGGTTTTATATGTCGTTGAATTGTAATGTGGAGGAATAACTTAGTCTGTTAAAGCTAAGTTTATATATATAGTACATCCGAAGAAATACTTCAGGCTAAATTGATTAGCATTCGTGGCATCGCGGGTGTTACGGTAGAATGTTTGGCATAAAGGCCTTCTATGCAAATTAAATTAAGTTCTGCCGGAACAATTATATAAAATCCTCGGCCGTCATTTCCGGCAGCCTTATTGAGCTTGAGTTTAGATATTGCTATCCTCACTATACTCAGGTCGGGTGGTTTGCAGTTCTCGCTGTCGTTGCCAATGTTGAATGGTTTGTTGTGCCTGACAGCGGATCGTTGTTCGTCATCACCGTTTAACAGTCTGCAGAAGTGGTTCTTTCATATCCGCAACATCGACTGTGTCTCAACTACGAAATTTTCTATTTCATCTCAACAGGATTCTGTTCGAGCCTTGTGTTCTTGGTTTTTGGTTTTAATTCTTTATTAAAACTTGCGAACGTAGTTCCTTGAGTGGCACCTCTCTATATCCTCGATCGCGCGCTTTTCTTGCTCTTTTTTCTTCTCTCTGAAAAGCCGGTGTTCTTCCCTTCATCTCTGCTTAAAGAGCTCAACGGCAGCTCTATTCTTCATCGACAGCATAGCCTTGTAGGCCTCGTTCTTGGGTGCGAACATCTGTCGGCATTACTCATCAAGATCATCATCATCAGATGAGTTCAAGCAAGCCGTTCTAATGGCTTGTTGGCATCGTTGTCGGTGGAGTCCTATCCCTCTTCTCTGGAACTTATCTTCGACATTCGATGCTGGTGTTTTGGTGTTAATCGAGAGTTTAAGGGATACGCGTTGCCCGAATGTCTTGGCGGTCTCTTGCGATTGCAGTCTTTTGACATTAAAATTTTTCACAGTATTTCTAGGTTGTTGTGGCGTGGTGGATATACGCATTCTTACCTTGGCTGCAACAAGTTAGTGGTCCGAGTCGAAGTGAGCTCCTCGGAATGTTCGGACATCCAAAATACTGGATGCGTGCCTCTTGTCTATAGCAATATGATCAATTTGGTTGACCGTTCGTTGATCTGGAGACCGCCAGGGTAAGGGTACAGGATATCGAAATGAGAAAACCGTGTGCTGGTTATAGTGGCATTTTGTTCCGTAGCGAAGTCAATTAGCCTAAGTCCGTTACCAAGCGTGCTGTTTGCTAATGTCTTGGGTATATAGGACTTCTAACCTAAGTCTGGCACTTATAACAAATCCGCATCCGGAGAGTCGCTGTTTCTGCTCACTATATCACGGTCTGTAGTAGAGGTCAAAGTCTTTCATTATCTTTTTGCCCGGCCCATCCCATCGTATTTCCTGGATGGCACTAATGTCTGCTTTGTAGCAGTTTGGGGCTTCCGCTAGTTGTTCGCTTGCACCTCTCCTGTTAAAAGTTCTCACATTCCAGGTGCAAATTCAAACGTCGTTGTCCTTTTTCGTTTAGCCGACCCGTCAACCCGTCAACAATAAAATCAGTCTTTTCCGAGGCTATTGGTTGCTTCGTAACATTTTTTTTTCCATCGTTGGGTAGTAAACCCAAATCACAACCCTAAACCTGGATTCTGTTCAACTTAAAAATGGGCCAGTTCCAATTTATTAGATACACCTAGGAGACGGGGCTATCAGTATCCACTACGGCCTCTGTTCAAGAGGCCCGACTAATCCTTGAAATTCCTAGACAACCTGTTGTCCGAATATGTCGAAGCAGAATTATGCTGGTAATACCATCTGGGCCAGACGAATTGTTAATGTTAAGATAAATATTACTCCTGCGACTATACGAGTACGATAGTGGATTACTCCCATACGTTCTACATTCTAAGTTCGCATTAACAGGAGGAAAATCTTGGAACATGGTACTGGCTGCAAAATCCTGCTAGCTTTGTCTAGAGAGGTGGCAACTAGCATGTCATTGTAAATGAGCATTGGGATGTAAGATGCGGTCGAACTATTAATGTTTTTTTTTTAAACGACTAAACGTTTGTACTACCTTGGGGAGTTTTTTGTTATTATATCCGAGCTGTTGTTATAGGGGCGTCAAAACTTTTGGGTTTTTAATCATATAACACAAAATAATAACAAGGCAACCAAATGCCAAAGGGTTCATTTTAATCACACCTAGAATACTAGGTGCAAAATCCGCTACTATTTGGATACACATTTGTCGCAGAGATAGGAATTCCTTGACGACATTAGCAAACACATTGTGAAGTCTCTATCATGGCCCAACATTAGGCAATACTTTTTTTCACTAATATTATTTTGCGGCCCTGACGTCGTATCGTTTCGGGCGACAATCCATCGAAATATAGACATGGTTGACGGAATATAGACACGAAGATTCAAACAACCAACCTTACAAGTTTGTAGTTTGTGTAAGATCGGACCAACTAAATATTCATACCGGTTGAAGTATAGGTTCACCTCGGACTGTAGGGCCACTTAAATAAAACAACAAAAAATTGACTATAGTAATCCAATTAGAATCTAAGGTTAGAATCTCCAAAAGGTTTCCATTGGTCTTCGTTGAGTCTTCACTTTCGATTACAAAGGTCGAATATTTTCATTTCAATTTTCAATTTTGTGCTTATCTACTTTCTTTGGAGAAGACCCTGTCGTCATGCCTTATTTTTTTATATAGCTTTCAGAAGCAGTCACATCTGGGACAGTCGCTACTTGGCTTTGCTGATCTTATTGGATCAGTAAGGTTTTTGCTCAATTTTGGAACCATCCTTGACGGGCTCAGTGGCGCGATGGTTAGTGCGATGAACTGCCGCGCAAAAGGTCTGTGTTTGATTCCCAGCCGTAGCAACACCTAAATAATTTTTCACTGGCCTTCCTCTCGTGGTGATCTGAAAAATCATCCGAGTAGTATCAGGCTGTCAAGAAAAGCTTATCTCAAATTCGCAGTTCGGAGTCGGCATAAGACAGGAGGTCCCACCATCATGCAAGAAGTACACACGCACACATGAATGGTTGTGAGAATGCTCGGCCCTGGGTACTGACGAGTCTGGCGCCCCAAAAATTAGTATTTTTTTATTAAATAATGGAATGCTTTCTATCTCTAACCAAAAACTTTTTGCAATAGCAAGATGTCTTCTCAGCCTGGAATGTGTCCTTGACTGAATTAGGCATCCTTAAGTTCAACTTTGACCTACTTAAAGCGAAAAACAATTGGCTTTCCTCTCATGGTCCGGTCAAACCTTTTACTAAAACGGTATTGATTTTCTTTAGGCTGCTGCGTAACGCTAACTCTGTTGATATCAACTGTTGATATTATTATTTCCCAAGGCTTCTACATATAGCTTATAGTTCTATACTAGTTATACTAGTTCCCCTTCCGGAAAATAAATGGATTCCTGGCTTTATTTTCAGATATTATTATCACTTGATATTGACATACACGATTCATAGATTTACTTGGTCCCGACGTAGAAGCTTCAGCCAATATATCCCTACGTACTAAACCTTACCCCGCACACAGACTTCGACTATTTCCCCCGCAGAACTGTCGGTTAGATATTACTTTGCGGGGTTGGTTGGAAAATCATGCTGTGCGTGTTGTGTCAGCTATTTCTTCTGTTCTTTTTACCTTTTGTAATCTCCGCAACTCATTTTATAAAGTCGTTACAAAGTTACATACTGCCATCCTTCACCTCTGACCACAACCAATCGTCGAGAAGTAGCAACGAATTTGACAGAGTAATTCTCCATGCCGTTAAGCGTGAGCAAAAAGAAACTTCGTCTTCATCTGTACATCCTGGACAGAATGACGAAGTTTCGTAATTGATATGAAGGTGAAGATATTTGCGTTAACCACCGTGACCAGACAGGAACTACGTGAGTTGCAGTGAATTGCAGTCTCCATGACGCTCTCGACTTGTCCAGTCTTGGACAATCAGTTCTCCCTATTGTTGTTCGGCGGGTTCGTCATACTTAAGAGTTGATTGTCCAGTTAACCTCTCCGGGTGATGTTGTTTTGCTGTCCGCTTATTTTGTTGGCTCAGATGCAACCACCTCTTGATTTTCCGAAAGGCAACGGCATTGGTGGCTGCATAAGAGCTTCCAAAGTCTTTGGTTCATTAGTGGATATCGCAATGCATGAACTGACTTCACTGAACGCCTTTATTTATCCTTGTTTCTGGATTGATGGTTCTTCTCTACTTGAGTGATGTAGTTGTGGGTACAATAAATGATTCCTCAGTTGTTACATACATACATTTTCTGCGCAACAGGCTCGTTAGTACCCAGGGCTTGTCTTTTTCTCACAACTATTCATGTTTGCATGTATGGGACCTCCTTTTTAATGTTGAATTCAAACGACTTAGTTGAGACCAGCTTTTCTCGTATGATTTGTTAGATCATTACGAGAGGAGGGCGTGTGTTTTGATACGGCTTAGAACCGAACCCAGACTGTCTGCGCTACAGTTCATGGCTCTAACCATCTCGCTGAGCCCTCAGTTGTTATCTCCACCAGTTTGATAGTGTCTACGCTGACTACAGAGACATGTATTTCGATGCCAATGCCTACACATAAAATTCTTATAAAATTTGTTATGACATTAAAATTTAGGATATAATCATATTCTAAAAGTGTTTTGAATTGCCTTAGTGATAACTCCATTTATTTTGATTTCTAGCGCTGACACCAACCGCGACTCATTTCTAGCTATTCAAGAGTTGGCAAAATATATTAATCGAAAGATAGTCGACCACATAGAGTGGGCCATTCAAACGAATGAATTCAGCAAAGTAGACAAAGCACCCAGTGATGGCCTTATAACATGGGAAGAATACCACACTTTCTTCCTAAAGGAGCATGGTCTAGAAGATGACGACATAAAAGATCACAGCGAAGTGAAACATCCTTCCCTCGATCGCAAAGCAAAAGAAGAAATGATGCGCGACAAAGCTCGATGGTCAGAAGCAGCACAAACCGATCTTTTCAGCCTGACACTAGATGAATACCTAGCGTTTCGTCATCCCGAATCGAGCACTGCAAATCTTCTTAGTCTGGTCGATGATATACTTCGTCAATTCGATACCGATGGAGATGATCAACTATCGATTGAAGAATTCTCTGACGTCACAATGGACGATGACGAAGACGTCTATCGTAGATCAGTCATTTCCAAGACAGTTGAGGAGCGCCGTGAAGAGTTTAAACGTATTATTGACAAAAATAATGACGCCCGTGCGGATAGGGGTGAACTTCTTAATTACGTCAATCCAAGACATCCGCGATATGCTGTTCAGGAAGCAGCCACTTTAATAAGTCTGACCGATGATAATAACGATGGCAAGCTGTCCTTACAAGAGGTAAATATAAAAAATCATTCCCTAATGTGGACATTTTTATCAAAATGCTCTTTTGCTTACAGGTAATAAACAACGCAAAGATCTTCCTTCAATCAAAAATGATTGACACTGCGAATAGTTTTCACGAAGAATTCTAGAAAACGACGCTGTCTTCAAGAATGTAATACTCTCCTGACTTTCAGCACAAATTTGATTCTCGAGTTCAATTTCAATCACCGTCCTAGGCAATATTATATCGTAAATCGGCATTTAAAGTACTTTACTTCAACTAATCGGTCAAGTGATACTAATGGATCGTAGTTTCTAAGTAGACGTAGATTTTAGTTTTTGTTATCAATGTATTTTTGTTAATATGTAATAAATAGATTTAAGTGAACACATATTAAGTGGAAAACGTGTAAATATTTTGTTTTTTCTTTTGTATGAAGAAATTTTATAAATACCTTTTGTGTCAGCACTTTCACATCTTATAATTTCCTTTTCAGAGGTTTATAACCGGAGCCATAATCGAGGATCAACCTGGCTCTGAACATCTTCCTTGCGTTGCTACAATGGTATTTATATAGAGCTTTACCATGGGAAAGCTTATTTTTATAAAAGAAGAAATCAACTCTGGCAAAAGTTCCTCCTTATCCCATATATTACTTAAATCGATGTGAGAAATCATATAGATAATGGAAAACTAGATAACCCTTGTTTGATGATACTTCCACCAGAGAAGCAAATGCGACTAGATAAGGTAAAGAAGCTTTTTCCAAATGTCGGTGATCTTTTTCTCGGATATACACTTTGTGCCTATAAAGCCGATTACCTTTGGAACGCCAGGAAATAGTTTATAAAGAAATTGATCGCATGTTAGGAACTGGCCCTCCAGGTTGGGGGTTGTGCCTTGGGCCAACTGCACACTCATGGAAAAAAGTATTTGTTACGAAGCAACCTATAGCATCGGAACGGACTGATTTAATTGTTAACGACACTAAGCGAAAAAAGGACAACGACGTTCGTATCTGCAACTGGAATGTGAGAACACAAAACAAGGGAGGTGCAAGCGAGCAACTAGCGGAAGCCCTAAACTGCTACAAAGCAGACATTATACGATGGGATGGGCCGGGCAAAAAGAGGATAAAAAATGTGACATCTTCTACGTACCGTGTGAGAAGAAATAGCGACTATTTGGATGCGGATTTGTTATAAGTGCCAGTCTTAGACAACAAGACTTATATTTCTAAGACATTAGCGAAAGCATAACAACAATCCACATCAAGGCTGAATTCGCCAACATAAGCCTTATATGTGTTCACGCCCCAGGGAAAGGAAAAGGATGACATAGCTACCGAACTACGATGATAAGATCTTGCTCGGAGATTTTAACGCAAAAGTAGGAAGAGAAAACATCTTTAGCAGTATTGTCGGAAAACATAGCCTACACGACAACACATCTGGTAACGGACTTAGGCTAATTGACTTCGCTACGGAAAAAAATGCTACTATAGCCGGTTTCCATACCACGATATCCATAAAGGGATATGGCGGTCTCCAGATTAAAGAACGGTCAATCAAATTTAACCAATTGGGACAGACAAGAGGTACGCATCTAGTATTTTGGATGTCCGAATATTTCAAGGAGGTAAGATCGACTCACCCCAATACCTTGTTGCAGTCAAGGTAAAAATGCGAATGTCCATATCGTCACAACAATCCAGAAATATTGTGAACAAATTTAATGTCGAAAGACTGTAGGAACGATGTTCGCAAGTTTTATCAAAGCCAATTATACAAGGCTCAAACAGAATCCTGTCGAAATTAACAAAAAAATATCCTAATTGAGACACAGTCGATCGTAAAGATATCGAAGAACCATTTCTGTAGACTGTTAAACGGGGACGACAAACAAAATTTGGCTGTCAGTCAGAACGAACCATTCAATATTGGCAACAACAGCGAAATCTGTCAACCACCCGACCTGGATGAAGTGAGGATATGACGGCTGGATGTGACGACCTCCACGCCGAGCTTGATTAAGCCGGCGGAGATGACTTGGTAAGTAACATCCACCAACTCGTAAGCCAAACATAAATAAATTCAAATCTATAGCGCAACAGGCTCGTTAGTACCCAGGGCCTAGCTTTTTTCTCACAACTATTCATGTGTGCGTGTGTACTTCTTTGTACGTTGGCGCGACCTTCTGTTTTATGCTGAATCCGAACGGCTAAGTTGAGATAAGCTGTTCATGACAATTGATACTACTCGGATGGTTTGTCAGATCATTACGAGAGGAGGGCCAGTGAAAAATCATTTAGGTGTTGCTACGGCTGGGAATTGAACCCAGACCTTCTGCGCGGCAGTTCAACGCACTAACCATCGCCCCACTGAAAAAAGTATGCCTAATGAATGGAACATCAGATACCCACCACCAATTCATCGATTTCAAAACCGCATACGACAGCATTTATAGAGACGAACTATACAGAGCCATGTCTAGTTTTGGTATACCGCCCAAACTCGTTCGTTAGTTTAGGATGACGATGGAGAATTCGCGCTGCTTCATCAGGGTCGGAAACGACCTCACCGACACATTCGATGCCAAAAATGTATTTAGGCAAGGCGACGCTCTGTCATGCGAGTTCTTTCAAAAATCGGTACAACTACTAGCTTACTCCGACGATATTGACATCATTGGTAGGACTCAACGTGATGTCATAGCCACGTTTGCTGGCATAGAGAGGGAAGCGGCAACATTGGAAAAGGAAATTCAACCAAGAATTGTACGAGCTGTACAGCGAAATGCCTTGGTTGAAAATCTCCGCATTGGAAGTTTAAGATGGCTGGGATATGAGAATGAATGGGCACCAATACTCCAACTCGCAGAGTCTTTGATTCCCAGCCAGACGTATGGCGCAACAGAGGAAGAACTCGCCTTAAGTGATGCGCACAAGTAGAAACCGACCTCAACCAAATTGGAGTGCGCAACTGGAGGCAGTTAGCTAAGGAGCGGGCTAACTGGAGAGGCGTGTTGGTTGAGGCCCAAGTTCATTCCGGACTGCAGTGCCACTTAAGTAAGTAAGATCGCGTTTTAGAGATTATTGTTTTTCATAAATGTTACACACCTTGGTGTTCCCCCATATTCAGAAAGCCAGGTAAAGTTCCCCTTTGGTTTGATAGCAGAGAGCTTAACAGCGTAACAAAGAAAGACGCAGATGCTTGCAAGACACGTACTTCATCACGGGGCTGAATGCATTTTTATAAATCCTGCTAGACGAATATAACAATTTGCAGTAATGCCATTTGGATTCGGTAATGCAGCCAAATGAATGCGTTGTCAAACGGACCTTGCCATTCCAGCGCGACTCAGAAAACACTTGTTTATGTATTTGGCTTATATTGTCCGTGGATTTCAAGACTCATTTTCAAGTATTGACGAACGTATTGTTCTATTTATTGCGAACTTGACACATCAACTCAAGCAAAAGTAAGTTCATTATGCGTAGAATCAAGCTCTTGGCTACATCGTAGGGCAGGGTATGTAAAAAACAAATCGTGACAAGACAGAGGCAATAATAAATGATCCAGTTCCGAGAAGGACGACGATTCAAATTAAATTATTATTTACACAGTTTTTTGATTACTGGGGGTATACGGACTCAGTGGACTCCACTTTATACATTTCCTGGTGGAAAATAACGCAGAATCTCACGGCACCCATTATATAGGAAGATAAGTGGGTGTAATCATGATACACCTAAATAGATATCTGGACTTGAGCCAAGGACCCCGTAACAATGAAAATAACACAATCCACAAAAATTGTTGGAAAAATTCTAAAAAATCAGTTGATTGGTTCTTCTGAAACATTAACTCAAGGACCAGTTTTTTTTTAATTGATGGACATAAATCACATTTTCTGAAGAAGTCTTTCCAGTGCTTAATGAATGAACGGAACGACGCATTGTAATTGCTAAGCAATAAGAAAAGTGTTTCAACTACACTTCGCAATTTTCGTACAATATATGGCCGTCATAGTGAAGGAAAAAATTGAAAAATTCAGGGAGACTAAATCCATTAGTTATCTTAGATTCATAGACACTTAGACGACTTTTACAAGTCGTTCAACAGAAAACATCGAAGCAGTTCGCGGGAGTATTGCCGACAGTCCAAAAGCTTAGTTCGCTCTCTACATCGAATTCTCACCAAAGGCTTGAAACTTCATTGTTACAAAATTAAACTGACTCAAGATATGAAGATTAATAACCATGCTGCGCGAAGAGATCGTTCAATGGTTTTTGGAACAACAACATGTGGATAACTTAGTTACAAGATATAGATTTGATCAAGCCTACCTTCGGACGTATTATGAAATATAGAGATTAATTTCTAATGCTTTACCAAACTTGGTCTTTCTTCCCCATTACAATTTACAAAAATTTAAAACCAATGTTCATCGGTATCTCTTCTTTTGTTCTCCTTAATTTTCCTAATGCCCGCGCTGTGTCCAAAAACTATAAGGGTATTGATAAACCCTTTAGCGCGTGCTTATTATAAAAACAAACAAAAAACGTGTGGTATCAACAAGACGGTGACACGTGCCATACAGCCAGCGAAACAATTCAGTTACTGCATGAGTCATTTCCTAATCGTGTAATCGGCCGTTTTCCAATGCATCCAGTAGGTCAGTATATTTCAATGTTACGATTCGAAGATTATCTTGGCTTGAGCGTTAATGTTTTTTTCACTAGATGCTGCCGAGCTATTGTAATCTACTACCTCCACATCTTGGTACAGCTCATCAAGTTCGCGTTATGTTTTCTCCTCTGTCCGCTTTCCTATACAGGACCAAAAATTCAACGAAGAATTTCTTCAGCACTCGGCTCCATAAAGTAGAACTGCTAATATTAGCAACAGTCACGGCAGTCTTCCTCGTTGGCTACCTAAGGTGTCATTCGTGGGCTTGTTGCTAACTCCGAGGTGGTCCAAGTGTGGGTGGACATTGGGATAGGTAAGGTTGGGTTGATGAGGTAGTCGGTGTGCGTCTTCCTCATCACACTCAGGTCAATATAAAGCCATTGTGATGCCCGTTGGGGGTTCCTTCATTATGCCGTTACTGTCCATTGTTGTTAGTCCCTTTCCAGCCATCCAGATGTTGTCGCAAACCTTAAAAGATTAGACAGAGGGATTTCGGATAGATCCGAGAGGTCATGCAAAAAGTATTTTCATAAGGTTCTCGTTCTTAATTGGCTGAGACCTGGACAGTGGCACAGAAAGTGAAGGGTATCCTCGTGAGTTTCTTCATCACCGCAGCCTCTACAGAGGTCATCATGTATAAGATGCATTTTCAGTTTGTGGCTTTTTGGTAGGTTGTGTCCAGTTAGATTTCCTACTAGAACAAAGACAAATTTCCAGTTTCTTCGAAGTAGCTTATAGGTTCTGACTTCGTCATACTCATTCCACATACTTTTGGAAGTTTCACAGGTGGGGAGGGAGTACCACCTATTTTTTGCAATATTCAGTACTTTCTCTCCCACCCGAGATTTAAGATCACATAGTGTTGGTTTGATGGACTAGTCTGCCTGGTCAACGCTGGAGGCAGATCCTTTTCTCGCCAATTCATCAGCAATTTCATTGCCCTGTATGCCTCTGTGTCCGGGGACCCAGTAGAGCTTAAATTATGTTGGACGCCAAGAACCTTTAGCTATTCACGACAACACTTCACAATTTCAGATTTTATTTCGACAGCAGAGATGGATTTTATTGCACCCTGACTGTCAACAAAGATGGTGATATCGCCAGTAGTTTGCCTTGGCTCCCTCTGCTACTGACAATACCTCGGCCTGGAAGACAACACTGCTGTTTATTTTGTTTGTTGATAGCACATAATTTGTCCTGTCGTCGTTAACTAGAAGACTAACGCGTTTCGCTTTTTCACCAATTGCCGTAATGCTTCTAAAACTGCACAATGAGAGCAACCATTGATATCGATATCAACTGCGTATACCGTTAGCTTTCCAGAATTGTTTAAGATAATGCTTTCCGAGCTTACAATCGCCATACGCACTATCCGTTCATCACGAAATTGAATAAATCAAATTGGGAAAATCTCTTTGTCTTAATCCGTTACATGTTTGGAAAAGTTCAGATGAATTGCTTCTAAACTAAAGGCGCACAGAATGCGTATCTGTAGCTGGTATCTGGTTTCGCTGTCAAAACAGAGAGATAATTCTTGCATGAAGTTGCAAGCTTCAGATTCACGAAGATACACATTGTGTAAGAACTTACTGGTTGCCTTGTTTTTAACTTCTGATTTAGATTTAAGCTTCAGCTACAGATACCTCCATTCTGGGAGCCTCGACTTCGAACTTGTTGGTCTATTCCAGGATTTGTCTTAGTGTGAAGGTTTGGTCTATGGTTGATCCGCCGGGTCGGATCGGAAGCCACGGTGGTGGGTATGTGTTGCAGAAGACGTTTGGAAAGGGTCTTAAATCCGATATTTAGTCATGGGAATGCTTTTCTTGTAGATGGAACATTTGCTCCATCCAGAATTTTTTCGAGGTTTGTTGCATGATAACACCTCTGTATTCGAATAGTTCTTTTTGTTCAGTTTTCATTTAGCGGGTGGTCGCGGTGTAGCCAAAATCCCAGCCAAAATCATTTTACTTTTATTCAAAAGAAATAAAAAATGTCGAACACAAGAAACAGTGACTCCCCGAAGTTAGTTCGAACACCACCCATGGAGTAAGTCTCCACTACATCCAAAATCTTTCCTATCACTCTCTTTCTTCCCTTTCCTAATCCTCGAACTGGGGTCACGCACACGATATCGCTTTACATGTAAATGTTTGAAATTGTATTTCCTCTCCATCACGAATTCTACATACATAATACCTTTTAAAGCAACCCACCTTTAGGCTTATATCCTGTATCAATAAGGAATAAGATAAGCAAATAAAAACATTTAACAACTACGATGTTAAATACAAATGCAAACCAAACCACATCTGAATGAATGGACCATTGCACACACATTTTACACAATACCAGAATTACCCATTCCCCCAGGACCTCAGTATCGAGCTAGCTATTGTTGAAAAAGATAATACCGCATTGCTTTTGACATTGAAATACCTACTCCTTTCAACGTGACCTTTAAAGACATAATAACGTAGCTTAGACTTACGTCTACCAATTTCATAGAAATATCTGTTATATGGGGATAAGATGCAAAAAGGTAGACGAAGAAACCAGGAAAAGGATATTCTTTGTATCAAGCTGTTATAGCACGCCAAAATGCACAATTGTTATGTCCCTTGCGGCATTTCATTCGAAAAAGCCTGTACCCACCCCCGGATCCGTTCTCATGTACGTAGGTTGTATAGAGTTGATTGTAACTAACATCAAACAAGTGCTGTGTGCTCGGAATCGGCATTATACAATTTGTTGAAGAGTGAGTGTGCAACTATCGTAGAAGTTTCTATCTTCCCTACTGCCTGCATTCGCATGTAGAACGATTAGGTTTATAAGTAAACGCTCTAATAGTTGTTTTCTTGCATTCGTTTGCAAATAGTTGCCGGGGAATGGTCTCGGTCGCAAAAGATATTTCAAACGGTTTAGATATTTTACCGATTCGCGATACCTACGCGGTGTTTATAGTTTTTTGCTAAATTTTGTTTTTATTCTTAAAGTGCGTGCTGACTAAGGATGGAAACGAATATTATTTGGTTTCGGCATGGGCTTAGGATACACGACAATCCGGCGTTATTAGAGGCAATCGCTGATAGACGTAATGGCTGCAGATTGTTACCTATATTTATATTTGATGGCGAAAGTGCAGGTAAATGCTAAATTGAAATCACACAACGGAGGGCCGAGGGGAATGAAAGTGTACGATAATTGTTGCAATCTATACATGATTACATTGTTTCTAGATAGATACAAAGCTGATTTGTAGAACGAGTAGGTTTGTTGATTGTGTTCTCTTGTTCGCATCGATGCTGTAATGAGTTAATTTAATTTGATAGTAACTTCGATTGTACTTCGCGATTGCACGAAGATTGAAATACATAGTTTTAAACACATTTTACAATTTTTGAATTTGGTTTCTAATGCATATAGCTGCAAATTTCAAGTGTTTTTTTTTAATTTTACTGTTGCGCTATACTTTATCAGAAGCGCTCAATACTTGTTAACTTAAACTTAAAGGGCACCTAACCCATTGGGAATGTTTGCCAGAGATTTGTCCTCTCCGATTCGGAGCAATAAGATCACTTAATGATTACCTACACCAGTCGCTGTTTGTGCTCACTATAACACGGTCCGTAGTAGATGTCACAGTTTTTCATCTTCTTTTTGTTCGGCCCACCCCATCGTATTGTTGTTGTTCGCTTGCACCTCTCCTGTTTAATGTTAACACATTCTCGGTGCGCATACGAACGTCGTTGTCCTTTTTTCGTTTAGAAATCAGTCCTTTCCGACGCTATTGGCTGCTTCGTAGCATATAGTTTTTTCCATCAGTGGGTAATCAACCCAAAGCACAACTAACAACCTGGATGACAAGTTCCAATTTATTAGATACCTCGAGGATACGGTGCCATCAGTATCCTATTATTATATTTAAGTGGCGCTACAGTCCGGAATAAACCTGGGCCTCAACCAACATGCACCTACAATTAGCCCGGTCCTTAGCTAACTGCCTCCAGTTGCGCACTCCAAGTTGGTTGAGGTCGTTTTCTACTTGTGCGCTCCACTTAAGTCGAGGTCTTCCTCTACCTCGTCCGACGTCTGCCTGGGAATCGAAGACTCTGCGAGCCGAAGTATTAGTGTCCATTCGTTCTATATACCCTAGCCATCTTGAACCAATGCGGAGTTTTTTTTTTAGGACCGAAGATTTTTCGAAGAATTTTCTTCTCAAATCGACCAAGAATTTCTTAATCCGCTTTTGAGACGGTCCATGCTTTAGCGCCGTAGAGCAGGAATGGGATGATTAGGGTCTTATATAGGATCTCCTTAGTAGTTCGAGTGAGGGCTTTACTACTGAATTGTCTTCTTCGCCCGAAGAAACAGCGGTTGGCAAGAATTATTATCCGTTTAATTTCTGACGAGTTGTTGTTGTCAGAGTTAATAACGGAGCCGAGATAGACAATGTCCCGTACTACCTCAAAGTTATATATTTCAATGGTGACGTTTTGTATAATTCGTTGATGTTGTGTGTCCTTTCGTGTTGACAGCAATACTTCGTCTTGCCCTCGTTTACTGCAAGACCCATTTTTGCCGCTTCCTTCTCTATACTAGCAAACGAGGCTTTTACATCACGTTGAGTCCTACCAATGATGTCAATATCGTCGGCGTATGCTAGTAGTTGTACCGATTTTTGGAAAATTGTGCCTCTGGTGTTGGCTCGGTAGTTTTGCATAATCCTCTCAAGAATTAAATTGAAGAAGTCACATGACAGCGCATCGAATGCCTAAATCCTTTTCTGGTATCGAACATGTTGGTGAGGTCGTTTCCGACCTTGATGGAGCAGAGAGAATTCTCCATCGTCATCCTACACAAACGTACGAGTTTGAGCGGTATACTATAACTAGACCTGGCTCTGTATAAATGCTGTCGTATGCGGCTTTGAAATCGATGAATAGGTTTTGGGTATCGATTTGGACTTCTTGGATTTTTTCCAGGATTTGCCGAAGTGTGAAAATTTGATTGGTAGTGGACTTTCCTGGCCTAAAACCACACTGATAAGGGCCGACCAAGTTTTTGGTAAACGGTTTCAGGCGTTCACATATTACGGCAGATAGGATCTTGTAGGCGATGTTGAGGAGACTTATGCCTCTGTAGTTGGACGATGCCGAGGTTCCACTCTTCATACATACTTTCATCCGACCAGATTTTGCTCATGAGTTGGTGGATGTTACTTACCAAGTCATCTCCGTTGCCTTTATAAAGCTGAGCAGGAAGGCCATCATTTCCAGCAGCCTTATGAAGCTTTAGATGAAGCTTAGATATTGCTATCTTCATTTGACTCAGGTCGGGTGGTTGGCAGTTTCGCTTATATAGCCAATACTAATGGTCCGTTCTGCCTGAAAGCGGAATGTTGTATGCGGTATGTCCGCTTATGGATGTCGAGGTGAGGAAACCGTGTGCTGGCTAAAGTGACATATCGTTTCGTAGCGAAGTCAATTAGCCTAAGTTCGTTATCAAACGTGTTGTCGTGTAGGCTATGTATTCCGACAATACTGCTGAAGATGTCTTCCCTTCCTACATTTGCGTTAAAATATCCCAGCACGATCCTAACATCGTACTTCGGGAGTCGTTCATAGGTTTTTGTCAAGGAGATCGTAGAAGCAATCCTTATCAATCCTCCGTTGGGGCGTAAGACACGTCCGTTAGCGGATTTTCTGAATACACGTGCGGTGATTTCATATCGATCACTTGATGTTTGGCAAGGTAGCAGCTGTTGAACAAATTCTATCCACTTTGGATTGCACGTGAAGGTGATGAACAGGTCTGGACGGCCGTAATGACGTGAGCATATTTTCCTATATGACGTGGGCTACCAACGAACGTCGCCGGTAAAATGGTCAATCGACCAATACCAGCTGCATTTCCTTCGGTGCAAATTGCAACGCGTTAATAAATGAATTCCTCCATACGGCAATTGGTTTGATTCAAACTAATAAAAAGGAGGCACTCCGCTTCTATTTTGGCATACATATCGACGCAAAATTGCTGAAACAATCGGCAAAATCGAAGCGAATAGTTATCGACATTTTGGCTAATCATCAAACGATAGTCGTAAAAATTCATTGCGCTGACCTTCTTGGTGGGTTCTTCAACTCAAAAAATATCAGTAACATTAGTGTCATATTGAAATGAAAATTATTATGATATCGATCGTCTCCTGACCAAAACATCAGTGGGTATGGCAATGCATCTTATGAACTATGTGTTTCGGAAATTCGTTGCAATTGACCAGACTCCCGACGTGTCGTATGATATCAGATTTTTGCCAACAATCACAACAGTAACCTCATCTATTGTTGGAGCTTTATAGTGGGGTTCGTGCATTCCGGCAGACTGCTTGTCCGTATTATCACGACTTCATAGTCATTACTTGACATGCGATCCAGCGCTGTTTTGAATAACCGAACCAATGGGTGATGTTCATGAAGGAGCTGCTGCAGATCTCGAAGAATTTCTCTTCTTATTGCTGCATTGGTTGTTTGGCGTTGATTAAGTGGATTTTCCACATTTCCCATGAAGTAGATTTGGAGGAAATTATGTTGTACGTCTTCAAGCGGTAGCAATGATCGAATTCGATGTTGAATTTGCCCATGGATCTGCAGAATCGATGGCGAAATCAGGCGTTTTTTCAACCTCCATTGAGCCAATTTGAACGGAAGGATGTGAGCTGTAGTCAATGAGTAGATAATGAGTTCATGTATGTTTCAGACCAAGTCATTTTCAAAGTCTTTGTGTAGCATGATTACGTGCATATTGCATAATCGTATATCATTGTTCGCCGCTGATCCGGCCGAATGTGGTATTTGAAGGATCAAAGATCCAATAACCCTCACTTAAAACCTGTAACTTTTGAAGTGTTAAAGAATTTATTTTGACCGCACAACCCCTAATCTGGAGGGCCAGGTTAATGTTGATATTCGTAGGTAGGTTAGGTTAGGTTAGGTTGTAGTGGCTGCACAAGATGCGCGTTCACAATTAGACCATAAAGGTCCGTTGTGGTACCACCTGGATCTGTCGACTTTTATATATTCGTTCTAATAATTGAACCGTTCAGAGCTAACTTTGTAGCGTAGGAGGTTTCTGTAATTGATGGAAACCAGCTCACCTAGATTGTCGAAGGAGTACTCTCCGAGATGAAGTTTCCTTTTTACTGAGAGAGCAGGACAAGAGCATTCCTCCTGTTCTTCGTTCAGCAATGACTTCTGCAGAAGGAATGGTTGTCCTGAAGTTATGCTCAAAACTGAGTTGGGTAATGGTGTGGTCGGTGTTTTTTGTAATGTTAAGGTGATTCAAAATCTTTTTGTGTTCACCCTGATTGGGTGTCCATTGTGACGAGACTTTCAGTCTCACAGCTGCACAAGCTGCGGTCTGTTTGCGTAGATATCAAGGGGCACTAGATGTAGCATTGCATCTAGGTATGTCTTCCGGCATCAGTTTACACTTCCAGTACTAGTATGTAAGGTCAGGCGATGTAAGATTATCACTTGATCTAACCAAACTGGAAATATAAACTTCTAAATAAGGAACAGGCGCAATAGTGATGGGTAACCTTTGTCTTAATATACATTTTATATATCTATATATGCATGTAAAACCAATCTTAATACCTAATATATCTGTGAATTCTCTCTTTAGGCACAAAGTGTGTTGGTTACAATAGAATGCAGTTCCTCCTAGAAGCTCTGTCCGATATTGATAAAGAATTTCGAGCACATGGTGGTCAACTATATGTCCTAAGCGGTAGCCCAACAAACGTCTTTCGGTCTCTTCATGAACGATTGCGAATAGGAAAAATCTGTTTTGAACAGGACTGCGAACCCATTTGGAATAGACGTGATAATGCTGTCAAAGAGCTCTGCGCTCAATTGGGTATTTTAAGCGTGGAAAAGGTGTCACACACCCTATGGGATCCAAAAATAGTTATTGACACTAATGGTGGAATAGCGCCATTGACCTATCAAATGTTTCTGGTAAATTCGTATATAGAGATTCAATTAATTAATAATTTTATTCTAATTTTTAGCATACTGTCGAAGTTATTGGACTACCGCCAAGACCGAAGCCGAAGCCTGATTGGACTAATGTTAACTTTGAAAAATTATCGGACCAACTACTAACTGAGTTGAATGTCTTCAAGGAGGCGTGTTAATTTGTTTTCTTTGTTTTTATTATTTAGATTAGCTATTGTTCTGTCCTAATGCTTTTCTTTTAGGTTCCTTCACCCGAGGATTTCGATATTTTTCCCGAAAGCTTCGGCTATGTTGCTAGCGTTCTTTGGAAGGGTGGCGAATCTCAGGCCTTGTGTCATCTCGAAAAACGATTGGAAGTCGAGGAAAATGCCTTCAAGCAAGGTTATTATTTACCAAATCAAGCTAATCCAAATATTCTTGAATCACCGAAATCTATGAGTGCTCACTTGAGATTCGGCTGTTTATCTGTCAGACGATTCTATTGGGATGTTCACGATCTCTTCGAGAAAGTTCAGCAAATCTATGGATACGGCTTGTCTGGTGGAGCTCACATAACCGGTCAACTTATCTGGCGTGAATACTTTTACACCATGTCAGTGAATAATCCAAATTATGACCGAATGGAGGGGAACGAGATATGCTTGACCATACCCTGGGCAAAACCTTGTCAAGAGCAGTTGACCAGATGGAAAATTGGTCAAACTGGTTTTCCATTGATCGATGCTGCAATGAGACAGTTGCTAGCTGAAGGTTGGGTACATCATTGTTTGCGTAATATGGTCGCTACTTTTCTTACTCGTGGTGGCCTTTGGCAATGCTGGGAACAAGGACTTCAGCACTTTTTGAAGTATCTCCTGGATGCTGATTGGTCGGTGTGTGCTGGAAATTGGATGTGGGTTTCGTCGTCAGCATTTGAGAAGCTATTGGACTCGTCAATTTGCACCTGTCCGGTTGCCCTGGGAAAGCGTTTGGATCCAAACGGGGTCTACATAAAGCAGTATGTTCCGGAGTTGCAAAGCATTCCAAAGGAGTACATGTAAGTTGGCGAGAGAATGTGGTGATATAAGAAGTTTTATATGTGATAAATGGTTATTTGAAGATTTTGGCAGTAAGAAATAATAGGCTAGGGAGAGCTATTGTTGGCATCATGTGCCATCAGAAAAAATACTACTATTTTTTTTTTCCAGTATTCTAGACCAAGCGTTCTGGCATCCGCGATGGCTTGGTCTTTGAAACGGAGGTTCGGTCTTCCTTACCTTCTCGAACCGGGGGGCTGGGATCCAATGCGGTCGACATGATTCGGCTTTTTGGACTATTATGGACGGTGCATGCAGCTGAATCAGTTTTGCCGGCATTCCGAATTTGGCCATCGCCATATAAAGCTTCTGATGATGTATTTTATCATATGCGGCATCGAAGTCGATGAATAGGTGATGAGTTTCGACTTTAAATTCGTTGGTCCTTTCTAGGTTTTGCCTCGGTGTGAAAATTTGGTCTATAGTCGATCTGACGGGCCGGAAGCCACACTGGTAGGTACGTGTCGATTAATGTGTTGCAGAAAGGTTTTAGACGTTCACACAGTACATTGGATAGAATCTTGTATGCGACATTTAGCAAGGATCGCCTTTTTTGTAGATGGTGCATATGGAGCTTGTAGCCCAGTCGACGGGCATGTTTCCTTCACCCATACTTGGTTGATGATTAGGCGCTTATTCCCTACCAAAACATCACCACCGTATTCGAAAACCTCCCCTGGTAAGCCATCAGAGCCTGTAGCCTTGTTGTTCTTAAGTTTTGTTGTTTTTTTTTTAATGCTAGGCCAACTTCTTCTATAATAGGTGGTGGAACTAGTTCTTCATTGACTGGACGTGGGTTCTCTTCTTGTCCTATCATTATTCTATATGTTGCCCATTAAGCAGCTGCTGCAAATGCTGCTTAAACACATCTTTCTTGTGTGCAACGTCGAATTTCTTCTTCTGGGCAGTTCGCAGCTTCTTCTCGTTGGACAGTCGAGTTCTGAATTTTGCAGCGACAAAAAATGGTCGGAGTCAACATTTGACCCTCGGAATGTGTGCACTTCGACCGTCTGGAGAGCGCCAGGTTGGTGTGTGGATCCTTAGCCTTAGGAACCTAGAGCTACTTATCACCGTTTTACGAGCTGCTGCAAAATCGATTAGTCGTTAGCCGTTGTCGGTTCGTGGATTCTGTGCTTACCAACTAAACCGCCAAAGATGTTTTCCTTTCCGACATTAGCATTGAAATCCCTGAGTACGACTTATACATCACACTCCGGACAGGCTCCATCCAGGAGGTCATGAAACTCCTCCTCGATCGGATCTTCAGGGGCGTGTGCACATATTAGACTTATGTTTTGCGGATCACAGAAAGGCGATCACTTATCGGCTTCAAGTCAATGACTATTGTCCTAAGCCGATTTCCCATACATACAATCTTTTGTTGCAGCTGTAATAAATGTCGCAATTTTTTCTCTTCAATTTACCTGATTCTATCCATCGTATCTCCTGGATTGCGGCTATATCTGCATTGTACCGCATGAGGACAGATTAAAGCTTTTGAGTAGTCGGGAAGTAACCCCGACGGAACAGCATACAACCTGGAGGACCAGATCCTTGTTTTGACCATTGCACAGCGGCCGGAAATACTGATTTCAGTACCCCATATTGTGATATAAGCGCTTTCGTTGACCCACTGAGGACGCCTCCGCCACCAACTGTTTTCCTGGTGTTCAAATATGTCAAAGCAACTCCATAGGGATTACACTTTCCAGTTCAATCTGGAGCTGTAGGCACTGTAGGAATTCCCATCTAGGGAATTCCTCCGCTGTCGCTTGAGAGTGAGTATTTTAGTGAAAGGAACTGATAGTAGCGTATCTTTCTATACGCAGTTCATTTTTGGATCTTGGGAAATACCAACGGTCGTTTCTTATTTACCCTTTGAATTTTTGAGTTCCTGTTGGGAAAATATACATCTGTTCACAGGTAGTAAACGGTTTTGGGTTCAAAACTTCTATCAGGTATAACGAGTGAAAATCGATTTCAAAATGTATGCACTAAATCCAACATAAGCTATGATCAACCGAAATCAAACAAAATAAACACCATCAGCACTTGTATCCTATTTATAAGTAACCACATCGAATAACCACATTTTATTATATTGATCTGGAATTTTGCACGCAAATAAATTTAAAATTTGTTTTCTTCTCAGACATGAACCATGGAGAACTCCACAACATATGCAGGAACAAGTTGAGTGTATTATTGGAATTCATTATCCTACTCGTATAATAGACTTAAGTGCAGCTTCGAAGCAGAATAACATTGCCATGAAAGCTTTACGAAATGCACTCACTGCTAATGGAGCCCCCAACGAAGGACCTCCGCATTGCAGACCATCCAATGAGGAAGAAGTCCGACACTTTTTCTGGCTCGACTAATTCCAAAACTGAAATATTTTGCTTCTAAAAAAACGTTCTGTATTGAAATTAAATAAAATCTAGATGTGAATTTAAGAGTAATAACAATGTTTGTTTTAATTTATTTTTAATCACTATAATTTGTCAACATATCATTTTGTTTTTAATTTTTTTGTTGTTTTATAAAATTTATACACTTTTTTAGTTTAAAACTTAATTATAATGGAACTTGTCAATAAAATTCAATTCATTTCGAATATTGCATTTTCTTTTATTAAAAATTAAAATAAAAAAAAAATATATGTATTACATAAAGCAATGTTATTACAAATATGAATTTTTAATATTCAATATAAAAAAAATTAAAAGATGCTGACGGTGAAAATGTACTAATTCCTTTTGTTTAAGGTTTTTTTTTACGTAGTCAACTGTAACTGGTGGACGTTTCTATATTTTTTTCAATTTAAATCAATGTTTTCCTATTTAAGCTGTGCGGTCATTAAGCTACGAATGGTTTGCGTTTAGAGGAGCTTGAGACGTCGCGACGGTAAAAAAAAAACGGGTACAGGAGGCAAGAAAAAAAGAAAGACGGAAAACAAACAGTAGTGTCCGATAAATTCATTTTTTATTAATCAACTGCTAAACTACGACCGCTTAAGAACGGCACCTCCTTGTCAGGAATACAAAGCTAAGGGATTGATGTACCTAATAGTCACCCATATGCTTGGAAATGCTAGAAGATTTTCTGTAGTGTAGGTACAAATGTACTTTTGACAAAATTAAATGTTGAATTTCGTTACAAGCAATATATAACAAGAGCAAAAGCATATGAGTTTATTTTTTTGGTTTGGATATAAGGATATAATAGGCATTGAGCGCAGGAGTGGCGTAACCCTCGTTTTCTCAATTTTGAGTTTATTTCACCATAATGATGAATAAAAATGTTTTATTCAAGCACAAGTGTCACTAATGGTGTTATACTTTTCGTTTTTAAGTTATTATTTAAAAAAAAAATCAAATAGAACGGATTTTATTGTTTGTAAATTTTTTCAACAACAATATTTTTTTTTATAATTTGCACGCACTCAAGGAGTTATGAATACCCTTATATATTTAACCACAGTATGATCGTTTGAGAGAGTGATAGGAAAGATGTTGGATGTAGTGGAGACTTACTCCATGGGTGGTGTCGGAACTAACTTCGGGGAGTCACGGTTTCTTGTGCTCGTTTAATTGGAAGAAGTTTCAAGATGGTAAATACTTTTAGGTATATCAACCGACCTTTTTTTTATTTCTTTTGAATGTAAGTTTAATGCATTTTGGCTGGGGTTGAACGCGCAAACTTCTACTCAACTGGCGAACACATTACCACTACACCGCGGCCACCCACAATATCTCAATTGTTGCAGTTTAGGCCTGGGGTTACGCCACTACTTGTTCAGTTTATGGGTCAAAAAGTCAATGAAAATATTGTTATTGCAGAATTTATTTGAATTCACTTGTTGTAGTTTTCCATCATGTGAATATATGACGCTACATGTCGCTGTAGAAATGAATCTCTTGGCACAAGATGTCGCTCTTTTTTTAGCATGGTACTATGTCTGCTTTTACACGTTGACTCTTGAGTCATAACTTTTTTTGAAGTTCTCTTTTGTTATTTTCTTTCCTGAGTCTCGCGCTTTTACACCTGCGACGACTTTTTGTCTTAACTCTGCAAGCAAGGAAAATATATGAAGCAACATAACGATAAAAAGAAGGAAGAAAAAAGAAATCGTCAATACTCACAGGGCAAAATATTTCCCTCTCAACTTTTCGAACTTTCTTTCTCTTTTTCACGCATGTCACCAGTCAACGTGTAAAAGCAGACTACGGAATATTAATCTTGACGGCAACATGTGTTTCTTTGCTAATCCGCAGTAAAACAACGGCGCCTATGCTGTTTTGGAACATATTTTCTCACAGAAGCTTATGAAAATGACATTTCACTAGCAGTCCATATAAAATAAGTCATTGAGCAGAGAATCGATCAAACACTTAAGGTAATGATACGGAGTGAGAATATATATCGTGATATCGTGATATCTACAATGCTGAGGAAACTATGAACTGTTGTATGGGCACCTACTTCATAGTAAGAGAGTTTGCTCATCCGAAGAAGATGTTCTCCTAATAGCGCCCACACATTACACATGCATGCATGCGCAGTATAGTGATTTCGCATGCAAACTGAAAGTGTATGGCATGAGTGATTTCAGAAAGTTTTGATATTTTCTTGTTTGCGCATGCATGTATGTGTAGTGTGTGTTTGAAATTGCGTGGTTACTGTCAATAAATCCAGCAGAGAGTAAATTTTGCATGAATTGTGTGTGGACGAAGGGGGATTGCGCATGCATGTGTGGTGTATTGACACTATAAGATAAGAAATGCTTGATAGGAAAGTTTAGCCTTATTGGCCTGATGCAATGGCCAGCCCTTTGCCAATCGTATTCAATAGAATAATAATTATGCACAATGCCACCAAAATCGATGAGAATGGAAGCTGAGGTTAGTTAGACTTTTGCAAATTTTACAGTAATACAAATCAGTGTGAAACAAAATTATCGATAATCCAAAGAACTGTCAAAACTACCGTTAGTGGACCATAATGTATTTTGTTTAGTATTTATTTCATTTAATGTATGCTTAAACAGTAAGAATTTACTTCTTATGAATTAGTATTGAGCTAATAATAATGATAACATGATTACAAAACAAAGAGAAAAAAGCAGCTTAACAGTTGTTTCGTTATTAATGAATTTAATTAACAAAAAAAAAAATAGGCATATATTAAATTAAATGAAAATAAATTTGTTAAAATTAAAAACACCTTAAGGCCGTGTGTCAATTCGGTTAAGAGAGGGTTCAATTTTATCCACTGTTGAATAAAAACTAAAATCATAATTATGATTATGTTTGAAAATAGATTTGTAGCCTTCTACGAAACTGTGCTTCACCCCTAACTCTCCTTAGGTGCCTTGGTAGGGAATTCCACAGTCGGATAGCGTTGAAAAAAAACTGTCCCTCTGAAGTGAGTCAGGACTTAATTGTAGGGATCTATTATAGGAACCAAACTGTATCCCATTGTACAAGCTACAAGGTATTTGAGCTGGATAATAATAATGAGTAGTAGAAGTGTACGAAAACGCATGAGGTGGTCAAGAGATGTGTTATAGATTTGCACAAAGAAGGTTGATATATCGTATAGGGGCTAGTAGTGTTTTAGTTAAAAACAAACAAGTTTTCAGAGGATTATAATGTTAGGAGCATCATAGCATACGGACTACACCATAAACCTTACCGACGGCGGCGTTGATGAGCATATTCCTGGCAGAGTATTGTTGAACAGCATACCAAAATTTATTGCCTTTGATACATAGGCTATATGTAAACTATTTAAGTAAAGGAGGAGGAAGTATGGTTTATGGCTTTTTTGCTAATGACAAGGCATTTCAATTTCGATGGATTTAGGACAAGACCATTAGATGCAGGCCAGCGCGTGATTTCTTCTAGATCTTTGATAATTTTGAGAGCACAGTTTTCGATAAGTCCCAGTGCACAGCTTTTGTAGAGTTGCACATCATCTGCATACATTTGAATTGAGGATCATGTAATATTATTGGGAAGTTCATTTATATATAAAGAGAAAAGAATGGGTCCTAAAATCGAGCCCTGAGGGACTTCTCTAGTAGTGGGAAGAAAATTTGAAATTGTGTTGCAAATAGAGACTGCTTGTTTTTTATCCCGAAGATAGGACGACAACAAACGCACTGCCGAAGATGAGAAGCTGTAATATACGGAGATTCTGCGATATAAATAAGCATGGTCCACCGTATCGAATGCTTTGGAAAGTCATGAAGTACTAGGAACGTAACATCATCTAAGGCAAGCTAGATATCTTCAAAAATGTTTAAAATGGCGGTGATGCAACTGTGCTTTGGCGGAGCCTAGACTGATTGGGGGAAAGGATATTATGTTCAGCCGATGGACCGTAGACATTCATCTGCGGAACGTAACTGAACCAACAATATCAGTAATATAATATAAAAAACGATAAAGAAAAAGCAGACGTTTTTGTTGCACATCTTGAGGAGACATTTAAACCATTTGATGGTCCAGAAAACATTAATTTATTCGAGACTACAACCGATAGTAAACTAGTATGATATGCAAGTATTGCCGAGTTTAAACGGGAATACAGAAATTAAGGCCTAAAAAGTCCCGGGTTATGACCTAGTTACAGGAGAACTTCTTAAAATGTTGCCCGCAAAAACATTTACTAAACTCCTCTACATTTCTCAAATCAGGAAAATCATCGAATGAAATAATATCTTACAGACCTGTTTCACTTCTTCCCATAATTTCAAAAGTTTTTGAAAGGATATTACTCAGTCGCTTACACCCCATTATTGATCAGTAACGCCTTTTACCTGACCATCAATTTGGGTTTAGAAGTAAACATTCGACTTTGGACCAAGTTCATCGAATTACTGATGTAATTGAGAAAGCTTTCGAAGAAAAGAAAATTCGTTCAGCATTATTTCTTGACGTGTCGCAAGCTTTTGACAAAGTTTGACATAGATGCCTTCAATTAAAAGCTAAGACAAGTTCTGCCTGAAAATTATATGAAATCCTCGTGTCGTATCTTGAGCATAGATTCTTTCGTGTGAAATTTGAAAACGAATATTCGGATTTCAAAGAAATATTGGCAGGAGTACCCCAAGGAAGCGTCCTTGGACCACTCTAACAATAGTTGCCACTTTTACTGACGATACAGCTATAATAGCTAGCATTAACGAGGTTAATGAATGCGGATTGCACTCAACGAGAGCAAATCGATTCATGTAGATTTTTCGTATAAACGGACAAATAATTTGCCTGTATATCTCAATACGGTTCGAGTCCCTTTTGCAAATGAAGCGAAATATCTCGGAATGACACTCGATGCAAAATTAAAATGGAAAAAAGAAATGCGAAGAACTTAAAAATAAATACAGAGAACTGTAATAGTTATCCGGAAAATATTCGAAGCTCAATTTTGATAACAAGCTGCTATTATACAAGCAAGTGCTAAAGCCGGTCTGGACATATGGTATACAACTATGGGGTTGTACCAGTGAAACGAATTTAAATATTTAACAATCTTTTGAAAACAAAACGTTAAGATCATTCTTCAATGCGCCGTGGTATATAAGGAATGAAGATCTTCCCGCGGTTAAAGATGAAACGAAAATTTTTTCACGCAAACATTAAAAACATTTATTGCGACACGTTAACACAACGGTCCTCCAAATTCTTGACGAAACAAATTTATTGCGGCGTCTTCAAAGAATTAAGCCCTTAGATATAGCCCGATAATAACAACCCGCGCTATAAATTGCGGAAAGCAGGAACTCTCACAGGAAAGTTACCTGCCAAACATTCATTACTCGTGATAAAAAAACTTGCTAGATAAGTCGCATACTTAGTTGCAATACAAATACAAAAAGGGAGTTGATTTAGTTAGGGTTAAAGTCCCACACTACTTTGGGCACGTGATCATCGTGTCTTTTGAAATTTCAACCAGCCCACCGAAAAAAAGGAATATAGAGGAGTTTGGCAGGGTACTTCTTTGCTAAATTTAATTTCAGCACCTATAAATTTGTGTATGGGAGATGAAATTGTACCTGGCTCTAAGAAATAACTCCACCGTGCCGCTGCAAAAAAATGTAAGAAAACAAAAACAAAATAAATAATTTCAATCTTATAATTTTTAAAATAACACTATATTAATGTTTGTTACTTTGTTTAGTCATTTAAGTTAATAATAACTTGTTTTTTTTTTTACAAAATTAAGGAATTGAATGGAGAATTAAGAAGTACAAATGTTTTTTTTATGATACTTTTTTTTGTTATACATTTATATATCTAGAAATTCTTTAATATTACATATATAAAATGTTAAAGAACACGTGTGTATTTATGTCTGTAAGTGTTGTTATTCCATGAATTTGTATTTTAAGAAGAGCTAGAAAAAACAGGAAGAAATTAATTCATAACAGCAAGTAATGTACTCCTATGTATACACTTATATATCCAGCTTTAAAAATATGTAATTTATTTAATTTAAATCCTTATTTTTTTAAACTTTCGTTTCAACTACCTTTGTTTTTTTAATAGCTATAAATTATTGAAATTATATGTATAAATATTATATCATATCTTACAAGTGACCAGCGCGAAAATAAAAATATATTCATTTTTCTTAAAATTAATACCAGTTTTTTTTTAATTTGTATATAAGATTTTTTTATTTAATTTAAGAAGAAAGTTTATGTAAATATATATATGTATATACTTTTGCAGCTAAAAATGTCATTTCGATTTTTTTTTTGTTTTTTTTTTCTGGCGATTGACGTTCGATTAGTAAATTTGAATTAAAATAGTGGATGCTATTTTAAGTTTTAAGAGTGGTGGTGTATTGGACGTTCGAAAATCTTTTTCGAAATACATAGATTATTATATTGGACAAGGCAAAAAAGAGTTTTTTTTAAAGGAATTTTCGTGTAGTAATTTTAATAAGAGTCACTTGAAGGAATACATTTAGCCACTAACCTCTGGTTTAATAAATAAATGCATTCGTGCAAGTGACAAAGAGTTATTTTACCTTATTTTCTAGATAAATCCAAACCTCAGGTCCATTAAAAGGTTTTTTTTAGCATGTTTGTACTAGCAAGAGTTGCATATGTATACTCTACAGCTAAAGTTTTTAAGGTCACTAATGGTCTTCTGCAGGGAACAGTAACTGTCCACAGCTTTTTAATATACACATTTCTGATGTACAGTCAAAAACGCTTACAACGACATCGGTTATAACGACGTATCGGTTGTAAACACCAAATTCTCTGGTCCCGACGGAGCTCCATAGCAACGCCATTGATAAAAATCGTTTACAACGACATCTCTTACCACGACATATCGGTAATAACGACTGATTTTTAACTTTTTCTGACATATATTGGTTACAACGACTAAGTTCGAATCAGCATTGTTTTCCAATATAGATTGCAGATGCCATGTATCTGTTTACACACATTTCGGATATGTTGCTTACCGTTTGTTTTGCGTTTATTACTGTTTTAATTTGGGTTTAACAACAGTAGGCGGGGAAATTACTTAGTGCAATTTTTTCTGTGTGACGTGACGAGTGGCCTTAGAAATATAATTGTATTCATTTCGCATAAAGCTGTTTTGGAAAATGAGTCAGAAACGAAAAATCTTTACTATTGAAGAGATAGCTGGTATTATATTTTTAATGGTAGCTGGAGGGCAAAATAAAGACCATGCCAAAGAATATTCCGAATCACACTCCACTATATCCACAAATTTAAAGGATAAGGAAAAAATAAAAAAAAAACAATTTGAGAAAGCAAAACTGAATGTAAAAAAAGTAAAGAATTCATTGCACACTGACGTTGAAAATGCTCAGCTAATATGGTTCAAACTTCAAAGCACAGAACCATATTAGTTGAGTATTTTTAAAATTGATGAAACCGGTCTATTTTTTAAAATGACACCAACCAATACGCTAACATTTAAACCCAAAATGTTTTAAGAATGTGAAAAAGCTTTCAGTAGAATATGAGAACAATAAGAAAGCCTGGATGATATCATCAATTTTTTAAAAAATATTTACGAAACTGGGACCGACGTCTAAAAAAAGAAAGTAAGAAGACCTTATTACTCGTGGATAATTGTCCTGCACATCCAGCAGTGGAGGGCTTGAATTCATACCACCAAACACTACTTCGGTGCCAAACAATGGACCAACGAATAATAAGGTCCCTAAAAGCCCACTACAGAAAGCTCCAAGTGCCAGAGCTTATTAAACTATTGAACATAGACGCGACATAAATTTACTGGAAGTGATTTTACTCATTCCAAAGGCTTGGGAAAGGGTCACTAGTTCAAAAATTGCAAACTGTTTTATACATTCGGGATTGAAAAATGCTCAAACAAGAGAAAATTTTGAGGAAGAAGATAAATGGCCCTTGAATCAGAGGATTGAAAAATGCTCAAACAAGAGAAAATTTTTAGGAAGAAGATAAATGGCCCTTGAATCAGTGGTGCGTACCTTTATTATTGTTTTGTTTATTATTTTTTTGAAAATATCGATTATATTCCACCCCAACGAATATTATCAATATAACCCAAGGATTAATATGTCATTTGTGGACATAGCTCCTGCTCCAAGACTATGGAAAGGACTTTACTGAAACGAGATTGGTCTAGGCCAATACCGTAGTCATTTGCAGAACATGTTTTTTATACTCTTTCACATGCACCTTATTTTACAATTCGTAAAATTCTAAAACGTTCTCTAGCTGGCTGACAGGACCTCGTGAGTACATTCAACAAACATTAAGCATCCTTATTAACTCTATAAATCATTTGAAACCTAAGAAACAAATTTAATTTATGTTTGTTACAAACATTGAGGGAACTCCAAAGGGTTGGAATCATCTCTGAATGATCTTCTAATAGCCCTTGGCTGTCGGAGGGTCCATTTTTCAAACTCTTCTTACTCATCAAACAAAGTCCTTAAGGCAATACTCAACGTTTTTTTGATTTTACTGAGCACGACGTAAACAATTCTTTATGTCAAATGATGCCAAACAGCTGTTCGGAAATTCGCAGACCCGCATTCGAAGAGAAAAATGTTATCCCGAGTAATTCGGAATTTTACTCCCAGGAGAAAGCAATTCCCGGGGAGATCTTTAGAATTGGGCTGATTGAATTAGCATTATCGGGAATTCTTTTTCCCACGGAATTTTGTCTATTCAGCAATTAATTTACATCGCTAAATACAAAAAATTCCGTGGGAAAAAGAATTCGCGATAACCCTTAATGTGTCGTTAAACTCACCTTTTTGTTAAATGCCTCTATGTATATTTTTCTCTTAGTCGTCACCAAAGACTAGCGCTTTTCTCGGGTACGTTGATATTCTTATCCCGTATGGGATTGTTTTCAAATTCAATTAATGATACGATCACATTGTTCAGCAGCAGCTACACATTCTAGCAATGTGTCGATCATCAATAACCAGAAAACGATATCCAATGCACAATCCAATCATAAGTCTCATCACGAGACTTTTACATCTTACCAAATTCGTATTTGATATAAACCGATAAATAATAGTTATAAAATTAAAAACGAAATGGTTAAGGGAAAAGCGTGAATCAACTCTCTGAGAAAGTACGTTTAACACGTTTCGGCCGGTTTTTCAGTGCGAGATCAGGATCGCTAAAGGCCCTTCATTTTCTAACCGCTTCAATTATTTTCAATTCCATTTATGTAAAAATTTAATTAAGTTTTTGGAAAAAAAATACGTGTACGATATATTCAGATTCAGATCTCAGCGACTCGGAATTGTTTAAAATATTGCGTTGAACTGTTATTAGGCTTAAAAATTCACGACAAACCAATTTCCTTATGTTTGGAAAAAAGAAACCAAGCTGCTGACAATTAAGCTTTTGCAGATTTTATACGATAACTTTTTTAGAGCGGTATTCATAAATCATCAGTGTCATATTGAGTCAGCACTTATGGAGTCACTGAAAAAGTGTTTCATAAGTTAACTCCAGTTCGCAATGGAGATGCTGACAGGCTGGCGCCTCATGGTGATCATTATACTTAATGGAAATTGAAGCCTTTGATTGGTCACGCTGGCATTCCAGTTCACATTCTTGTAGCAAAACTATAACTTCTGACAAACAAATTATAAGCTTGGTTTGAGGCCTTGTATGGGGCCCGCACTCTACACTCTTAGGAAAAAATGCAATTAATTTTTAACAAAGCTAAGAGTTCCAAGGAGACACTAGACTTTCAAAGAGACAATAGACTTGGACCAATATTCGCCTCTCAAAACATACAAAACCGTGTTGAAGAAGTAAAAAAGAGCATCCTGAAAATCCATCAATCAGTGAAAAGAAACCTCAGAGGCCTTTGGACTCCGTAAAATCCTCATCGACCATCCGCATATATCTAGCTACCTACACAAAACAGGAGTTCAATCAACATTCCTAGCAGCTCATCTTCCCCATAGGTATTGAAACAGAGTTGATGAGCACATTTATACACCAATATTATCATCATCAAAGAAGAATCAAAAGCTTCAAACTAATCAAATCCCACACCTACGCAATGGTGACCATAACATTAAATGCACGTTTAATGTGAAATTGAAGACGTCTGATTGGTTAGCCTCCCAGTACTAAGTCGTCTTCCGCGAAGAGATTTTCATAAAATCTTCGGTCCAATTTGCGTTGACGGGCTTTAAAGAGGGTAATTTAACTACGAACTTTACGAAGTTTACAGGGACATACACTTATTGAAAAGAAAATCAGCATTAAGCGTTTAAAATGCCTGGCAATGAACGATTGAAGACTAATATTCTGGAACTTGTATTCGATTCCCGACCAAACGGTAGACGCTGTAATGGAGGCATTATTGGCAAGGCTTTGCATGTAAAAGTAGAAACTGACTTCAATCAACTAGCGATGCCGCCCAACTGGAGGCACTTCGTTAAGAACCAGACTTATTGGCGGGCATGTTTTGTTGATGTCCAAGTACACCCCTGACTGTAGCCTCGTTTAAGGAACCAATTATTGCTATTATTGAAACGCATCTTTTAAAATTTTGTTTTTTGAGTTTTAGTAGAATTTTACCAACGATATGTTGTGTTTATTGATATGAAAATGATGCTATGAAGCTGAAATGAATATTCAATTTTCTTGTTACTGCGAAGATTTCCATGAGAAAGCATTTCCATAGCAATCTATCAGGTTCTATGTTGCTAATATGACATTTACTTGCCTCGATATACGAGGCGATGTTTTGAATTGACATTGACGTCGTATTATACCAATAGAAGCACAGTACCGATCCATGTCGACAAATTCCGGACAGTTAATTTTTTTCGAGAATTCTGTCAGATCTACTCCGGATTTTTTTTCAAAGAGACTTAAGGTGTTTTATATGAAAAATAAAGAAGAAAGCTATGATTACTACAACAATCATAATAAAAGAGTAAGGCAAACATCAGTAATTCACTGCGGCCGGAAATGTCCTCTAAACTGAGAGGGAAGCTCATGCGGTCTTCACAACGGTTCAAGATGTTTATAAAGTCTAAGCGAAAATTGGCAGCAGCTGAGTTGAAGACGTTTCCAATCGGCCTCCGCACATGAGATGAGTTAAACTCTGGCATAAAACCAGTTCCACACCATACTCCAAGCGCAGACTAGATGAAAATGCCGGCAGAACAAATTGTTTACATGAATCCCCGGTTTCATGCAGAGGCCCAATGTGTGACATTAGCTTTAATATAAGAAGAAGCTCTCACGTCTCAAAAATGAGGAATGTTACTCAGTTTATATTGTCATGTGAAAGGAGTGAACTCTGTTAACTCGGTTTTCTTACAAGCGCGACAGATATTCAGGTATAATAAGTTCTGAATCATACAAATGGAATCACACCAGCTTTTGAATGTTCTTAGTGACGAAGTGATCTAAAATTGTAGGTCTTCCTGGAACTTTTTGAACGGCTTACCAAACAGCCAAATAGTTCCAAGCAATGAAAAATTGATAAGGGTGCGTTCATGGCTATGAATATTTGCGTCGCGCGACGCTATCAATTAAATTTGTACATATGGAAGTCTTTATGGCGCGCCGAATTAGCGAAAACGTGAATTTAGCCATCGCTAGCGACTGTCAGCGAGTAGAATGTACAGTTCAAGTAATTTGAACTTTTTGAGCGATTCGCTCATACAAAATACAGAAAATTTATTGAAATTGTTGCAGACGGTCATGCAAGTAAGAAAATTATCAATATTGACTGTGCAAATACCTGTTTTCCAATAAAAAGTTATTTGCGCTGTATGTTATGGATAATTTTATTGAGCTTGTGCGTGAATACCAATGTTTGAGGCATTCAGATTACCACAATAAAGTTGTAGTGACGAAAACTTGGGAGGAAGTTGAAAAATTTGTATTCATTCCTTAAATTCTTTAGATTTCTCAGGAAATTTTTGGAAACGGGTGTTCATCAAATGAAATTTTCCATGACGCCTGCGTTCTTTTTTGATTGGATGCACTTGAAATCTTTTTATTTCTGGACTTAAAATAAAATGCGTTGTAAGTTTAATATGCGTTTAACATATCACTATAAACCACCCGATCTGAGTGAAGTGAGGATAGCAATATCTAAACTGAAGCTTAATAAGGCTGCCGGAAATGACGGCCTTATAAAGCCGCCGGAGATGACTTGGTAAATAACATCCACCAACTCATGAGCCAAATCTGATCGGAGGAAAGTATGCCCGAAGAATTAAACCTTAACAAAAAAGGAGACCCTCAAAAACTGCGCCAACTACAGAAGTATAAGTCTCCTCAACATCGCCTACAAGATCCTATCTGCCGTAATATGCCAACGCCTGAAAAAGTTTACCAACAACCTGATCGGCCCTTATCAGTGTAGTTTTAGGCCAGGAAAATGCACAACCGATCATATTTTCACACTTCGGCAGATCCTGGAAAAGAAGTCCAAATCGAAACTAACCTCGTTCATCGATTTCAAAGCCTCATACGACAGCATTTATATACCGCCCAAACTCGTCCGTTTGTGTAGGATGACGATGAAGAATCCTCGCTGCTCCATCAGGTTCCGAAACGACCTTACCGACACATTCGATACTTCAAAAATGGCAAAAATAGGTCTTGCAGTAAACGAGAACAAGACGAAGTATATGCTGTCAACACGGACACACAACATCAACGAATCATACAAAACTTCACCATTGAAAGATATAACTTTGAGGTAGTACGGGACTTTATCTATCTCGGCTACGCTATTAACTCTGACAACAACATCTCGTCAGAAATTAAACGAAGAATTACTCTTGCCAACCGCTGTTTCTTCGGGCTAAGAAGGCAATTCAGTAGTAAAGCCCTTTCTCGAACTACTAAGGAGATCCTTTATAAGACCCATATCATCCCAGTCCTGCTCTACGATACGGCCCTGAAGCATGGACCGTATCAAAAGCGGATGAAGAAATCCTTTGTCGATTTGAGAGGAAACTTCTTCGAAAAAAATTCGGCAACGTTTGCGTTGACGGGCTATGGAGACGAAGATTCAACCAAGAACTATACGAGCTGTACAGCGACATGCCCCTGGTCAAAAAACTCCGCATTGGACCGGGCTAATTGCAGAGCCATGTTGGTTGAGGCCCTGGTTCATTGCGGACTGTAGCGCCACTTAAGTAAGTATAAAATCTCAATCGCTGGCGATTTCGGTTGTAGAGATGTCGCTCGTAATCGCAACCTAATATGCAAAATGCGAAAACTCCCCAATAATCTAGAAAAAAAAAACATGATGCCTAATATGAAGTAATGTAGGATACTTCAAAACATAAGGTTTAGTATACTAGCCTAGCATGTACGTTTTTAATTGGGAAATTATTTAAAAATATGTCTTACGTGCAGACAAGTGGGAGTACGATCCAAAAGACGAACAAAATTGGATCTAATCAATTGGGAGTTTCATAAAATACTACATATGACTATTCCTATGTTATAGTCAATTAAATTATTAACCCTGCTTACCCCACAAGAGAACTAATAAGTTTGCAATAAAGTGGAAGACAAGAGAAAAAATGATTCATATGCAAAATTTGAAACATTGCTTAAACTCCTCAATACCATGATGTGTGGAATATGCAAGAATATGAATCCTTTAAGAAATGAAGAAAACTCCAAAACTTAAGAGCACTACCATGTACGTATTAAATTAGAAAATGATTTGAAAAATGTACAATGGAACGAAACTTGAATTTTCTTAGAATTTGGCGACGTTTCGTGTAATCATTAGCTATTATCAATTTACATATTCAACCCCAAATATGTAAATAAAAAACCACCAATTCTTTGCCAATAATTTTTAACAGTTTGTTGTATTTGCTTACTTCCAACGAAAAAGAAAAAAAAACACTCTTTTGAACTTCAAGTGCCTTGTCCAATAATTTTTAACTAGAGATACACTTTTATGTATACAGCAAATACGAGTAAAATAATTAATTTTTTTTTTGATATAATAAACATTTTTTGTTTTTGCTTTTTGTTTTGTGTTGGAATTTATTTATATTTTAATATATTTAATACTAATTTTCTTGTTACTTCTCTGTACGTGCCTAATTGATTTAGAACGTTGTTATTATTTATATTTTCCTGGTATTTCTTATAAGGTATTGTTTTTTTTATCTTTTCAAAGTTTGTTTGTGTTTTCTTTTCATTACATGGTTTTATTTTTTTTTATGTTTTCTCAGACAAAATTAGAGAAAAGAATAATACACACCTGGGCGCATTTACAAATAAATAGTATTTAAATATACATGTATATTTAGGTACATATATATATATCAATAATAACACATCTCTCTTTTGTTGTTGGTTTTTTGTTGTTGTAAGATTAATTTTCTTTACCGTTACCCGAATAATTTGAATTTGCTTGTAATTTCTTTATGCTTGCTTTCTCTTTAATTTTTTTTTTCTCTTTTTGCCTTTCCTATTTGCTATTGTTTTTTTCCTTGCATATCCATTTTGTTGTTGTTGTTTTTCTCGAAGTTTGTTTAACTTTTTTTTAACACTATATAATGCTCATTTTGTTGTTGCTGTTATTTGTTTTCTTGGTGTTTATTTCTTGTTGTTGGAAATATAGACATGGAATTTAATCGGAATCAGCACGAGTACCTCGTACCTCACCAACTTGACGTTGTCTATCTAGTTCTTCTTTGGTTTTCTCTTCAATAGCACGGATATCATCCATTGTTAGACCGTACCAACGATCCGTCCAACAGAAGACTTGCCTGAAAGTAGATGGAAATAAATAAAAAATAATGCAGCAGATTTGTTTTTGAGTTAGAAATTAATTATTTAACAATACTATTGCCAGTAAACTGTAACAAACCGTGTCAATGACTTCGAATCCATAAAGCAAGATCATGATTTGCAGATGGTGCAACCGAATCGACCATTTGCTGATCAAATTCAGAGCTTAAACGAGACTTCACAGTGGGTGACAGACAACCCCCTGTGGCTCCACATTTCATCAACGCCAACACGCAGTAGGTGCATCAACGCCAACACGCAGTAGGTGCATCATCGCAAAGCTATTAAGCGCTTAAAAGAGACTTCACGGTGAGTGACAGACTACCCCCCGTGGCTCCATATTTCATTAACGTCAACCCGACGTAGATGCATCAGATGCAAAGGTATTAAAGAATTAGCCGAACCGACAAAACAAGTCAGGAGAGATTATTAAGATTTTCGAACGAAACTAAGGAGTTTGCTTTGCCTATGTGTACAATAAGTTTCTTTGCCTGCGTTTATAGCATGTGTAGTAACGGGTGATTTTTTAAGCGTAGTTTCTTTAAAGATCGAAAAACACTCAAATTTGCATCAAAATTTTTTATTGTAATTGATAAATAGGCCTTTGCCATTTACGTTTTAAAGACAACTTCATGTAAATGTTGTCCGCGGGTCCGTTGCAAATGGTCCATTCGGAAGGTCCGATTTCGCGGCACTTTTTCGAGCATTTCGGTCTATATTCCACGAATTTCGCGTGTTATGTTGTCCTGTAAGCCTTCAAACGAGTTCGACTTGTCCAAATAGACTAACGACTTTACATCACCGCACAAGAAATAATAAAGAGGCGTTAAATCGCATGATCTTGGCGGGCAACTCACAGGGCCATTTCGAGAGATATGCTGCTCATCAAATTCATCCGTCAACATTTCCATTGTTTCACGAGCTGAGTGGCATGTGGCACCGTCTTGATGAATACACATGTCAACCAAGTTTAACTCAGCCAACTGTGGAAACAAAAAACACGCATCATGAATCGATATCGTTCGCCGTTGACGGTAACGTTTCTTCCACGCTCGTCGATGATGCCAAATAAAATAAAACAAATTTTTGGCGCAACAGGCTCGGTAATACACAGGCCGAGCTTTCTCACAACCATTCATGTGTGCGTGTGTACTTCTGCACGATGGCGGGATCTCCTGTATAATGCCGACTCAGAACGGCGAACTCGCGATAAGCTTTTCTTGGAACTCGGATGTTTTATCAGATCATCACGAGAGGAGGGCTAGTGAAAAATCATTTAGGTGTTGCTACGGCTGGGAATCGAACCCAGACCCTTCTGCGTGGCAGTTCATCGCAATAACCATTGCGCCACTGAGCCCGTCAAACAATTTTCGGCTAAATGAAAAATGGCACTCATTTGATATTATAGACTCCGACTATGTTCAGATAGACGTGATCTTTTAAGGCGTAATTACCAGTGCTTTGCTTTCTAATGTATTCAAGAGCAGAACACTTATAGAGAAAATTACTGTTTAGCTTTGGTGACCTATTGTTCAAACTAGATGGGGCCATTCATGTTAAATATTTCCGCAATTTTGGTGATGTTTGACATCACGGGGCTGCGCTTTATCGCCAATGGACTTCTTTTTGTGGAACGCCAGTAAAGGTCAACACTATGCGAACAGACGATTCAGCCACTTAAAAACAATATTAGCCAAGTTTTTCTTAAAATAGGACCGAAACAATAAACAATTATTTTCCATAATTAGTCCGAATGTTAACATTTTTTTTTAAAAAGCAACAACCTTGAAAAATGTTTTTGTATAGCCTGTTTAAAATGAGGGTTCACAAGAGTTTAGCCTCTTCTACTTACCTATGGAAATTTGTAAATAATCTTCGCTCCGACTTCTGAATAAAGTTCTCTATTCTCGACTGCAATCCGAACCATTTAAATTCACAAGTAACTAATTTGTAGCATGTCATCACTGGGTCGACTTTAGTCTTCCAGTCGGGTCCAACCAGCGGACCTCGTCCGGTTTTTGCTGACTTGAATCTATTAATAGAAACAAATCCAAATCAGTAAAGTAAACAATTTGCATCTATTACTTTTTTAAAACTTACTTTGCTGGATCTTCGTCAGGTTTGTAATCGGCAGGCGTTACAGGATCATTGGCAATATCAATGTGAACTACATCACGCACTTTAAGTTTCTCTGGTGGCAATTCGTGAACCTATATCAAGGCAATACCAACCAAAAATAATTTTATTAACACATATGCTTTGAGAGTTGATATTATTTTTTTTTTTATCAGAAACTATACAAAACACCATTTGGACGACACTACAAAAACAAACTTACATTCAGCTGTTCTCCCAAATCGGCGACATGAAGCGACTCAATGCAAATTATGAAGTTATCTTTCATGTAGCCAGGGTTCTTAAGCGTTAATTTATTTACAGATTTATTTTTGAAAACAAAACGGACAAAGAGTTACATTTGTTGTTCGAGTGTTTTGTGTGTTGAAAGCGTCATGAGTTTAAGCATTTGTGTGTGTATGACATCACCATGTGTTATATATATTTACATTGCATTTCGCATTAGTTGAGGTATTTGTTTAATAGAAGCAATCACCATACAAACCAAATCACCGTATTGTTACGTTAAGACATGAAAATATAACAGAAAAGAGAAAGCCGCAATTAGAAACGCTCGTCTGTGTAACTTACATTATCATCATCTTCTCCGTTGCCTTCTAAGTGTAAGGAGTCTATAAAAATTTTGAATCCGTCTTTCATAAATTTCGGGTTCTAATAAAATGATGAATAATATTTGTTTATTGAAAAAATAAATAAATAAAAATATATTTAGGTTACAATAGATAGAAAGAGGAGAAAACACAATTCGCATTTTATTATTTAAGGAATACAATCCATCGCGCATGTGGGATATCCTTGGAAAAGGTTTAATATAAATAATCCACCATTCGGATTTATGGATGAACAGATTGTGAGGAAAAGAAGAACAAAACTCGCATCATTCACCACAAATTCTGGCACATAGAGAAACATAAAGCAACGACAAGTAACGAATCTAGCAGATTACGAAAAACTTTCTATAAACTTCGATTAAAACCTTTAAAAAACATGCAGTAGAAACTTATCTGCAAAGCCTAACCCATGGTAAAGAATAGAATTATTCACTTTGGAAATCAATTAAAGCCATAAAACGGCCAAAAAAACGCAGTGCCACCAATTAGAGAAACTCAAGACGTTTGGGCAAAAAGCGATAAGGAAAAAGCAGACGTTTTCGCCGCACATCTTGAGAAATCATTTCAACCACTTGATGGTCCAGAAAACATAAATTTATTCGAGACTACAACCCACAATAATGTAGTTGGATATACAAGTATTGTCGAGCTTAAATGGAAAATACATAAACTAAAGCCTAAAATGGCTCCTGGGCATGACTTGATTACAGGAGAAATTAAATTAGAATACATACTAAGACACTCCAACACGCCACAAAAATCCAGAAATACTATGAAAAAATTAAATGTAGAAAGACTGCAATCGCAAGAGACCGCCAAGACCTTTGCGCAACGCGTATCCCTTAACCTCTCGATTTACACCATACCACCAGCATCGAATGTCGAAGAACAAGGGCAGCGATGCCAAGAAGCCATTAGATCAGCCGCAACTGATGTGCTAGGTTTCTCGCGCATACCAGCAAGAAACACATGGTTTGATGAGGAATTCCGACATGTGCTGCCAGCCAAAAACGAGGCCTACAAGGCTAAGCTGCAGGTGAAGACGAGAGCCGTTGAGCTCTATAGGCATAGACAGCGATGACGAACAACGTTCGGCTGTCAGGCAGAACGAATCATTCATCATTGGCAACGACAACTAAAAATTTCCAGCCATCCGACCTGAGTAAAGTGAGGAAAGCAATATCTAAACTCAAGCTTAATATAACTGGAAATGATGGCCTTCCCGTCCCTTCCACCCCTTCCACCAACTCATAACCCAAATCTGGTAGAAATAAAATATGCCTGAAGAATGGAACCTCAGCACCGTTTGCCCGATCCACAAATAAGGAGACTCTCAAAAACTGCGCCACCTACAGAGGCATAAGTCTCCTCAACATCGCCTACAAGATCCTATCTGCCGTAATATGTGAACAACTGACTGACCCTTATCAGTGTGGTTTTAGGTCAGGAAAGTCCAGAACCGATCGAATTTTTACATTTCGGCAGATCCTAGAAAAAACCAAAGAAGTCCATATCGAAACCCACCACCTATTCATGGATTTCAAAGCCGCATATGACAGCATTTATAGAGACGAACTATACAGAGCCATGTCTAGTTTTGGCATCCCGGCCAAAATCGTCCGTTTGCGTAGGATGACGATGAAGAATTCTCGCGCTCCAGCAGGGTCGTGCAAAACTCCCGAACCAGAGGTACAATTTTCCAAAAATCGCAACTACTAGCATACGCCAATGATATTGATATTGATCATTGGTAGGACTCAGCGTGATGTCATAGCCAAGTTTGCTAGTTTAGAGAAGGAAGCCGCAAAAATGGATTTAGCAGAAAATGAGGGCATGACGAAGTAATGCTGTCAACACGAAATGACACACAGCGAATTAGACAGAAAGTCACCATTGACAGATATAACTTTGAGGTAGTACTGGACTTTGTCTATCTCGGCTCTGACAATAACATCTCGTCAGGAAATAAGCGAAGAATTATTCTTGCCAACCGCTGTTTCTTCGGGCTAAGAAGAAAATTCAGTAGTAAAGACCTCTAGAACTACTAAGAAGATCCTAAAATCATCAAAGTCCTGCTCTACGGCTCTAAAGCATGTATCGAAAGTGGATGTAGAAATCCTTGGTCGACTTCAGAGGAAAATTCTTTGAAAAATCGTCGGTCCCGTTTGCGTTGTCGGGCTATGGACACGAATACTCAACAAATAACTATGCGAGCTGTACAGCAACATGATCCTAGTAAAAAATAACTTTGCATTGGACGTTTAAGATGATATGAAAGAATATGCACCAATACTATGGCTTGCAGAGTCTTCGTCGTCGGACACAGTATAGTAGCGCGCACAAATAAAAACCGACCTCAGCCAACTTGAGGAGCAACTGGTGCCAGTTAGCTAAGCACCGGTCTAATTGGAGAGACATGTTGGTGGAGGCCCAGGTTCATTCGAGACATTAGTGCCACTTAAATAAGTAAATAAGCAAACAAGCGTAATAATAGTCAACAAAGAAGATTTCGATTTAATCCATTTCACACAGCTAACTCAACCTTTTCCATATGCCCATGAAATAACATCGAAAAAGATAATCGTATGGCATTGGATTTCATTGCATAACAATCAAAACTGTTTGTTAACAATATGTATGTAGAGTATACATGAGTACTACAAAATAAATTGACTTGTGTCCATGGTAATCATAAAATGAGCAATTTGTCTTATCAATAGCAACAAACAGAAACGTTTGATATCTGCAAAAATTGTGATAATATCATTTTTTTAACGGTTCAGTAATATTGTCATAGATACGTTCAAATAAATATTTTTCTTATGCAATATTTTCAAAATTTGTATCATGGTTTGTTAAACGATTCACCGTGTGAATATTATAACGAGATGCGATGCATTACTGCAAGCATTAAATAGAAATTGATGAGAATTGTTTTCAATGCTGTCTTGATTGGAACCGTTTGTAGGCTGGTGTACAAAAGAGGATTTCCTAGGCGTTTGTTTACTTGGGTCATCCCTCATCCGTGTTATTTGATTTAGTGGTGTGTTTGATCATATCATTTCCTACATTCACTTCCAAACTCACAGCTCGATAAAAATACAAAAAAAAGTGACGAATGATCTTCAAAATGGAGTTTACCACTTATAAAGGGGGTGTTTTTTTAAAGGTAAAGAATTTCGAATTGAAATAATATACAAAAAAATCATTTTAATGTCCATCAGTTTGATATGATATGATATGATTTCGGGCATGTGGCCGCCGCGGCTGTTTCGAATAAAGCCAAGTCTCGAGGTCAAATTTTCAACCACTTTTTCGAGCATTTCGTGCCGTATATCGGGAATAATGCCACGAATGTTGGCTTCCAAGTCCCCTAACGTTTTTGGTTAGTTGGCGTAGATGAGCGACTTCAAATCACACGATTTTGGTGGCCAATTGACAGGTCCATTCCGCGAAATTATGCGCTTATCGAATGTTTCCTTCAATAAATCGATTGTGACGTGCGCTGTGCGGCATGAAGCGCCGTCTTGTTGAAAACATATCTCATCCACATTAATGCCATCCAATTCGGGAACAAAAAAGTCGGTTATCATGGCTCTATACCGGTCTCCATTAACGGTAACTTACTCTCCAGAAGAAGTATGGCCCAATGACTTCACCAGCCCATAGAGCACACCAAACAGTCAGTTTTTGTTGATGTAATATCGTCTCAAGGGTCTCATGTGGATTCTCTTCACTCCAAATGCGGCAATTTTGCTTGTTGTCAACCAAACCTCGTCACAATTTTGCGATGAAAATCAGCATCGAGATCAATCTCATTTTCGGCCCATACACCAAAATCACGACGCATTGCATGGTCTTGCGGCTTTTATTCTTGTACAAGCTGGATCTCGTAAGGTCGTACGCGCGAAATCTTCCATAAAGTTGATGGACAAAGCTCCAATTGCTGTGCTCGGTGGCGAATCGATTCATTCGGGTCCTCTTCAACACTTTGCTCTACAGCGGCAATTATTTCTTCGGTGCGCACTGGCGCGGTAAACTTCGCGAACTGAACCATTATTTTCGAAATAAATTTGCACGATTTGCAAGCGTTGTTCATTAGTCAACCTGTTCATGATAAAATGGCAAACCAAACTGAACATATATGACATTAGAGTTCCCCGATTTGAGCACAAAGTATCAGTTTTATCTCTATCCAAAAAACCAACCTTTAAAAAAAATACCCGATACATGAAAATTGGAGAACCAAAGGATAAGGAATGTTGTTGGTTCTACCTCATATCAAATTCGATTCAATATATACCCATTGAGAGTCTATGTGCGTGAGTTACATACATTCGAAGCTTTACTCCATACGATCTTTGAACTTCAAAATAGTTGTGATACCGATTTGGGATAATTTTTCTAAGTGAACTGGTGAGGCACTGTACTCAGTAGTTTGACAAGTGGTATCTGAACTAAATTCCAAAAGTAAAACTCAGAACCTGTTCCAACTTTTGTGAAAGTCTAACATACATCGGAGAGTATGAAACCATAATGAGAAACTTTTTAAATTTGCCTTAAATTGTGTTAAATTGTGGGTTCCTTTCGTCGTGTCCATTTAGTAACCTAACCGACTTTAAAACAAATTTTCTATTTGTTGGTTTTGGCTTTTATTATTTCGGCTGGCGAGGGATTTGCATTGCTTTCTATGGTGTTCGACGGACTGTTATGTACCTTCAGGTTGTTGTTATTCATCTTGCTTCTCATTTGCATTGCTACACATTCTTTTTTGTTATACTTATACTTGACTTAGTTGCACAATGGTTATTTTAATGAACTTGTGCGTAAAAGGGTTTGGTTCTGTTTTCATAAGTAGCTACAATATTTATTGTTTTTAAATGGACCTGCTTTAGCCTTAATCCAACAAAGCTTATCTCTGCCTAATTGTTAGGAGTTAACATAATATTTTGTAAGTCATGATATAATTGTGAAAAAAAAAGAGACCATCTTGTGCCAACAAAAAACTATTTGAATTTGTGATGGGAGTGTGAAAGACTGATCCACCATTTCTTGGCAGCATTTTATCTTAGTAGTTCATATGACTTTTATTCGAAATGGTAGCTCTATTTAATCAACATGTATAGATTTAATAAAAAAAAAGCCCGACTATGATACCCTTGTGAACTGTTTTGCTGTCGCTGCTACTGCTACTTGAATGAATAAGACGTGGTAAGACAGACAGAATAAGCCGTTCTCCGTTATTTCTTAGAAAATAATTAAACACAAAAATCCTTTTATATTTAGACCACCTCTATAGATGCGCAAGATGGAGGATAATAAATGAGGTAATCGTTGCGATTGCGATACTTCGAATGTATTTTTCGCCCAACTTGGCCATTTTCCATGCCGGTAAGGTCAACTGTTCGTTTAACGCGGAGTTGAGGCACTACCAAGCGCTAGAAGTCATAGCACCTCTCAATGGGGAGCAGCGCTGGTACGGCTTTTCTACGGCCATTCTAAGCAAGTGTGTTTCTGTGAAACACTTTAAAATCATTCCTTCGATAGTGCACTCATCAACTTATGGGTGTCGATATTGAATCGCGTCGAACTAATGTTCAAACATTAAAATATCAACAACGAAGTGGGCGATACTTCGTCGAATGTTGTTATAAATAACAAGGATCACTCCGATCTCTGTGGATGCCCTTACAGGAGTAATCTATGAAAATTATTACATCCAGTCAAAACCGCTTCATGGTCTGCTATTTGTGGCGGAAAAGTCATTGGAGCATGGAGAGATCAAACCAGAGATCTGCACCGATATACCGCACTCTTCAACACACCGCATGTACACTCAGTTTTTATATGACTCACTCTCAAAAATATCGCAAACAAAAATTATCTCCACCGCATTGACTCAAAACATGAACGCTATTGCGGTGTTAAACACTCTCTCTTACCCATATACTCTAACTCTTCATTGTGTTTTTGTAGGTGTGAGTATTTTATGTGACGCAGAAATAAGCGAAGTGTTAACCGCCACTGCAGTACAATGATTGTTCTTCGTAATGCTCTATTGTTATAACGTATAAAAAAGAAATTTTGTTCTTCTTCTTTTTTTTAAAGGTTGGTTTTTCGAATAGAGATAAAACTGACATCTTGTGTAGATCAAAGTGTTGAAGAGGCCCCGAAAGAATCGATTTGCGACAGTGCGCAGCATATGGAGCTTTTCCATTAACTTAATGGAATGTTTTGCGTATGGGACGAAAATGAGATTGATCTTGATGCTGATTTTCATCGCAAAATGTTGTTCAGTGATGAGGCTCAATTTTGGTTGAATGGCTACGTCAACAAACCAAATTGCCGCATTTGGAGTAAAGAGAATCCACATGAGCCCATCGAGTCGCCATTGTCAACGAGTCAAAAACTGAATGTTCGGTGTGCTCTGTGGACTGGTGGAGTCATTGGGCCATGCTTCTTCCGAAATGATGCTGGAGAGTCAGTGACCGTTAATGGAGTTATTGCCGACATACGGCTCCACATGCCCGAAATTATATTTAAACATTAATGGCATAAAATTATCCTTCCAATAAGGCCAAATTAATGGACATTTAAACGATTTTCTTGTGTTTTATTTCAATTTGAAGTTCTATACCTCTAGAAAAAAAACCCACCAAAAGAATATTCCAAGAATTAACAATTAACGCAATTAACGCCGATAGCATTCAGACGCGGTGGTGCGGTGGGCGGGTATGCGAGAGAGCCATACTCTCATTGACTCCTTTGTTGAAATCATTTTCAACAAAACTATCGCGGTATAGACCTGCACCGCTTTCTTATGAATCTATCGCAAGATAGGAAAAGATAACCGCATGCAGTTTTCTGGTCCAAACACTGCGAACGTTCTGGCCATAAAGTGCCGTGGTCAATATGCATACTTCATTCTTCAATTGGATCAGCTGGGACTAGAGGTCGTGTCGGACCAGCAGAATGGAGCAATAGCGGATATTGCAGGAGCCATAACCGACATTCGAAAGCAGGCGTTTCCTGGGTGTCTGATATCCCGTTTCGGCAATTCGCATGTCCCACAAGATCACCCAATTAGACCGCCATACATGTCATTCTGTGGGTTCACGGGTTTGGTGAATAAGCCATAAACTGCATTACCCTGTGTGAAGACTTCTTAAAAATGCTCCTTTGCGAAACTTTCATCGCATACATGATTTTTATGCAGGTCACAACTGTGCTGCCAAGGCGCCAAGTGGCCATATGGTTCGAAGACAGAAACGCAGTCTCCTAAAAGCATTTCCTGTCCGTGAGATTGTATGGCGTATGGCAAGACCAAGGGAAAGTCAATTTCTCGTCATTCACAAGAAATTGCACTTGCTGTGAGCTTAAGGAAAACGATATACAACGCTGATTGGACTCCAGGGTGGTTGAAAATTAACCCACATTTTACCTAAAAAATAATCATTATCGAAGATGTCGCAATATGTAAGATTTGGCTGATACCACACCAAATACATTCCGAGAAAATCACTGTTTAGTGGGGATTTAGGTCTCGCGGAATCATCTTACATTCATCTGAAACTTCTGTTATCATAGCCATCAGCATATAGTTGATATAAAACTTTTGGATGATATGGAAACCGGCGTTATGTTGTGTTGCTACGGCTGGGAATCGAACCCAGGCCTACAACTTTCGGTTGATAATCGAACCCAGGCCTACTGCGTGGCAGTTCATCGCACCAACCATCGCCCCACTGAGCCTGATAGAAAATTAAACCTTCTGAATAAGTGTTACAGAGGAAAGTCGCTGCAGACATAACCTAACAGCAACTTGTTCCATTTGTTGTAAATTTCACTTATTTCGGTCAATCATATCAATTTTTAATTTAGTTGACGTCAATCAAAGCTATCAAACCTTTACGATATTTAATTCCTAATCAACGAAACACGCATTTATTGGTTTATCGTATCTGTTATAGATTACTGGACCGCAACTAACATTTTTGTAGCAATTGGTCGATAGTTCAATTTTGTATGATCAAAAGGCGAACCGGTGTACAAATAAACAAACCTGAGTTAACCATTATCATACCGAGCTAATAGTAGTCTTATCTTCTGCAAACATTCAAAGTAATGCTTTCATCGAATAAAAAGCATTTTCTTAAATCGCCCCTATCTATACGAATGGGTTATCCGCTTTTTTTGCTTTGATTAAAAAAAAAATAAACAAAGGGTAGAAAAAAAGGGGAAAAAACCGAAATAAAATTAATTACAACAAACAATTACCGTTATGACAGTTCTACAATACGGGTACGCATTCCAAGCCTCCTCGTGGATTTCTAATGAGCCTTTTGGGGCCAACAGTCTTATAAAAGCTGGAACTTTTGATGCCAAATGATAGATCTTATATGTGTACTGCCCTGAATTGTATTTCCCGCCTGTAAAAAAACACACAGAAATAAATAATCATGATCATTTGCTCTATATGGTAGTGTTAACTCACCCAGTAAGGGATAATTAGTGAAGGGCTCATTCTTTTGCACCTCAATACCTTCACCACCACCTGTTTCATTTTTGGATGCCTCAGCAACGGAGAACAGTTGTGCAACTTGATACTGCAAAGATAAAAAACAATTGCATTCGAAATTAACAAACTTTCGAAAATGCATTTTATAAGTAGTATTTACCTCTTCAACGGTCAGTGGCAAGGTAACTCGGCTGAAAATAGAAAATAAAAGTTATTAAAATAGAATTACATAATAGCTACGTCGGCCCTCTCTCTCTCTCTCTCTCTCTCACTCTCACATGATATATCTCTTTATCTGAACACATTATCAACAGAAACGAAAAAGTAATAAAACGATCAATGATTAGAAAAATTGTGCTTAGTAATTAATTTTATGTTGATGTTTGCATCGAATAGTCTGATCACATAAACAGTTTATATGGCGTTTGTCGTGGTTTGCCTCAAATAAAAATAAATAAACCCTGTCGCCGAAAATATAAAAATGTATACTTTGAACAAAAAAAAGAAGAAATAAATAGATTACAACTTGATTGGCAATTAGAGTACACTCTAGAGAGCGTGACTATTCGCAACCACTGCCTTAGACGCCGTGACATTTTGTATGGTGTCTCTATGATATATCTTCCAACGTTCATTGAGTAAAACATTCCAAACGCCGATTTTCGCCAATGTCTTAACAACAAAATTGACAGTTTGCAATAAACGAATCAATAAGGTATTATAGGGTCAATTATATGAGGTATAATAATAGGTATTGTTGTTGTAGGACTTGAAAAATGTGTTTTCATTAATGCGTATAACAAGCTTACAATCTAGCATACTATACAATTGTTATCGCACCATAACCCAGCAATTATTGCCTACATAAGCTTTTTTATAGTTTTCTGTTAAAACATTTGTTATCTTGGAGCTCTAACTGGCAACGTTTAGTTGGTATAGTACTTATCATGTGCCTATAAAATGTATAGGAAGAGTAAAGACCTTTTGGAAACGTGCATTTTTCTGAGTAGAGTCATTGGTGTTATCTGAAATAGTTCCAGCTAAATGATATTAGACACATTTTGTAGTGTTGTACTATTGCCTTTTAAAATTGTTTTAAGACAAGGAGATAGTGATTATGCCAAGTTCAACGGCAGCGCTCAATCTCGTAGTAGATACAGTGAAAGCCAGCTTTTAATTTAGGCCGGGTGTCAATTGCGTTAAAATTTTAGCCAGTGGATCAATTTTGATTTTAGTATGGAGACTAGGGACTTTAGAGTTTTAACCTGCTCAAAAGGTCGCTAAAATGTATCCGGTGGCTAATTTTTGACATTTGATATACCTACTGAGGGGTGACAGAGATGGAAAACAACCGTAGAAATATCAAAAATTAGCCATTGGATAAAGTTTAACCCCCATTTTAACGCAATTGACACACGGCCTTAGAGTAGATGTTAACTAGTGTGGAGTTAAACCCTTAAACATCGATTGATTTTAAATTTGCGCCTTTATATTTTATTTGGATAATTTGGGAAGTAGATTAATCACGTTTTTCCGAAAGGAAAGTGGGTTTGTCAATGAATGTCGAGTGGCATAGTGTCAGAATTCTTGTCCACAATCTTAAAACGGTAATGCGCCTAACCTCTAGGAGGTTGTGATTCTCTTATTTAGATCACAACTCCACCTATATCAAAATTTATGTAACAAGTGTGTATGCAATTTTTTTTGGTTAGCAAAGAAATATTAAAACTCCCTTATCGAATCACCGCGACCAAGTAAATTGTTATAAATAAATGCCCAGAATAAGTCAAATCTGAACCTCGTCGGATGTTGAATATATCTGCTCCAGAAGTATGTGTACTCGAATTTCAAAGAACCTACAATATTATATCAGATTGTTTGTACAGCTGAAAGCATGAAACTAGTTGCTCGTCCATGCTATTATCATGTCATTGTAATTGCCTGACAATAAATAATTACATTAACTGTTATTTACCCTTCAATTAACATTTCATGCAATTGTACTTCGCTTTAAGTAACATTCAGTGAAAAGTAAGGATGAATAGGGGTTGGTGATTGGCATTAAGCATTTTTTGTGTTGTTTTTAACGAACTGAGCGTGCATTGTTTGAATTTAAAAAAAAACACTTATGCACAAATATGTCATTATATTGAAATGGTAAAAGGAAAAAAAAATAAACAAATGCAATTAATTAGATAATATCAATAAAATATGTATTAATAGTTTTATTTCATATCAAGAAACCCCGGCAAATATCTCATTATTTTCTTTTTCTTTTCAAACCTCTTTTGCAACCTAAAATTGTAACTAGTAATGGCGTCCAAACGTCAGCTGTCAAAGTGAAAAGCTTTCCGTATACTCTGCCATTTAATTATAGAAAGACTTGCAAACAAGCAACGATTGCAAAATATTGAAATTTATTATCAAAATTCGTGCTCGGTGAAAAATGTGCACATGTGGTTTCATCAAGACCGTGTCACATGCCACACAGCTCATGAAACAATGTAAATGTTGAAGGATGAACTTGGTGAGCAGCTTATCTCTGGAAATGGCACTGTGAGTTGTCCGCCAAGATCATGCGATTTAACGCCTCTTGATTATTTCTTGTTGGGTTATGTAAAGTCGTTAGTCTATGTGGACAAGCCGAACACGATTGAAGCCTTACAGGATAACATAAACGCGTAATTCGTGGAATTCACGCCGAAATGTTCGAACAAGTGCCGCAAGATTGGACCATTTGAAACGGAGCCAAGGACAACATGTACATGAAGTTGTCTTTAAAACGTAAATGGCAAAGCCCTATTTATCGGATATAATTAAAATTTTGAATATTTAATGCAAATTCGAGTGTTTTATTCGGTTTTAAAAAAAACTACGCTAAGTTTACGATAATAGACTAAAAGAAAGAATATACTACGTTAATCGACAATTGATATAGGTTTAACGGTTTTTTTTTCTTACAACAAAATTTAACAAAATTAAGTGACTAGAAAATAAGTGAGACAAATTTTTCACTTGGAGCGCTGTTTTTATAACCTATCCCATACGGGTATATTAGTTTCAATACATAGACAAATAATTTAGCCAGATCCACCTTACAGTATATGCATCAACTCAGAATCGATAGCTGAGTCGATTTAGTCATGTCTGTCCATCCGTAGATCACAAGTTTTTGGGCCTTAAATTTTGAGCTAGAATGACATTGTTGCTCCCAGCACAACAAGTGTCAATATATTTGAAATCCGCCCACTGCTACGCCTCCTTTTTAGAAAAACGTATTTTTTTGCCAAACAGTTAGAAATTTTGAAAAACAGTGAACAACATCTTTAGAAAATCTTAAGAAAATTTGTTTTTATTTAAATTTGTTTGTTTCCATTAAAGATTCAGTTGACACAAGAGCTTCTTCCACAAGACCATTTACGCCGCCGTACATAGCCAATAGGATGTTACAGCTAGCCCATGACAACCCCGATTTTCATGAAAAAATCATAATGAGTGACGAGGCACATTTTCATTTGATTCGATATGTGAATAAACAGAAAACTCGGTTTTGGGCAATGAAAATCCACAAATTGTTCATCGGTCACCTTTGCATCCATTAGAAGTTACAGTCTGGTGTGCAATTTGGTCAGGAGGAATCATTGGATCTTTCTTCTTTGAAAATGAAAACAGCGTAACGGTAACTTTGAATGGGGATTGATATCGTGATATGATTGAAAACTTTTTAACGCCACAACTGCATGATTTGGGCTTGATTAACATGTGGTATCAAAAAGACGGTGCCACATCGCATACAGCCCGGCTTACAATGGAATTACTGCGAGACCTCTTTCCACAACAAGTTACTTCAAGAAATGCTGATGTTGATTGGCCTCCACAGTCACCTGATTTGACTGGTATGGACTGTTACGGACTGGTCCGGACAAACCAGTAACGCTTGAGCAGCTCAAACAAAATATTCGTGATGTGAAATTAATGAAATACCGCGTGAAATATGTGAGAATGTAATGAAAAATGTTCTCAAAAGAGCTCGCATTTGCGAGACTAACAGAGGCGGACATTTACCTGATATTGTATTCCATACATAATTGCCAACATTAAATAAAACATTTATCAACATAAGACCCATTCTTTCATTTAATCAAAAATTATAAAAAAAAAAGAAACTAGTATAACTTCCCGGCGGACACCCTGTAGAATCAAATGCTTTCGTGAAATCTAAAAGCTCAAGATATAAAACTAACTCCTGATATATAGAGCACCGTAAGTCACCTTCAGAGTCGCTGTAAAACAACTATGAGTTTCCCTAAAACCTGATTATGTTTGTGCCAAAGTTTACCAGTACTTTAGATAAAAATAGAAGGATCGAAATAGGTATAAACTGAGCTTTTGATAAACGAGTTGCAGGTTTTTTTTAATATGGGTATTACTTTGGCTAACTTCCAAGCTAGAGGAAAGGTACCAGTCAATATAATTGTATTAAATATATGGGTGAGTATTGAGAGTATATGTGGTAATATTATCTTAATGAATAATGGATGTATTTCATCAAGCCTATAGTTGACATTATATCTAAGGCTATGAAGATTTAATGTCAACTATAGCTGTAACAACATCCTCATCATTTACTCTTAAGAAATCAAAACTTTTTCTACTTCCATTCAAGGAATCAGGCGAATTTGGCGCACGTGGAAGTGTTGATGCTGTTGGGTCAGATTCTACTTCTGCAAATTCAGCATTTAGAATGTTTACATCAATGTCTTCGGGACAGTCTCCACTTCGTCGACCAGCACCCAATCACGGATGTTATTGCAAAGTGTTCTTGGAGGTAAATTTTTACTGAGTAGACTGGAAAAAAAAAAGTTTTTTGGCTTCTCTTATTTTCATGAAGAGCATTTTTGGTAGGAATCAAAAATGTACATGGAACTCAGGAAGTTTAAATCTTTTCCACCGCAAATAAGCAATATCCCTTAGTTTTATAGCTTCATAAATTGCATGGGTAAACCATGAGCTGCTTTTATTTTGCATACGTCTTTTTTTTATTAATTAAATGTTTATTGAAAAGAAAATTGATAGCGTTTTGCAAAAACATAACTTGATCATCGGTAAATTCATAAAATAAAGTTGTTGACAATTTATTTGATAGATAATATCCTGTTCCAGGTGAATCATGTTCAAGCTTTTAAAATCCCTAATCTGTTGAAAAGAATAAATGGTTTGCGGTACTATTGTGAGAGCTACGCAAATGAGGTCATGTTTCGAGAAAGCAAGAGCTGGCAGCTGCATGTAGAGAAGAACGTTTTCAGGATTTTGCCATCTCAGCTCGTATAGTTTTTGGTTGAATCTTCGTCTCCATAGCCCGTCAACGCAAACAGGACCGAAGATTTTTCGAAGAATTTTCCTCTCAATCCGCTTTTTAGACGGTCCATGCTTCTGCGTCGTAGAGCAGAACTTTGATGATCAGGGTCTTATATAGGATCTCCTTAGTAGTTCGAGTGAGAGCTTTACTACTGAATTGCCTTCTTAGCCCAAAGAAACAGCGGTTGGCAAGAATAATTCTTCGTTTAATTTCTGACGAGATGTTGTTATCAGAGTTAATAGCGGAGCTGAGATAGATAGACTACCTCAAAGTTATATCTGTCAATGGTGACGTTCTGTCCCATTCGTCGATGTTGTGTGTCCTTTCGTGTTGACAGCATATACTTCGTCTTGCCTCATTTACTGCTAAACCCATGTTGCCGCTTCCTTCTCTATACTAGCAAACGTGGCTATGACATCACGTTGGGTCCTACCAATGATGTCAATATCGTCGTCGTATTCTAGTAGTTGTACAGATTTTTGAAAATTGTACCTCTGGTGTTGGCTCGTTAGTCTTGCACAATCCTCTCAAGAATCAGATTGAAGAAATCACATGACAGCGCATCACCTTGCCTAAATCCTTTTTTGGTATAGAATGTGTCGGTGAGGTCGTTTCCCACCCGGATGGAGCAGCGAGAATTCTCCATCGTTTGGGCAGTATACTAAAACTAGACATGGCTCTGTATAGTTCGTCTCTATAAATGCTGTCGTATGCGGCTTTGAAATCGATGAATAGGTGGTGGGTATCGATTTGGACTTCTTGGCTTTTTTCAGGATCTGCCGAAGTGTGAAGATTTGATCGGTTGTGGACTTTCCGGGCCTAAAACCACACTGATAAGGACCGATCAGGTTGTTGGTGTAAACGGTTGCAGGCGATAACATATTACGGCAGATAGGATCTTGTAGGCAATGTTGAGGAGGCGGGAAGGCCGTCATTTCCGGCTGCCTTATTAAGCTTTATTTAGATATTGCTACCTTCACTTCACTCAGGTCGGGTGGTTGGCAGTTTTCGTCATCGCCGTTTAACAATCTGAAGAAGTGGTTCTTCCTCCATATCCTCAGCATCTACTCATCGATATTTCCTTGTTCATCTCGACACGATTCTGTTCGAGCCTTGTATCCTTGGCTTTGACGTTTTACACTTTGGTAAAACTTGCGAACATCGTTCCTGGAGTGTCACCTCTCTATATCCTCGATCGCGCGCTTTTCTTGCTCTTTTTTCTTCATTCTAAAAAGCCGGTGTTCTAAGTCAGTTATAACAATATGTATTAGACTCACTAGAAGAAGACACCCAACCATTGCACCTAAAAACCGGCTTGGAGAGCAGCAGTTTCAGATGAAATGGCCCGCTCAAAGTCCTGATTTGAAGTCCATCAAAAATTGATGGGAAATTGTTAAAAAAAACGTCTCTCGCAGTACGAAACACCGCCAAAGAATTGTGTCCATAAAAGGTAGAGGGATCACAGGGAATGGACATTAGGGATAATGTCATATTATTAGAAAAATTGGTAGAAAGTATGCCGAAAAGAGAGAAAAACGTCATGAAAAATAAGGCACTTTGGACAAAGTATAAAACCAAAAACAAATAAATTAAAAAAAAAAACATGCAAAAGTGGACGAATTTACGTAGATATTATTTATTTTTTGTATTTTTTGAAAACTAGAAAAGTATTTCTTTTGTTTCTTTTTATTAATTGATGTAGGTACATACTAATAGTCTAAGGGGTATTAATAAAAACTTTATATTTGTAGTAACAATTAAAGTAGCTATGTATCGTTTTCCTAATTTTTAAAATTATTCGACCAGTTTTCCTCGCCACGGTAGGTTTGTTCATAGAGGGTATAAACTAAAGGTATGAGGTTATCTACGAATGTGTTTTACCTATAAAACCTTTAAAATAACTCAACAACACAACATTTTTCGGGTCTTAACTTTCCTAAGTTAACTTTGCCGATACACTGTTCTCATTGGACAATCGACCATGTCACGTGACTAAAAGTGCTCGTTTGACCAATTAGAATACTGCTCCGGCAAAATTAACTCCGTAAAACTAAAATCCGGAACACGGCCAATAAATCTAGAAAACAGGAAGAACTATTTTGACGGTTTCTGTCAAACTCCTGGGCTATCATCGCCATTTTACATATATCGAGATAAAATTAACGTAACTAATGTTTTTCTTCATTCATATTTTTCTCAGTACGCGTACGGCTTTTGTGAAGTTTCACATAAAATTTTAACTTTTGCGCACATGAGTACCCAAGCGTACCTAAAAAGTAACTTCAATAAACCAATTATAGCGGCTAATATTGTTGAAATCAAAAAATGAAAAACCATGTTTCACTATTTCACTACTTTTGAGCCGCTTTAAACAATGAGCCTATAAGTGCCATGAAAAATATAAGAATGAATGTACGTAGCCTCTTTAGTACCTACTTCCAAAAATTACCGACCAAAAAGTGATCCACAATACTTTTTCGAATTAATCTGCTACAGTTTGAAGTGAAGGGTCCAATAAATAATTCCTAAAATCGTTATTCATGTCCCCTCGGATTACAAGCACATACAATGAGCTCAGTCATGTGTAATACATTCGTTCCATATATATCTTATAACACGAGCACATGTTTTCCTCTCGAAAGTCGCATATGACAATTAGGTAAATGTCGACAAGTGCATTATTAATTTGAAAAACAAAAAAAAAGCGGATTTAAGCCATGAACCAATTTAATAGTTCACCAACGCCATTGTGTCTGAGATTTTTTTTAATACATGTGGGTACTTTGCAAATAAACTTAAGTGACCTTTCAAGTTTTATTATCGGTTCATCAGTGATGGAGACAAATTGTAGAGGGGGATGTAAGAGATTAGAAAAAAAAGAGACAACACAACAACGTATAGGTACGATTAGATACGGAAAAAGTTTACGAGTTTTAAAACGCTGAAAATCATTATGAATAAATTGGTAGATAATTCAAAACAAAAATTACAACTTTTACATTCACCGTTGTTGCTTAAAAAAAGGGAAAATAGGTCAGTTACCTTACTTTTGCAGTAAAGGCAGAAAGTTTTTGGAGTAGGAGTATTCTCTCAGAGAGAGATAAATAAAAACCACGCAAACCCGGTTTAGTAAAAATTGTTAAAATGTTATAATGGGGGCTTTTTTAGAGGTATAAAAATTAGATTGAAATAAAAAACAAGAAAATCGTTTTAATATCCATCAATTCAGCTTTATTGGAAGGATAATTTTATGCCATTAATGTTTAAAAATGATTTCGGGCATGTGACCGCCGCGACTGGTTCGAATAAGGCCAAGTCTAGAGGTCCAATTTTGAACCACTTCTTCGAGAATTTGGGGCCGTAAGTCGGCAACAACGCCAACAACGTTGGCTTCCAAGTGCCCTAACGTTACTGGTTTTTTAGCATAGACGAGTGACTTCACATATCCCCAAAGAAAATCATCCAATAGTGTCAAATCACTCGATTGTGGTGGCCTGGTGACAGGTCCATGATGCGCTCATCGAATGTTTCCTTCAATAAATTGATTGTGACGTGCGCTGTGTAGCATGTAGCGCCGTCTTGTTGGAACCACATCTCATCCACATTCACGCCATCCAATTCGGGAACAAAATAGTCGGTTATCATGGCTCTAAATTAACGGTGACTGACTCTCCAGCATCATTTCGGAAGTATGGCGCAATGACTCCACCAGCCCATAGAGCACACCAAACAGTGAGTTTTTGCGGATGTAATGTCGTCTCAAGGGTCTTATGTGGGATTCTCTTCACTCCAAATGTGACAATTTTGCTTGTTTACGTAGCCATTCAACCAAAAATGAGTCTCATCATGGACAAAGCTCCAATTGCTGTACACGGTGACGAATCGGTTCATTCGGGTCTTCTTCAACACTTTGCACTACAGCGGCAATTGTTTCTTCAATGCGCACTGTTCGACGTCTCTGCGTATTATCACATAGAGTAAACGTAGTGCGAAAACGATAAATAGTTAACAGAATTAATTGCTCATATGGACGATTATGTCGACCATTAAATGGACGGAGCTTGCGGTAAACTTCGCGAACTGAACCATTATTTTCGAAATAAATTTGCACGATTTGCAAGCGTTGTTCATTTTTCAACCTATACATGACGAAATGGCAAACCAACCGGAACATAAATGACATTAGAGTTGCCCGATTTGACCACAAAATGCCAGTTTTACCTCGTATTCAAAAAACCAACCTCTTAAAAAAACACCCGATACATTCGCTTGTAAGAATGAAACAAAATGGTTAGGTTAAGTTAGGTTGTAATGGCTGCACACACACGATGCGCGTGAACTGATAATGGCATAGAGGTCCATTGTGGTACCACGTGAATCTGTCGACTTTCCTTTATTCGTTCGCCTAATTGAACCATTCAGATCTAACTATGTAGCGAAGGTTTCTGACATTGATGTTAGCCAGCTCACCTAGATTGTTGAAAAAGTACTCTCCCAGATGAAGTTTCCCTTTTACTAAGAGAGCAGGATAAGAGCATAGAAGGTGAGTAGTACTTTCCTCCTCTTCTACGTCCAAGCAGCTTCTCCAAAGAGGCCTAGTCTTCTTGAGTGTAGGCCTATCGGATAGTGTCCTGTAAGGTCACCGATAATGCTGCTGATGTTGGATTTGTTCAGCATTGTCAAGCAGCTGGAAAGCTTCAAGTTAAAGTTAGGCCAGCATTGCCTGGATATGTGACACTTGCTTTCTGGATCGCATGCAGTTTGATCTGTAAATTACATGTAGCGATGGGCATACCTATCCTGTCTACTGGCGTTGTGTTTTTTGTAATGTTAAGGTGATTCAGAATCTTTGTGTATTCACCCTGATTGGGTGTCCATTGCACAAGCATCTAGGGGTACTAGATGTAGGATTGCATCTAGGGTGCGCAAAATGAACAAAGTGGACTCTTAACACCAGACTTGTTTTATGCTTTATAGAATAGAAGCATCAGGGTTGTTGACACGTTGTAAATCGGAACATACCTAGTTTATCAGTTAGGGATTTGGCTTCTGTTGCAAATCAGCGACTGTTGTTGTATCGACTGTGATGTCATGAAGATGGCATGGATTCCTCCGATTTAATAGCTGTAAACCTTGATAACTTCTGTGGCCTTTAAATTGTATGAAGAAAGAAAAGCTTTGCACCGAAGGTATTGGTTCGGCTCGTACATTAGAAAATAAAAAATGAAATCTTCTATTGAACTCAGTTTTTGAACGGACAATTTGAGAAGCCTCTCACTACAGTCTATATCAACGGATGTTTGTAAGACTTTTGCAAGAGTTGGAACAGTAAAATCAAAATAAGGTTTTGTTTATTTCAGGATTTGCGAGAGGCATTGTATTCGAACGCACTAAAAACTCGACCACTGCTCAGCTTTTACGGCATAGAATCCGGGGTGCCAGCACGTAACTTGATACAATCAAGGATTGTTGATCGACCTGAAACCAAATGTTTCTTGGCAGCACGTAACTTGAAACGAGTCATTGTCATTGTGAAACATAATGTGAAGTGTCAAATGGGTATTTTTGATTTTTATTTTTGTAAGTCATTTTCCAAGTTCAAATAAAAAATTATATTCCTTGAGTCGGAATGTGAAGATGAAGTAGGACTGAAATTCGAAGAATTGTTGTAGAGATAGAGCAGCCCACTGAAATTATGTGTAAGTGTTCAAAAGACAATAACATGTAAAATTGATTGTTTTTCTAAGCTTTGTGCAGCAACGTCAGCAAAGAAATTTTCCTGATGATACCAAACTCGTTAAGTTTTCCAATTAAAATAAGAAGCACATCAGTTCCACCAGTATTACAGCATTGTGCAACACCGAGTCTCCTAGCTGCTGGGGGTTACGAAAAATATGTCGGTACTAATATATTGCAGAGTATGGCACAGACAACAATTTCAAAGCTCTTTCGGCGTATCTTGAGACTTTCAGAAAATGAATTCATCTCTACATGGTTAAAATTTGATCCCTCCGAATTCCAAGAAAGCAAGGAATGTTATTATAGGAAGTATAAGCTACCGGGAATAGTAGGCTGTGTTGACGGTATTCTATTTCAACCGAAAAGGATTTCATAGCTTAAATGCAATGGTGTTCATGTTGTAAATAATATATTTAACAATGAAGTGTAGGTAGATTACAATTATCGAGTTTTGCAATAACCTTAACGAGCTAATAGCAATAGACGATCGAGGATCTTCGATTGAACCAAAATATGTGCTCTCAACGGTCGATTGTTTCGATAAAACTCGATTGTATCAAGCTACTTGCTGGCACCCTAGATTTCATTAAACACGACCCAATTACATCACCGCTTAATCAAGCGGTGCAATGCAATGTACACTTTTCTAAAACGCATTGTGAACGCATCAACTACTCAAACAAAAAAAAAAGAGCATTGTGAATAATTATGATGCACGGCATATGCGAAGTAGCCCAAAAACATTTATAACCTAGCAGTGTTTATTCACAATGCGCATTTTTTAAGTTTTAGAATTCAGCATATTCTATAGGAAAACTGCATTAGCTACGTTATTGTAATAAAAGTTGTATGTATTCTTGTTTTAGTATAATCGCATGATTCAGTACTTTGTTTAATTATTCAATATTTATGTGAATAGAGCTTTAGTGCTATTTACATGTTCATTGTGTTTATATACTTTTGGTAATAATAATAAAATGTCCTCCATATTCGGCCAGATGTTTTGGGAGAACAAATTCACTCATTAACATACCTAACAATTATTTAATAAGCATGACAAGCGCGCTATAAATGACCGCTTTTAATGCATACTTAGACGAAATTGTATACTAGAAGTTCAGTGTAAATATATTTACAAAAGACTTTAGTGGTTTTGGAAAACCTTCGCAAAGTTACGTCACATCGTGATATTGCCAAAGATACAAAAAGAAACACACACCTAGTCAAAAAGAGTAATTGAAGTTGAGTAGCCAATGTGGAGCCATATACACCCACGAAAGAAATAGAACTTAACGAGAATGGGAAATTGGGGTCGAAATGTAGATATTGACACAAATGTGTCTATTGTGAGTTTGCTTCTTAAGCAAACACCAACAAAAATTGGTCAATATAATATGCAAAGTGCTGTGATATGTGGGCATTATTATTCAAATAAAGAGATTTAGAACTAAACCTATTTTGGAAATACACTTGACATCATTACTTACTGCGTACATAAATCTGCTGAGAAATGTAAATACGGGTTTTTCAACATGGAAGGGTTGATTTTGAACTGAAACAAAACATGCTTCGCACGGTGGCATGGATCCGAGAGGTTAAGACTTCAAGTACTCTGTCGCATCTCTTGCTTGTTACACCTAAGGTTTAGGCTAAGGTCACGCACTAAGCGACAGAGCAGCAAAAGGCGGCAAAAATAAATTAAACATATGAAAGCGTATGGCTGTGGCTCGTTGATCGGCAAGCAATGTTTCTGTGCGGTAGAGCGATATCGCTTTGTGGCTAGTAGGTGTTTAAAAAGCCTACATTCGCAAGATATCATCCAGACCATTGCTGTGCACTTTATCTACCGATAAGCAACTCACCGGCAGCGCAAAATGGCGAAGGCCAATGGTGGTAAGACTGTCATCCGTTGTTGTTTGGCTCTAATTTTTTTTGGTCAAGTCGAGAATATGATATCGACCAAATGGGCGCCGTCACAATTGATTGTCAGACGGGCTCGTTTTATGACATTTTTCATTACTTCAGCGAGAACTTCGGGCGACATATGTTGTCCTTGAGAGCTTCTAGAGTCTCGGGCTTGTTCACGTAAACACGTTATTTAAAAAAAAACCCACAAAAAAGTCTGGAACGGATAAATCGGGCCAGTGCAAATCGACAAAATTAGAGATGAGGCGACCCGGGAACGCCGCCTTCAGAATATCGGTTGTGGCTCGCGCAGTATGTGCCGTTGCTCCTTCCTGTTGGAACCACATGTCCTCCAGTCCTAACTCGTCCAATTAGACCCATAAAGCGCACTGTCCACTGTTGTCGTTTGACCAGCGGCATTCTCGAAAAAAAAAATGGCCCAGCGTGAACAGCGCACCATGCAATAACTTTGACCGGTTGTAATGGCTCCTCGTGCATTACTCGTGGATTTTCGGTGCCCCAGAAGCGATAGTTTTGCTTGTTCACGTACAGTACAGACGAATTGTTACGCAAAAAAAAATGATTCCGCGTTCTTGGGGAGTGTATCGCTTCATGGCTTGTTTGCTTGTATTCGACACCTGTCTAGTCAACAAATGTCAAAACAGATTTGACATTGGCGGCCTTTTGTAAATGGCCCACCTTGTACTAAGCTTCTTCCGTCCACTAACAAACTAACTAGCAATAACTACCGTCCAACACGACTTTTAAGAAGTGAGGATATGATTATGTTATAGTCATATTTATTTGTATTAACGCAGGGCCTCGAACGTAGCTTTGAGTGTGTGCTGTTATATATTCAAACTATTCGAAATGATCGGCACCTTTCAGTTGGTTCTTTATCAAGAAGGGCCACAATTGATCAACACAACTCTACACCGCTGAGGAACAGATCGCCTTAAAATTGGATGAATAAATCCATGGTCGCTTTGAATGCAAAATTTTTAGTATTCTTCTGTCTGCATCATGGGCTGGACAACTGGGGTGAACGCTCCAGTCTGCAAAACATTTGATTCTCAACTAGTTTTTGGTAGTAAAAAAAAACCCACAATATGATTCTCGCACAAGTAGAAAAGATCTTGAGGTTTGAAAGTCCACTGTCGATATATCTAAAATTTGAGACATATAGACGACCGCAATTATATATTTGAGCAATTTAAGCATAAGTTTCTTTTCATGACATCGACAGATCTATAAGTCGATAATTCGATAAGCATTATAAACAATAACAGGCATGGACAAGTAGAATAAAACATTAACTTTTTGAGAGCTCAACTCGTTCTTGTAGTTCGACAATCAACTTTCCTATATTAACATGGACTTATAAATAAGGCAGCATGTCATTAATACTATTACTTTACGGGCTCCTGACCCGTTGAGGGTCTCTGCCTGAGACCAGTTAATCATGTCTGGAATTAACGATCTACCATGCTACCATCTAGACGGTTGAGTGTCTCTGCCTGACACAAGTCGTTCAGCTTTAAGCTATTCAGTCCAAGAGGTCTGGAATTAACGATCGCTTGAACCTTAAATCGGATTTCGGTCTACCATGCCTGACCCGTTGAGAGTCTCTGCCTGAGACAAGTTGTTCAGCTTTAAACTATTCAGTCCAAGAGGTCTGGAATTAACGATCGCTTGAACCTTAAACCGGAGTTCGGTCTGCCATGTCGACTCAACAATTAAAATCTATGTGGACGAGCCAATGAAGTCGACGTGTTTTCAACTTGTGTACTACTATCACATCGCGGATCGCGGTTGTATCTTCTCCTCCATGTTCCTTCCTCGAATAGGACCAGGTCTTTTCTTGAATACTCTACTAACTTATAGTTGTACAACAACTCGTCTTTTTCCAGTTCAAGAACCAAAATCACATGAATATCACTTTCTGCAGACAAACATTTTTAACAACACACGCGGTACATACCGATTTTTCATACATCGGCTTGGTATACTGTTGTGTACTGGCCCTTTCCTGCACATACCGAGCGAATCAGGAGGAAAGCATTGAAATACATGTATTCGATACCGCATGTGTACCGAGTGTCCCGAACGAAACGATACCGAACCGAGTATGAGGGAGCGGCCTAAGTTTTACAATTCAGGCACCAAGAAGTCTTCAACATCAACATCGACTGTGAGCTCATATGCGATTGAAGTGAGACTGTATTCTGGTCAATATACAGAAAGGCGTTTTATCTCATTCTCAAACAGCTTAAACCCTATAAATGAATCGGTTAGAAGGCGAAGGGGTTAAGTCTACTTTTACACGTTGAATTTTGAGTCTAGAGACTAGTATGAGTGCAAAGAGAAAGAAAATTTGAAAAGTTGTGACGAAAATATTTTGCCCTGAGTCGTGAGTAAATTTCTCGTCACCTCTTTTTTAACAAAGAGAACTTCGAAAAAATTCTTGACTCAAGAGTCAACGTGTAAAATTTGACTCAGCAACATTTTTCAAAATTTGAGTGTACATAATCTTTTTTTGTTGAAAAGACAGGATTTGCGAAATATTTAAGTATGTGGAAATAAATTTTAAAAAATCGCGGAACAAATAAACTTTAGCAGCCAATCACTTTTTTACCTTTTTTTTTAATACGCATTAAATTATGTAAACAAATTTAAGTAAAATTTTAAGTCGTCGCTCTCGATTACTTTAAAAGTTATAAAACAATAAAATTTCCAAAGTTCCCCATACAAATCAACTATTTGTTGACAGTTCACACATAGCGAAGTGATAATAATAAGAAGAAACACACTTTAATGGAGCATTGCCACATAAAAAAACTAAAAATTACTTATATCCCAAAGAATTTTAACTTTCTTTCTGGGGACAGTCCACGCTCACGCAACTTTGTTGCTCCGCTCAGGGTATGTAAAATTGTAAAGTCGTCAGGCAGGCGCCTCAGTCAACAGTTTTTTTGTTACAAAATTTGTATTTGGTATTTTTTTTTTAACATGGCAGTGCTGCGTACACCGCAGCAGAAAAAAAGGAAATGTCATACTTCACACAATTTTTATGCAATTATGTATAACCAAAAAAATGTAATTTTATTTTTTTTTATAACTTTTAAACTAAATGTGAGCGACAATTTTTAAAACATATTAGTGATCAGCACGCAGAAACGAAAAAAAACATGAGTGCAAAAAGTGAAAAGCAGCTAAAGTAAATTTATGCCGAAATCGCTTAGCCCCTTCATCCTCTAGGCGCTTCAAATAAATGTATAGTTGTCACTTTTTTGTTTCATAAAATCCAACTCACACTGTTCCAAAAGAATTTTCACTTCAAAAATTAGGCACCGAAGGGTTTTGTACCTACGATTTGCCGTTTTTAAAATGTCGATTTAAAAAAATCGACCGTCATATGTCGACTTTCGAAAAATCGATTGGAATAAAATAGACTGATCAAAATAACGACTCTTTTAAAGTCGTGATTCACTTTGCCACTGTTAATCAACAAGCCATTCTCGAATAACTGACTGTTAATGTTTACATTTACAGTATTATTTTAATGATATCAACCTGCAATTTCTGTTTTATTTTGGATAATAATTAACATATTTACCGACAATTTTCAATCGACATTTTAATGGTCTGAATTTTAAATTGTCAACTTTTTTTTGTCGATCAAACTTCAGTCAACATTTTAACAGTCGTACGCTTCCCGGGGCCGATAATTTTTTCGCACCGATATCACAGCCCTGTAAGCTTTTACTGAGGAGATATATTCAACAAATTTTAGTCTCAGCTTATTGCAGAAACCTCCGACTTTTGAAGTGAGATGTCGTGTTCAATTTAATAACTTTTCGGAGATGCATAAGTGAAATGCTTATTATTAACCAGCATAAGAAGAAAACCATATTCGCCAACCACTTCACACGAGAAATACTATCGCGCGCATCCCAGTTCGGGCAAAGTTAATAAACAAACACAATGGAAGTGGTGATCACTTACTACTAAGCCAACCACAAGAAACGCATTCGAGTTGTGGTCACAATAACCTTCACTTTAAATGAAAACCCGTAAAAAAGGTAAGTGCTCGATCAACTTCAACTACCTAACTAGGTTAGGTATACAACATTAAAAAAAACGATCTAATGACAAACATTTACGATACTCTCGTGCTAAGGAAAAACGCAAACTATACAGTAATTAGCGTACTTTGGGCAACCCATGAAACAGAAACAATAGACCGCATAAAAAAAAACTTCCTTTGGATACACATTTATCTATATGACTCAGTTTGATTACCTCACAGTGCGTAGAACAATCTTGTCAGCGTTAACTGGTTTCCCCAAGTTCAGTCATTTCCTTGTACCATATGACCGATGAGATTCCGAGTTACATATTAATATTTCGCAGCTGATTGAAATGACTCCCAACTCCCAAGGCATATTTATAAGGTTAACTTTCTACTAAATGTGGTGTATGTACCTTCCTTCACTTGCCCGCTACATACGCTGCACAATGACACGTTTCAATTTATGTATTTCCTTTTGCTCATTATTCTCAGAATCTCAACCATCATTTAGCTAAAACCGTGTGTGATTCATATAAAGACGATACATTTCATAAAAAAAACATAATATGAGTATAACTTCATGTGTACACACATCTATTCACATGGTATATCATAACCATAGGCACACTGACAGCGTTTTAATTCGAACTCTTTGTGTGGTTAGGGTCAAATAGTATTACAAACTGCTCTACACAAGTTTATCAATAAGTTTACAATAATCCAAAAGTCAGCTTAGCTGATTAAAACAGGAATAATCCCAGGCCGATGGCCTCGCAATTAATTCCCCATAACACTTTTCCACATATGTAATATCTAAATATTGTTGATGTTTTTTTATTCATTGAAACAATGACAATCAATGACACATCAATTAAAAGTGAGACACAGAGATTTTGATAGTATGCCACGTGCTGCAGTCATTGGCCAGCGTCAACAATCTTTGTTGGCTCTGTGACTACTGATATGTGTAGTTGGTAACCGATAAATCAATGCGGCATCACACCACCTGATATTCTAGGTCAGTCGGTTGGTTGATAATTGAAAAGGAGACTAAAACAATTATTGCATATGGCAATAGAAACAAAAGAAGAAATATATTTAGCCCTTATAGCTACACCCGCCGCACAGCCATTAGTATCATCCTTGTCAAGGAAATTTCCAAGTGTCGCCTGGTATAGGTCCCCTTTTGACACAGAAATTGTGATGGTAGTAGTTGGGCCGGGGGGCGAGGGTAGTCAAAGTAGAAAAGGAAGCCAACATCCTTGACATAAAATAACTTATATAACGAGAGATGAAAGTTGCCAACCGATATTGTGGTAACATGCAATCTGAGTATAGTAATGCAATTTCCCTTTCAGCCGCGCTGACCACTGTCGAGACAATAATAAAACAACAATAGCCATCGTCAATTATGACATGGGGGATACTATCTCCCTCGTTAATAAATTGTTTCCTTTGACGACACACATCGAACCCCACATGATAGAATTTTTACAAGAAATGAATTAACTTGCAAACATGATACGAGGGATTTTACAATATATTTACGGAATCAGAACCTGAATATCAAAAAAAAAATATTAGGAAGTTAGATTTTTTTGTTAACACTGCATTTGGGGGAAGGGTGATCGCACCCCCTTTTCCAGTCATTCCGCCCCGGCTGAGAAAATCGATCGAATCGACGGTATATTCGTCCCATTTTAATGAACGCACTCTGAAAGTATGTTGGCTTTTTCTGGCCTACAGAAACGATGTACATGTAGATGTGTTGGTTTCTGTATTTTACTTACTATTCTTTGATTAGCATTTTTGCACAAATTCACTGAATTTTCTTCTCGTTCGGTTTTAGAGTTTATAATATAACTTTCGGGCACTTAATGATTTGCTGTATGGAAGTGAGATTGGATTGGGAGCCAACCGGATGGGTTTCGTGGGATAGCAAATTTAGAAGCTAGCTAGTAGAGTTTTTTTTTTACAGCCGCGGAGAGACTTTACTCGAACGAATACACATGGAACTTGCGAAGAATACGACACGAACCAAGCAAAAAATGTCTACTGAATGAAAATGCCAAAATGGCAATCGGCGAAGTGTCAAATTGGAAGGTTGTGAAGTTAGCGTTGATTTGAAATAAATATATGCCGAACTGTTGCCATGTTCAACGTTTTTAATTATAAGTTAGTTATGGCATATAGGTAACTAAATAAGCATATTTTGGAGATATCCGTAAAATCAAAGAGTGGGATTATTTAAAATTTTATAAAAAAAATCCATTTTCAACAGGTTTCTTCCGAGATCTTAAAAAAAATTGTAAGTGGACCACGATCCTCCATCTGAGGTACCTAGATATTGTATCAATTTGTAACTCTAGAATTTGTTGGAGTTATTTCCTCATATTTTATGCAATGTAGTATAGCTTGTGATTTTGCCGTAACATGAAAGCACTTCATTCAGCATGAAACAGTTTTCCTCAGCAGAGAATGCTTTTCTCGTAGGGCCCAGTTATAGCTATAATTGGAAATTTTCTTTTACTTTTTGCGGCATTTTTATAAATTCAATCATTGGCGTAGCTGATGTCAAAGCAAAGCTTATGCATTTTAGAAGATGATTATCCAAAAAAATTTAAATTTGGAGTTATAGTTTTCGCAGAAAATTACTTCTTATTTTTCACTGATCAACATTTATATTTATGAAATGGAATTTTCAATAATTGCTTTAAGAAGCTATGGGGTGGAATTTCAATTCCATCATGTATTCTGTTCCAATGAAAGTGTTTAATGACAGCTATAACTGGACCCTTAAGCGAAAGCAGTGAATGAAATTCTGCTTTTCGAAGATTAATAACATAACTAAGCTTAAAGTGATATAATTGAATAATTTTAAAATTGAATTTAATGTTTACAAAAAAATCAATTGATAAGTAATGAAAAATGTTATTTTATTAATATGACATTTTTTTCTGGTCTTGAAATTCTGAACTTTTATTATGGACAACATTTAAGAATACCCTGGGAGCGTATTTTAGTGTAGCAAACAACGCGATTGGTGAATTAAAGCGAATATTGTTGAAGTTCTTCTTTGTGGCAAAAATAATAACTTTGCACACACAAATGAAGAAAAAAACTAGGTTTGATGCCCTTTATAGCCATAACAAAAGCTGTAACTTTCGGATGGTTGTAACATGAGCAATATACCATATCGTTACTTTGATCAAAAGTAAACCTTTTTTTGAATAGAAAACGTACCATGGTATCCCAATTAAGCTAGAGCCTATAAAGTTTTCTTCAGTTCCATAAACAGCTTGCCAATCAGGGCTATCGCGAATACACTTTCCCGGGAAACGGTTCCAATTCAGCAATCTGATTTACATTGCCGACAAGGGAAAAGTTCCAGGCAATATTTTATTCGCGATAGGCCTGAATTTGTTTTATTTTTCTACAGAAAATGACAGTCAATGATAACTCCAAGGTATTTGTAGCTTTCTACTGATTAATTTGCCATAATCTTAATAGTGCGCATCGGATGTGCATCATCTTAGTTTTTTGAACCGTTTTCGCGGGCCCCATTTTATTTCAACATTGAACTCCTCCTGCGCTATCCTCTTTCCTGTATCTAAAGAACGTGACTTATTGTCACCGTATCGTAATCAAAGGCCGTTGGGGTGCTCTGTTTAAAGCCAATTCGTTGACTTTAAATGGACCTAGTTTTGATCCCCGACAGACTTTATACTACATCTTCCTTCCATCTTAACGCAAAACAGTCACCAATATGACAGCAATTACAGCTCGTATGATTTTAATGTAATCAGGCTTTTCAATGATTGCTATAACTGGACCCTAATAGTATCGAAAGCTTTGGGAATGATATATTGGCACTTGGCAGCGTCTCTAACACTCGATGCTTACAGTATAGAAGCCGTGAAAAAAATTCGAACCATGCATTCGACAAAGATTCAACTATGCAGAATATATAAAGGAAATCCATTTTACGTACAAAACTGATCCTCCTTCGCATTGAGTTGAACCTTGTCAGGATGAGTTTCTAGATTTAAGTTTTTTTACTTGACCACTGTACGTACATTTACAATCCAGTCGCGCACTTCCTTTTGTTTCGAAATCAAAACAAAAGCTCTCATGTTCAACTTTTTTTAAAACAAATTTTTATTACATGACAAAAGGTGGGGAGCTTTACATTTGTGTTTTTTTGTAGGTTTTTACTTATTTTCAATTAAATATTTTAGCTAATAAAACATTTCAGACACAAAAAAAAGAGAGAAATGTTATAAAGATAGCAACAACACAGGATTCAAAATGAAATCAATAAACTCTTTAGCTCAACTGCAACCTAATTTTCATGGATTTGCATTTCAAGTTCAACATCTGATAAATTAACCTCACGTAACGAATTAATAAACATATAACGAGAAAAATAAATATAAAGCCATCGGAACCATTTCATTTGTGATTTGTGTTGTCGCATTGCACGACGTATAATAGACGCCTCTTTCCAGCTTAAAATGCACCTGCAAACAGAAATCAAAATCAAAATAATTAATTCAAGATAAACAACCTTGTTGCGTATTCCATTGATCAACTTACCAGTGCGTCGACATTAAGCATGTACAAAGTAAATCAAAAAAAGATAAATATTTTCTTAAAATATTTATAGAGTCAAGGGTATAAAATTTACAATCTGCAAAGACAAACATTGAAGTGTTCCATGGAATGAGTGGGTATAGAGACAAATATATTCATATGAGAGACGAGATGACTCACCTTTGGGTAATAAATTTGCTAAACATAATGATGCCGTAGCATAATACACAGCACAGTGATTGGGATGTTGACTAATTCCATCCCGATCAAATGTGAAAATCGCTTGAATATCAAGACTTTCAACGGTATTTAGAACTAGCGTTGCTATTGATTCGGTTTTCCACTCGACATTGGGGTCATCTGGCAAATGGGTGGCATTGACGAGAATTACATTCGACGCGGGTACACCCAGAAGTTTACACGACCGCCATAGTTCGTCACGTCTCATCTGACCTTGTTTTTCATAGTTACCTGAAAGAGAGAAAGATTTATACTTGCTAAAGGTGTGGGAAGGCTATTTAATTACCATTAGATAGACACAGTACGTAAACTTGGCAGTCTAGACGTTTGGTCAAAGCCATAACAAGTGGTCCAAAAAACATACACTCATCGTCAGGATGTGATGTGACAATCATCACCCGCTTATTACCCTCTGGCTTTGGTTTGGGTAGGCGGATACTGTTTAGTTTTAGCAGTCGAAACAATCGGCTGCTCGTCTCCATGAACGTTAGGCTGTATAGGGAGAGGCATACTATTAAGTACACCAACAAAATGTAGATAATGTGCTCCAGGGCTTCTGTTGATGTGGCCAAAGCGAGTGAATATACAGATTTGATAGAAAAATTGCTTAGGAGTGAGCTCAGATCCGTTGCACTACTACTGCTACCGGTTCCACTATCGCTGAGCCAGGAAAATTTCATTTCATTTCATTCAGTCAATCGATTTTTGGTGGATGGATTAGGACGCATTTATTTAGAATTGTGTTTATGTAGAAATTTTGAATGTCCTTAAGGCCCCACATTTGCTGCAGTCGATGATGACAGCATTTAGCAATCCTAGTTGTTAGTTCAATGTCATTGAGTATTAGTTGATTGAATATTGCAAATGCATTTTTCATTGCGATGATTTGAGATAAATTAGTTGGTATATGGGTAAATTACTTTATTTTTGTATTATTCACCTGATTTGAAGCTGAGAAAAATATTTTGGTCCGAAAGACGGGGGAAAGGAACAGCCACATTGACATTTAGTTTGACGTTTAACTGAGATTGCAGTTGAGGCTCTCAAACTGTGACTGCGTTTGTAGGATGTGTTCGGTAGTGATGGAAGCAAATTTCTGCGGGTGGGAGTTTTTTTTTATTTAGGACGTATGGCAATTTTGTTCAAATGGAGCTTAAATTTTATCGACTGGCTAATTTTTGACATTTCCGCAATCAATTGGATTATATGGGATATTATTTTAGTACTATTTTGAATAATTTCCCCAAAAAATTGAAACAAAATGCCTTACTTTATAATTTTTTGTAATATAAAAGTAGCAAAATAAGAAATAACATAATAGGGGTATTCGTAAAACGTCAAAAAGTCATCATAAACGTCCTAAACGTGATAAAAATACGACGTGGTAAATGAACTGTCAAAATTTGCGTGGAAAATCTTTTCTAACAATATCGGAATTTTCTCACAGGAGTTGGGTGTATAAACTGAGATGGTAAGCGTTGAAAACTTTTGAAATGCTATTTTGACATTTAATCAGTCACTTTCAACATCAAACGTATGCATTAAAAAAGTATGGAGAACGGAAAGGGAACAATAGGAACAAAATTCTATCAATAAATAAATAACCAAATTGAGAATCAATTCAGTGGGTTACCGCATTATTTAGTGATACAATTTTATGGTCATGAAACGTCGTCGTAAAATTACAAACTTTCGCATGTAAGAAAATTACGACGTTGCCTGAATACCTTTATTATCATCAAAAATCCCTTATTTATTAATTATTGTCAGTAAAAGAAATATTATTGTACAATTTGTGCTCATGACTAAAGAATCCGCCCTACTTTGTTTATGTTAGACACTTACAATTACAATTTGCATTACATTTTCTGATAAAAAATACATGTGCTTTGCTTTAATAATCTGAATGTTGAACCATTTTAACGCCACTGATAACGCGGAATAATCCATGATCGTGCTTTCCATCTCTGTATCCCCTCAGTAGGTATACCAAATGTCAAAAATTAGCCACTGGAAAAATTGTAGCTAGCTGTTGAGCAGGTTAAAATTTTGAAGTCTCTATTCACCATACTTATGTAAAAAATTATCCACTGAGCGCTTAAATTAGGATAACATTTAGCTTATTGTTCTTAGTGTCTGGCTACACGTTCCTGGGCTCACGTTTATCCAAACGACTTCCATTCTCAAGACACGGTGGCCACACATACAAAAAAAGAATCGTTGGAATGAACTCAGATTTTACACCTGAAGCACGGGGAAATCTGGAAAAGCTCTCTCATATTTGGGTGTCTCTGATACTGATATTGAGGTGTGCACACGGCGAAGGCCAATTTCAAGTGAGTATTTTTGTCAAAATTAAATGATTTGAAAGAGACACGTTCATGCCCTCACGCCTTGTCCACAAAAACGTAATTGAAATAAATTCTAAAGCTGAAATATAAGACAGCACTCCCACATTGTTGTTGCTCTGGTTCCGATATATGAAATCTGCACTCGTTAGATATTTTAACACAGCACGGGCAATAGAGAAAGAGTAGAGTAGTAGGTTATAGGAAAGATGTTGGATGTACTAGATACTTACTTTTTTGGTCCGAATTAATATGGTGGATGGACTCACCTTTTTTGCGTAATATTCGCAGAACTATCATATTGGTATATAATGTTATGCGAGTAACTACCACAGTTTTTATTTTAATTTCTTTGAACTATAGTTTTTTTTTTTGGTTTTTGGACGTTTTTACCACTGCACCGCGGCCAACCACTTGCATACCAATAAACGTGTCCGAACGTTTCAGCGGGTAATAATTTGAAAAAAAAATTGTTTGTAAGTGAAAGCTGTTTTTTTTAAATTGAGAACAAGAGGAATTCCCTCTTGTTATCAATTTAAAAAATTTTGCATTCTTAATAAATAAAAATGTTTCAAATTTGTTAAATGATTCCTTTTTCGGAATTGATAAAATGCTGGATTATTGCGAGACTCAATTAGCCTAATCCAACCTAATTAAAACCAACCTATCATTTGTTTCATAAGCCCATGTGCCAAAAAAAGCCAGTGGATATTTTTTGACATTTTTGTTTCGCGCTATTTTATATGCAAAATTTATTTAACTAAAACAATGTAAGATGGATGGCCTCAGGCAAGAACTCCAATCGTACAATAATAAATAATAAAGTTTTATTTTCACGAGGTCTCTAAAACCTTGTTCGATATTTTGTTTTACTAAAAGAAAATACATAGAAAGCCAAACATTTGGAAATGTCAAAAGTTTTCCAGCGGATAAAATGTAGGAGTATTTAACTCATGACCTCATTAATGGTTTTAGTTTTGTGAGTGTATGTTTAACTTTCAAGTGGTGGATGGCTCTAACTGCACTCATGAAATTACCAGGCCTTACAATATAAATGTCATAACCCACGGAAAAATTAAACATATGCGATAATCGCAGAATACACTAGTGTAAAAGAGAAGCAAAGTGTTTTGAACAATCAGCCTGTTAGTATATGCTCTCGTGTACAGATACACAGCAAGTTTTGTGAGTTAGTCTTGGGAATAAACGATCAGACGTTTTTGACAGATGACAAAATACTAAACAAACAATTATTTTCAATTCCATTTGTGAGAACATATTATCAAATTCTTAGAAACTCAATACGTGTACGATATATATAAATTTCCATCCCAGCAACTCGAAATTATTTAAATATTGTATTTGACTGTTTTATGATTGCGACAAAAGCATTTTCATTTGTTTGGGGAAAATTAAACCAAACTGAGCTGTTGCAGATTCTACACATTTCGATAAATTTTTGACAGCAAAATCGATAAATCATGAGTGCTACCAAATCAAATCACCACACTCGGAATCAAGTCTAATCACAAACTGGAAAACTGCTTCCTGAGTTAACACTTGATTAAATTTATTCCGAGGTAAGTTAACTCGGGATTAACTCAGAACTGAAAAACGGCCTAACACATATAAATGTCATGAAAATAACGTTTAATTTTCCTAAATATAAACCCCGGCTCATGCTTACTGCAAACCACTTTTATTTAACCTGATGTAGCCGCACCCTTCAGGTAGTCATTTGCGAAAAAAAACTGGTTTCGCACTATTTCTTGAACACTTACACAATGCCGCTGACTGACAAATGTCATTTGCTCATGCGTTTGTGTGGGTTTGTGGTGTTGTCAACAATACGTCAAAACTAACAAAAGCCCCCTAGAATAAATCGGATAATTTCCATTTAACATTTTATTATTAAAACAATCCAACAAATCACAATGAAATAACTACATATTGAATCAATTTTTCGAAAAAACATTCAACCCTGTCGAAAAGTATCAATTTCGTGATTACAGCTGCCAAGTAACAGCAATTAAATCTAGGTTAACAGTTTGCAACAATTCCAAGTGATAACACCACGTATGCATTGCTATATTAATTCTTATAATTTATAATTATTATAAATTATCATATTCTCCTAAACCTTGATTTAATGTTGTAGTACAAGCGCTCAGTAATAAGATGTTGCCACTATCACACAAGGATGGACGAAATCTAACATATCGAATCAAGGAGAAACTTAGCAGTTGGAAGCGGCTTATATTCTCGGATCGAAATTCTAGAAATTTATTGCTCTTCCTGTTGCTAAATCTAAGTTTTGCTTTCATTGAACTATTCTATGGAATACTGACAAACAGTTTGGGTAAGTTATAAAATAATTAATCTTGATGGTTGCATATCTTAAAAATACTAAAGTCGACTTGACTAATTTTATTGGTACTACACGATGTACTATCTCGCATTTTACCACTTTCTTATCACAGTGCGGTGTGCCATAAAATCATGGCGTTGTACTATGTTACACAAAATTGACAACACATGTTAATTAAATTATTTTGACTACCTTAATGAGAGTGCTTATCATTTGAGATGTTTTTCTCAAATGACTTCTAGATAGATAGATATATGATGTGTTATTAAAATTTAGTTGCTTATCTACAAATCTTATTGGCAATGGGTCTTTTATCTAATCTGAATAAACGTGAGCATTTCAAAGTTATATGTATAGTTTAACACTTTTAAAAAAAAATTTGTTACCAGCCCAATTTTGTCTAAGAAAGTCTGTTGAGACAGGGAACCCATCTATAGCTACTTCTTAAAGCGGCTACAGGCGCGCAGTTTTAACTGTCCGGTATTCCAGTTCAGAAAGTCGGACTATAATAGGGAGCATCATCACCTCCCAAGCTGGCCGCTTCATTACGTTTTTTTTCAGACGGTTCCATTGTTGACAGTACTGATCCGAATTATTAGTTTTTGCATAATGGAGCAATCCATCAAAACTTTCCTGGTAATCTATCTTGGGTTGTCCACCGTCTTCATCGGCACACCGCGATTCGACCACGAACATTTTTGCTTGATGTTGTCATAAGTGATCCACTTTTCAACAACAGTCACCACCGGCTTCAGAAATGGATCGATTTTGGTGCGATTCAGAAGCAATTTTAAAATGTATATTTGGTCCGTGAAATTTTTTTTGCGTTAACTCGTGTAGCACCGGTACATCGAGCTTCTTTCTGTACCCAGCGTTACTTTATTTAATTACATACTTACTTAAGTGGAGCTACAGTCCGGAATGAACCTGGGCCTCAACCAACATGCCTCTCCAATTAGCCCAATGTGCGCGCAACTTAAGGCAAGGTCTTCCACTACTGCGTCCGACGTCTGGCTGGGAATCGAAGACTGCGAGCCGTAGTGTTGGTGTCCAATCGTTCTACATGTCCTAGCCATCTTAAACGTCCAATGCGGAGTTTTTTGGGGCATGTTGCGGTACAACTCTTATAGTTATTGGTTGAATTTTTCGAAGAATTTTCCTCTCAAATCGACCAAGGATTTCTTCATCCGCTTTTGAGACGGTCCATGCTTCAGCGCCGTAGAGAAGGTCTTCGATGAACAGGGTCATATAAAGGATCTCCTTAGGGCATTACTACTGAATTGCCTTCTTAGTCCAAAGAAACAGCGGTTGACAAGAGTAATTCTTCGCTTATTTCCCGACGAGATGTTATTGTCAGAGCCGAGATAGACAAAGTTCCGTACTACCTCAAAGTTATATCTGTCAATGGTGACGTTCTGTCGAATTCGTCGATGTTGTGTGTCCTTTCGTGTTAACAGCATGTATTTAGTCTTGCCCTCATTTACTGCTAAACCCATTTTCGTCGCTTCCTTCTCTATACCAGCAAACGTGACTATGACATGACGTTGAGTCCTAATAATGATGTCAATATCGTCGGCGTATGCTATTAGTTGCACCGATTTTTGGAAAATTGTGCCCCTGGTGTTGGCTCGGGAGCTTTGCACAATCTTCTCAAGAATCAAATTGAAGAAGTCACATGACAGCAAATCGTCTCTTTAAATGCTGACGTATGCGGCTTCGAAATCGATGAATAGGTGGTGGGTATCTATTTGGACTTCTTGGATTTTTTCTAAGATATGCCGAAGTGTGAAAATTTGATAGGTTGTGGACTTTCCTGGCCCAAAACCACACTGATAAGGGCCGATCAGGTTGTTGGTAAACGGTTTCAGGCGTTCACATATGACGGTAGATAGGATCTTATAGGCGATGTTGAGGAGACTTATACCTCTGTAGTTGGCGCAGTTAAGAGAGTCTCCTTTTTTGTGGATCGGGCAAACGATGCTGAGGTTCCATTCTTCAGGCATACTTTCTTCCGACCAGATTTGGCTTTTGAGTTGGTGGATGTTTGTTACCAAGTCATCTCCGCTGGCTTTATGAAGCTCGGCGGGAAGGCCGTCATTTGAAGGCCTTATTAAGTTTGAGTTTAGATATTGCTATCCTCGCTTGACTCAGGTCGGGTGGTTGGCAGTTTCTGCTGTCGTTGCCAATATTGAATGGTTCGTTCTGCCTGACAGCTGACTGTTGTTCGACATCGCCGTTTAACAGTCTGCAAAAGTGGTTCTTCCATATCCTCAGCATCGACTGTGTCTCAACTACGACATTTCCTTGCTCATCTCGACAGGATTCTGTTCGAGCCTTGTATCCTTGGCTGTGACGTTTTACACTTTGGTAAAACTTGCGAACATTGTTCCTGGAGTGGCACCCCTCTATATCCTTGTTCGCGCGCTTTCCTTAATATTTTTTCTTCTTTCTGAAAAGCCGGTGTTCTTCCTTCTTCTCTGCCTATAATAGAGCTCAATCGCAGCTCTCTTCTTCACCTGCAGCTTAACCTTATAGGTCTCGTTCTTGGCTGCGAGCATCTGTCGGCATTCTTCATCAAACCCGGCATTCCTCATCTTGCTGTTGGGCGAAAGAAACCTAGCGCATCAGTTGCGGCTGATCAAATGGCTTGTTGGCATTGTTGCCATTGTTCTTCGACATTCGATGCTGGTGGTATGGTGTTAATCGAGAGGTTAAGGGATACGCGTTGCGCGACGGTCTTGGCGGTCTATTGCGAGACAGAGGTCTGATAGTGTTAAAAAAGCCTTTAAGACAAGCTGTTTTAATTGCGAAAGAAGAGACCTTCTATGGGCCTACCTACGTTGATGTTATCGAATCGGTTAAATCCCACTTTTGCAACCATTACTGCTTCATAGCGCAATCAGCAATCTGCCAGATCGTATAGACCCTCCTAACTAATTTGGATTAAACCCCACTGATTGCCGATGTACACACGCACATCACACATTGTCACCCTTCAGGTCTGGCTGAAAAGGGTATCCTTATTTTTCAGACTTTGCAGTATTCTTCTTCCATCTTCGTCGTTTTTTCACTATAAGGAATATTTCCACATATTTAGTCATGTTCCGACCTCTACCCTGAGGGTAATAGACAGAGGGTAATAGACAATTTATAGCCTAAAGAAATTCTTAGTTGTATAGTCCCTAATCAAATTCGGATTACCAACCCCTCTATTAACAATTATTTACTCTTCTTTCAGGTCTTATATCGGACGCCTTTCACATGTTCTTCGATTGTACGGGTCTATTGGCCGGTCTAGCTGCCACTGTTATAACAAAGTGGAAAGCAAACGATAAATTTTCCTATGGCTATGTGCGAGCTGAAGTTTTAGCCGGCTTTGTGAATAGTCTTTTCCTTCTATTTATCGCCTTCTTCATTCTATCCGAGGGAGTGGAGCGTCTCATCGAACCGCCAGAGGTGAAGCACGAGCGATTATTTGTTGTATCTGTGCTTGGCCTTCTCGTCAATCTTGTCGGTATCTATGCATTCCAACACGGTCATGGTCATTCGCATGGCGGCGGAGGTCATGGTCACAGCCACTCGCACAGTCACAGCAATCATGTCGATCTACACAGCATTGCAGTAGACGATCATCACAGTCACGGAGGTCACGGCCACAGTCATGACGACCATGGCCATAGCCACAACGGTAATAGTAATATCGTGACGCCCGATATGAACAATGGCAACTCACAAATCATGCGTGGCGTCTTTCTGCATATATTGGCCGACACACTGGGATCTGTCGGCGTCATCATTTCTGCTCTTCTAATGCAATTCTTCGGATGGATGATTGCAGATCCAATTTGTTCGATATTCATCGCCCTCTTGATTGGCCTCAGTGTTTTGAGCCTCATCAAGGAATCGATTCTGATTCTCATGCAACGACAGCCGACTGCTCTCGATCGTTCCCTGCCGTCGTGTTATCAAAAGGTAACCGGTCTTGCTGGAGTATATGCCGTACAAGAGCCACACTTCTGGACACTCTGTTCAGATGTGTATGTTGGTGCAATGAAACTGGAGGTTTCGAAAAACGTTGACGCCAAATATGTTGTGACGCATGCGCGAATGATATTCGAATCGGTAGGTGTAAAACAAATTTACATACAACTCGATTATGTGTGATGATAGTGCAAATAGGAATAAATTTAATAATTAATCTTTTGTTTATACTATTAAAAAAAATCCAAAACAAATTAACTGAACAAAAGCCTTGAGTTGGTACTTTTTGATATCGATTTTTCTGTGGTATGCCTTTCGATTGAGTATTGAAAGTTCGCTATTGCTTTTTTTTTATTAATTTTAAATTGAAATAATTTATCATTCCAATTCTAATCCAATTATCAATCACATTATAATTTATATCGACTGTATACTGTCAAAAAGAACACCAGCGTACGTTTTGTTCTCTTAAATTTAAACACACAACCATGTATTTTTATCGTTATTTTTGATTTAATTTAAATAACGGAACAAACCAAACAATAAAATCCGAACGAAATAAAATGTAAATTTAGAATAAAAACAGTCCATTGCGAAAATCGTATATTTGTTGAGAATTTTTTTTAACTAAGTTTTGGTATAAGTTAAAGTGGGACATTAGTCTTAAGTTAGTTTATCTCTTCAGTTGTAGTTAACTTAAAGCCTATTGTTTCCTTGTTTTTATACACATATTTGTCAAACGATAAATTAAAAAAAAAATTACAAAATAAAAGAAAAATATTTATAAATCAAACAATTAACGATTAAAAATGTAAATAAAAAATATTCTCAAATACTAATGAAATGTATTTAGTATACTCAGACGGTGGATGTTTATTTGTTTTATAATTTGCTATAAGGAAATTCAGGATAAGAAGAAAGGAGTTACCGATGCACATTGGTTTCAAATACCTTGAAGTTATAATGGAAAGGAAAAACAAAGTCTGGTAGAGCATTTCATAGTCGTGTTGTTCGGCTTACAGCGAAAAGCGCAGCACGCCTCTGGCAACCCATGTATCAAAACATTTGGTCACAGCACTATACTGAAATTATTAGAATATAAGAATGGGCCACGTGACTACACCATCCCTTAACACGACTTTTATACTAAATACTCAACCATAATACCTAGTAGAGATGAAGGGTCGTAAAACAATGTGGTATCCAATAACGAAATAGCAATCTATACCGATGGATCTGACATGGAAATAGGAGTGGGCTCTGGGGCTTACACCGAAACAATCGGGTTAAGCACATCCATTCATTGGCAAACTTGTGCAGTGTTTTCCAAGCAGAGGTCCTAGCCATACTCGAAGCTCGAGAAGTTGTACGCTGCCGCTCAGGGCTCAATGCTCTTTGTAACCAGAACAAAGTCCAAATTACATGAGTGCCAGGACACAATAGCATTCTAGGAAACTTAAAAGCTGACGAGCTAGCCAGACTAGGATCGTCCAGCTGAATTTCCTTATGCGACAATAGGGTTAGACCCCACTTGTTTTCAAAAAACAGAAAATCACCAGATTCACGCAAAGGGAAAAAAATCTAGGTGGCAAAACATCAACACTTGCAAACACACTAAAGACCTTTGGCCGGAACAAAGTGGTAGCAAATCTAACAAGCTTATAGCTATGAACAGAGCTTAGATTTCTATAGCGGTGACAGTCATAAGAGGTCACAATCCGCTAAACACTCCCATAGGATTAACCTAAGTGACTCCCACCAACTTTGCTGGAAGTACGGAGACCGACGTCGAGGAGGACATCGTCCACCTAATTTGTTACTGCCCCGCGATCAGCAACAGCCGTAACAAAGACCTAGGCAGATTTAACTACGAGGACATTGCACAAAACGTCAGTTTCTGCTGTAAGCCGGGTTTAGAGCAACTTCCCATTTGAAGCTAATGGAGCAGCGCAAATCACCTTAGTATCACTCTTCTTATTAACGTAACTTTCTTTTCAGGTACAACAAAGGGTATCGCTATGCGGGTTTGACGACTAACTTCGGCGTCAACAACCCATCAAACTCTAACCTAAACTATGTACGAATATCCATATTTCAGCGTTCGTCCGAAGATACGCTTGAGGGTAAACTGGTTTACGAGTATTGCTGCCGAATAGTTGAATGGGGGGAATGTAGCTGGCTATTGCATTTGAGCATTGGTTGTTATAATAGCCATACACCAATGTAAGGCAGGAGATATATCAACTATGGACGAGCGAAACTGGAGAGTTCTCTATTCTAATGACTCCTATTAGTTTTTTTTCGCACGCGTTTGAATCCTATCTAGGAGGTGCAATGTTGATTTCGATGCACCCCTCTAGACGTAGGCGTTGAACCCAAATTTAGGGCGTATAAACGCCTTATATATTGTATCTCCCAGCACGTCTTTAAGATCGTACTTCAGTAGTCGCTCATATGTTTTGTCAAGGAGCTCGTTGGGTAGTTAACCCAAAGCACAACCCCCAACGTGGACTCTTAACGACACAATATGTCAAGCTCATTGAACATTGACAGTATTACAGTAGAATTCAATGCTTCCAAAACACAATGCTGTCTTCTGCCGTTAAAGCGAAACCAAAATCTAGAGCCATTATCCATGAATGGCACTTACGCCGAAGAAATCGAAAATCTTTCCAAGCTAGGTATGTGTGTTAGTAAGGACTTACGTAAGAACGACCAAATGTTCCAAGTCGCTAAAAACGCAGCGAAATGTCTAGGTTTCCTTAATCAATTAAAAAAATATTTCACCCCTTCTGATATAAAGCGTTTATACGACCTAAACTTGAGTTTAACGCCCACATCTGGTCGGGTGCACCAAAAACAACATTGCACCTCCTAGATAGGATTCAAACGGGTGCGAAAAAACTTATAGGAGACATTACAATATCGAACTCTTTAGTTTCGCTTGAAGACCGTCGAAAAATCTCCTGCCTTACATTGTTTTATCGCTATTTTAACAACCAATGCTCAAATGAAATAGCCAGCTGCATTCCCTCATTCAACCAATCAGCCGCAATACTCGTTACGCTATGAATGCAAATCAGTTTACCCTCAAGCCTATCTTCGGGCGAACACTGATATACAGAGATTCGTACATTAACCGAACAACACGAATGTGGAATGCTCTACCAAACTCTGTTTTTCCTTTCCATTATAACCTACAGGCATTTAAAACCAATGTGCATCGGTCTCTCCTTTCTTCATATCCCGAATTTCTGCACTGTGCTAAAACATGTAAAGGCATAAAACTACAGAGACATAAGTCTCCCCAACATCGCCTACAAGATCCTACCTGCCGTAATATGTGAACGCCTGAAACCGTTTACCAACAACCTGATCGGCCCCTATCAGTGTGGTTTTAGGCCAGGAAAGTCCACAACCGATCAAATTTGCACACTTCGGCAGATCCTGGAAAAAATCCAAAAAGTCCAAATCGCTACCCACCATTTGTGCATCGATTTCAAAGCCGTATACGGCAGCATTTATAGACACGAACTATACAGATATACCGCTCAAACTCGTCCGTTTGTGTAGGATGGCGATGGAGGATTCTTGCTGCTCCATCAGGGACGGAACGACCTCACCGACACGTACGATACCAAAAAAAGGATTTAGGCATGGAGATGTGGTGTCATGTGACTTGAATTTGACTCCTGAGAGGATTGTGCAAAACTCTCGAGCCAACACCAGAGGCACAATTTTCCAAAAATCGGTGCAACTATTAGCATACGCCACGTTTGCTATTATAGAGAAGGAAGTTGCAACAATTGGTTTAGCAGTAAATGAGGTCGACGAATTGGACGGAAAGTCACCATTGACAAATATAACTTTGAGGAAATACGAGACTTTGTCTATCTCGGCTCCGCTATTAAAAAAATTCGTCGGAAAATCTCCGGTCCCTATACTATACTATACGAGCTGCACAGCGACTTGCCTCTGGTCAAAACAAAACTCCACATTGGACGTTTAAATGGCTAGGACATGTAGAAAAAATGGACATAACTACTCCGGCTCGCAGTCTTCGATTCCCAGCCAGCCGTTGTACACAGTAGAGGAAGACCTCGCCTTAAGTGGCGCGCACAAGTAGAGTGCGCAACTGGAGGCAGTTAGCTAAGGACCGGGCTAATTGGAGAGGGTTGTTGGTTGAGGCCCAGGTTCTTTCCGGACTGTAGTGCCACTTAAGTAAGTAAATAATCAATCGAAATATTAAATTATATGCGTTCTGCAATGATTTGGGCAGCCTTTTCATCAGTGTCAATGTAAGCTGCCTAAAAGCAACCTCCTTAAGACCGGCCAATGTTTCCTGAATGACAATGATGTCTGTTCCAGGTTTGGATAATAATTTTTTAGCAAGGCCTTAAACAACAAAATTAGTTCCCCCGATGCTTCTGGTAGTTTTGAAGTAATCCTTGATAGAGTAGTTATCCCAAATATCCAACCTGGAGGGTGAATCCCATGTTTTTCCCTTTTAATCAACGACAGTCATTCCACCAAGACTTTTTAATGGAGTTGCTATTATTCTTTCCATGGTCAACACGCGCACTCACCAGATGTTACCACTGGGAAGTAAAATCGGCAGAATTGATGAGTAGTCGAGGATTGTTATAAATTTAAAGCCGCTCGGGCAAAGAACCCAGCTCAAGAAAAAAAAATGCGCAAAGCCTTTGATATTGCCATTTTCAACGGATAAATATTAAGAAAAGAACCCAGTGAGACCCTTTCAACTTACGTTCTCATACACTTGTGGTAGATGGGCCATGGGCAGGCTTAGATAACACATACCCATGCCACAATACCAGCATTTGCCCTCAAATATAAAATAGTCCCGATTTGGGCGTCCTTTGCTCCACACAGCAAATTAGGATCGCCTAATATCGATATTGCAACCCCGTCAAACAAGAAGAATATCAAGAAACTACGAATGATCCACATTTTACCCATTTCAACTTTACATATATAATTCCTTACATATTTTTATTATGTTGGCAGTCAAACCCAACTTATTCACATTTCAGATACTTAAGTATGGATCGGCTCAATTAAACCAAAGAAATATATCAAATAACACTGCTGCTAAATTATAATCGTGGTGTGTATTTTAATATCACTCAGAAATCAAACGATGATATAAACGACGTTCTGAAGCAGAACCCAAAATCGCATGCGCCAATCTAAAAAAAAGTTTTCCTCTTCAACATCAAACGTTGCATCAACATTTCCATGCTGGCGATAATTTGTCTCATCATCTTCCAATTAATTTCACACACAAACAAAAACAATTCTAGAAAAATCCACCAGAAAGTGGATAATGCAGCAAAGTTCACAGGCACACCTTAATCCACTTACTTGACCTCAAATTTGTTTACCCCGCATTGTGACGCCCAACGTCCTTTGCAGTTGCACTGCACTGTGCCAATTGAGGTTATGTGAGTCATGCCATATTCTGCGCCGCTGAAATCAACAAGTCTAGAGCAATAACCTAAGACCAGCAAAGTGGAGGACAAATAAATGAAAAATCAAATTTAATTCCGTCAGCATTAGATTTTCTTTATGTCATATCAATATCGATGAACAGTTACAATAAAAAGAAACAGTTATCATAAACACCGTACAATTCAATTGAGTAGCATCGTTTTTTTTTTTTTCATTTAAGAAATCATAATATATAAAATTGAATTATTTAAAGTATGTATGTGGTGTGAAAATAAAAAAAAAGGACAATTATTTTTTTGTTTTACTATGTTGCAATTATTGTGCCTTTATAATTTCTCCTCCTCGAGACCGTGTTTATAGAACATAAATACGGGTACACTCTTTCCATCGATATCGCGATATTCACACATGCATACCATGCCATCGCAGTCCATTGATTCGCCGGTGAAGAATTGCAAATCCTTGAAGCGTCCAAGAATTTCCTTGATCGACTTGTTCATGTTGGTCTTGAAAACTTCCACTTGGTCGGGTGCAGTTTCTTCCAACTTAGCGATGAGCTTCTTCATGTAATCCTTCAAGTAGAGGGTGTACGATTTTTTGTCGCCGAATGCAAAGCATTCTTGGAGACGATGATTCAGAACGATATCAACGCCAGTTTCTACGTTGCTGTCGGTTCCCTCATCGGCTTCCTCTGCAGATGGATTGGAGCCAGCGAGAACGATTTCGTCATGGGAGCGACTGACCAGATTTCCGTAAACTTCGTAGATCACATTATCGATCAGCTTCATTTTGTAGGTGTCTGAGAACATCTCGTCACCGGAGATAAGGTCCTTGTACAATTTCATGTTGATTTGATGGTTTTTAATGTAAAATTTTACGGAAAATAAAATTAGTCGCACCGACAATGGACTGACACGATGCCACGCGCTATGCAAAAAGACGGAAAAGTGCTGCCCTGTTGGTTGGGAAAAAGTATGCCACTACAAAAAAAAAGAGGAAAAAAATCCAAAAGTAATAGATTGCTAGTAGTATATGGAATGTTAAGGTGGCAATATTTTTCATGGGGGTTGATGACACTTTATAATCTTGCTATAAAAGATAGAGACGAGCAAAATTATAGCCAACAGTGGTTTGATACACGTTTATTGCAATGAAAGTCATCTTAAGCGAGATCGGTAGATTTAAAGTGCGCCAAGGAGAAGGTCACCAAAAATCCATCGGGAATTCATTTTAAACTAAATTCTTCATTTTAGCATGATTCCATCATTCGTCATTCCATCGTGACGAATATTCTCGTTACACGAAAATAGTAGTGGGCTGTTTCATATTTCCACGCGTTCCAGCTGTATAAGCTGACTTCGGGTCCATTTATAGCTATCATTGAATAACTTCATTGGACGAAAATATCGTTTAATGTTAAAAGTAAATAGCTCCGGGAGCAAAAGCTACCCTAGAATAAATACATAGCAAACGACACGTCTTGTAGGCACTATAATGTATACATTTATATCGGGTGATTTTTTAAGAGTTAACTTTTTCAGATTGGCAGCACTGGTTAGTAATGGCGTCCAAGTGAAAAGATTTCAGTAAACTCTGCAATTAAATCGTGGAAGGACTTACAAGCGAGCAACGATTGCAAATAATTGAATTTTTTTATCAAAATTTGTGCTGCAACAGCTGTTGTATTGAAAAATTGTGTTCAGCGATACCTAAACGGCTCAACGGATACCTAAATAAGCAAAACTGTCGTATCTGGAGTGATGAACAGCCATATGCCATACAAGAATTACCGATGCATCCCAAAAAAACGACAGTTTGGTGTGGTTTATGGGCTGGTGGCATCATCGGTCCATTTTTATTAAAAGACGACCGTGGAAGAAACGTTACCATCAACGGCGAACGTGTTGTTGGCTGAGTTGAACTTGGTTGACTTGTGGCTTCATCAACACATGCAACACAGCTCGTGAAACAATTGAAATGCTGAAGGATGAATTTGGTGAGCAGCTTATCTCTCGAAATGGCTCTGTGAGCTGGCCGCAAATATCATTGATCATTTCTTGTGGGATTATGTAAAGTCGTTAGTCTATGTGGACAAGCCGAACACGATTGAAGAATTACAGGATAACATAGTACGTGTAATTCGTGGAATAAGGCTTATTTGTCGATTACAATAACATTTTTGTATATTTGATGCAAATTTGAGTGTTTTATTCGAATTAAAAAAAACTACCTTAAAAAAAGCACCCGTTATAAGTGTAAACGACTAGTAAAGAATTCAAAACGAGCACATTGTCAATTACACGCTCGTAACGACAATAATAAAAATCACTGAAATCTGAGATCACAATCTGAAAAACTAAATCGAAAATGCTATAGGATGTCTATAAACGAGGAATTTCGGCTCGAAAGAAATGTAATATTATATTTTTCATAACAATAAGGCTTGAGCATTGTTAAAAGACGATTTTCTTTTTTATTTACCACGTAACTATGGCTACTGTGAATTTCTGTTGCTCTTCTACATAATGGCTAAAACATAATCACTCTTTTGAGCTTGCTCTTTGCCAGGTTACGCCCAACAAATAAAAATACACATATTTGGTTCAACAGGCTAATTATTACCCAGGGCCTAGCGTTCTCATGCCGACTCCAAACGGCGAAGTTGAGATAAGCTATTCTTGAAAATTGATACTACACGGATGATTTGTCAGAACATCACGAGAGAAGGGCTAGTAAAAAATTAATGTTAGGCCATGCAAAGCTACATTGTGATAGGTATCATTGTTTTCATATGGTTGAAATGGGACGTTGGTCAACGCAAGGCTTCAAAGCGTGACTATTGAAGATTAGTTGCAAAAGTCTCTCGATTAGTATGAAAAAATTAAAATTACATTTCTATATATAAAAAGATAATTAAATTGCATAGCATTTCAAGGATATAGAAAGGTAAATTTGTATTCAATTAAATCCGATTTCAAGGTTTATATAAGCTTAAGGCACTTTATATACAAAGGGTATTCACGCAACGTCGTAATTTTACTACGTGCTAAAGATTGTAATTTTACGTCGACGTTTCATAAACGACCCTAAAACTGTAATACTAAATAATGCGATAACCCACTTACTTTCTAGCAATTTATTTATTGATAGAATTTTGTTCTTATTGTCCTCTTTTCGTTCTACATAATTTTTGCAGTTGTAAAAAAAATGCCAAAATAGTATTTCAAAAGCTTACAACATTTGCCATCTTAGTTTACACACCCAATTGCTGTGAAAAAATTCCGAAATTGTTGGAAAAAATGTCCCATACAAACTTGAAAGTTAATTTAGAACGTTTACGACGACTTTCCGAAGTTGCATGATTACCCGTATTATTTTTCCCATACATGCATAGGGCCCAGTTATATCTGTCATTAAACAACTTCATTTGAACACAACACTTGATGGAATTACAATGTCACCATCATAGCTTCCTATAGGAATTATTGGAAAATTTTGTTTCAGTTCGGTAGATTGGAGTAAAGGAAAATTTCCAAGGAGGGTTTTCAATGATAGCTATAGCTAGTCCCACACAAGCGTTGAATTAAGAATGGGAACGCACAAAATTAATAAAACTGTAATGTGTGTCCAGCTTAACTGTATCTATTACAATCAAAACCAAATCTATTACAATTAATCCGTATATTGTTAAAAGTATACACATTATCAACAAAAAACAGTAAATACAAAGGGAAAAGGAAACGTTAAGACACTTCACTTATATGATAACGAAATTAATTCAAAACCTGATTAATAAAATCCATTTTAACAAACATCATAAAACTGTCAATTAATAATCACAACTAACTTCGCTCTATTTCAAGTAGTGCCAAATAACGACACCTTATGCGATTAGTTGCCAGTTGAATTCTGACGTAAAGCAAGAGTAAAGAAAGATAAAATACAATCCTACAAAAATGTAATTATTCAATAAAATATCTCAACTATGGCTTTTATATAATTTAGTATTATTGCTTTTACAGGTATTCTTTGAGTCGTGTACTTAACCAATCACATGCACTTCGATCCGCTGGAGTTTTAAACGCTGCCCGCAATGTCACCATGAAAATTGTTCCACCAACTGTGGAAGCAGTGGAATCCCATGACGAAAAGAATGCTCGACTCCAGCGTGCGTTATCCCCCCATTTGACCATCTACAAGCCACAACTGACAAGTATACTCTCCATATCGCACAGAATGACTGGTCTCGCCTTGGCTGGATACTCGACTGCGCTTGGTTTGGGTGCTCTTGTGTCGCCTGTGGATTTTTCTCACTATGTCACAATGATTGAGGGACTTCAACTTAGTGCTGGTAGCCTTATTGCATTGAAATTTGTTTTAGCCTATCCATTGGGATATCATGCCGCAAATGGTATCCGCCATCTCATCTGGGACTCGGGCAAATGCCTGAAAATCGGTGAAGTCTACTCGACTGGTTATGCAATGATTGGAACATCGTTTGTTTTGGCCGCTATCTTGGCTCTTCTTTAAATTAATTTATATATATATATTGATATATGTTTATATATATAAAATATGCCGACGAAGTTTTCAAATTGAATCCTAAAAAAGAGGTGAAAATAGAAAAGCAAAAATAAAAGATGTGCTACCACCAGGTTACGTAATAGTTTGTTTACTACGCTCGTATCCGTAGAAAAAAAAAATTTTTTTTTGTGTTTAGCTATGGATAAGTGGAATTGAATAACTCTTACTCAACAAATAAACGAGATATTCAAATATATATCAAATATATGTCGTCCATTGTTCTGCTACATTTCTATGGGAGGTATTTGGGAATGCAGAGAATACATGAGATAGCAGAAGTCTTCGTCGTTTCTGTGCGAGTTGTTGCTGTTAATGTGGTTCAGAGCGCATAACAATTAGCTTTTTTGGTTTTCTGCTGGACGTTTTAAATTCGCCTAAATATCAAAGATTATGAAGAACCGCAGAAGATTGAACAGAGAATGGAGTAAAGCATAGATATCCACATCTACAAGGTAGTACAAATCATATTTCTTATATCTACTAAGGGCAAATCGCACGAACGCATATATATTATATCAAGTCAGTGACTAAATCCATTAGAAAATATGTGGATAGTTGAGCAAGTGGCCCTAACGAATCTTCCACGTAGACCACAATGTTGGATCAATAAAATCCTGCTTTCTCTTGTCTATTTCATACACATATACCTTCGTTTGTATGGATACCTGAGTTGAAGTTGATGTTTTAATATAATCGTATTATTCTTAAAACTCCTTGTTAGGATTCATTCTCAATGGACACACAACTTTACACTCAAATTATTTAATTGCCTACCTAACATGTAAGCTGTACGGTCAAATGAGATTAGAAATGTTTTCTTGTCCAACATCGTTTGATCTACAATAGTGCAAGTGTAGTCATTTCTTTGAATCTCTCTTTTTCTATTATTCGTCATTATGTGCGATCAGATTAAACACGTGGAAACCGGTTTGAAATAAAAACCGAAAAGCCACCTTTTTTGGAATTAGAGTGCCAGCCGGTAGGTACTACGAATTATTTAATGGACATTTTTCGGATTTCAGGTTTAGTAAGATATATTAAATGGAGCTCTGTATTGGTCGAAATCAAGGTTTTCCACTTTTCTGATGAAGTAAGGTGGCGATCACAAATACGAATGATATCTCTTACTTCTATACCTACCTTAGGGTTTAACTTCCACCATATATTACACCCAGTGGAAAATTGGTTGGGTGTTTTAGAACGAGGATAGACTCTGCTTGACTTTAACTTCACAATGTCCAGAAGTAACTCTGACTACAAATCCAGTGGTTATTTTTAAATTCCAAGTGGTAACCATCGGTTACTGGTCTTATCCAACCGGATTAGACTTGCTACCGACAAGCGCGAGTGTTGATAACACGATGAATAAACGGTTTCAGCCATTCACATATTACGGCAGATAGGATCTTGTAAGCAATGTCGAGGAGACTTATGCCTCTGTAGTTTTCGCAGTATAGAGGGTCTGCTTTTTTGTGAATCGGGCAAACAATGCTGAGGTTCCATTCTTCAGAATACTTTCTTCCGACCATATTTGGCTTATGAGTTAGTGGATGTTATTTACCAAGTCATCTCCGACGGCCTTATAAAGCTCAGCGGGAAGGCCGTCATTTCCGGCAGTCTTATTAAGCTTGAGTTCAGATATTGCAATCCACATTTCACTCAGGTCGGGTGGTTGGCAGTTTTCGATGTCGTTGTCAATATTGAATGGTTCATTCTGCCTGTAATCGTCATCGGCTTTTAAGAGTCTAAAGAAGTGGTTCTTCCATATCGTCAGCATCGACTGTGTCTCAACTATGATATTTCCTTGTTCATCTCGACAGGATTCTGTTCGAGCCTTGTGTCCTTGGCTTTGACGTTTTACACCTTGGTAAAACTTGCGAACATCATTCCTGGAGTGGCACCTCTCTATATCCTCGATCACGCGTTAATCGAGATGTCAAGGGATACGAGTCGCTTGAAGGTCTTGGCAGTCTCTTGCGATTGCAGTCGTTTACTGGATTGTTGCGGCTTGGTGGATATCCGACTGCAAAAATGTAGTTTTCTGAGTCCATGTAAGCTCCTAGGAATGTTCTGACATCCAAAATACTGGATTCGTGCCTCTTGTCTATCGCAATGTGATCAATTTGGTTGAGCGTTCGTTGATCTGGAGACTGCCATGTCCCCTTATGGATATCGAGGTGATGAAACCGTGTACTGGCTAAAGTGGCATTTCGTTCCTTAGCGAAGTAAACTAGCTTAAGTCCTTTACCAGGCGTGTTGTCGCCAATACTAAAAAAATATGTCTTGTCTTTTTACCTTTGCGTTAAAATCTCCATGCTCGATTTTAACATCGTCCTTCGGTAGTCGCTCATAGATTTTGTCAAGAAGCTTTTAGAAGCAATCCTCCTTTTTGGCGTGAGCGCATATAGGCTTATGTTGGCGAATTTAGCCTTGATGCGGATTGTTACAATGCGTTCGCTAATTTCTTGGAAACATGAGACTTCTTGCACTTCCGCATCCGAATAGTTGCTGTTTCTGCTCACAATACCACGGTACGTAGATGTCACAGTTTTTCATTTGCCCGGCCCATCCCGTCGTATATCCTGGATGGCAGTAATGTCTGTTTTCTAGCAGTTTAGGACTTCTGCTAGTTGTTTGCTTGCACCTCTCCTGTTTAATGTTAACACACTCTCGGTGCGGATACGAACGTCGTGTTCCTTTTTTGGTTTAGCAGGGTCGTCAACAATAAAATCAGTCTTTCCGAGGTTATTGGTTGCTTCGGTACTACTTGATTTTTTCAATGGAGGGCCAGTTCCAATTTATTAGATACCCCTTGGACACGGGGCCATCAGTATCCACCTCTGGATTGAGCGCTGCCATTGGCATTTCGGTTCATCTGCCACCATCTCTGTTCAAGGGGCCTGACTAACCTTGAAATTCCTAGACAACCCGTTGTCCGAATATGTCGAAGCCGTGTATTCATTTCGTGCCATTCTGACCAACAACTTGATCGGCCCTTAGCAGTGTGGTTTAAGGTTAGGAAAGTCCACAACCGATCAAATTTTCACACTCTGATAGATCCTGGAAAAAACCCAAGAAGTCGAAATCGATACCCACCACCTATTCATCAATTTCAAAGCCTCATACGACAGCATTTATAGAGACGAACTATACCGAGCCATGTCTAGTTCTGGTATTCCGCCCAAACTCGTCCGTTTTTGTTTTTGAATTCTCGCTTGTCTTCACACTCGATACTTACGCAAGGCGGATTGTGCAAAACAAAAATTGGTGCAACTACTAGCATACGCCGACGATATTGGCATCTTTGGTATGACTCAACGTGATGTCATAGCTACGTTTGCTATTATAGAGAAGCAAGTAGTAAAGCCCTCACTCGAACTACTAAGGAGATCATATATAAGACCCTGATCATCCCAGTCCTGCTCTACGGCGCTGAAGCATGGACCGTCTCAAAAGCAGATGAAGAAATCCTTGGTCGACTCGAGAGGAAAATTCTTCGAAAACTCTTCGGTCCCGTTTGCGTTGACGAGCTTTGAAGACGAAGATTCAACCAAGAACTATACGAGCTGTACAGCGACATGCCCCTGGTCAAAGAAACTCCGCTTTGGACGTTTAAGATGGCTAGGACATGTAGAACGATTGGACACCAATACTCCGGCTTGCAGAGTCTTCGATAACTAGCCAGACGTCGCACGCATTAGAGGAAGACCTCGCCATCAAAAGTTTTTTTTTGGAATATTTTTAAATTTTATCTTAATTTTTTACAAAAACTCTCCCAAAAATTAGGCGTGGCAAAAAAAATTGTATAGAGAAATAAAGAAATTAATATTTTATAGGAAGCACGTGTACCTAATTTCATGATTCAAGCTCAAAATTTAAGGCCCCACAACTGGTGACGGACGAATGGACGGACGGACGGACCGACATGGATAAACGACTCAGCATCGATTCTGTATCGATCCATATACTTTAAGGTATATCTAGCTTAACTATTTCTCTATGTTACAAACTATACCTCTATTACATAGGGGGTATAAGCATCATTAACCAAAATGAATGCCAGTATGCAAATTTTCATATATTGTTCATATTCGGTAAAAGAGAAAGTTGCGTACGTTCCAGTTTCCATGAGATATATTAACACAGATTCTATTAATATTGTCAAACCGCAGATTTTTTACAATATTCTGAGACTTTTGCTAAAATAGTACAGCTGGTTATTTTGTATGCACCGTATATGGAATTCATTGTTATTGTAAGCTCCGAAACTCTGTCTGGGACCCGTAGGTGGTGTGGAACACGCCTAATGTTGAGATAAATGGAAATTCTATTTCCTCAGGAGTAAGATGACTACGAGCTGCAGTAAGAACAGAGATATCGAGAAAAATTGCTTGTGAGTTAAGAAAAAATTGGTTTGTTTTGTTATATTTTGTTAGTAGAGTAAAAGTCTATGTAGCTTTTTGATGACAAAAAAATGAAAATTTTTGGCGGAGCAGACTCGTTACTACCCAGCTTCTAGCTTCCCAAAACCATTAATGTGTGCTTGTATTCTTGACAATTGATTCTACTCGGATGATTTGGCGTAACCATCGCGCCAATGAGCCCGCCAGTTTTTTGATGTAAGGCTGTTTTATTTGCGGTCCACTTCATGAGGCCTAAATTTATTCACAATTGCATTAGGTGGTCATGAGTTACTGTTGCATACAATTTCAAGGAAATGACAATGGGAGTGTATATTAAAGGGCGAAACATAGCTATCAGGTTTACTTATTTAAGTACAATTAAGAACCACGAGGGAAGGAGATTTGCTGGTACAAAGTATTTATTGTATTGTGGTGTAAGTATTCAACCGGAAAAATAGGAGTTTAATTTTGATTTAGCTTTCAGATTTATAGTGCGTACCAAAACAGTTGGCCATTCTACTGCGCAGGTCTCTTAAAATGTGTTTTACAATCTCTTAAAATTGCAAAAACAAGCATAAAGAGACGAAATTGGGCGGAGTTATAATAAAAAACGACGTATACCCTGCCTTGTGTTCAAGATCGCTTTCGCGATCTCACTGAGGGTGGTTTGGTTTCTTCATTTTCCTTCTTTTGTACTGAAATTAGGAGCGGAGGAAAAATATAGACCATTATATGTCAACTTTACTTGGAGGAAAATATATTGTTTCGTTTTTTGTCTTGTCGGTTCTTTGTAGGAGTATGATGTGATCACGGTCGGATAGATTTAGCAAAACATTGCACATGAATTGATTGTGTGACTGTGTCTGTATGAAGGTGTACGGTTTTAGATTTAAACCCTATTTGCTCATTATGCTTTCGTTGATCATTATTAATTGTGTCGTGCATATCGATCATGTAGGTACTGATATTGGCACGCAAAGTAAAGTAAATTGCAGTGTCACACCAATTTTTTTTTGTTTATATAGGATGGGGTATTAAACGGTTCGTTAAAGACAAAATGGTGAACGTTCTTGATTCTTCAATAATTTTTTTTAAGAAATGCAGTTTTTAAAACTTATTGAATTACCCACCACTTTTAAATTTGTAACCTTGATTAAAAGTGTAAATTATAGCGAGATAAAATTGACGATGAATTGCAAATGTAAAACAGATTTACAGCGAGCAGCAAAACAAAACACCAGTATACCAAATGGGTGGTTCGGTTTGGTTTGAATTAAGAAGTAAAAACACACACGTTTTAGTACTAAGATAAAAATATTTATTGATTTTGCTACCTATATATGAAATAGCTAGTATTAATGTATATTAAATTGAATTCGAAGAACTGTCAGTTTCATAATCGGTTGAAGAATCATCTCCTGGATTGATAATTATTGCATCCGACATTGTGTCCCACATCTGCTCGTGTGAAAAGTATTCCTCCTCTGTCCTTATAATTTTTTTACAAACTTTGCGCCAATCTTCAACTGTTATTTTTAAGTTTATTTAGATATTCAACAGCATTTTAGTTCTAAGCACTATAAAGTTGGGTTACGCATTGTAAATTACAGGCAAAAACGCTTAGTGATTAAATCTCTTTCCCGTCATTTTTGTTCTCTTAAATCCTCTCTCTGCGCAATCGACCGTTGGCCAACTGTTTTGGTACGGACTATACAGCCGATTGACATATTATGGCTTTTCTGCAACTTTATTGAGGGGTATTGTTAGAGGAGTAGACAGAGAGGAGCTTGGCTTGACTTGGCTTATTTTCGGCATCCAATGCAATACCAAAACGTATCGTATGTTGCACTTACCATGGCCATGAATGCATTGGTAGATCCAACGCACTTCGCATGTTACATTTAACCACAAGAACAGGCAAAGATAACGGCAGTGGGTTTCCTTATTTAAATGCATATACGAGCACTGCAATCCATAATTTAATTTATAAATAATTTATAAAAATTTGAGTTTATAGCGATGGCAATGGTTCCGTGGCGGCTGTCTCCCTCATAACCAGTTGTTTTTACGTGTTCTGAAATTTACCCTGAGGGAAAAGCCTTCAACTGTATTGTAAGTTCTTTACTTTGTCCATTTGAAAATAAATTTCTGTTTTTCAATGATGATGATAACTAGTTAGATTAGTTATAGTTAAACTCTATACGTACCGTTGACTCCATCTTGGTTATTCATCCGCTGGCGTCTTGGAAAAGGAATATTTTTTTTCAGCAATTTTTTTTATCACGAGTAATGAATGTTTGGCAGGTAACTTTCATGTGAGAGTGCCTGCTTTTTATTTGAAGACGCCGCAATAAATTTGTTTCGTCAAGAATTTGGAGAACCGTTGTGTTAACGTGTCCCAATAAACGTATTTTATGTTTGCGTGCAAAATTTTTCGTTTCATCTTTAACCGCGGAATAACCCAGATCTCTGCGTAGATCTTCATTCCTTATATATCACGGCGCATTGACGAATGATCTTAAGCTTTTGTTTTCAAAAGTTTGTAAAACATTTAGATTCGTTTCACTGGCACAACCACATAGTCATATATCATATGTCCAGACCGGGTTTAGCACTTGCTTGTATAATAGCAGCTTGTTATCAAGGTTAGGCTTCAAATATTTTCCGAGTAACCAGTACAGTTCTCTATATTTATTTTTAAGTTGTTCGCATTTCTTTTTTACATACGACTTCCATTTTAATTTTAATAAATTTGCAAAATGGTCCTCGCACCGTATTGAGAAATACTGGCAAATTGTTTGTCCGTTTATACCAAAAATTTAAATGAATACATTTGCTCTCGTTAAGTGCAATCCGCCAGGATTTTGTAAATTCATAAACCTCATTAAAAGCGGAAAAGGAATATGCGCCTTAGTGTGAGGACACGACGTGTTCCGCCGCTCTCATCTGCTGGCACGAGACGTATCACAGGGGTTCACACACCATACACCAAGCTGTGACCACTAGGAGACTAAAAAGATGGCATACATATTCATAGCCTACACATAATAGGGAATCCCGAATTCTGAATATTTTGATGAAATACGACTTATTCTGAAGCTTAAAAGTCAAATTGTTATAAAGGGTGTTCCTTTTTTTTTTTTTTAGAGTTTAGAACTTTGAAATGGAATAAAACAAAAAAGATTTCTTTTCAATTGACATGAAACTTTATTGTAAAGATAATCTTCTGGCATTATAATATAAATATGATTCCTGGCATACGACCGCCATGGCTGGCTCGATCTGGAGGTCCAATTTTTGATTACTTTTCCCAAGATTTATGTCCGTATATCGGTGTTAACACGGCGAATGTTGTTCTCCAAGTGGTCAATTGTTTCGAGCTTATCGGCGTAGACTGTTGACTTCACATATCAGTACAGAAAGCGGCGTTAAAACAAACAAACGGACGCACGATCTTGAAGTCCAATTCACAGGACCAAAACGCGAAATTATGCGCTCACCGAACGTTTCCTTCAACAAATCAATTGTTGCAAGAGCTGTGTGACATGTTGCGACGTATTATTGAAACCACAGCTCCATCAAATCATGGTTGTTCAATTCATGAACGCAAAAGTCAGTAACGTTATGGCCAGCATCGTTTTCAAAGAAGTACGAGCCAATTATTTCACCAACCCATTAAGCATTCCAAACAGTCAGTTTTTGTGGATGTAGCGGACATGGACATGAACTTGAATATTATCATCACTCCAAATACAGCAGTTTTGTTTATTGACGAATTCATTCAACTAAAAGTGAGCTTTATCGCTAAACAAAATTCGCCTATGAAAATTGGGATCAAATTTGGGACCATTTACCGAATTTACGCCTTGTAAGGTGATTCTGTGGCTTCAATTCTTGCACGAGCAAGATTTGGTTAGCACGCAAACCAAGGTCTTGCCGCAAAAACTTTCATTAAGTGGATGGACACACATCCAATTCCTGTGCACGATAGCGGATAGATTGATTCGGGACGCTTTACAACACTAATGACTTCTTCTGTACGCACTGTCCTACGTCTCTGTGGGTGCCAATTATAATTTAAAGTAAACTTGGTGCGAAAACGTTCCATACTTTATCGAATTAGTTGCCCTGATGGACGATTATGTTGAGCGTAAAATGGACGTAGTGCGCGATACGTACTTCGAACAGAACCATGATTTTTAAAATAAATTTGCATAATTAGGAAGTGTTGTTCAGACGTCAGTCTATTCATGTTGAAATGCCAAACCAAACTAAAAATAAATCACTTAACAGCTGACAAAATGACCGCCAGTTAAAATAGTGTTGCCAACTTAAAGTTCTATACCTCTAAAAAAACCGTTATAAGCAATCAATAAAGTAAAGAAAGGAAATAAGGACAATTATTTGTAAGGCAGAATTGTCCTGTGCATTTTGTTCAAAAACCGTTTCATTGTTTCAAGCACGCCTACTTATTAGGGTGTTTTAATGAAATTCGATAAGATTGACAACGATTAGAATAGCGGAATGCACCCCGCTCATACGCTTTGAAGTGTTGTTGATCCTAAAAGTTGAATAGCTATAATTTTCATATAAATATAACACTTTATTATTAATTAAAGTTCCACTTAACCTGTCATATGCATTAGTTCTCCAACCACATTAATTAAAACCACACACACTTGTATTCACTCATCCTTGTTGGCGGCGGTAGACATTATTTGCTTCTTGAAAAGCCGCCACATTCGAATCTACAGAATAAGAACTCGTAAAGATATACCGATGTCAAAGCGGTTTGGAAACGTCATCTTTAATTCAATTCATCATTATGAATCTAAACTATACGCTGCTGTGATAGTAATTACCACTGACGCGGCGGTTTTATAACGCCTATCGGCCCACAGAAGCCGCTTGCTTAGCGAGCAAATGACACAAGTTCGTGCTTTAAGACACTTTGTCAAGCGGGCTGTCAACTCGATGCAATTATACCTACCACTCCATAGCTGTATAGTTTGTACTAGCTCTTGGGTGAACATTGCCTCTAAGTATTACCTACTCCATGAGTTTGTGTTACTAGTAGTTGTGCTGTTGGTGTTGTCAGTTGTCGTCATCGTCAAAAGGCGACATACCATGTGCTTTGGCATGAAATGCTTTTGAAACTCAGACCCATTCCACTTGATTGCTGTGATTTGCCTCTATCCCATTAGTCGTCGTCGTCGTATGCCACTGACTGGGTTTGCTTCCGTCACCATGCTGCAGCTGGCAGGACTGTGACACTCAAGTACACATCCCCGACCCAACAGCATTTATGCCTGTGGCTGATACCCTATCAGCAGGGATCAGCAATGCGCTACATTGTTGGCTGTTCAACGAATGGGGCGCGCTGTGATGGCGAAACAGCCCGAGAAGGTATCTGCAGAAATTTTTGTGTTTACCTATGCCAACCCGGAATCCAATTAAAATCACTTGAACGATTGTGGTTGTTGGGAAAAATCTATGGGTAGGTATGCGGGTGCCTGTGTGCTCCTAGTTTCTACGGGATGCGCATTGTTGTGATGATGCTTCCACGTTGCAGTTGTTGCTATAAATTAGATATCCAACTACCGACGGAGTCGGATTTTTTTTATTACTTTGATCTATGGGTAATAGCCTAGATTGCTTTAGGATTGGATATGGATGTTGTGAGTGGAAGTTGATTCCCTCGTAACGAGCATTTATAGCTTTAATTTGAGAGTTGAAGTCGGGAAGTTTTGAATTATAGAATGTGTTGGGAAACCAGTAAAACGCAGGGACGGTGGTTAACTAATTGTAGGTGGCGGTTTTGCATGAACCTCAAGAACCCATGATGTTTAGAAAACGGATAAGATCTTGCATTCTTTTACCCGAGATGTCGCTAATATTTTCGAAAAATGGTTGGTCTAACACACGCAATCTGGCTCTTGCAAGTGCCGGACATTTGCAGATGAAATGGGAGAGGGTTTCTCTGCGACGTTGAGGGTTGTAACGGATACCTACCTTGGCCTCATGGCGTCCAATTGGCCAGTTCCTCGTGACAATCGCCGTAATTCTTGCGATATCTTGGCGTGTTCTATTTAGTAGATCGTTTGCTCTGTTTTCGTCGTAGGAGGGCGACATCGTCCTCGAAAAGACGCAATTCGTTAACCTTCTCCATTTGGAGTCGGCCTTTTTCAGGAAGTATGACTGTATTTGTCCCTTAACGCACCTAGCGGAATATAGACCCATGCCGCAAGTGTGCCGTTAAGAGCTGAGCAAGTTTGTTCCGGCATTCCTTTACCAGTTTGGACGGTATGGTAGCCCAGTTGATGGCCTTTATGGCCACTTGGCTATCTATGAGAATAGCAGTGTTTTGCTTTTCCTTAATTTCAAGCCCCAATAGCGTGCAAGCCTCTCAGATAGCCAGTAGTTCTGTCTGGAATACGCTGGCAAAGTACGGTCAGAGGTATGATACTGTGATTTCAGTGATTCCGCGTAGACTCTGGACCCCACACTACAGATGATCTAAGATCCGTCGGTGTAGAAGACCGTGTCGAAATATCTTACTACTTCCTTTCTCTTCCACTGAGCTTTGGTAGGAAATCCTACGTGGAAGCCTATCTTGAAGCTTAGTATAGGTGTTATGTAGTCTGTTATAAACATGACCACGCCGTTTGGTAATGAGTCCAGGATATTACTGTGGCCATACAGTCTTGCATTCCACCATCCTGACTCCTTCAGTCTAACTGATTTTTAATGTGTAGGTCGAGAGGCAAGAGATGCAATAAGGACACCCGTTGTCACCGACCTCAGCGCGCCCGTTGTGCCTATACTGGCTTGCAGAATTTTTAGTTTTATGAAATTGTAGTCTTTACTCAATGCGGGCCACATACTAGTGAGCCGTATGTGAGAATTGGGCGTACCACTGCTGTGTACATCCACAAGGTCATCTTTGGTTGAAGTTCCCACAGGTTTGCTACAAGCATAGTAGGCAACACACGCCTTCCTTACTCTATGTTCGATGTTGTGTTTCCAGTTAAGTTTTGGGTCAAGCATGGTACCCAAATACCTACCGCTGGAAGATAATGTGGGTGGTAGGCCATTAAGACCGGGAGGGTGATGTCGGGTATTTTGGTTTTGGTGCTGAATACGCGACAACTTTGACCCGTTCCTGGTCTAATTTAATTAGAATTTTGTTCATAACCATAAGCCAGAGTAGAGGAGAGATGATAATTCTTGTTCCAAGCTAATAGACTCCTCTATACCTAGCTCGATCAGAGATTCAAGAATAGCTCTCAATAAGCTCCCTCTTTAGCTAAGAAGAAGGCTAGATTATATTCTTTATAGTGTAAGGATTTTTCGATTGTCCGCACTACCTCGCGAAGAGCTGTTTCCGTTGAGCTGCCCTTGAGGTAGGCGTGCTGTGAACTTAATAGCGAAGATTCTTCCAGAAAACTTCGCAGAATGATTGTAAGAAGGTAGCAAAATGGTGGGTCTATTGCTGTACAAATATAGTAATAATAGTATCCTCTTAAGAAGCAGCTGTTGGCACGCTTGCGGTGCACGGCATTAGCTCGTTGAAGATGTGGGATTTTGCTAGTTTTCCCTTATGCATAAAATATTGTGCAAAATAATATAAAAAGAAGGATGATTCAATAAAAACAAAGGAGTCCATTACCTCGCATATCGAGACAATATGCCGTTAATACTATTTTTGGAAGCAAGAAGAAATAAAATGAATAAACCTGCGGAATGAATCTGCGCCTCAACCAACATGCCTCTCCAATTAGCCCGATCCTTAAGTAACTGTCTTTAGTACACACTTCAAGTTGGTTGAGGTCGGTATATACTTGTACACACTACTTAAAGCGAAGTCGTCTACCACGTCCGTTGTCTGGCTGAGAATCGAAGACTCTGCGGCCCGTATTGTTGGTTTGGTGTTCATTTGCTCTATATGTCCTGGACAGCTTTGATGTCCAATGCGAAATTTTTTGACTATCTGCATGTTGCTGTTAAGCTCGTAGGGTTCTGGATTGAATCCTCATTTCCATTGCCGGTCAACGCAAACGTGATAGACGATTTTTGCCAAACAGCGATTGCAAGAGTAATATGTTAGTAGTTACACAAATTTACGGATGATTGTGCCTCTAGTGTTGGCTTGGAGTTTTGCACAGTCCTCTCAACATTGCTTGCGGCTCAGCGAGTGCGTGGTCACAACCATAAAATTTCTTGTGTTTAATTTTTTTTGCCACTCTGTCGCATTGTTGTAAGTCCAGTTTGTGCACAAAGGTAGCTTCGATGCTGGAGAGAAGAGATAAGGTAAAATTAACCGCGAATCTAAATTACTAACCTGTAATAAGCTTAAGCTACAATATAATTAAAATAAACCCTAAAATACACCTTTACTAACTTAAATCTATCCTAAAATACACCATACACACGATAAAACTAATCCCTATATTTTTCAGCTATAGAGGTTCGCTCGCGATTTCGAAAATAAATGCCCGATGATGACGGCAACGTCTGTCCATCCCACAGTGTTAGAAACACTTCCATTGGCTATCTCCCTGGCCACGGTTTTGAGAGATAGCCCCTTTATACGCCTCAGCCGCAATCCATTCCTGAAAAGTTAGATATTCGTCGTTGTCACGTACTGTCGTCGTTCGTTAAATGTCCTCGTTTGTCATAGTTGAATTACCACAGGACGGCCCGCCTACCGCCCACACACCACCAATGAAATGAACTTAACCGATCATAGTAAAATCCAAATTCAACATCAAATAAAATGTATCCAAAGGAACATTTATATTTATTTCAGAAAACAAAAAAAAAGGTTCTGTCCTCCGTAACTTAAACTATTAAAAAAAATTCAATCATAAATATCTTAATTTTTGTTACTTACGGATTCCTGTGTTTTCCACCAAAGTCCTGCCGGCAGCACCAAAGGTGGTTTTAAGCGCACAAAATCAACCGAAACACAGAACTATATCTTAATTTACAATGTAAAATTAATAAAAATAAATAAATTCAATTTGCTTAGGTACTAACACTTAACACTAAATTGATTTTAAAAAAAATTCATAAAAGGTGTTTTTTTTTTTTTTTTGTTTTTAAATTCATTTTTATTTTATTTTTCTTAAAACTAACTTAAATGGTAGACAAAAATTCATGAAAAAACTAGCCTACTTATCAATTACTTAACTAACTTACTTGCTCTATGCGGGCGCCCTAAATTACTCGATAACTTAATTCTAATGCCTTTCGGCCTATTATCTAATATATAAACATAAAAGTAACAACAAATTTTTTTACCAAGAAAACTTTGAAAAACTTGGTTCCTAGTCTTTTTTTTTATTTTATTTAAACTTACATGCTAATTAAAACTACTTATCGACTAGCTGAAACTACTTAAAAATAATTAAAACTACCTAAAAATAACTTAAAAACTAGAACAGCCACAGCAAGCGTTTTTTTTTTTTTTTTGTATATATGTATATATATATATATTTTTATTTTTTGTGCCACCATGACTGTTATACACCTAAACCTTAAGATTAAAAACTATCTAAATCGGCCATAAAATAACAATTTTAAGTCAACTATCCTTACCTAATTTAACCACCACAACAGGTCCTCCTGTTGTGACCTACTCCGACGGTCCCAATCGGACACACTCCTGCTGAACCGCAGGCGCTCTCCTCCGCCCTGAGCGACGACGTCTCGGTCGTATAGGAGCCGCCTATCCACAGTTCGTCGGAAGACGTGGTAGATTAGCGGAACCGCCGATCTATCCTGTATCAGCCCTCGACTATCCAAATATAGGAAAGCTTCGGACGGAATAAAGCCGCTTAAACGCGCACTCTCAAAATATTCATCATTGGGATAGAAGGCATCAAAGATGAGACTATTGTTCGAAGCCATCGCTCTTGCAGCGTGAAACTGCCTCTCAAACACCCGTATCTTTTCCATTTGAGATGGGGCTACGTTGAACCAAACCGGGCACCCATAGGCAATCATCGGCCTAATGAGGGCCATGTAGCAAATCACCTTCACCCTGCTGTCAAGACGACTGCTATAAAACAATCGTCTTGTCAGGGCAAATGCTCCCCTAGCTCTCGCCAGAGCAGCATCTACATGTCTTCCGAAATATAGATACTGATCTAACCAGATGCCAAGGTACTTTACTACACTTTTACTCGCCAGTGGCTGTCCGTTTGGTCCCACGATCACCAGCTTTCGCCAGTTCTTTCTCGTATCCCTAGAGGCCCTAGACAACGGTGTCCTAAACAGGATAGTTTCTGATTTCTGAAAGTTGATTTTCAACTTCCAGTCATCACAATATCTCTGGATCTTGTCGAAGTCCCGCTGCAAAAGTGTTCGAATGACTTCGACAGTAGAGGCTGTTCTGTACGCGATAAGATCGTCCGCATACGCAATTGCCTGAGTAAGACTACCTATCATATCACTGGTGTAAATGCTGAAGAGAATCGGCGAGCTTACCGCTCCCTGTTGCAGACCATTCTTAATGAAAAATTCTGTGGTAGAAGTTACATTGCCACTTTTGACAACAAACGTTCTACCAGTCAGCATGTCATGAAGCATATATAGCAGTGGTTTACTTATGCCAAGCCTGGTCAGCTTTAGATAGAGGCGCTCTAACCATACGGTGTCGAAAGCCTTCTCTAAATCAACCAGACATGCACCCGTGCACTGTTTTTTGGCTTTGTTCCATTGTATATCAGAGACGAGTTTGGAGGCGGCATGAATACAGTCATGTCCAGCCTTGAAACCAAACTGGTTCTCTGGTATAATATTATTGTCCTCAGACCACTTGAACAGTGCTCGATTGAGAATCTTTTCGAAAACCTTGCTGATACTCGGAAGGAGACTTATCGACCGGAAATTCGCCGGATTGGAGTTGTCCTTTCCCTTTTTCGGGAGAGGATGAACCACCGCCGTCTTCCAACGTACTGGATAATATGCATTATTCAGCGCGTTGTTGAACAGCGTGGCGTAAATGTCCACAGCTTCAGGTGGTAAGTGTCGCAGTACAATGTTGGATATACAATCGACTCCCGCTGACTTCTTTTTCTTTATGGAATCGAAGATGATCTGGAGTTCCACCTTCGAGATTAACAGGGACTAGACCCACTTCGCTCGGCGACTATGGCGTTTGCCAAGTTTTCGTCATCAAACCGGGTGAAACCACGGTTCTCAGATCGCCATTGCGTTATGTCGTTTCGGAGATAGAAATGATGAAGCAGGGCATTGTTTTCCAGGACGCGGTTCGGGCGAATGCTATCATTCACCTTATACACTTCCTGAAAGACCGCCCCCACTGCCTCCACTTTCTCTTGAGGGTCTTCAATAACATAGAAATCGTCGTCGAAGACGGCTTCCCCCGGATCAATTCCTGCTGTCAAAAGTATGTTTGTATTGTCAGTTGTTCGTTGGAGCTTAATACACGGAAGGTCGTTATGACCTTTCCTCCTAAAGATCTTATTAATTTGTGGAAACATACTCGGGTCGCTGGAATTTACGGCCCGAATTCTGTTATTCCAAAACAAATTAATGGACAACCGATAGTTCTCCTTGATCAATTGGTTGATGTTTTTGATCGACGCCTTCAGTGTTCTAATCTCCGGGTCGCGTGGGTTTGTCAGTCGTCTGTACAAGAGTTTAAGTCTTGTCAGAAGTCCGCTTTTTTGTCTGTGTAGTGCGTCAATGGTCGCGTTTCTGTACGTAGACGTTTTGTTATGTTCTTTGTATTTCGGTATCGTCCTGTTCATTGTTCGTTGAATCGCTTCGTCCATTTGTTGTAGGTATTCGTCGATTTCGTTGTTTGTTAGGTTTCTGTTGTTTGGTGGTGAAATGGCCCTCAAACGTAGTTCTCTTGATAAGGCGTTGGTGAAGCGAGGCCAGCGCATCTTACCGTAGTTGTAAGAGTGCACAGGCACATACTCCTCCAGCGCCACAAGCTCGTTCGGAAGCTGTTCCATAAAAGGTGTCTTTGATCACTGAATGTCCTTCAATTTTTTGGACTAGAAGTACGTAACTTCTTCTTCACTTTTCCCATATTTTTTTTATTGGGATATTTCACTTTTTAAATGTTCTTTTCTTCTCTAAGAACTATAGGTACCTGTTTATTTGGTGGCGGAGCAACCACTCAGCTTTGTATAGCCTTTGTAAATTTGCACTTCTTCAATATCACGCGTTTTGTTCCGTCCACGCTTCTCAGAAGGGGTGCCTTAGCTCGCGCCTACTTTTGCCGGTTCCTTTTGGATACCGGTATGACGTCCTTTGCAACGGTCACCAACTTTACCCTAAGAATTCCTCCTATGAAACGGCTTTAGGGCTCTAGCACAGGATTTCTTTTTGTATGTTGCCCATGAAGCTTCTCGGTCAAACACTTCAGAATTAAGTGCTCCGCCTGATAAATGATGGCGCAACAGGCTCGTTAGTACCCAGGGCTTAGCTTTTTTCTCACAACCATTCATGTGTGCGTGTGTACTACTTAGCACGATGGCGGGACCTCCTGTTTTATGCCGAATCCGAACGGCTAAGTTGAGATAAGATTTTCAAGACAATTGATACTACTCGTATGATTTGTCAGATCATCACGAGAGGAGGGCCAATGAAAAATCATTTAAGGTGTTGCTACGGCTGGAAATCGAACCCAGACCTTCTGCACTGCAGTTCATCGCACTAACCATCGCGCCACCGAGCCCGTATCACAAAGGTGAAACTTTCGCTCCACTGTATAAGATTGAGTGCTACGAAACAGCTGTGAGCGTTAACCTTTTTCTGTACGGTGATCTGTGCGTGACCTTTGCCTAAGGCAACATCTAACTACTAACTAACCTTAGTGTCGCCAAAAGTGAACCTGGGACAAACCAACGTACATCTCCAATTGGCTCTTCCAGTTGGGATCTTTTGAGATCGGTTTTTACTTGTGTTGGCATACTTTAATCAGACGAAATGAAATGAAACAAAATGCAAATGAAGTATTATATGCTACCTACCAAATCATCTCCCCCGAGCTTATATAGCTCGTTAGTAAATCCGTCATTTCCGACAGCATTCAACTTCTAATTGCAAATAATCCTCAAATGTCTATTGTCAATGACAATGATTGTTTGGCTACTAACCAACGAATGACAATAATATCCTTTATGTGCCATTATTTCCAAAGTTACGACAAATTTTACAACGTTGCCATAAATCTTCCGAAATATTACTTTCGCTTAAGTCGCACATTATGAAGGCTAACACCGATAATAATGTTAATCTAACACCAATTAAGTCCTGACAAAAATAACATAATCACCCGGAGTGGGAGAATTGCAAAATTAACTGAGTTGGTAAGAAACCGCAACCAATGGACTTGTACTTCCATAAGAAACACCTGCTTCTTGCCAAGCACCCTCACTTCTATGCCATCGTTAATTGTTATCCGATTATCATTGTTCCCGTATGTTCAATTCCTTTTTCGTTTTTCATTGGTTCTTCTTCCCCTCCCCACCATTTTCACTACCTTTATCATCACTGAAGTGTCCTTCGTTGCTCATCCCTATAATAATACCACAATAGGCACTTTAGTGCTTATTATAAGTAATTACCTTGGCTGGCATTGTCTTCAACTTTAATTGCGCCGCCTAGCTATTGTCTTTAGCTGGTAGAGTGAAAATAAAAAAAACCGTGAACAAACCAAAGTACGATGAGGGGAGAGCTACTAAAGTGCTTAAGTTTGGCCTGTAATCACCGGCTGAACTTTATGTGACCCTTAAGTGCTTCGAAAAGTTTTCTCGGAATATATATGTAGTCAAGTTGGCGAAGGGGAATAGCGCACTTAACTAATAGCGTTGCTAACGTGGTAGGAAATGTATTTCAAAAACGTCTTGGAATGAAAATTTGGTAGAAGTCACATAACGGTATTTGACTTTCATCGCCGTCCAGTAAAAGCAAATAGTGCGAATATGAGCGAATGTTTTTTTATATTCATGTTCAGTTGACGACACTTTTCTTTTGTTAACGATACGTATACATAACGCGGATAACAAGAAGTAATCATAAGGGGGCACGCTTGGATCAAATGACGATTCATTGGCTACGTTTGCACCGAGGATTACAAGCTGAACGAAGCCCAACTATGGTATAAGTTTCAATTTCAATTTGTAAACGATGTTGAGGAGACTTATGCCTCTGTAGTTGGCGTAGTTTAGAGGGTCTCCTTTTTGTGGATCGGAAAAACGATGCTGAGGTTCGATTCTTCAGGCACACTTTCTTCCGATTCTTACCAAGTCATCTCCGCCGGCTTTATAAAGCTAGGCGGGAAGGCCGTCATTTCTGGCAGCCTTAATCAGCTTGAGTTTAGATATTGCTATCCTCACTTCACTAAGGTCGGGTGGTTGGCAGTTTTGCTGTCGCTGCCAATATTGAATGATTCGTTCTGCCTGACAGTGGAATGTTGTTCGTCATCGCCTTTCAACTGTTTTTCAACTACGATATTTCCTTGTTCATCTCGACAGGATTCGGTTCGAGCCTTGTATCCTTGGCTTAAACATTTTACACTTTGGTAAAACTTGCGAACATGGAGTGGCACCTTTCTATATCCTCGATCACGCGCATTCCTTTCTGTTTTACTTCTTTCTGAAAAGCCGGTGTTCTTCCCTTCTTAGGCCTCGTTCTTGGCTGCGAGCATCTGTAGGCATTCATCATCAAACCAGGGGTTGCTGGCTGGTGGGCATGAGAAACCTACCACATAAGTTGCGGCTGATCTAATGGCTTTTTGGCATCGTTGCGCCAAGGTCTTGGCGGTCTCTTGCGATTACAGTCTTTCGACTTTAAATTTTTTCACAGTATTTCTGGGTTGTTGTGGCGTTGTGGATTACCTTGGCTGCAATAAGGCAGTGGTCCGAGTCGATGTTATCTCCTCGGACATCCAAAAGAATGGATGCGGTGCGTCTTGTCTATCGCAATATGATTAATTTGGTTGACCGTTCGTTGATCTGGAGACCGCCATGTCCCCTTATGCATATCGAGGTGAGGAAAACATGTACTGGCTATAGTGGCATTTCGTTCCGTAGCGAAGTCAATTAGCCTAAGTCCGTTACTAGACTATCATGTAGGCTATGTTTTCCAATAATAATGCTTAAGATGTCTTCTCTTCCTACATTTGCGTTAAAATCTCCCAGCACGATTTTAATATCGTATTACGGTAGTCGCTCATAGGTTTTGTCAAGGAGCTCATAGAAGCAATCCTTAACTATATCATATATGTAAGGCATATGTTGGCGAATTCGGCCTTGATGCGGATTAAGTATGGCACCGCAGTAGATGCCACAGTTTTTCATCCTCTTTTTGGCCTGCCCATCCCATCGTATTTCCTGGATGGAAGTAATCTCTGCTTTTCTAGCTATTCGCTTGCACCTCTCGCGTTTAATCTTCTCACATTCCCGGTTCAGATACGAAGGTGGTTGTCCTTTTTCCGTTAAGCAGAGTAGTCAACAATAAAATCAGTCCTCTCCGAGGCTATTAGTTGCTTCGTAACCGTTAGTTATTTCAATGGATGGATAGTTAGCCCAAAACACAACCCCCAACCTGGAGGGCCAGTTTCAATTTATTAGATATCCCTAATACACGGGGCCATCAGTATCCACTATGAGATTGAGAGCTGCCGTTGGCCTTTCGGTTCATCTGCCACCATCTCTGTTCAAGGGGCCTTACTAACCCTTTAAGTTCCTGGACAACCTGTTGTCCGAATATGTCGAAGCAGCTTGTCTAGGTTCGCGTGGGACGGCACGCTGGGTAGTCATTCCGTTGTATTCTGACCTGTCTGTTTATAGTGTTGCTGTTTTTCGTCTTGTTAACAACACTCGCGCTTATCGTTTAGCAAATCAAATCCGGTTGGATGAGACCAGTACCCTTTGGTTACCACTTGGAGGTTAAAAATAAGCACTTGTTGTATAGTGAGAGTTACAACAAAGTTATTGCCAAGTTAAAGCCAATCAGAGTCTACCCTCGTTCTATCGGGTTTTTCAAAAGGGACACTACAAAAGTTGAGCGACAGGGACAGCAAACGACGCCATATTTCTTGCCGCTCTTTTGACATTTTTCTTCAGTAAGGTTTGCCATTTCATGATGGAAAGATATACGATCCAATAACGAGTCGAAATTATTAAGATTTACAACCGAAATTTGGAGTCAGTGGCCTCAACGTTAAGAGCGCTACGTCCAATTTATGGTGGTCAAAATCGTCCTAGCAGATCAACAATTGAGCGTTTAGTGGAAAAATTTGTACAAAATGTTCCCGTGCCAGTGAAACAAAGAAGTGCCCGTAGTATCGAGAATATTGCTGCCGCTTAGGCTTCAGTTGAAGAAAGCCCAAATGTGACTCTCACACGTCGTTCTCAAGCGTTGGGCATCTCTATGACGTCGTTTTGGCGAATTTTGCGAAAAGATATTTGCCCACATTGGTCAGGCAGCAATCCACACGTACTCCACGAGTCATCATTGCATCCCGAAAAAATTACGGTTTGGTGTGGTTTATGGGCCGGCGGCGTCATTGGTCCGTACTTCTTCCGTGATGATCAATACCGGCACGTTACTGTGAATGGGAATCGCTACCGTTCAATGATAACCGAATATTTTTGGCCGTTTGGCCACCGACCTTAAAGAGTATGGGACAGCACGAGACGTTGCCAAGAGTGGCCGGCCCCAGATCGCCCGTTGTGCCGACAATATCGCCGCTGTTGCCGAAGATGTTGAGCTGTCGCCGGAAACATCGACCAGACGCCGTGCCTCGCAATTAGGCATCAGCCGGTCGTCCTTAAGGCGAATTTTGGTAGAAAACTTTCACATGTAAAAAGTCCAGTTCGTACATCAGCTGCTGCCTGTTGACCGCCAAACTTGTGTAACCTACGCCCAAGCCATCCTCAATCTTGAGGACGAAGTAGACGATTTTTCGACCAAAATCATAATTAGCGATGAGGTTCATTTCCACTTCAGCGGGTACTTGAACAAGCTAAACTATGGCTTTTGGGTACCGGAAAAACCACGAGTAATGCACGAGGAGCCATTACACCCGCTCAAAGTTACCGCAAGGTGCGCTGTTCACGCTGAAGGAGTTATCGGGCCATTTTTCTCAAGAACGCCGCTGGTCAAACGAAAACAGTGGACGGTGCGCGCTATATGGCCATTTTAACCGAGTTTTTTCTGCCGCAATTGGACTAATTAGGACTGGAGGACATGTGGTTCTAACAGGACGGAGCAACGCCACACACTGCGCAAGCCACGACCGATATTCTGAAGGCGGTGTTCCGGGGTCGCATCATCACTCTTTTTGGCGATTTGCACTGGCCCCCAAGATCGCCCGATTTAACCGTTCCAGACTCTTTTTTGTGGGGTATTTTGAAGTTTCGCGTTATCGTGAACAAGCCCGAGACTCTAGAAGCCCTCAAGTACAAGATTCGACACGAGTGCAAGAATCTGTCGCCCGAAGTTCTCGCTGAAGTGATGAAAAATGTCATAAAACGAGCCCGTATGGCAATCAACTGTGACGGCGCCCATTTGGCCGATATCATCTTCTCGACTAGACCAATAAAATTCTAAAGATTCAAAAAAACATAATCAAAAAGTAGAATCGAAGTTTTTCATTTAGAAAAAAATAAAATTATAGCCAAACAACACCGGATGACTTCTTTTGGCCCACCCTATATTATTAAGGTGTTGAAATCAAAGTTGTCGCTATGGATTTTGCAACCATAATAATAACCCCTTGGTAACTCTGCCGAGCTGTGAATCATCCCTTTGTAATAGATTTCTCTCTTTTTCGGAATTTATTTGACACATACCCTGTATAACTATTATATGTGAGGAAATATTTTATGAATAAGAATTTATGCGACCCTTAATAAAGGTTGTATAAATATTTATGCACTGCATAACTATACAACAGTTGAGAATTGTTTTAGTGAATTCTAATGAATAAAGGAGGCTATGTACATATATATATATTCACAGAATATAACACGCTTTCCTATGTAAGAAAAGTGGATTGCTGTTATCTCTTAGTTGTTTTCCAACAATTTTTTTCGTTATCGTTTTCTCGTCTCAAACTCTTAGTTAGAAAAACAGCAACTTAATGTTGTAAAACTATTTCTTTAAACTTTATTTAGCCGAATCTTACTTCCGAATGACATTTATTTGAAGTTTACACTATTACCTATTTTATTTTATTCTATTACAACTACCACGTCAAACTAAAAGATAAGTTCCGTGAGCATTCGTATGACACAATCTCAATTCGTTCGTTCGTACGACGAATAACGTAATTGTTGTTCGAACGATTGCCGATCCGTTCACGGAAGACCCCAGGCCTTTTTCTTCGAGTTAGGGGTTTCTTACTAAATTGGCTTCTTAGCCCGAAGAAACAGCGGACAATAGTAATTCTTCGTTTTATTTCTGATGAGTTATTTTTGTCGGCGTAAATAGCGGAGTCCAGGTGTACAAAGTCCTTTACAATGTTGTATATGTCATAGGTGACGCTCTGTCCAATTCGTCGATATTGGGTGTCCTTTCATGGTGACAGCATAGATATACCAGACCTTACACTCATTTACTGCAAAACCTATTTTTGCCGCTCCATTTTTATACACCTTGAGAAAACGTTGTGTTCGACCAAGCTAAAATCGGTGGCGTATGCTAGTAAAGGTGATCTATTTCGAGGTTCCCTACCTTTTTAATGAAAAAAACACAGAAAATTCAAATTCAATGGAGAATTTTTATTATCATTTGAAAGAACATTCTTTGGCTTTTATTTTTTGAAGATTATGTCTATCAAATGTTGGCCGTTGCTACGTCGCAGATGGTCCATCCGTTGAGTCCAATTTTCGATCACTCGTTCGAGCATTTCGACTGGTAACTGGCGAATGACACGCGTGATGTTTTCCTCTAAGGCCTGAATCGAAGCGAGTTTGTCGGCATAAGCTTTTGACTTTACATATCCCCACAGGAAAAAGTCTAACGAACGGTGTGATATCACACGATCTTGGTGGCCAATCGACCGGCCCAAAACGTGAAATTATGTGCTCACCGAAATGTTCTCTCAATAAGTCCATTGATTGATGCGATGTGTGGGAAGTGGCGCCGTCTTGCTGAAACCAAATGTCGCCGAGATCACGAGCTTCAATTTCAGGCATCAAATAGTCGGTTATCAATGCACGATAACGGTCGCCATTGACGGTTACGTTCGCACCGGCATAATTTTTAAAGAAATATGGACCGATGATTCCACCGGCCCACAAAACACACCAAACCGTTGTTTTTTCTGGATGAAGTGGCAGTTCTTCAATCTCTTCAGGTTGCTCTTCGTCCCAAATGCGGCAATTTTGTTTGTTTACATACCCATTGAGCCAGAAATAGGCCTCATCGCTAAACAAAATTTGCCTCGAAAACGTCGGATCTTCTTGGAACTTTTCAAGAGCCCATAGAGCGAAGCGATGTCGCTTGGGAAGGTCGAGCGGCTTCAGTTGTTGCGCAAGCTGTATTTTGTACGCTTTCAATTTAAGATCTTGACGTAAAATGCGCCAAGTCGTTCCATACGTCAGTCCGAGTTGCTGCGAACGGCGCCGAATCGACTCTCTACGGCCTTCGTGTACACTACGGCCGCTATATTTTCTTCACAGCGTGCTGGACGTGGTCTATTCGGTCGAATATTATCCAATAATGAATGCTGTGTCTCAAAATGGGTGATGGTGTTGCGAATAGTACGCTCAGCAGGCCGATTATGTTGACCATAAGTTGAGCGAAGTGCACGAAACACATTCCTCACAGAACGTGAATTTTCATAATAAAGTTGAACAATATGTAAACGTTGTTCACGCGTAAGTCTTTCCAGTATGAAATGCCAAACAATACTTAACAAAAATAACATGACAGCATGACACGACTCACACGTGATCTGTCAAAAAAGGCTATTGAAAAAAGTATCTCTACTTGGATCACCCGTTAGTTGCAGATTAATGGAAGATTATGCCTCTGGAAATGGTTTGGAATTTTGGTTATTCATCTCAAGAATAATGCTGAATATGGCAATCCTTTTCGGTAACGAACGTTTTGGGAAGAGCGAGAATTCTCTATCGTCATCCAGCATAATTGACAAGTTTTGGGCGGTATACCGAAACTTGACATGGCTCTGCATAGTTGACCTATGTATATGTATGCGGCTTTGAAATGCATATGATGTGGGAAAACTTAGTAGGGTTTTACAAGGATCTGTTAAAGTGTGATGATTTTATTAGTTGTGGATTTTGCTGCCTTAAAAGAACACTGATAAGCGCGGCCGATTTGGTAGGAAGGCCGGATATTTAATAAAATACACAAAAATCGATGTAACTATGTCCAATTGCATTCTCGGTGGTAAATGGTTGCCAATAATAATCACGCTGCCAGCAATGAGAAATCGTAGTTACAAAACCCTGCAATCCTACAGTTACCGCAGTCGCTAATCCCCCTTCACTTGGTTACGTTCGGTTCAATGTTTGCACTTATGAATGATTGCAGCTGTTCCTCATTTACAGCTTGATAGCTTGATAGTTTGAGAGTAATTCCAACTGATACGTTGTAATCTTCCAGAACAAGGAAAAGAGAACTCAAACAACAACAAAAAAAAAAAACGAAGGAGAACACGTTACGTATACGCCATACCATGTCTGAGTGCAATTTTGGTTTATTTTCCGTTTCGTTTTTTTGTTGCTTCTATTTTTCCTCACCCATCTCAATTACAACTATATGCAGTGTGGCAAAAGCAAAAACAATGCCTCGCGCGTTTTCTTCTATTTATCTTGCTCAGAGTACACCATCACAGAGAAAGAAAACACATTTTGAAGAGAACTCCATTTCCCGCAAGGATAACAAGCAATTTCGGTTACAAGAATGCACATTCTTCGTTTGTAATTACCCGAAAAATAAATTTAAAAGTACCTCGGGCCTCATTCGCTCCCCTTTTCCATCATCGTGCTATCTCTGCCGAGCTGCGTCTCATAGCACAGAGAGTAGTTTCGGTTCGTATTTCATGATTTATTTTCATTTTGTTGTGATGTTCCATGGTCCTTTCCTGTTTCCAGCGTGCCGTTTTTAGAATTTTTCGCATCAAGAAACTCACAGTAACGAAATTGGCTGGCGTGCTAGTAGTTGTGGAGAGTAGTGAACGAGAGACGGCTTACTGGCTCCTTTGCGGCTTCCTTCATTGTTTGTATGTTTATTTGATTATTTAGTATCTTCCAGCGATGAAACATTTCGCTGGATGACAGTTACGACGGTGTGCATAGTGAGATGAATGTTCGAATAGATGTATCACAAGTAGATGCACCTTTGCCGCCATCTTATTTGGCCTGATGTTGATGTGAGGAGGTTTTGTAATTGCTATGATTATTTTCATGAAAATTCATAAGGAACTGTGAAATTTCGTTTTCTCCCTTTTGATGAGATATTTGGATAACAGTAGTCGTTAAATTTAAGATTTAAACGAAATAAAATATTTTTTTATGTATGAAATGATTATTAAATAGCTAATGGTGTAATCAAACAGTAATTAAATGCAAAGTCAATTAACTTTGTCACGGAGCAGTTTTTTAGTTTTTCAGGATTAAATTTGACTTCATGTGAAGTGATTGAATATGGCAACACTGATGATTTATCGGTTAAGCTGTCAAAAAACTATCGAAATGTATCGAATTTACAACAGCTGAGTTGTTTGCTATTTGGTTTCATTTCGCGGTCTTACAAAACATTTTCTTCTTAAAACGGTTAAAATAAATAATCAAACAATTTCGATTCGCTAACCAGGGGAATGTCGCTGAACAGCTCGTATAGTTCATAGTTGAATTTTAGTCTCCATAGGCTGACAACGCAAATGGGACCGAATATATTTCGAAGAATTTTCCTTTCGAATCGACCAAGGATTTCTGTATCCGTCTTACCTTATATAGGATCTCCTAAGTAGTTTGAGTAAATGCCTTACTACTTAACAGCCGTTGACAAGAGTAATTCTTCGCTTATTTCCTGACGAGATGTTATTGTCAGAGCCGAGATAGACAAAGTCCCGTACTACATCAAAGTTATATCTGTCAATGGTAACGTTCTATCGAATTCGTCGATGTTGTGTGTCCTTTCGTGTTGACTGCATATATTTAGTCTTGCCCTCATTTACTGCTAAACCCATTTTTGCCGCTTCCTTCTCTATACCAGCAAACGTGACTATGACATCACGTTGGGTCCTACCAATTATGTCAATATCGTCCATGTACCGATTTTTGAAAAATTGTGCCTCTGGTGTTTGCTCGGAAGTTTTGCACAATCCTCTCTAGAATCAAATTGTAGAAAATAAATGACAGCGCATCGCCTTTCCTAAATCATTTGTTTGTTGTTTGTATCGAACGTGTCTGTGAGATCGTTTCCGACACTGATGGAGCAGCGAGAATTCTCCATCGTCATCCTACACAAACGGTCGAGTTTGGGCGGTATACCGAAACTAGACATGGCTCTGTATAGTTCGTCTCTATGAATGCTGTCGCATACGGCTTTGAAATCCATAAAAGGGTGGTGGGCATCGAGCCAAAGTGCAAAAATTTGATCGGTTGTGGACTTCTCTTACCCAAAACCACACTGATAAGAGCGATCGGGTTGTTGGTAAACGGTTTCAGGTGTTTACTTTTTACGGCAGATATGATCTTGTCTGTTAAGGAGACTTATGCCTCCGTAGTTGGCGCAGTTTAGAGGGTCTCCTTTTTATGGAATCGGGCAAACGATGCTGAGCTTCCATTCTTCAGACATACTTTCTTCAAAACCGGATTTGGCTTATGAGGTGGTGGCTGTTACTTACCAAGTCATTTCCGCCGGCTTTATAAAGCTCGGCTCGGCTGCTATCCTCACTTCACTCAGATCGAGTGGTTGGCAATTTTCGCTGTCGTTGCCAATATTGAATGGGTCGTTCTGCCTGACAGCGGAATGTTGTTCGTCATCGCCGTTTAACAGTCTGCAGAAGTGGTTCATCCATATCCTCAGCATCGACTGCTTCTCAACTACAATATTTCCTTGTTCATCTCGACAGGATTCTGTTAGAGCCTTGTATCCTTGGCTTTGACGTTTAACACTTTGGTAAAACTTGCGAACATTGTTTGTGGAGTGACAGCTCTCTATATCCTCAATCGCGCGCTTTTCTTGCACTTTTTTCTTCTTTCTGAAAAGCCGGTGTTCTTCCCTTTTTCTCTGCCTATAGAGGTCAACGGCAGCTCTCGTCTTCACCTGCAGCTTAGCCTTGTAGGCCTCGTTCTTGGCTGCGAGCATCTGTTGGCATTCCTCATCAAACCATGGGTTTATTGCTGGTAGACGCGAGGAACCTAACACATCAGCTGTTCAGCCGCAACTAATAGCTTCTTGGCATCGTTGCCATTGTTATTCGACATTTGATGCTGATGGTATGGTATTTATCGAGAGGTGAAAAGATACGCGTTAAATTTTTTCACAGTATTTCTGGATTGTTGTGGCGTATTGGATATACGCATTCTTACCTTCGTTGCAACAAGGTATTGGCCCGAGTTGATGTTATATCATCGGAATGTTCGGAAATCCAAAATACTGAATGCGTGCCTCTTGTCTATCGCAATGTGATCAATTTGATTGGCCGTTCGTTGATCTGGAGACCGCCATGTCCCCTATTGACATCGAGGTAAGGAAACCTCGTCCTGGATAAAGTGGCATTTCACTCCGTAGCGAAATCAATTGGCCTAAGTCTGTTACCAGACGGGTCGTAATGTAGGCTATGTTTTCCGACAATACTGCTACAGATGTCTTCTCTCTCTACCTTTGCGTTAAAATCTCCCAGCACGATTTTAACATCGTACTTCGGTAGTCGCTCATAGGTTTTGTCAAGGAGCTCATAGAAGCAATCCTTAGCTATATCATATTTTTCCTCCGTTGGGGCGTAAGCCCCTAAAACACGATCCGTAGTAGATGTCACAGTTTTTACTCCTCTTTTTGCCCGGCGCATCCAATCGTATTTCCTGGATGGCAGTAATGTCGGATTTGTAGCAGTGTAGGGCTTCCGCTAGTTGTTCGCTTGCACCTCTTCGGTTTAATGTTCTCACGTTCCAGAAGCAGATACGAACGTCGTTGTCTTTTTTCGTTAAGCAGGGTCGTCTACAATAAAATCAGTCCTTTCCGAGGCTATTGGTTGCTTCGTAACAATTAATTTCTCCATGGTTAGGTAGTTAACCCAAAGCACAACCCCCAACCTGGAGAACCAGTTCCAATATATTAGATACCTCTGTGCATGTGCAGTATAATTTTCAAAAATAAATATATCAAATAAATAAACTCCTTACAGATATTTTTGCGGGAACTATTTGCCGAAAAGTCCCAATTATGGAAATGTGTGAATATTAATACAAATCGACAAAATATGGATGTTGCATAAAAGTTGCGTTTTTTCTAGATATTATTGGACTAATAACCAACAAATGCATTCATTCAAAAATTCACTAACCCGTTTCTTTATAAAAATAAGTGGTGGGTATATGACTGAGTCGTACTCAACTTTCTATTTAATAGCGAGTTAGACGTTAGATTAAATGCCAAGCATTTTGATAAGTGATGCAATAAATGATATAAATAATCACGACATATTATTATACGAACAGTTATTCCAAAATTCGCAATCGTTGTCTATGTGGATAATAATAGATAATGATTATTATTGTCCAAAACTAAAAATTCCGTTTAGGGATAGTTTGGCCAAAACTAATTATAGGTGGGATTGTTGCGAATAGTAACGGTGGTACATAAATTACATTTCTTTCAATTTGACAAAATAGTTTGCGAGAAATTGACAATTTTCTTTATATGGCCTTAATGCAAAAGTTCGTTATGTAGATTTTTTTTCTCGAAAAAAACTGGGTATGCAGTTTTTTTGAACTACTGTTATAGAGCTGTTTTCGAGAAATTTGAGGTTATGTATAATTTTTCTATTGCAGGTACCGTTATTAATAAAAGGATGTAGATACCCTTACGGACAGCGGAACAGACAGACATACGGACGGAATTCCAAAAGCCCTTTTTCGGTTTCCCCTTTAGTAGTAATGTTAGAATCAATCAAAATCTCGAGGTCAAATTCTTTTCGAAAATTTTGTTTGTAAGAGAAAGTTAAAAGGTAAAATCCCAATCGACACTAACTTTTTGCCAACTGTGATTAATAAGTTCATTTTATATTAACGGTATTCATGCAACGTCGTAATTTTTGTTTCTGTGCCACTAAATAATGCGGTAACCCACCGAATCGAATCTCAATTTAGTTATTTATTTATCCTTTCAATTTTATTCTCATTGTTGTCTTTCCGTTCTCCATATTTTTTTCAGTTGAGAACATATGTTTGATGTGTGAAAACGATCGATTAAATTTCAAAATAGCATTTCATCCTATGTTTTTGGAACAGAATTCCCATACAAATATTGACAATTCATTTACCAGGTCGTAATTCTACCACGTCTTCAACGTTTACGACGAATTTCCGACGTTGCGTGAATATCCCTTATGATTTACCCCAAATAACTCAAATAATTAACCCTTAATTTACGTTTGTTTGCTATTTTATCATCTGTCAAAACATCTGATCGTGTTAACACAGGGTTAACACACCAAACTTGCTAAGTTAACTCGAAATTAACTCTGGATTAGCATTGACTGAAAAACAAGTTTCTCAAGTTAACTCAAGTTTAATCCAGATGTCACATTGATAAACCGCACCTTAGAGGACGATTATAGCAATCTTGAAACACACACCAAGAAACATGGGAAAATTATATTTTTGGACGTATATTTGATGTGAATTTTTTGAAAAATTAATTTTAAAATATTTGCAGTTTAAGCGCTATGTTATCTGCCATCGCTTGATCCTTAGACCAGAGGTTCGGTCTTCCTCTTCGCTTCGCACCTAATGGCTTCGACTCAAATATTTTCTTCGCTGGAGCATTGTTGTTCATTTGCTCGAAGTGGCCTAGTCTATGTAGTCGACGTGTACTACATCCACATCTTGGTGCAGCTCATAAAGTTTCCCGATTTATCTTCACCTCCATTCGCCCTTGCATACTGGACCGAAAATCCGACGAAGAATTTTTCATACGAATGTGCTTAGTATTTGCTCCACTTCTCCGGTGGAGAAATCATTTGGAGTTCTGTGACTAAGTGTTTTGATCCCATTAGCTTAGCTTTGTCTAGGGTCAGTCCTTGTCGTATCTTCACTTAGGTGTCGTTCGTTTGATCTCGATTTCGAGGTAGATGAACTCGTTTAACTGTTGCTAAACACGTTCCGTCGATTGTAATTTGTTTGTTAATAACATAAACTTTGTTTTTTGTTTGACATAAAGTCCAATTCATTTTCAAAATAGCATTTCCAAGGGAAAGTCCAAAGATTTTAGATTAATTTCTTATCTATTCACCTCGATTGTTAAAACTATAAAGAAAGATCGAGTGACAGGGCCTCAAACCTAGCTTATGTTCTTGCTTCGGTAGAACATATACCAAAATTTGAACGGCCCCTGCGCAAGGATAATAAAACCTAGCTTATGTAAGTATTTGTGTGTACGAAGTTATGATTCGTTCATAAAGAATGAAACACCTAGTTCAACGCTGACTACTAATGTCGAGCTTAAGAATCTTCCAATGACAGTTTTTGTCAGACTTTTGCAGAAGTTTGGGCAATGGAAAAAAAACTCATGTGTTGTTACTTTTTTGGATTTGAACCAGGATCCCCGCGGTTTGTAGTGCCCAATGCCCTTACCACTAGGCCACTGCACCCAACACTTCTCTATACCATGTCTCATATATTCTGTATGAACAATCGACCACGCAGAGGTAAAACCATAAAATTTGTGACGTTCATAATTTCTGTCGTTCATATTAAATCTTAGCAATCCGATTGATCCATCAGATCTATTTTATGCACCGGTTTCGCTTATAATCCTTCTAAGGAACGAAAGACTTTTACAGCACACAAAGCAAAGCAACAAGAGGATGGAACCGTTCTGTATGACCACCATTACTCTGTGGGTACCCAAACCAACACTGGACTGAGGACTCCTACTTTAATTATCATCGTCATAGCCATTTTCTAGATATGGTTTAGAATTGTAAATTCCAAAAATCATGTGGATTACGTTGGCATGCTGTGAACATGATCTGTTCCCCGTTCATTCGTTCAATGTGCAGAAACTCAAAATATCTCATGGAAGCTGAATATGGGTAGAATTAGAGCTCTTTGTCATAAATATTGTCATCATACTCGTGCGGACTGTGAATCCGCAACCAACCAAACCACGTCCATGTTCACAGTGCAAGTGCATCGAGAGGTTGGTGCATGGTATAACTTCGGGTGTCCTGTTCATATGACAACATTATATTGAATTTGAATGACCACTCCTTCAATAAAAGCCCTCCGGGTAATATGTCTTTTATCATAGGACCGAGTCATGTCTGCAGAGCATTCAATTTTATGGACTCTAATAATAAGTTCCGGAAATACTAGAGACATTTGCACATTCATGAATTCAATCACGAGATACCATCTCCATCCATAACGTCAGAGCTTTTAATTGGTTCTATTTTGGCCTTGTATTGGTTACAGATTGAATGTTATTTCACAATATTGATATTGAATTTGCGTTGTTCTATCTACGAGGACGTCAGATACTGGAATTGTTCAAAAATATGAGATACCAATTTGAATTTGGGTCAAGTAAACACATGCGTATGGACTAGCATCGCTGTGAACTGTTTATCTGGATAGAGTTTAATTAAAAGTTCCATAATTTAAGAGGTTTTTACCTTTTTTTTATTAGTGTTGGTACTTCTATAGGGTGACGAAGTTCATTGGTCGAATACTGCAGCATTTAACTGGGATTACTTAAAACTTTTTCTTCGGGTCATCATCATAAGGACAATAGAATAAGGGATAAGTGTGGACGCTTTTGCAAAGACTTGGCGGCATTAGACGAGGCCGTAAGATGACGTTTTCTTAAATACTAAGAGACTTCTTTACTTTTCCAAGACGGCAGCGGAAGAACTCCAAAGATGAAGCCAACTTGTGTTGTCATAAGCTTCCCAGTTAGGATGAATAACGCAGATTACTCACTTACTTACTTAAGTGGAGCTACAGTCCGTAATGAAACTGGGCCTCAATTAACATGCCTCTCCAATTACCCCGGTCCTTAACTAACTGCCTCCATTTGCGCACTCCAAGTTGGTTGAGGTCGGTTTCTACATGTGCGCGCCACTTAAGACGAGGTACACACGCACATATGAATGGTTGTGAGAAAGCTCGGCGCTGGGTACTACGAGCCTTTTACGCCAAAAATTTGTATTTTATTTGTAAATGGTCCTCTTCCAATACGGAAGCGGAAGAGTTCCCGAGATGAAATCAACGGTGGCGTATACATTTCAGATAGGCTGGACAAAGTGAAAAACTTAAATGAGCTGCTTGGATATCTCGAAATCTCAAGGGAAAATCAGGACCCTTGAACAGAGGTGCTGACGGATGAGCCAAAAGGCCAAAGGCAGCGCTCAATTCCGTAGAGGTTTTGATGGCCCCGCGGGTTTGGGGTCGTGCCGCCGTTAGGGTAGCCAATACCAATAAAAAAAAGTAAGTTATGAAAGAGACAATAGCTTCTGATAACGGATCCTATCAAATACCAACCAGACACGGCACAACTATGTACAACAACTCACGCGTATGAACCTGGAAGGTACTTACTTACTAACTTAAGTGGCGCTATAGTCCGAAATTAACATGGGTCTCAACCAACGTGCCTCTCCAATTAGCCCGGTTCTTAGCTAACTGCCTCCAGTTGCGCACTTCAGTTGGTTCAGGTCGGTTTCTATTTGTGCGCTCCACTTAAGGCAGTGCCTTCCTCTACTGCGCCCGACATTTGTTCATTCTGTCCACATTCCCTATCCATATTAAAAGTCCAATGTGTAGTTTTGTGCCTCTGGTGTTGGCTTGTGAGTTATGCACAATCCTCTCAAGAATCAAATTGAAGAAGTAACATGACAGCGCATCGCCTTGCCTAAATCTTTTTTTGGTATCGAATGTGTCGGTTATGTCGTTTCCGACCCTGATAGAGCAGCAAGAGTTCTCCATCGTCATCCTACACAAACGGACGAGTTTGGGCGGTAGATAGGTCGTCTCTATAGATGCTTTCGAATGCGGTTTTGAAATCGATGAATAGGTGGTGGGTATCGATTTGGACATCTTGGGTTTTTTCAGGATCTGCCGAAGTGTGAACATTTGATCGGTTGTGAACTTTCCTGGCCTAAAATCCGATTATGTTTTCAAATGGTTTCAGGCGTCAATATATCCACATGCCAAATCAGCAGGGTCTTAACGAAGATACCCTTTTCTATGTGTAAAAGTTTGATCCATTTTAGATTTTCCTGTCCTAAAATATGATCAGGTTGTTTTCGAATTGTTTCAGGCCTTCACATATCCACATGCCAAATCAACAGGGTATTAACGAAGACACCCATTTCAGAGCTAAGATACATTTTACACCAGCCCAAGTACGACCAATCCGCCTTAAAGACTATTCTTACTCTATATCAAACCTTCAAACTCTGTTCTATCACTTTATTACAGATATTACAGATCGCCATATCTCTGAAACTAAGCCTGCAAATGGAGTTCTGATCTTAAGTCATGATCGTCCATTTATCTTGTCAAAAATACTACAAATGATGAGACATACTTATGCAAGGGGTCATTATGACTGAAAGCTGCCGTTGGCCTTTCGGCTCATCCTCCACATTCTACGTACAAAGTCCTGATTTATCCTTGAGATTCCTAAATGACCTGTTGTTCTAATAAGTCAAAGCATCTCATGTAATTGAGTTATACAATATGCAATATTGTGCACCTTTGACTTCTCCGCCCATCTACCAGGCCCTCTTAATAAAAATTTATATTTCATATATTTCATCGAAAGCCCCACATATATACTCAAAGACATTTGCAATAAAAACACCAAACAAATGCTGAACAATATTACAAATGCCCGTTTTAACAAATCATAACTCCAACCATTAATCTCCAAGATAAATGATCATATTCCAGGAGCCTCCTTTTTACATCTAATATCAGCCATTAAAATTCCTCGCACAGGCCGCGAAAGTAATAAGCGTGAAAATCAAGAGCGAAAGTAGTGAGTTCACTCACCGAAAAGAAAAAAATTCCTTGATTGTCACCTTTGTGCCCATCCTTTCGGCGGCATACAAAATTATGGAAACGCGCAATAAAAAAATTCCATCAGCCACCTGGAGCCACAGTCAAGCTGTGCCATTAAATTTTCAATTATCCAAAATGATTAACAGTTTTATTTACCGCCTCCAAATGGATTATATTTCTAGCAGCGTTGGAGATACATATCCTGTCCCAGTGGCGTGGCACCGACTGGAATTGCAATATATCCACAAAGACAATAAAAAACATTTTTTCTCTCATTCTAACGTCATCGCTCTGGTTCATTTTTTCGCAGTTTTATTGGCACTCTGTGTAATTCTGTGAATCATAAAATAAGCAGGTGCGTTAAATTCTTCGGTAGTCTTCTCTAGGCACGTTTATCACATAATTCACCCCTACAGACAGTTCATCAGTCGCATAAGGATATGCCCGTGCCCCACATAATATCGCATTTGACCATTTCCAGAGGGGAACCGTCAAAAATCAATTTTTATACTTTGTCAGCGCTCCTTCCTCCCGGCCTGAGACGAAAAGGCATTCTTATATTTGCATAACTTTAGGCCCGCATTCTGTGTGTGTGTGTGTTTATTTTTGCCAAGAGCCAATTCGACGACGAACTGGGTGGACTGGTGCTGACTGATGGTACAACTTGAAAAATGAATAAAATCCGGCATGTGGCATTTAAGATGGTTACGTGATGTGAATCCCACAGTCCTTCGAGCGATTTAATACCACGAAATAGAAGAGGGAATAAACGTATCCTCTTGTCAAAAGGTCCAGGATAGCTTCCCACGCCACCATCTGCACTACATACAAGGCAGACGTTAACAAATGTTCTACGAATCACATTCAAATTTAATTTCAATGTTAAACGGCTTTTGAGAAAACACATATACATCTGGGGATATAGTCGTGCATGTGTGCGCATACCGGCCCAAGGAGGTTGTGTAATTCGGGTTTTGTCGAATCAAAAAAAAAAAAAAAAAAAAACTATGTGTTGTCCTAGCAAATGGGCCATAAAAAGGGGCGTAAATATAGGCCATACCCATTGAGTTCGCCTCGAGGCGTTGAAAGCAGTTCATCTATCTATGCAGTTAAGCTATATTTGTGTCTTTGGGAACATATTTGAAAGGGTCTGTGATGTTGTGAATTTTAGATTTTACATCCTTTGGATATGCGGGTTACATCTTTTACCAAGCACTGAACATATACACGAATTTTGAGGAGACATGGGTGTAACATATAAAATGAATAAGGGATTGTGTCGCGAAGATGAAACAACAAAAGTCGCATTAAAAGAGCGAATTTTCAAGGGCGTGTTGGAATTTTTAATGAAAACCTGGAGAGATACGTTGACAGTGTAACATTTGACAAACTATCCGTTCCATCAGTGTGGATTGTTAATTTGATATAAAATGAGTTAGCAGTGACATGGAAGCTCCTCAGTTGTGAACGGAATAGTAATTCGGGAATCGATATGAAAACTTGGACAATTTACAATAGGCAGTCTTTGTAGGATAGGTTTGATAGGTTCTTGACATTATTATGAGGTGCCAAACCAGCAAAGGCTGCTTACGAAGGCCCCTTAAAAGAAGGTACAAAGTAGTATGAGGAACATTCGACGTTATAAGCATGGAAGAAGCAATTCTGGAGATTACTAAACGAAGATGGCGGGCATTAAAAAAAATTAAATACTGACGACGACAGCTAAAACCATCATCAAACCTTAGCTAAATGAAGTGAGGATAGCAATATACGACTTAAGTAATAGCTGGTTCGGATTGAAGAATGCCTTCATTCAGAATCGGAACAATGTTAGCATGAGCCAGAAGAATTTATACTCTCTTAACTCGTTGATCCTTCCAGGATTTGCCTTAGTGTGGAAATTTGATCAATGTTCGATGTGCAGGGCTGGAAGCTACACGAAATGTGTTGCAAAAAGGTTTCAGAGGTTAAGACCAAAATTTGGTAGCTGAGCAGGAAATGGGACAAATAGAGCTGATATTCCAGGTATGGGATGCTTTCTTCCATCCCGATAAGGTCAGTTGTTAGATCTTTTCACACTTCCAAAGCTATTTATCTGCTTAAGTGTCGAGCACGGAATTCAACCAAAATAACTCATTTATTGGCCCGTTCCTTAGCTGGCTATTTCCAGTTTAACACTTCAAGTTGGTTTCTACATGTGTGCATCAATGAAGGCGAGGTATTCCTATTTATATTCCGAAAACAGGTAATTTAGGAATTTCAAGGCTTAGCCAGGCCCCTTGAAGAAAAACGAGGCGGACGATCCGACAGCCCAACGGCAGCACTCAATCCCGTAGTGAATATTGATGGCCCTATATTCTAGGGGTTTCTAATAAATTGGAACTGTCTTTCTAGATTTTAAGTTGTTCTTCGGGCATACATTGTTACAAATCAACCGAGAGTCTTGAAAAAGACTGACTTTTCTTACGACTATGCTAATAGTAAAAAGAACAAGGATGTTCTGTATATCTATACCTGTAATGTTAGAACACTTAATGGAAAAGATGCAGCCAAACTATCATGGCGGCAGCCATAAGCTACCTGGTACTACCAAATCAAGGCAATAAACCCACTCTCGACAACGGTGGATCATGCTCCTATATAGACATGACTTACGCCATCAGATGCATGAGAAGGTGAATCAGATGGGAAGTCTCAGACATCTGTACAAACAGTGACAAAAAAATACAAACATACATTTTTGCGCAAAAGGCTCGTTAGTACCCAGGGCTGAGTTTTCTCACAACCATTATGTGTGCGTGAGTACCTCTTGCACGATGGCGGGACCTCCTCTTTTATGCCGACTCCGAACAACGAATTTGAGATAAGCTTTTCTTGACAATTGATACTGCTCGGATGACTTGTCAGATTATCACTAAAGGAGGGCCAGTGAAAAATTATTTTGGTGTTGCTTCGGCTGGGAATAGAACCCAGACCTTCTGCGCCACTAAGCACAAACAGTGATCACCGTGCTACTATCTACGAAACCGAGGTACAACTGCCTAATCGCTAACCGCCACTTAAAGTACAGAGGACCGAATGGAAAACTAAATAGGTTGCCACCTATATGCTTCCATACACGATAAGCACAACGGATGTGGCAAACGTCCGGCTGAAGAACAAGCCGAAATGATCACAAGTTCCCTATCCCGAGGATGCTAGGGAAAATGATACGGGAGAGCAAGGGTGTACTGGTGGAACAGCGACATCTCCTTAGGATGGGGAGGAGTAAGCAAAAAGCCAGAAAAAGAGACGTAAAAGAAAGCCCAACTACGTAGGCTTATTTAAAAGAGCAAAGGCAAATTCCTCCAGGCACTCAGAGATGACCTAGAAAATAACCCATAGGGAAGCGCATACCAAAGAGTCATGAAAGACCTGAAGAAGGGACAGTAGCCGCATGTCATGTGCTCTATTTTAAAAGCACTATTTAGGAGAAAAGAAGATTCATTCTACCTCGATGAACATAACAGAAAGTAGTAGACGCAACACCTCCAGTCACAACTGAATAATATTTAGAAGCCGCGGCAGCAATAAAGAAGCCATTTAAGCAAGAGTTCCTCTCACATCTCTACACAAAATGCTTAATGAAGGCTCTTTCCCTCGGCAGTGGAAAAGGTAAAGGGTCGTCCACGTTCCCAAAGGAAACAGGCCGCTAAGCATGCTTGAAGCAGTGGGGAAAATACTCGCAAGAGAATCCGCACCCGCCTGGAGCCATACACAGAAGAAAGCGCTGGACTCTCCAACCGACAGTTTGGGTTTAGAAAGAATCGAAGCACCTGTAGGCAGGGGGAGGCAGTGAAAACGTACTGTGCCGTTGTAACGCTAAACATAAAAAAAACGAATTCAACACAGCCGACTGGAGTTCTATTTTAACAGCGTTAGACAACATGAACATCCCAAACTAGTTGCTGAAAATAATATGCAGCTACCGTAGTGAAAGGATACTACATTATAACACTTAAGAATGCTCATAGAAGTATCAAATCACGGGAGGAGTCCCCCAAGGTTCAGTGCTCAACCCAGTTGTATGGTACATAATGTATGATGGCGTAATAAAAATACAAAGGCCGAACGGAGTATATATAATCGGACACGCTTATGACATTGCAGTCAAACCGTTAAAAAAAACTCTAGATAAGGTGCTTGAAAAATGCAGTCAGACCATTAAAGACGTAAAGTTATGGCTACAAGAAGCAGGTCTAGAACCTGCAGACCACAAGGCGGAAGCGCGGAAGTAGAGCTGATAAGTAGCAGGAAACATATAAAACACCTTACAATACAAGTTGGCGAGCAAATCATTGGATTGTTTCCACAAAACAAGTATCATGATATTGGCTCACAGGCTCAACTTTTCAGAGCATATGAATCACGAGTGCGAAAGGGCTTCCCAGGGCAGAAGTGGCGCTGTCAACAGGTCGTCCTCATTCCAAAAAGAAACAGGCCGCTAAGCATGCTTGAAGTAGTGGGGAGAGTACTCGAAAGAATAATAAATAATAAGAAAATGTACTGTGCCGTCGTAACGCTTAACTAAAAAACGCATTCAACACAGCCGACTGGAGCTGTATTGTGAGGGCGTTAAACAACATGAACATAATTTGCAGATGAAAATAATATGCAGCTACCTTTGTGAGAGGATACTACATTATGACACTTAAGAAGGCCCTCCAAACGTCGGAGGACCCAGGCAGCCAATCAGAAATCTACTAGCATCAGTTACCAAGTCAATCATCACTTGCACCAGCAGTGGATCGGAAAACGTATAAACGCATTGCATACAATTGCATCGCTAAGAGTATGCTAGGCCTTCGAGACGTTTGCCCAGCAATCTAGAAAAGATAGAAGAACCATACATGATTATCTACACGCAGGAAGCAAAGCACATGGTACATCTCAACCAAAGGAAGATGGAAGCGTACGCTCATCTACTATATAGAAGAATGGGTCAATAGGAAACATAGAGAATTACATTTTTATCTGACGCTGTTTCTGTCGGGGCATCGATGCTTTCGGGAGTGTCTCCGCAAATGCAAACACTTGTATGACTCGTACTGATCACACTGTGACGGAAGAATACCGAATGCTGAGCACGTCCTAACGGAGTCCCGGATCATGAGTCACGACGCGATGGCTAGGAACCGACTTGAATGAGAACTTGGCGAGCAAGTTACACCTTAGAGAACTCATAGTATTCATGCTGATGTCGAGCGCGTCGAGAGACCAGTCCATGGAGGGGATGTATGAACGGAATGTAACATACGGACAATTGCATAACACACATAAACATAATAAACAGCAATAGCTACACACAGCCACAGTCACACAATAAAACACACATTCCCACACTGACAAACAAAAGATGCAGCGACGGCTGAAAGCCCTCCGTGAAGAAATGCCTAGCGGAGGTACCACAGGAGCAAGAGCTCGAAGCAGAGATGGTTTTAGTTCGGGTTAAATTCGCACACTCCGCCTTTCGAAGCTTTTCACTGACTTATAAAAAAACAAGCAGTTAATATTCACCTTGGTATGAATCCCAGACAGCCAATGTTGCAAAATTCAGTCACAAGTTTGGTTTTGATGTTGGTATTGGTAATAACCACACAATCATGCAAACTTTCATAAATTATTTGGGAGAGTCTTAACGAGATTCGCAAAAATGTTTCAAATTGTATTTGAAATTGACAACTCTCCCAAAAAGGTTTTCATACAAAAGGACCGGAAATTGCAAAGCAAAAATTACGTGAGGTTCGCAAATATTTGTGACTTTAAAAAACGTGTGATCATAACGTAAGTATTATCCAAAATATATATAAATAAAAATGTGGAGTAGTAATACCACCCAAACTCTTGAGTACCGTACCTCAGTAAGGCAATAAACCAACATTATATTAACCTTTGCCCCGAAAAAAACACCGTACCATTAAAATGTGAGTCTTGATCTCTTTTCTGTGAAGTGTCAGTACTTGCATTTGATAAATTACGAAACGTCTGGAAAGACAGACAAGTGTTCCATCCACGTTTCATTGTCGTTTTATCTAACGCAACCAAGCACAAAAATCCATTATTATTGGAAAAGTGTTTATAAGCAATGAAAAGAAATAATAATTTGTTGAATAAAGGACATCACAAGGATGATGATGATGTTCGCCTGAAACGTGGCTACTTCAATACAATGCACCGATAAGGGTTTGGGTGAACATACAAAAAATGCTCCCCGCCAATACGATAACATAAAAAAAAATTACGGGGATGAAAAAAAAAATTACTCCGAAGGACGAACGACGCAACCATAGAAAATGAAAAGTTTTGCAATTAAAATTGGAAAATTTTCAGATAATACTTTTCCCATCTCGATATCCGTAGAGTTTTATTTGAGGGATGTTGCCTTTTGCCCACTGTCTGGGAAAGGCCTCCCGCTGAAATGGGGATTTTACTGGACTGAAGATTTACTCTGTTCGACAATGGAATGGATCCTGGTCGATTGGGTGAGGGTAGACTTATTGGTTTACTTTTATTTCAATTTTAAGTAGAATCTTCTCAATTGATTACTTCTGCGGTCGTTTTCGCCGTCGTCTTCGTTATTGTGGTGATAGTATCCATCCCTGTCGACGTTATTGTGACTTGAAGCCTTCGCAACAATTCGAGGACTATCAAAAGTTCATTCAAATGAAAAGAGTCTTGCGGTGCTTTGTTTTCGATGGGGTGATGCGGCTTAATTGTTATTTCATTTTTTGTTAGTGCTTACTTTTATATTGGTGGGGACATTTTCGTTCAAAATAACTGTTTTCATTAAATTGCGATCTTTCTGGTACCTTACTGGATCTAGCTTTATGCTTGATTTATATATAATTCCTTATGACGACTACATGGACTTGTGTTTTAATTGTTAACCTTAAATTACATTTTTTTGAGTAACATGGTCCATAGTACCTAGGGACTTATTTTGTGTCACCACCATTCATGTGAGTGATTGCAATCTTTGCACGAAGCAGTTTTGATATTGTGCCCTAGCGAGGTATACGTCGGAGCGGACAAATTTCCGCAACGCATACTTCGTAGGAGGTTGATATTCCATTCGAGGTATGTGTCGTCGGAACAAAAATCACTTCTGTACAACTCGTAAATAATTTTCGCAAAGAAATTGTGTCGGAGAAAATCGGAAGAAGATTTGCTGTCAAAAATTTAACGAAAAATACACCTGAACGCACTTCAACGAGATTCGCCGGGATGCGTTATAAGGTGTCGGAGAAATATTTCAAAAAGCTTTTCGGAAGAATACCTCGAAGCTAAAATCCTCCGAATCGTACAAAATCCGAGAATTTTCCGCTCCGATATACTCGATGGATACCTCGCTAGGGCTGATTTTATTCTCACCAAAAATAGCAGAGACACTAAAAAAATAATAAAACGTCACATTTGAAATTCAGTTAATTCAGAATGAGGATCAATACAAAACATATGAGAAGGCTACAATCTCTGTGTGGATCGTTTTATACCCTATACCATCCCTCTCTTTAAATAATATCCCGTAAATGTGGGTTTTATGGCAAAGAAATATTAAAATTGAAATTTTAGCAATATACTGCTTAGACAGTTTATCAAAAACTTGTATGTTTCGACCAAAACAACGTTTTTCTCCTGCGTAGGGTATACAAATGTTTTTTTTTTATGAAAACGCGTCCAAAAAGTAAGCGTGGGTAAAAATGAGATATGGAAAAAATATTTATATTACTAAAACCAATTATTTTGCATCAAATTTTTAACATTTTACCGAAAAACGGACACTTTTTCAAAATTTTGAACGGTTTGGCCTGGAATTAGGTTTTACTAAAAAAAGGGGGGGGGGGGTGGCAGTGGGCGGATTTAAACAAAAATTGCACTTATTCAAACAGCACGTACGAGGATCACATGTACCAAATTTAATTATCCTTGCTCAAAATTTAAGGCCCAAAAACCGGCAGGCGGACGACGGACAGACACGGCTTAGTCGACTCAGCTAGCGATTCTGAGTCGATCCATATACTTTCAGGTATAACTAGCTAAATTATTTCAATATGTTACAAACTAAACACTGGAAAAGAATCCAATTATTCACTTGGGAAAGCAATTAGAGACAAAGAACGGGCAGAAAACGCTGTGCTATCAACAAGTTTAGCTCAAGGTACTTGAGCAAAAAGCCATAATGAAAAAGCTGACGTTTTTGGGCTCATCTCGAGGAAACACTTAAGCCCTTTAATGGTCCAGCCCTAAATGTAAACATTAATGTATTCGATACTATAACTGGAAATAATTTAGTAAGATATGCAAGTATTGCCGATCTTAAACGGGAAATACATAAACTAAAGTTTAAAAAGGCTCCAGGTTATGACCTGACTACAGGAGATATTCTGAAAATGTTGCCTCGGAAAGCATTAACAAAACTTCTCTATATTGTAAATGCGGCAATTAAATAAGAGTCGCGGAAGTGATTAAGGTTCTGAAACCAGGAAAATCAACGAAAGAAATTATATCTTACAGACCTATTTCACTTCTTCCAATAATTTCAAAACTTTTTGAATGGATATTACTCAGTCGCTTACACCCTATTATTGATCAAAAACGAATCTTACCTGACCATCAATTTGGGTTTACAAGTAAACACTCGACTGTGGACCAAGCACATCGAATTACTGATGTTTTTGAGAAAGGTTTAGAAGAAAAGAAAATTTGCTCAGCCGAATTTCTTGACGTGTCACAAGCTTTTGACAAGGTGTGGCATATATACCTTCAATACAAATTAAGACAAGTTCTACCTGAAAAAATTATATAAAATCCTCATCTCGTATCTTGAGTATTGACCCTTCCGTATGAATCTTGGAAACGAATATTCAGAGTTAAAAAAAAATAACGTCAGGATTACCCAATGGAAACGTCCTTGGACCACTATTGTACCCCCTATTTACACGTAATATCCCACAAGCAAACGATACAATAGTGGCAACGTTTACTGGCAATACTTCTATACTATCAAGTGTTTTTTTAGAGTTTGGTTTTTTGATTATAGATAAAACTGACATTTTGTGGTCAAATCCGGCAACGATAATGTCATTTATGTTCAGTTTTGTTTGTCATTTTATCGTGAGCAGGTTGACAAATGACAACGCTTGCAAATCGTGCAAATTGATTTCGAAAATAATGGTTCAGTTCGCAAAGTTTACCCCAAGCTCCGTCCATTTTACGGTCGACATAATCGTCCATGATTCGGTTAGCTATGGATCGTTTTCGTACTACGTTTACTCTCTGTGATAATACGCATCCGCAGAGACGTCGAACAGTGCGCACCTAAGAAACAATTGCCGCTGTAGAGCAAAGTTTTGAAGAGGACCCGAATGAATCGATTCGCCAGCGTGCACAGCAATCGGAGCTTTGTTCATCAACTTTATGGAAGATTTTGCGCAAAGATCTTGGCTTACGACCTTACAAGATCCAGCTTGTGCAAGAATTAAAGCCCCGAGACCATAGGCCGAAAATGAGATTGATCTCGGTGCTAATTTTCATCGCAAAATTTTGTTCAGTGATGAGGGTCGTTTTTGGTTGAATGGCTACGTCAACAAGCTCAATTGCCGCATTTCGGGTGAAGAATCCACATGAGACCCTTAAGACGCCATTACATCTACAAAAAGTGACTGTTTGGCGTGCTCTATGGGCTGGTGAAGTCAATGGGCCATACTTCTTCTGAAATGATGCTGGAGATTCAGTTACCGGTAATGGAGACCGGTATAGAGCTATGATAACTGACTTTTTTGTTCCCGAATTGGATGGCATAAATGTGGATGAGATGTGGTTCCATCAAAACGGCGCTACATGCCACACAGCGCCCGTCAAAATCGATTTATTGAAGGAAACATTCCATTTGCGTATAATTTCGCGGAATGGACCTGTCAATTGACCACTTAGATCGTGTGATTTGACACCATTGGATTATTATCTTTGGGGATATGTGAAGTCGCCAACAAAACAAGAATAGTAAGTGGACTTTGAAGCGCACATTCGTGGCGTTATTGCCGACATACGGCACCAAAAAGTTGGACCTCTACACTTGGCTTTATTTGAACCAGCCGCAGCGGCCACATGCCCGAACTTATATTTAAACATTAATGGCATAAAATTATTCTTCCAATAAAGCCGATTTGATGGACATTAAAACGATTTTCTTGTTCGAAGTTTTACATATATCTCTAAAAAAAAACACCTTTTAGCAGTTATCACAAAAATAGAGAAAAAAATATAAAATTTCAAAACGCTCCTAACGAGGTTAATGAATGGACAAAATCCCGGCGGATCGCTCTCAACGAGAGCAAATCGATTCATGTAGATTTTTCGAATAAACGGAAAAACAATGCCTGTTTTTCTCAATGAGGTTCGAGTCCATTTTGCAAATGAGGCGAAATATTTTGGAATGGCACTCGATGCAAAATCAAATGGAAGTCGCATGTAAAAAAGAAATGCGAAGAACTAAAAAATAAATACAAAGAGCTGTACTTGTTACTAGGAAAATATTCGAAGCTGATAACAAGCTGCTATAATACAAGAAACTGAATTGCCACCTGGGGTATTAAATTTGTTTGTTTTACTTATTGCATTTTTGTTGTTGTTTACGCTTTAAACTCGGTATACGGGAAGTGGAATTTTGTCGCCTTCTACGACAGTCATGCCTTACCTACAGTGTATTGTGACCTAGGGGTTAAGCACATCTGACTTAGCCATTTTCAAAGTTTATTAAGACTGCACTTCTCTCTACATTTTTGAAGGTTCCTTCAAAATCGTTAAATTTATCAACTTTAAATCATAATCAACGCGTCCAAATTCTCATAAAACAAACAGCCGATAATCAAAACTCGAAAACTTTTAACCTAGCGAGCTAAACACATAAGTCACCTTAACAAGGATAAATAAATAAACTGAGTTAATCCTCATCCCTAATTGATATATGCGCGCATTATGCGAATTTTATTTCACACTTCCAAGAGCTGATGAAAATATGCCCACAGGCATATATGAAACCAGTCCAATAAGACCCAAAGCTTACCTAAACATTCTAATAAATATTATCCCATTTCATCGTAATCCTCCTTCTTGCTATTAAGTATATATCCCCAGTTTCTCATTTCGACAATGCCATAAAAAAACGCGACCAGCTTCTTACAAGTATTCTCCAAATTAAAAAAAAAAAATCAACCATCCACCCTACCCACAACTCTGTTACCAAATTATCACATCGGCTGTGACAAATGGCCTTTTTCATCCCGGTTACACTTTTTTATCATCCACACGAGAAAATCCTTCCGGATGAAGGAGCAACGAATTCATGTGAAGAGGGCAGCAGCCCTCCCAGCCTTAGGCAGACTGACTTTACAGGCGCTACCAAAAAAAAACTTTTCTATCCAATTCGTTTTATTTTTTTTAATTTACTCCCCCTAGTCTAAGGTTGCACCAGTGAAATAAATTTCTAAGGATCTCGCCAAAATGCGCACTAATTCTTGGTGTGTATTTTTTTTTACTACCACAAGGAAAATGTTATTTTTATCATCGTCACCTTTGCACCGAAGCACAATAGAATGAAATTCCCTTTCTTATAATTTCGTTTATATATTTTTATTATCCTTGTGATTTATAAAAATCTTGAATAAATGCGTCGTCTGTTATCTTATTTATTTGGACTATTCAAGCGGTTTTCGGTGGGGTGCGTTTGCAGGAAGAAAGTTGCAATGCCATATTTTATGTTTTTTTTTTTAGAAACAAAAACAGTCAAAGGATAATGGATGAGGGACAGCAACGACAATCAACATGGCGAATTCAACATGATGGCAGCGGACAAAAATCTTTTTTATGGTCTATAAAAATGTTCTTCGGGGTATTTATATATACTGGTGCTCATGTTGCGTCGTAATATCCTAGCGAAGCATCCATTTAGGGTGATTGGGTTCATTTTTCTTTTTTTTTAAACTCGTATGCATAATATTATCTTGGAAGGATCGTTGAAAATTTAGCAATGAATACATTTGGTTAGTTGGTTTTATGATATACTTCCAGGATTATGGATCGATATAAGTGTTTTCTCTTCAAATCAATCCGTAGTCGCTTAAACGGATAAGCCAACGGATGACGTGGATGTTGATTGTCTTTGGATGACGTTCACTGAATTCATCATGGCTGATCTTTAAGAGAAAATATAGTTAGCTTTCATTTTGCAGTAAAATTTCGTATGAAGGTTTAGCAAGTAGGCCGCGTGATGGCTTTCATTTCGTGATAAATATTTTCCTTCAAAGGCTCCTAGAAAGTTAGTCTAATTTCGTAAATTCTAAATTTGCGATAACCAAACCGGACAAACTACATAGGGGTTAAATCATGACGTCTTGAAGGCCAATTTATGTCACACGACAAAACGTTTTTGATATAGCTAGGTATCTTTTAAGCCATTGCGGGTGTCAAAGCGCTTTGTCTAGACAACTGGAAGCAGCGAGCCCGGGATCGTAGAGGATGGAAACCTGCAGTGTCTGAGGCAGAGACTCTTCACGGAATGGGAGCCCGATAAGTAAGTAAGTAGTAGGTTTCTTTTGCAATCCGGCCACCAAGATGTATATAATTATATTAAATTATATCTCTTCATCTAACATCTTCACTGTAACTTCACTTACCCTTTATTTTCAAAAAACTTAAGGCCAGAAGTTTCTAATTCTTGCGTTTCGGATTCGTTGCATTTAAGTAGCGACCGTTCTGTTTATTCACGCATCCATTAAGATGAAATTGAGCTCCATCCAAACTACTACTAATGACTGGCATTTTTGGTCTTTAATTCTTACACTAATTCGAACAAAATATGAGCTAAGCTCTTAAGAATTAAAATGTTCGGATCATCACAAAAAATCGGATTAGCTCTCCACGTATCGTTTAAGATAGTCGCTATTATGGTACTACCAAACTCGATTTAAAGGAAATATCCAGAGCAACAGCTATCGACCCTTCATGATTTTCCAACGCATATGTCCATATTTGAATTACATAACTTAGTAGGTCTCCACTTGAGCGGTTCTTTCGGAACCCATTTTGCCGATCGCTTATTAAAATATTCCTTTTTAGGAAAACTACGATCTTGGTGTTTGTTTTTTTCATTGCCTTTGAAAGTATGGATAGGAGAATTTTCCCCACCTGGAAACATGGTCAACCCTATTACACTCCGCAAAAGTGCCGCAATTGATCAGAATGAAATTGACACAAACATGCACGAAATCATCATGGTACCTTCAATATAGTTAGCATGTCCAATACGCAAATGTAAGAAAAACAAGAGACAAAGTCATTGGTGGTCCAAATAACTCGCCAACCGATATAAGGAATCTAGGGAACTCTTTAATATGGCAAAGAGGACTAATAATGCAACAGACTGAAATTTACAAAACCATCCTAAGCAGATTCAGAAAAGATATAAGAACAGCCAAGAAGAAAGCCTGGAGAGATTTCTACAACGGTATTGAAGACGACAATAAATCTGCAAGATTAAGAAAGATGCTGTCAAAAGAAACACACAGCTCAGGCTTTTTAAAAATCTCAGAAGATAAATGGACAGAATCTAGCGCCGAGACACTAGATATGCACATAAATACCCACTTTCCGAATTGCAATAAAGAATCGGATATTGTCAATAATAATGATAACAGAGTAACCAACCGTTTTTTTGGTGAAAACTACATCATTAACAACATTATATGCAAAGAAAAGGGCAATTAACACTTTTAAGCCCTACAAAACAACAGGACCTGACAGAATTACCCTCATGATGCTACAAAAAACTGCCAATTACATTATGCCAAAACTAGTCAATACATTCCCCGAATGTCTTGAGCTAAATTATCTTCCCAAAGCCTGGCGTGAAGTCAATGTGATAGTCATACTTAAAGCAGGGAAATTACACACCAATCATCCTGTCCTCATTTCTATTGAATACACTGGAAAGACTACTTGACATTCAAATCAGTAGTAACTTGAATCCAGGCTACCTGTCCCCAAATCAACATGGGCTACTAGTAGTCAACGAAGCATTGAGGAGATTAGAAACCACCGTAATAAAAACGGTGGCTTACGCAGAAGATGAGGTTCTCAATCATGCAAACAAGCCTTAACATACTCAACGGATGGCCTGGGTGTAAATCCGAAGAAAAGCGAACTAGTCCTCTTCCCTAACAATAGATCGATAGACTCTGGGAAGGTCCACACTCTCACTGTCAGTAAGTAAGGTTAAAGAAAGCTAATATTGGACTATTCAGCTGCAGTAGAATCTGGGGTAAGAAATGGGGTCCTTCCCTGAAGGTCAATTCAAACCTACTGTTGCTTAGTCTGGTGGAAGTCCATGAAAAAGACGAAACACATGACTGCACTGACAAAGATTAAAAGAAAAGCATGTGTATTCATAACAGAAGCTATGCACTCCAACCCCACAGAAGGTTTGGAAACAATTCTAAATCTCCCCACAATCGACCCACAGCTGATTGACTCAGCAGCTAAAAGCGCAGCACGCCTCAAAGAATCTGGCAACCTATGTATCAAAACATTTGGTCACAATAACGAAATAGCAATCTATAGCGATGGATCTAAAATGGAAATAGGAATGGTCTCTGGGGTTTACTCCGAAAGAATCGGGTTAAACACATCCATTCGATTGGCAAACTTGTGCAGTGTTTTCCAAGCAGAGATCCTAGCCATAATCGAAGCTGCCAAATCGGCTAGAGCATTGGATATATCACAAGAAGATATCCCCATTTACTTAGATAGCCAAGCAACCATAAAATCTCTGCCCCCCCTTATAAACTCACGAGTAGTTGGACGCTGCCGCTCAGATCTCAAGGCTCTTTGTAACCAGAACAAATTCCAAATTATCTGGGTGCCAGGACACAATAACGTTCCAGGAAGCGTAAAGCTGACGAGCTAGCCAGACTAGGATCGTCCAGCTACATCTCCTTATGCGACAATAGGCGGGAAATAAGCGGTAGCAAATCTAACAAGCTTATAGATCTGAACAGAGCTTCCATTTCTATAGCGGTGAGATTCATAAGAGGTCACAATCTGCTGGGTAAACCCATAGGATTAACTTAAGTGACTCGCATCAACTTTGCAGGAAGTGCGGAGACCCAGACGTCGAGGAGGACATCGACCACCTAATGTGTCACTGCCCCGCGATCAGCAACAGCCGTAACTAAATCCTCGGCAGCTTCAGAAGTCGGGTTGGAGCAACTTCCTATTTGAAGCTAATGGAGCAGGACACATCACCTAAGTATCACTCTTCTTATTAACGCAGGTATTTCAGGTACAATAAAGTGTATCGCTATGGGCCCACGCAGGCCTATGAGGGCTCGAGGGATACTCACTTGGGCGTCAACAATCCATTAAACCTAACCTTACCTATGGATAACTGTTTTCATTTTCACGGTTGGATTCGATGATGGGGGAACCCAAAATAGTTCTTTTCGCAATTGCGACCGTCGGTCGTAATGTCATCTCCAGCATAATCGGCAGATTTTTTTTTTCAAATATTGTATACATAGTTTTTTTTTTAGTTTTGACATTAAGTTTGTAGCATATAGAAATAATTTCGACAAATGTATTTTAAAGTACATGGATCGAGCTGAGTCAATCTAGCCATGTCTGTATGTCCGTCCGCCCGTCTGTCTAACTGTCCTTCTGTCTGCCCGTCTGTGTGTCATTGATTTTTCCTGCCCTAAAAGCGTACTTTGATCCGAACAATTGTTGCTTATAGGTTCGTAAATAGTGGGGATATCACTATTCTAACCTTGGCTGCAATAAGGAAGTGGTCTCAGTTGATGCTCGGACACTCGGAATGTTCGGACTTCCAAAATAGTGGATGTGTGCCTCTTGTCTATTGCAATGTGATTATTTTGGTTCACCTTTCGTTGATCTGGAGACCCCCAATGGATATCGAGATGAAGAAAACCTGTGCGGTCTATAGTGGCATTTCGCTCCGTAGCGAAGTCAATTAGCTTAATTCCGTTGCCAGACCTACTGTCATGTAGGCTGCTCTTTCCGATAATACATCTCAAGATGTCTTCTCTTTATCAGCACGATTTAAACATCGTACTTTGGTAGTAGCTCATAGGTTTTGTTAAGGATCCCGTAGAAGCAATCTTTGGCTTTATCATCTTTTTCCTCCGTCGGGGCGTGAGCGCATATAAGGCTGATGTTGGCGAATTTGGCCTTGATGCGAATTGTCACAATGCGTTCGCTTGTGTCTTTGAAACATAAGACTTCTTGCCTAAGTCTGTTACTTATAACAAATCAGCATTCGAAAAGTCGCTGTATCTACTGACTGTAACACGGTACAAATATTCCATAAGGGAATTTTCAGTTGTAGATGTTCTCGTAATCATAGTTCTTGATATCTTTTATGTTTGAACATCGATGTAAAGGGCCAGTGAAAAATCATTAAGGTGTTGCTACGCCTGGAAATCGAATCCAGACCTTCTAAGCAGCAGTTTATCTCACTAACCATTGCGTCACTGAGCCACTTCACAGAACATTCGTTTCCAAGTGTCGAAGTTCAAAACACTACCACTTGTCCACTCAACCCGACCGATACAGTTATGGGTAAGTGTCCACTCCAGTAATTAACAACGCAATAAAATTTAGTTTATAACAAAATATGACAATATATGCAATACGGAAAAATTAAAAATAATTTATTATTCTCATTATTCTTACGCCAGAGGTCTTAAACCTGTGAACATCGTCATCGCATGTCAAATAGAATTCCATGCCTCCATCTACTTCCATATAGGAGCGAAATAAAAAATTATAATTACACTGCACTAAAAGTTAACAATTAAAATTTAAATGCGACTTCTCACTTAACAACCTCCAACTGATTATCTCACTTAACTTAGCCATATATATCGTGTCAATTCAGCAGGCGAATGAATATCTATCTACCGGTCGATTTGATTGTATCCACTAGTCGCTGTGATCCAAAAATTTATTGAAAAACTATTCATTGGCAACACCAAACTTAGATGATACCAGCAATGATTAAATGCTAAGTTCATGGAATGCATAAAAAATAGACCCCACATTTGTTCCTAAGCCTATGGCATATTAGAACATTTGCTTGCAATCAGATCTCATTAGTTCGGAGTAATTGGCTAGAGAACAACGATCATGGGGAAGATGATTATTTTCGCTGCAGTTTTTGTGATTATCTGTGCCTTGCAAAGTGTCGCGAATGGATATAGGATTTTGGGTGTGTTTCCAAGTACTTCGCGATCGCATTATATTGTCGGTTCGGCTTTGATGAAAGCGCTCGCTGCTAGAGGACACGAAGTTAGCGTGATAACACAATTTCCGGGCGATGAACATCTGGAGCGGTTTGAAGAGATACCGATTCCTGAAGTTTATGAATATTTCAAAGGTAAGAACAATCATTTTTAGTGTCAAGCATAAGTGTTTATAGACTTACAATATGGACGCGCAGTAATATATAGGGCATGAGTTCAATATGATTACTGATGTGAATAAAAGTCATGAAACAAAACAGTCAGTGCCCCTAGTGAGATTACACCATAGAATTTTGGTGGTTACTTCCATGTGTTTCAATAAGAACTCCACTAGCATGTGGAGTGCATTGATCGAAATTCCTGAAAACCGCAATTTCATTCGATTTGTTTGATCTCATTCTTGTACGAATAGATGATCAATTGTGGGGGACACTTAAAATGCAAAAAAAATTTCAGTCCATATAAACAGGGTGTATAAGTGTGCAAAGAAGGTCTGGGTTCGATGCCCAGGCACAGCAAAACCTAAATGATTTTTCACTGCCCCTTCTCTCGTGATGATCTGACAAATCATCCGTCAGATCAGTATCAGTATCAATTGTCAAGGAAAGATTATCCAAACTTAGCCATCCGGAGTTGTAATAAAAAAAGGAGGTTCCGCCATTGTGCAAGAAGTACACGCTCCGATGGATACCTTGCTAGGGCTGATTGTTTTCGTGAAAATTTTCGATCTCGAAATTTTGATTGATTCTAATATTACAATAATGCGGAACCCTAATAAGTGGTTTTGGAATTCCGTCCGTGTCGGATCGTAGGTCCGTCTGTCCGTAATGGTCTGTCCAGCCTAAACGACTGGACAGATTTTCTTCCAACTTTGTATCTAGCGTTTTTTTGGTCATAATACTAGGCCATTTTTTTGTTTGCTTTTAGCCATGTTATCACTAATACCTGCCATATAAAAATGGAAAATAACCTCAATTTTATCGAAAAGTTTTTTTTTTTTTAATTCATTTTTTTATTTACTTAAAATATTAACTTAATACTAGACAAAAATGGTTAAATCTAACTTATCATTAACATATCTACTTAATCTAACTTATCGGCCCATAGCGGGCGCTGTAAGCTTATAACTAACATTTTTCTTTTGCTTTTCAGCTAGAATTTGTCATTTGTTTTTTTATTAATAATATTAAGATATTTAATTGATTTTTTTGTTTTATATAAGAACTTAATCTAGACTAAAACTAACTTAAACTACTTAAGACTAGTTAAACCTAACTAACACTACTTAAGAATACTTAACTACTTAAACCTAACTTAATTATAATCGGGGTGACAAGCACTCGTTGTATATGCCCCGAGGGTTTGCCATCCCGATTGCGTCATTGGGTCCAGCAAGCATTTATGCAACCATATTAAATAAAATAAACCTTGTACCTAAATTTAATTTACTTAAATACTAAGGAGTGGACTTAAAGTCCGCAAAGACCTGAGGAAGTGCAGAAATACTTTCCTCGTTTAGCCACCAAAACTCGGTGCGCTGCTTTTCAGCGTCGGTCCTATGGCGATCCGATACCGCCGTGCTAAAGAGGAGGAGCTCCGGAGCATTGTCGACGTACCGGTCGCGGATTAGCCGCTTGTCCCGCGCGTCACGGTAGCGATGGTATAAAACCGGGATACCGTTCCTGTCTTGTATTAACCCTAACGAATCGATATAAATGAATGCCTCTGGTGGAATAAAGCCAGACATGAGCGCACTCTCCGTGTACATTTCATTGGGGTAATAAGCCCTGAATATCAGGCTGTTGTCGCTACTCGTCGCCCTTGAAGCGTGCCTTCGAGTCACCTTAATTAGGAAATTGTCAATTCTATTCAACTGAGCCCCATTGTATAGAACCTCGTTGCGATAATATTTTATGTACTCGGAGTCCGGCGTTCGGTACAATCCTAAGCAGGATCGGAGACAACGCCTCTCAATCAGCCGTATCCTTTCCATGTAGGATGGTGATACATTGAACCACACGGGACAACCGTAAGCGATGATCAGCCTTATGAGGGCCATGTAGCAAATGACTTTCACCCTTGAATCAAGTTGACTGCTATGAATATCGTCAAATTCTCTCATGCTTGCCCAACTCGCGGTGAAAGAGAAATTTGCGTAGGGCTGTCGCTACCATGCGTTAGAACAGTGAGAAGAATTCATTTGCCTTCGAGGACTACCTTTCCTTGTTCTGCGATCGTACCATGAGCGTTTTTCATGATGACCTTCATTACTACACGTTCAAGTTGGCGATTGTGCAGCCACTCAAGGCAAGCGACTTCAATTGTGAGGAGCTTTTTGAAAACGTTCCAAACGCAATTGAGGGATAAAGCCCATTTTTAATTGAATGGATCCATCAATTAACAGATCATTCGCTACTGGTCGAATACAATTCCATACACAAATCACCTTAAGTCACTGCGCGGTGTGCTTTATGCATCGACTCATAACCGCTTGCTGAGTTGACATCTTCATTTTGATGTCTATATTTCATCCATATAAATTTTTTTTTAGCCAAGGACAATGTAATTTTATAGCTATCTTAAGGAAACACTTTCCGCACCTCCTTAAATTAACCAGGGATTTTGTTAGTGAGCAGCTCATTCCTAAGATTTTACCCCACTTATTTTTTGTGGGTTGTTTTAAGACAGCGAATTGTCTGCCGGAATCTTATTTTGAACATATGTAGTCCAAGTTCTAGACAAATCGCTACCGTGACTCTTCCTTGGCTACTTAAAAAAAAAAGTTAATCGACATGCCAATTGAAGAAGCAGAGTACCCAAGGTTAGTCCTTACTAACCTGGGGCTTATTGAAGCCTGAGTGTTGTAAGCCAAACAGCTCTTTTCTTTTCACCACAAGACGTCACACTGATCTGCTCTAGTGTAGTTGAAATTTATTCCAACTTTTCGGAAGGGTCACGCTTTCCATTGTGATTAAACTTATTTCACCACATGCGTTGGTATTCATAATCCTTGATTTTCGCCTTGGGAAGACATGAACTAATTTGATGAGATATATAATACCACATCGGAAATGTTCACAGTTAAGCCACCTCTCATGTACTTTGTTTTGCCGCCATTTTGGTAAACATTAGTCTTGACAGTTCATATTTGGCTATCGTGATGGAAAAATACTCGATAAACCAACGTGTTTTCATTGTTAAAACATTTTATCAAAATCAATCATTGATTACTGTGACCACACCGTGCTTCAAGATCGACTGAAAAAATGACTGCTGCTCAAGGAAGTGTTCAAAATAATCCTTCAACCTCAATTTCAACCTTTATAGCAAGGCTATAAAGTTTTTTTAAAGCCATACCTGTGCTCGTAATTAGAACATGAGTCCTATCGGTTACTGATTTCAACAAATTTCGGTTGTAAGCCCACATATTTTCAAAGGTTTTTCTCTACAAGCGTAGAAGACATAAAGGTACTTGGTTTAGAAGATGGGGCTTTTGAAATTTTTTTAATTCTCTAAAAATATGTATAATCTGACATTTGTGTTTTCTGATTTTTTTTTTGTAGATACTCATGAGAACATTCAAGCTGGCAACAAATTCTTCTTTAATGTCTTTAAAGAAATGGTTGCAACTGGACGCACCTCTTCGGAAAGGGTACTCGAGCAACCCAACGTACAAGAACTTCTTTCCAATACGAACCGAACTTTCGATCTGGTCATCTGTGAGATTTTCATAACCGACGCACTCTTTGGATTCTCTCAGCATTACAATGCCCCATTGATTGGTATCGCACCGATGGGCTACAGCCTCACAACTTCAATACTTAGTGGAACTCCAATACCGGCATCATTTGTCCCTAACCAGTTTCTTGGTAATACTGATCGTATGAATTTTCTGCAAAGATCTAAAAATCTAGCCGCCCTGACTGTACATTACCTCGGCTACTACCTTGATTGGTTACCATATCAGTCCAAGGTTTACAACAAATTCTTTCCCAATGCTAAGGCTACCCTGCAGGAGGTTTTGAAAAATGTTTCTCTAATCTTGTTGAATCAACACATGTCTATTGGGAATCGCGATCCAGTTTTACACAATATGATAGAGGTTGGAGGCCTCCATATCAAGCGGAAGACGAATCAACTACCTCCTAAAATTAAGAAATTTCTCGACGAGGCGGTTCATGGAGCTATTTATTTTTCCCTTGGGACTAATTTAAAAAGCGAAAAGTTAAGCCGCCAAAATCTGGACGGCATTTTGAAAGCATTTAAGTCGCTCAAGCAAAGGGTTATTTGGAAGTACGAAAACTCAAGTTTACCAGGCAAGAGCGAAAATATCCTTATTAGCGATTGGTTTTCACAAAATGACATTTTGGCACATCCCAATGTTAAGCTTTTCATTACCCATGGAGGTCTTCTTGGAGCAACTGAAGCGGTATACCATGCCAAACCAATGCTAGGGATTCCATTTTGGTGTGATCAATTCTTAAACTTGGCGAGAGCTGTAGCCGATGGATATGCCTTGCAGATGTCTCTCGCTGAACTCAGCAACGACAAATTTAAAACAACCATTAATGAGTTGCTAAGTAATCCACAGTACACTAAAAGGGTGATGGAGGTATCGTCACGTTATCGAGATCAACCTATGGAGCCTCTAGATACCGCCATCTATTGGGTGGAGTATGTTTTGCGGCATAAAGGGGCGCCACACTTACGATCAGCTGCATTGGAATTAAATTTCTTTCAGTATCATAGCCTAGACACAATTTGCTTTGTCTATGGGGGTGTCTTCCTGATTGTCTACGTCCTAGTGAGACTTTTAATGAAGCAGCTCGCCACAGTAATGCGATTCGATATGAAACAAAAGGTACAGTAGTTTTATAAGTCTAGACATTAAGTTGTAAATACAAGAGTAAGCCAAAGAGTGTATTCATTTTATTTCTGATTAAGGGTTCCTTTTTGTGGTCCTTAGGAAAACTTTACCCTCTTTTGCTGCATTTGATGGCTCATGAATGTTTAATGATCGACAGTCGTAAAAATGAAATTGCATCGTAGTGCAAAATAAGACAACTCCCAGCCATCGTCGTTTCATCGCCCACTTCGACGAACAATGTATAAGGGCTATTGACCATCACCTGAATAGCGTACTCGTTGATGGTATGAACATCCGCGAGGGGATAAAGGATACCACCAACCACTCTCATCAAGACCCCTTAATCTTTAGTAGCGATAATCTTTATGAACCAGGTGCTGGAGTGTATAAAAAGCTCATTTCAGAGTAAATTATGCATTCTGCTGGAGCGCTCCTGACATGCTAGGAGAATGGGAATACACTAAAAGCCATCTTAAATAATATAATGTCATCTAGGATGACGGTTGTATATGAATTTATTGAAATTTTGAGGCGAAATGCTATCGCAGTATTTAATCAGGAAAACGTAAAGTTCCCTATTATTTGGTGAATTTTCGGGATTTGTGGCGCTATACTAAGCGGTTGCGAGATTTATGGTTTTACTGTAAAAGTCAATGATAGGAGGTTAATGTACAAATGGTTGGAGTGAACTTTTAGTTCTATTTGTTCGGCATTCTTAGTTAAGCTGGTTTGGAAATAGTTACTCTCAGTGAGATGAAATCCAACTATTTTTTAAGTTGTGTAACTTTTGGAGCTAAAGATATATTTTGAATTTAACGTTCAGTTTTTTTCAACTGTTATAAGAAGATTCTCCGATATATAAAGGTTTACAGTGGAGCTGAAGTTCTATTTCAAATCAATCCTACGCTCACTTCCTCAAGACCTGTACAGTTTGCCAAACATTCAAAAGAATATACGACTATCATGAGAAGCTTCTTTCCCTTTCGGATTAGGCGATAATGAATCTAGAAGCTAGGTTTGAGCCCCTGTATCGGCGGGACTATAATTAATAATTTTTATTTTTCTACAGCCATACTATAAAAGGAATTCATCATAAGGAATTCGTCATAAAAAGGAATTCCATAGATAATTCGAAGGTGCTATAGAGTTGTCGTGAGGGCTGGGAACTGACTCACTGTCCCTCTTCTCGAAATTATAGTCTAAACTCTAATGGCTACATGTAATTTCAGCATATCCCCAGATCAATCCACAGATGAAGCCGCGTCATCAAACAAATTTGATCGAAATTAAATTTGGAAATGTTTAAAAAAGACGACATGTCGTCAGTAGTGACTCCGTAATAGGAAAACACTCAACAAGACTTGATCATGTCGTTAGTAAATGATCCACTGGACAAACTCAGTGGTTGTAACTCTGACTACACATCAAGTGCTTATTTTTAACCTCCAAGTGGTAACCATCGGGTACTGTTCTCATCCAACCGGGTTTGACTTGCTAAACGATAAGCGCGAGTGCTGATAACACAACGAAAAACAGCAACGCTATAAACAGCCAGGTCAGAATGGCACGGAATGAATACACCGCCTGCTGTCCCAGGTTGTCTAGGAATTTCAGGGGTTAGTCCGGCCCCTTGAACAGAGATGGTGGCGGATGGACCGAAAGGCCAATGCCAGCTCTCAATCCCGTAGTGGATACTTATGGCCCCGTGTCCTAGGGGTATCTCATAAATTTGAACTGCCCCGCCAGGTTGGGGGTTGTGCTTTGGGTTAACTACCCAATTAGGGAAAAAAACTCTATGTTACGAAGCAACCAATAGCCTCGGAAAGGACTGATTTTATTGTTGACGATGCTGCTAAACAAAAAAAAGGACATCGACGTTCGTATCTTCCCCTGCAATGTGAGATCATTGATCAGGAGAGGTGCAAGCGAACAACTAGCGGAAGCCCTAAGCTGCTACATTACTGCCATCTAGGAAAAACGATGATATGCACCGGGCAAAAAGAGGATGAAAAACTGTGACATATACTACGGACCGTGTTATAGTGAGCAGAAACAGCGACTATTCGGATGCGGATTTGTTATAAGTCCCAGACTTATGCAAGAAGTCTTATGTTTATGTAACAATCCGCATCAACGCCAAATTCGCCAACATAAGCCTTTTATGCGCTCACGCACCAACGGAGGAAAAAGATGATATAGGTAAGGATTATTTTTATGAGCTCCTTGACAAAACCTATGAGCGACTACCGAAGTACGATGTTAAAATCGTGCTGGGTGATTTTAACGCAAAGGTAGGTATGTAGGATCGAGAAAATAAAAGTGGTAACACTGTTCTCGTATTTTTAACTTTCTCTTATATAGAGAAAGATATTGTTTTCGTGAAAGTTTTCGACATCGAGATTTTGATTGATTCTAACATTACGATGATAGCGGAACTCAAAAAAGTGGTTTTTGGAATTCCGTCCGTCGGTTCGTCGGTTCGTCTGTCCGTAAAAGCCCCTCCAGCCTAAACGACTGCTACCTGCCATATAAAAATCATACATAATCTCTATTTGCTGAAAAACGGCTCTAACGATTTTGATTAAGCATCTTATATGCTATAAGCATAACAGTTGCACCAAACCTGCATACCCAGTTTTTTCGACAAAATCCATATAACGGATTTTTGCATTTAGGCAATATAAAGAAAATTGTCACTTTCTCGCAAACTATTTTGCCAAATTGAATGAAATTTAATTTGTGTACTATTATTACTGTTTTCACGAGTTCCACATAATTGGTTTTGGCAAAATTATTCCAAAACGCAATTTTCAGTTTTGCCCAATAACGGAAAATTATTATTATTCACATAAACACCGATTACTTTCAATGAGGGAATAAACGTTCGTAAAATCTCATTTCGACGTTATTTATATCTTTCTAGGATCATTAATCCAAATAAATATTATTGTGTATTTTTGGTTTTGATTAAAACGTCAAATTAACTCGCTGTGAAAGAGAAAGTTTCGTACGACCCAGTCGTGCACCCACCACTAGTTTTGCATTAAGATTGTTGTACTCTGCAATTCCGCATACGCAAACAGTCTCCCTCAAGTCGTGAATTGGATAAGAAGTCCGTACTTGTACCGTGTACTTAATTTTGTAAAACATATATGTAAATACTTTCCTAACTTACTTTTAATAATATAACATCAATTATAATAAAATTGTGTTTTTATTTAAAATGGATACCTACAGGTAGAGAATACATCTTTAGCAATATTGTCGGAAAACATAGCCTACACGACAACACGTCTGGTAACGGACTTAGGGTAATTGACTTCACTACGGAACGGAATGCCACTATAGCCAGCACACGGTTTCCTCACCTCGATATCCATAAGGGGACATGGCGGTCTCCAGATCAACGAACGTTCAACCATTGCGTTCAAATATTGCGATAGACAAGAGGCACGCATCCAGTATTTTGGATGTCCGAGCATTCCCAGGAGCTAACATCGACTCAGACCACTACCTTGTAGCAGCCAAGGTAAGAATGCGGATATCCACCACGCCACAACAATCCAGAAATACTGTGAAAAAATTTAATGCCGAAAGACTGCAATAGCAAGTGATCGCAAAGACCTTCGCGAAACGCGAATCCCTTAACCTCTCGATTAACACCATACCACCAGCATCGAGTGACGATGAACAATGGCAACGCTGCCAAGAAGCCATTAGATCAGCCGCAACTGATGTAGTAGGTTTCTCGCGCCCTCCAATAAGAAACCTCCGGATTGATTGAGGAATGCTCGCAGCCAAGAACGAGGCCTACAAGGCTAAGCTGCAGGTGAGACAGCTGCTATTGAGCTCAAAGAAGAAAAAAAGGGCACGAAAAGCGCCGGTGGAGATGTCTTGGTAAGAAACATCTACCAACTCATAATCCAAATCTGGTCGGAAGAAAGTATGCCTGAAGAATGGAACTCAGCATCGTTTGTCCGATTTACAAAAAAGGAGACCCTCAAAACTGCTCCAACTACAGAGGCATAAGTCTCCACAACATCGCCTACAAGATCCTATCTACCGTAATATGTGAACGTCTGAAACTGTTTACCAACAAACAGATCGGCCCTAATCAGTGTGGTTTTAGACCAGGAAAGTCCACAACCGATCAAATTTTCACACTTCGGCAGATTAAGGAAAAAAAACAAAGATGTCCAAATCGATACCCACCACCTATTCATCGATTTCAAAGCCGCATACGACAGCAATTGTAGAGACGACCTATACAGAGCCATGTCTACTTTTGGTATACCGCCCAAACACGTCCGTTTGTGTAGCATGACGATGGAGAGTTCTCGCTGTTCCATCAGGGTCGGAAACGACCTCACCGACACATTCGATGCCAAAAATGGATTTAGGCAAGGCGATGCGCTATCTTGTGACTTCGTCAATTTGATTCTTGAGAAGATTGTGCAAAACTCTTGAGCCAACACCAGAGGCACAATTTTCCAAAAATCGGTACAACTACTAGCATACGCCGACAAATATTGACATCATGGTCGGACACAACGTGATGTCATAGCCACGTTTTCTAGTATAGAGAAGGAAGCGGCAAAAATGGGTTTAGCAGTAAATGAGAACAAGACGAAGTAAATGCTGTTTTCTCAATTTCTCAGAAGCCTCCTCTTTTTTATGAAAAACTGAGGGTTGCCTTCGAATGATTAGGAACAATTCTTTCAAGATCAACGTGGTAACACTGTTGAACAATACTGCTGGCAGCCACTCCAATATAACCTTATCCAAAATCAGCCATTCGGATGTGACTTATAAATAATTGTATCTTCAGCTATGGTATGAATCATCACGGACTTGCTGTACCGGTTTTTTTTAATTTTTTTTTGTAAAATAGTCAATGATTTCGAGCAATAGCTGAAGATAGGGGCGCACTAATGGACTACCAGTTTGGATTCCCAAAAGCTCGCTCCCCAGCAAACGTTTTCAAACTGGTTGTCAATACAGCTAGAACATCAATGGAGGGAAAACCTTGGCGATTTGGAACAAAGGAGTATGCTCAGTTGTCAACCTAGAAATCAAAAATTTTAACTGGCTCTGCATCTTGAGCTCATTAATCAAAATAATGATTGTAGTTTCGCTTTATAATCAGGAAACTCTCTCGCTCCTCAAGAACAGGCTACGACAGTGACGACAGAGACAAAGAGCACAACGAAGGTTGACTGATGATACCCGATGATACGCATTTCACAAAGATCTGTTCAAGGCCATTTTCTGTGCTATATATATGCATAAGATGGTGCTTTGAGACTGCCAATGCTTCGAACAGTGAAGGTTGTACGTCCTACGTAGGACATAGCCATCGTGGAAAAGTATCTCCACGAAATTAATCAGAGAAGCGATATCTGTAGACAAAATCTGGTTGAAATCTGCTGGTCTTGGCCAAGCATAATAGAAAACCGAAGCGGTTCTAATAACTAGCCGGACAGTAGTGAAATATATGCAAGTACGCGTGGGATATTAAGCAATTCAATCGAAACCAGCAAACCCCAATAAATGGGTTTAATGCTCGACAACAAGCTTAGCTTTAAGAAGCATCTACACTTCTTTCACTTCTTTAGAAAGAAAGCAGCGATCCTCTAATTACCGCTTACAATGGGTGGATCCAGTGGCAATCGGCGATTGCTTTTGTCTACAGTCATAAGCTCAGCCATATTATACGCAGCACTAGTCTAGGCTGACGCAATTACCAGAGCAGTGGAAAATTGTCAAACGTGCATAATCTTAGTGGTTTCAGAACGATTTCCACTTTTAGAACCGTTTCAGAGGAAGCGGCACTGGTCATAACCGGAATAATGATCTTTGAAAGTATTAATAAGGACGCGTATGAGCAAACGTGTGCTCCAGAGAGAGGAAAGAGCAATCTCCATGTAGAGCTTGCATGACCACTGGAACAATGCTACAACAGTAACATGAATACATCAACTTATACCTAAAATAAAACTTTGGACGAATAGAAAACGGTAGACTCAGAATTCTTTACCACGCAGTTTCTAACAGGTAGTACCTGCACAGATCCGACCACAAAATCTCACCAAAAGGATCCACTAGGTCAGAACGAAGAAGAAGAGGCAGATCATCCAACTACTACTCGCGTTTCTATACCACGATTTTTCTAACAGGAAGCACCTGCACAGATCCGGCCACAAAATCTCACCAAAAGGATCCACTAGGTCAGAACGAAGAAGAAGAGGCAGGTCACCCAACTACTACTCGCATACGCCTACGGATGATCGGTCGGAAAGAGGCAAAAATGGGTTGAACAATAAATTGAGAAGCAGGTTGGTAGAAGCCCAGGTCCACTCCTGACTCAAACTGCAACGCCACTTTATAAAACAAAACATAGGAGAAGGCTACTATCAGCTTTACGAATCGTTGAATACCATCCGATCTTTAAAATATAAGTACCAAAAAAGCAGGAGGGGCTAAGCACTGAAAGGCGATGAAATATAAAAAACGACAAATATTTTATCTAAATATTTTCTGGTTAAACAAAAAACACTTTTTATAAATAATCTATGGGATAGGCTTTACAAATCGTGGGTATGAACATTTTGATAGACAAAATGTTGATAGTATTTTTCTCGAAATGTTTTCTTCGCAAGTTTTCTTAAATTCTTACCAAAAAATGTTTTTTTAAGAAAAAAATTGACTAAATGAAATCGCCCATTAAAATTGGCATGGTAAAAACCTTGTATAGATAAAATATAGGTATCGGGATTGCCTGAATATACTGTTCAGTCACTTTTAGAAATTTACTAAAGATTGGGCAAAAGCAATTTTTTTCTGAAAATTGGTCGTGGCAGTGAGCGGATTTTAAGATGTTTACACTTTTTCTGAAGAATGCACATCCTCGCCAAAATGTTAAGGTCTAAGAATCGGTAACAAACAGATGGACGGACGGACATACATAGCTTAATCGACTCAGATAGCGATTCTGAGTCGATCCATATACTTTAAGGTATATCTTACTTACTTACTTAAGTGGCGCTACACTCTGGAATGAACCTGGGCCTCAACCAACATGCCTTTCCAATAAGCCCGGTCCTTAGCTAACTGCCTCCAGTTGCGCACTCCAAGTTAGTTGAGGTCGGTTTGCTACTTGTGCGCGCCACTTAAAGCGAGAGCCTCCTCTACTGCGTCCGACGTATGGCTGGGAATCGAAGAGCCGGGGTATTAGTTCTTCATGGCATAGCCATCCTAAACGTCCAATGCGGAGTTTTTTGACCATGGCGCTGTACAGCTCGTTGAATCTTCGTCTCCATAACTATAGCCCGTCAACGCAAACGGGACCGAAGATTTTTCGAGGAATTTTCCTCTCAAATCGACCAAGGATTTCTTCATTTCATTTTGGGACGGTCAATGCTTCAGCGCCCATAGAGCAAGACTGGGATTATAAGGGTCTTATATAAGATCATCTAGTAGTGCGAGTGAGGGCTTTACTACTGAATTGCCTTCTTAGCCCGAAGAAACAGCGGTTGGCAAGAGTAATTCTTCGTTTAATTTCTGACGAGATGTTACTGTCAGAGTTAATAGCGGAGCCGATATAGATAAAGTCCCGTACTACCTCAAAGTTATATCTGTCAATGGTGACGTTCTGTCCAATTCGTCGATGTTGTGTGTCCTTTCGTGTTGACAGCATATACTTCGTCTTGCCCTCATTTGCTGCTAAGCCCATTTTTGCCGCTTCCTTCGCTATACTAGCAAACGTGGCTATGACATCACGTTGGGTCCTGCCAATGATGTCAATATCGTCCGCGTATGCTAGTAGCTGTATAGATTTTTGGAAAATTGTGCCTCTGGTGTAGGCTCGTGAGTTTTGCACAATCCTCTCTAGAATCAGATTGAAGAAGTCATATGACAGCGCATCGCCTTGCCTAAATCCTTTGTTGGTATAGAATGTGTCAGTGAGGTCGTTTCCGAACCTGATGGGTCAGCGAGAATTCTCCATCGTCATCCTACACAAACGGGCGAGTTTGGGCGGTATACAAAAACTAGACATGGCTCTGTATAGTTCGTCTCTACAAATGCTGTCGTACGCGGCTTTGAAATCGATGAACAGGTGGTGGGTATCGATTTGGACTTCTTTGGTTTTTTCCAGGATCTGCCGAATTGTGAAGATTTGATCGGTTGTGGACTTTCCTGGAATAAAACCACACTGATAAGGGCCGATCAGATTGTTGGTAAACGGTTTTAGGTGTTCACATATTACCGCAGATAGAATTTTGTAGGCGATGTTGAGGAGACTTATGCCTCTGTAGTTGGCGCAGCTTAGAGGGTCCCCTTTTTTGCGGATCGGGCAAACGATGCTGAGGTTCCATTCTTCAGGCATACTTTCCTCCGACCAGATTTGGATTATGAGTTGGTGGATGGTACTTATCAAGTCATCTCCGCCGGCTTTATAAAGGTCGGCGGGAAGGCCGTCATTTCCGGCAGCCTTATTAAACTTCAGTTTAGATATTGCTATCCTCACTTCACTCAGGTCGTCTGGTTGGCAGTTTTCGCTGTCGTTGCCAATATTGAATGGTTCGTTCTGCCTGACAGCGGAATTTTGTTCGTCATCGCCGTTTAACAGTCTGCAGAAGTTGTTCTTCCATATCCTCAGCATCGACTGTGTTCATCGACAGGATTCAGTTCGAGCCTTGTATCCTTGGCTTTGACGTTTTACACTTTGGTAAAACTTGCGAACATCTTTCCTGCAGTGGCACCTCCCTATATCCTCGACCGCGCGCTTTTCTTGCTCTCTTTTCTTCTCTCTAAAAAGCCGGTGTTCTTCCCTTCTGCTCTGCCTATAGAGCTACACGGCAGCTCTCGTCGTCACCTGCAGCTTAGCCTTGTAGGCCTCGTTCTTGGCTGCGAGCATCCGTCGGCATTCGGCGTATCAACACGGGCTTTTGTTTGCTTCTTAACCATTAAATTTTTCCATTGTTGGGTAGTTAACCCAAAGCACAACCAGTTCCAATTTATTAGGTACCCCTAGGAAACGGGGCCATCAGTATTCACTGATGGATTGAGCGCTGCCGTTGGCCTTTCGGTTCATCCGCCACCAGCTCTGTTCAAGGGGCCTGACTAACCCTTGAAATTCCTAGACAACCTGTTGTCCGAACATGCATTGATGAACAAACACACGAGGATGCTCTCTACTTTCTGCGCCACTGCCCAGGCCTTAGCCAGTTGAGAACGAGAAAAAAAAAACAAATTTTTGGTGCAACATGCTCGTTAGTACCCAGAACCGAGCTTTCTCATAACCATCATGTCAGCGTGTGTACTTCTTGCACGATGGCGGGACCTCCTGTTTTATGTCGACTCCGAACGGCGAATTTGAGATAAGCTTTTGACAATTGGTACTACTCGGATGATTTGTCAGATCACCACGAGAGGAGGGCCAGTGAAAAATCAATTTAGGTGTTGCTACGGCTGGAAATCGAACCCAGACATTCTGTGCGGCAGTTCTCCAGTTCATCGCACTCACCATCGCGCCACTGAGCCCGTAACGTTCGGAAAGAGAACCTTAGGAAAACACTTTTTCCATGACCTCACGGATCTATCCGAAATCCCTCTGTCTAATCTTTTCAGGTTTGCAACAATATCTGGATGGCTGGAAAGGGACTAACAACAGTGGTCAGTAACGGGATAATGAAGGAACCACCCACACACGTGGACCCTCAACGAGCATCACAATGCGACTATATTGACCTGAGTGTGATGGGGAAGACGCACACCGACTTCTTCATCAACCCACTAACCTAACCTAACCAAAGATTATAAAGCCATATAGATGGAGCACTGCAAACAAGAAAATTTGTTCTATGGCGGGTCGTTCTGGCACAGGCCGCCATATGTTTGCATCTCGTTTCTCAAGTGTGCACGTGCACATTTATTTACGAATTGCCGTGAAGTAGTTTTTCCCCGATGACACATACCTCGAATGGAAGTAAAGCCTCCGACGAAGTCTTCGTTGCGGAAAATTGTTCGCTCGGATGGATACATCGCTAGGGCAGATTATCTTGAAAAGTAATGGACATACAACGTTGGCTTATCTTGTATGCGTCCTATTTTAACTGAAATATAAATTGCAAGGTTCTTAAAAACTAGTTTTGTAGCAACTGTTTTAGCTATTTCAAACTTCAAGAATACCTATGTATCTAAATTCGAGTCGCATAAAAGTCTTACTCGCTATATGGATCAGAAGGTTCGTCGTTCTTAAATGTATTAAAACAAAAGAAAGTTGATACACCCTTAAGCTTCAAAGAAATCTAAACGCATGCCTAATATCTTGCTGACCAAAAAGATTAAATACACCGCATCACATCGGTTAAAAAGAAACTCTCCAACGATAATCCTTTCATCTGACATAGATGCTTAGTAGCCTTGCTATTTCAACCGAAAATAAAACTTTAACCTTTCAATGAGCATATCAGTGGTTCCTCTGGTTCGTTTTTTTTGGTGAGCAAATGAGGGTTGCAAGTGCTGAATGTATCCTTACAGCTAACGAAAGGGTATGTATATCTTCGTACAGTATTCCCCTATCAATTTTGATTAAATTCCGTTTTAAGAACCTCAATGTGTTAAAGCTTACACATGCGATGGTGATGGCTGTGGTGGGGTGAAGGTATGTGACCGGACACACAAATATTGTAGTATCTAAAGCGTTCCGATGAAATAGGTTATTCGGAAAGTTACACGTTTATCTGACACCCACACCACGCAATGTGACCCCACTTGCAGAGCCCCGGTGCTTTGGCGATAAAACGGATTTTCCTTCTTCAAAATTACTTTTCGCTCATCCGTTTATTTATGGCCCCCCTGCCTTCGGTAGCATTATATATATGGAGGATACCTATCTACATTCTACCCTTTTTGCACACGTATTATCCTTCAGAAATCAAATTATTCATTACTCAACTTAATTCGCCGGGCCTGTTGGAGAGGATGATCGGACGGATAAATGGATGGATGGACGATGAGAGATGGACGGATGGATTGCTGATGACTGCCCATCAGACACAAAGGAGCTGAAATAAAATTTGACCGTCCAAGATCTCATTAAGTTTCGCATTTCATGTGCGTCATTGCGTCGAATCTGACATCTGCCAAAGTAGACGAACGCACAAACGTGTGGGCGGCACGACGTTTTATCAAATTTTTAGTCAACCCAATTACAAGGATACGTTTATTAGGCTCAATAGGATCCGGTGTGAATATAAGGTTAATACAAGATAAAACCCTACTACCTGGCAGCCTATATGGCTCGTAGACAGATATGTCGTCTATACGAAGCACCATAACAACACACACATATAGGCACTGTAGTGGACTAAATGTGGGGTTTAGTTCTCCTTTGACGACTTTTGTTCTTGAATTGTGATTAATTTTTTGTTTGCTCTTTTTCTTGCTCTGGTGGTACTGCTTTTCCCCCATTGGAACATGAAGGCTTTTAATTAGTCCTTCTGTTGTTTAACGATCACATTGCCTACGTCGTATAATGAAAGTGGAACTGTTTTAATTAATTAGGCAACTCTCCCTTTCGTCCTTTTCTTGGTTCGTTGTCCCACCGTACCGGCATATATTTTGGAACACAAGCTTATGGATGTGCGTGCGTGCGAAGGCTGTATACCGAGGAGCTATGTTATAGGCGGTATGTTAGGGATGGCTGGTACTAGATAATCAAGGCCGTTTCAATATGGAATGGTTTTGTTAGGCAGTGGTAAAAGCGTGTCCGAAGGAGGTAGGCCGGTTTAGAGTAATCAAAATGTAACCTTACTTTTGGTATAGCAATTATTATTTAGCCTTTGGGACAGAAACCTATTGTTGTCTTGTCTTAGAGTTTAAAGATTTAAATCGTTTTGCCTGCGAATTTAATAGTCAAAGGATGGCTTAATAAGTTATAGGTATGTAGGAACATACCTAGTTATGTTGTTTCAGGAAACATGAGGATCCTTAAGATTCTTGAGGATGTAGATTTTATAATGATGTGTCATTTTCGTAAGGTTTGTTTGATTTAAGTTTCAGTGACATGCTGATGGATGGTAATGTATCAGTTGGGGTATTGAATTATAAATCCAAAAGATGGCGCAAGGGTGATTCGTTTATTAGTTCGCAAAAGGCGCTGAAAATTCGCAAGAATCATCGGGCATTGGCTGAAGGTGATGTGATGTCTCTATCTAACAATCATTGACGAGTGAAAAAGTACAAATGCGGCACCTAGTGCCGTTGGTGGAACCAACAGCGATTGTTGTTGGAACCTACAGCAATTGTTGGGTAATGCTGACTGAATAAATTTACTATTTCATGCGCGGGAGTGACTACGTTGCTATTGTTGCTTCGTAGGGCATGCCTATCTACTATACAGCCAGCTGATAGTTGTTTATTATACCTTATCTTATAGGGGTATAATACAATTGAATTGTAGACGTTTTTGATATCCGTCCACTGACGCGCCCCCTTTTAAAAAAATGTGTTTTTAAGCAAAACTGTCAGGATAAACATTTCTTATAAGATCATTTTAACCGACCAGCCCACTATTTTCGGGGCGTTTTAACTCAAAAATCGTTGTTATAAAAACGGAAACAGCTACTTTTCGGATGCTATAAGTGCCAGACTTAGGCAAGAAGTCCTATGTTTCCAAGACACTAGGGAACGCATTGTAACAATCCGTATTAAGGCGGTATTCGCCAACATAAGCCTGATATGCACTCACGCCCCAGCGGAGGAAAAATATGATATAGCTAAAAATTTCGTCTACGAGCTCCTTGACAAAACCTATGATCCACTTCCGAAGTACGATGTTAAAATTGTGCTGGGAGATTTTAACGCATAGGTAGGAAGAGGAGACATTTTTAGCAGTATTGTCGGAAAACTTAGCCTACACGACAGTACGTCTGCTAACGGACTTAGGCTAATTGACTTCGCTATGGAACGAAATGCCAATATAGCCAGCACACGGTTTCCTCACCTCGATATCCATAAGGGACATGACGGTCTCCATATCAACGAACGGTCAACTAAATTGATCACATTGCGATAGACAAGGGGCACGCATCCAGTATTTTGGATGTCCGAACATTCCGAGGAGAATCGACTCGGACCACTACGTTGTTGCAGCCAAGGTAAGAATGGGGATATCCACCACGCCCCAACAATCCAGAAATACTGTGAAAAAATTTGATGTCGAAAGACTGCAATCGCAAGAGACCGCAGACCTTCGCGCAAGGCGTATCCCTTAACCTTATGGACCAGCATCGAATGACGATGAACAATGGCAACGATGACAGCAAGCCACTAGATCAGCCGCAACTGTTGTGCTAGGTTCCTCGCCCCCACCAACAAGAAACAACTGAAGCCCCGACAGATGCTCGCAGCCAAAAACGAGGCCTACAAGGGAGAGACAGCTATATAGGCGGAGAAGAAGCGAAGATCACCGAATTTTCAGAAAGAAGAAAAAAGAGCAGGAAAACCGCGATCGAGGAACAATGTTACAAGGCTCGAAAAGACTCCTGTCGAGATGGTCAAGGAAATATCGTAGTTGAGTCAGTACCAACCACCCGACCTAAATGAAATAAGCATATCAATATCTAAACTTCCAGCGGAGCCTAATAAAGCCGGCGGGGATGACTTGGTAAGTAACATCCACCAACTCATAATCCAAATCTGGTTGGAGGAAAGTATGCCTGAAGAATGGAACCTCAGCATCGTTTGCCCGATCCACAAAAAAGGGGCCCTCTCAGCTGCGCCAACTACAGAGGCATAATTCTCCTCAACATCGCCTACAAAATTCTATCTGCCGTAATATGTGAACGCCTAAAACCGTTTACCAACAACCTGATCAGCCCTTATCAGTGTGGTTTTAGGTCAGGAAAGTCCACAACCGATCAAATCTTCACACTTCGGCAGATCCTGGAAAAAACCAAAGAAGTCCAAATCGATACCCACCACCTATTCATCGATTTCAAAGCCGCATACGACAGCATTTATAGAGACGAACTATACAGAGCCATGTCTAGTTTTGGTATACCGCCCAAACTCATACGTTTATGTAGGATGACGATGGAGAATTGTCGCTGACCCATCAGGGTCGGAAACGACCTCACTGACACATTCTATACCAAAAAAGGATTTAGGCAAGGCGACGCGCTGTCATATGACTTCTTCAATCTGTTTCTAGAGAGGATTGTGCAAAACTCACGAGCCTACACCAGAGGCACAATTTTCCAAAAATCTGTACAGCTACTAGCATACGCCGATGATATTGACATCATTGGCAGGACTCAACGTGATGTCATAGCCACGTTTGCTAGTATAGAGAAGGTAGCGGCAAAATTTGGTCTAGCAGTAAATTAGGGCAAGACAAAGTATATGCTGGACACACAACATCGACGACTTGGACAGAATTTCACCATTGACGGATTTAACGTTTAGGAAGCATGGGACTTTCTCTATCTTGGCTCCGCTATTAACTCTGGCAACAACATCTCGTCAGAAATTAAATGAAGGATTACTCTTGCCAACCGCTGTTTCTCCGGGCTAAGAAGGCAAATCAGTAGTAAAGCCTCGAACTACTTAGGAGATCCTATATAAGACCTTGATCATCCCAGTCCTGCTCTACGGCGCTGAAGCATGGAGCTACTCAAAAGCGGATGAAGAAATCCGTGGTCGTTTCGAAAGGAAAATTATTAACAAAATCTTCGGTCCCGCTTGCGTTGACGGGCTTTGGAGACGAAGATTCAAAAAAGAACTCTACGAGCTGTACAGCGACATGCCCCAGGTCGAAAAACTCCGCATTGGGCGCTTAAGATGGCTAGGACGTTTAGAACAAATTTCCTTTGAAGCAACGCTTAGCCTATTACTGAACTCTAATTGAGTTGCGGTAAGGTAACCTCAAATGAATGCTAACCATCCGAAACAAATATCTCTCTCCCTCAAGGACTTTAATATTGCATACAAAATCTCGTTCTCAAAAGCCTGCCCTAATTGTCTGTACGTCTGAAGGCGTGCTTAAATTAATATTCACGAGGAATACATGTTAGCTGAACTTTGCATGTCAATGGAAGCGTTTTTCCAAGTATGATCTACTCAATCAACGAATTTTCAACTTTATGCTGCTGTTGGAGTAAATGAAAATTGAAAAACCATAAAACCGACAAAAAGTTGTCTCAGCACTCTAATACTCCCTTACTGGAGGCCTTCTAGCATGCCGCATGGAAAGCATAATTTCAATTTTCTTCAATTTACTTCGTCCTGTTGAACGTGCTGATGTCGTTTCTTCGTCCCGTAGGTCTATTGTAAATAATACAATTTGATCGCATTTAACTTTTCCTTAAAAACTAATAAATTATGTATGACCATGCTATTAGGATTTAAGTCTGATCCTGAAAGAGGATATTAGAACGCGAATCTCCCCCATATAACGTGCAACAAAGTACCTACTGCTGTGTAATTGGTAAGAAGCTGTAGCGGTAGCCGTATGCCAATAGAGTCCTTTGCAATCGAGACACTTTTTTAAAAGTTATACAAGCATAAGGATGGAGTGGTAGTGGGCTTAAACGAAGCGTAGGGTTTAGACGCCAACGTACCGTTACCGTTGAAAAGTTATTCGTTGAGTTTGAAGTTCTTAAAAAAGGAAGCAAGACGAAACTTGGGAATGGATGAATGAAAACAAAAAAAAACTTTTACATCCTCCTTTGCTTATGTCCTTTTCTTGCTCTTATGCTTCTTCTCTCCCGAGGGAATCTATCCGTATCCAGTGTGTTCCGCTTGCATGTTTCTGATGAAATTCTTCCGCCGCAAAAACGTCTTTTTACAAAACTTTTTCACCCGCAAGTTTTTCTTTGGCTCGCTTTTTTGTGTCCTTTGCTCTCGCATTTCCTGTTTCTGTTGTTGTGTTGGTATTATTTTTACCCAACAATGTTTCCTTTGTTCGCACAGTTTATTACAATTTTTTTTTTTTGCCCGAGTGCGTACGGAACTCTTGTAACTTTTGTGTTAAAGTTTTCCACTCTTGTAGGAGGAAAAACGCAAACAAGCGGCTCTGAATGCGGTAGTGGAGGCGGTGTTAGGCACTCTTATGTGTTGGTTGGTATTTTTCGCGTGTTCACACTTGGAGGATATGTGGAACATAATGAAGTAAATCAACCAATAAGCAAGTGTAAACAGAACAAACAAACGAGGATAAATGAGACTGCTATTGATGGTGATTGTTTTGTATAGTTGGGAGCCTGCTGGGATGGTGTAGTGGCTTGAAAAGGGTGCACATATGGATACCTTTCCTTCGTGATTCGTGATTCTTTAGGGTAGGCACTTCTGGGAGAAGAAAATAAGAGCTGTCACATCATCAACGAATTAGGATTGAAATGTACGCGAACTCTTTCGAAAAGAAAATTGAAAAAAGTCATAGTTTGTGGTTTTGACGGGAAGCTATCTATATAACTATATATTATCTCCAATCTGGTTGTCAAATATTAGAGAATGCAATTACAGGGAACGGGCTCAGTGGCGCGATTGTTGGTTGGCCGTAGCAACACCTGTATGATTTTTCACTAGCCCTCCTCTCGTGATGATCTGACAAATTATCCGCGTAGTGCCAATTGTCAAGAAAAGATTATCTCAAACTCGCCGTTTGGAGACGGCATAAAACAGGAGGTCCCGCCAACGTGCATAGGTTCACATGCACACATGAATGGTTGTGAGAAAGTTGAGTACTAACGAGCCTAAAATTTATATATTTTTTATTTACAGAAAACCCTACGTTTGATGATGTATGCCGGCAGATGCTCGCAGCCAAGAATGAGAATGAGCACTATATTCAAAGAAGAAGGGAAGGACACCGGCTTTTCAGAAAGAAGAAAACAGAGCAAGAAAATATCGTGATCGGGGATATAGAGAGGTGCAACACCAGCAACGATGTTCGCATGCTCGAACTAAATCCTGTCGAGATGAACAAGAAAATATTGTAGTTGAGATACAGTCGGTGCTGAGGACGGCGATTACGAACAACATTTCGCTGTCAAGCAGAAAAATGTGCGCAACGACAGCGAAACTAAACTCAATCTTAATAAGGCGTCTGGAAATGACGGCCTTCTCGCTGAGCTTTATAAAGCTGGCGGAGATGACTTGGTCAATTGACATCAATGGCTCATCGTGATTAGCCACTTTTGCTAGTATAGAGAATGAAGCGGCAAAAATGGGTTAGGCAGTAAATGAGGGAAGACTAAGAATTCGACAGAACGTCATGCTACAAAAATGCCTGTGGCGATATGTCGAACATAGATCACTCACTCAAAGATTCGCAACTTCTTGTAAGTGGACTACCAGAGCCCTGTTCGCTCCGCGTGCGGGGTGGGTTCGATTTTCATGTTAAGTCGAAACTCTAACGAAGTTTTGGGACGCCATATAATTTTCGGAAAAATTATGAAACCTGAAAATAACCCGAACGAAAATTAAAAGAAAACGAACTGAAAATGAACTCCGATGGTATGAAATACAAAAAAAAAATAAAAGAAAAGTTGTTACCCAATTAAATTTTATTGTGTCGAATTTTCAGTGTATCAAGAAAATGGCGAACCATGAATATGGCACCCGAACAAATTTTAATCCTGGAATTTTAATTAAATTTATTTAAAAAAAGGTCGCGTTTCCCGTCTTTTCTCGGGAAATTTTACCGGCCGCGGAACAACCAACGCATTTGTTCTACTCGCACTAACACTATTAACCACTCTATTTATTTTTTTTTCTTCTTTCTTTTCTCCTCCGCTCTTCTGTTCTTCCTGCTCATCTTCCTTCTTGCCGACTTCTCTTCCTGTCGCACAGGATTTAACACTGCAAATTTGTTTAAACAAAATCGAAATCACGAATATTGGCATGCAATTTTGCACGAAATTTTTACGAACTGCTAAGAAAAAAAAGCACTAACCGTTCCGCTGGATATCCAAGAAGTGGATTTTCTTTCTTAAAACGATCCTGTTGTCCAGAATCGATCCCCTTTATGCATTCACACGCATAAATTCACACTTTGTACTCTCCACTCGTAAGCCCACTGCGACTTCTAACACTTTCTGCCCGTTGGCTGCAAGGTTTGTTCGGTTCGCGCTTCCTAGTTTTGAGGTACCCTTGTTCGCACGTGACTGTTTTTACTGCTCGTTGTAACGCCTCGATGTCAGGTATTTCCAAAACGCGTGCTATCGCTGCCACCCACCTCACACTTGCTTATTGCAATTGGATATACCAATTGGATTTTAACAATCACACCGGTTTTTCCATAAGAAAACCACGGTGTCAATCCTGGACAACTATTATCTGTCAATCAAACATCTGCCCGGATGCCTATGTTTGATTGACCGCGACCAATCCGAAAACCGAACAACGCGAACTACAGTGGAGAAGATTAAATATCCGAAGGAAGGAAGGAGGGCACCGCACTTTGAACAAAAAAAAAAAACATTTCCGCGAAATACGCTGGTGGTTTCGCATTCAGACTTTGGGGTCAGAGATTTAGGCCGTCAGCCTAAACACCTCTGTTGCTCCTCCGTTGCTCCAGCGTTGGAGGGAAGAGATCGTCTTCTTCTGTCTGTCTTTTGGGCCGTCCGCCCCACGCCTCTGCTGCTCCTCCGTTGCTCCGTCGTTGTGTATAATAGGAGAACGTCTACTCTACTTTTTTCTTGCATATGCGCCAATAATGCGTTGGCGCAAACGATTTGTTGAGGTGTAGGCTCCCAGGGATCGTCTTCCCTCACATATCGAACTTTTCGGACCGCTCCTGTCCAATGCTGCCCGTCGCGAGTCTCCAACGTCCATTGGGCTTCAACAACGGCGTTTCCTCGTGGACTCCTGTCGCACGTTTTGTGTGGAGTTGCTCTGGGCAATCTTCACCTTGAGTGGACTCATCTGTCGCACTTATTATATCTGTTATTGGTTGCATTTGCAGATCTGAAGGTCGTGGACCAGTGGCTGATGAAGCCCTGGTTGCCCGCCACTTCCTTTAAAATCTGGATTTGCAAAAGCAAAGAAAAGAGAGAACGAACTGATTTAAGGGGAATAAGAGAGTGAACCTTGTTTCGGTAAAATTTACCAATAGTCACGGATCTGCTTTCAACTCTGACAAAAACATCTCGTTAGAAATTAAACGAAGAATTACTCTTGCCAACCGCTTTTTCTAGTAAAATTCTTACACTAACAGCTCCTATATAAGACTTTTTATAAGACTCCGTCTCGCTGTGTGCCACTGAAGTGAGTTAGTAAGTATTTATGGGGCTATATATGTGAATGGGGCTATATATGTGAATAAAGTTGAAAAAAATAATAATAGGTAAACTCTCACCCCAAAATATTTGACACACCATTTCTATCATATTTGGTAAACGTGCCTATGTTTCATTTTAACTTACCAAATATGAAAAATTACGTGCGGTTATTATTTTGGGGTGAGAGTTTACCCTTAATGCACGGGACAAGTTCTCATTATTTGTTTACCATGTTTATTGCTTGACTTTTTTTTATACCCTATACCATAGGCGTGTATTAGTTTTGATACATAGTTTGGAACATAGAGAAATTACTTAGGTAGATATACCTCAAAGCATATGACACAAAACATTGACACCGAATCGCTGAGATCTAGCTGAGTCGATTAAGCCATATCTGTCCTTCTGTCAGTCTATAGGTCAGCGCCTTTGAGGCCTTAAATTTTTAACTAGGATAATGAAATTTGGTACATGTGATCCTTGTACGTGCTGTTCAAGAATGTGTAAAAAATCTCAAAATCTGCCCAATGCCACGCCTACTTTTTAGAAAAACGTTATTTTTGACCAACGGTAGGGAATTTATAAAAAGAGACTGAACAACATTTGTAGGCAATCCCAATGTATATTTATCTACATTTTGTTCATACAAAATTTTGCCACGCCCACTTTTTAAATAAAAAACGCTTTTCATTTACATACCATTTTAACCCACGCCCACTGTTTTGCGGCGTTTTCCTACAAAACCATTTGTATACCTTATGCTACACCATGAGCAGGAGAAAAACGTTGTTTTTGAGGAACCATAAAAGTTTTTTGAACATTGTGACAATATGAATTTCAATATACCGTTGCCCTAAAGCCCACATTTTAAAGATATTAATTTTAAGGATCGGATGGGATAGGGTAATTAACGATCCGCAAAGCGCATTGTAGCCTTCTCATATGTTTTTTTTATCCTATTGCTTTATTAAATGAAAAGTTTTGTAAACATCTTTTTTGTTACCTGACTATTTTATAAACAAGTTGTCCTTCCCACGTAAACACAACATTTAACAAGGTAACAACACTTACTTCCCGTGAAATCTAACATGATAATCAATAAAGTATTAAGGAACAAAGGACCGTAAATAAGGACATACAAGATTGAGTACATCCGAAGAAGGTGCTCGCTTATCAATTTTTAAAAACCATCATCGAGAAAAACAATGTCCGTCCTTATTTCCAACTGATGCACTTAATGCTTGAAACTTTTGTCCCGGCTGTCGATTGTGGGAGGGAAACTTTATTGCTTTACCTCTTAGTAGAAAACATCTAAGAGGGAAACGACTCCTATTTACAAGGAATTGTGGCGTTGCTGTCAGGATTGTCAATCTATATAGATGTTGTGATGCGAACCGCGACACGACGCGCCATTGGAGGACAAGGGAATTTGAGTTTTGTCCATTTCTATCGATTGTTCATATTTTATTTCTCAATTTTGCGAAGTATTAGGAACGCTCATAGTGTACATATCCTAGAAATTCAGGAATTCAGAATGATATCTGTAAATAAAATGTTATTTCGTCTTTTTGCCAATTTGTTGGTATTAAATTTGTCAGATGATGGTTGGATGTTGTAGAACGAGGGGCAGCACCTTGGCAACGCCTAGTCATAGTAACATTGAGTAGACATCAATTGTGTTTATTTTACCTCCCAGTGGTGATAATCGAATACTGGCCTCATCCAACCGAATTTGACTTCATAAACTTATAAGTGCGAGTGTCAATTGTTGAATACAAAATAAAATTACAGATTACAATCCAATTCGGTAACTCATTTATTGTTAAATATTTCACTAATGATTATTACTGAACTGAGATCGTGTCAAAGTGTTGTCGAGGTATGTCAGCGATTGTGGTTACTTAGTAGTAGACTTCACACATTTTTCTCCTCTCACGACGGTATGCTCTCACGACGGTATGCTTAAAAGAAAATAGAAAAAACTTAAAAAGCCTGGCTAGTATTGGCACAGAATATTCGGCCTGCTTTCCTCAAGTCATCACATGATTCTGGCACTCCAGGGACCATATTCCGCAAGCGTGAGTTTTCTGCCTGTGTATACACTAAACGAAACTTACATTCACTATGCTGTGAGTTTCAGTGTGCTAAATGAATAATTTGTGTAATTTGAGTGAACTAAATTCATTTTCATTACACCGCGACCGTGGTGAACAATATTTTCTGTTGCGGATTCATTCTCTATAAGCAATCATGGCTATGACATAACGTTGAGTCCTACCAATGATGTCAACATCGTCGGCGTATGCTAGTAGTTGCACCGATTATTGGGAAATTGTGCCTCTAGTGTTCGCGTTTGGTGTTTGGTATCGGTGAGGTCGTTTCCGCCCCTGATGGAGCAGAGTCGAGTTTGGGTCGTATACCAAAACTATGCACGGCTGGCCAGCTCGTCTGCACGCTCGTTTCCTTTAATATCACTGTGCCCTGGAACCCAGAGATGTGTGATCCTGAAGAGTTCGCCAAAGTTCATTCCGGCATTCCTGTACCAGTTTCGAGAATACGGTAGCCCAGTTGATGGCCTTTATGGCCATGGCGAAGTCAATAAGCCTACGTCCGTTGCCAGACGTCGTGTAGGCTATGTTTTCCGGCATTACTGCTAATGATGTCCTCGCTTCCTACCTTTACATTAAAATCTCCCAGCAGGTTTTTAAAATCCTTCTTCAGTAGTCGTTAATAATTAAATAAAAAATTAAGGAGCTCGCAGATATTTTATGTCGCTCTATTATCTTTTTCCTCCGTCGCATCTTGTGCCAATATAAGTCTCACGTTGGCGAATTTGTCCTTGATACGGATTGTTACAATGCGTTCTCTAATGTCTTGAAAATATATGACATCTTCCATAAGTCTGACAATTATAACAAATCCACATCCGAATATTCGCTGTTTCTGTTCACTATAACACGATTTGTAGAAGATGTCACAGTTGTTCATCCTCTTTATGCCGGCCCTTCCCATCGTATTTCCTGAATGACAGTTATGTCTGCTTCTTATCAGCTAGTTTTTTGCCTGCAGCTTTCCTGTTTAATGTTCTCACATTCCAGGTGCATTCACGAACGACGTTGTTCTTGGCCGTAAAAAATAAAATCAGTCCTTTCCGAGGCTCTTGGTTGCTACGTAACAAGAATTTTCACCGTGGGTGGGTAGGTAACCCAAAGCACAATGACTAACTTATATAGGTGAACCCTAATCATATATCCATTTCCTGTATCGCAGTAATGCATTATACCGCTCGAATACGGATTCAAGTTATTGACTATTATCTGGTACGAACATTGTGTTCTTGACAGTGCAGTTTCCAACCTTTAGGGTGTCGACTTCTTCACAAAATTTATATTTTTGTTACGAAGGATGAACTTAATGTATCAACGTCTACAGTCCTTATTACATGCTGACTCCACCGAAATACTCGGTCATGTGTCCTAGCCGTAATAAAATGGATGTGAACCTGGACTGTTCGGTAACGTTTGTTACTACGGGCTTTAGTTCTTGAGATGTGATGAAGAGAACTTAATGTATCAACGTCTACAGTCCTTATTACATGCTGACTCCACCGAAATACTCGGTCATGTGTCCTAGCCGTAATAAAATGGATGTGAACCTGGACTGTTCGGTAACGTTTGTTACTACGGGCTTTAGTTCTTGAGATGTGATGAAGAGAAAAATAGTGTAGTAAGTGTAAGTTAATTTTTGTGGTGTTGGAAGAACGTTATATCTAAGTCTTCATTTTGGTAATATTGGTAAACACCGAGCCCATGTTAAAAATTACATATCAAGTTCCAAAAATGTAATCATATCATCGAAAAATGGCTACATTTACGGGTGGCCAGTCAATCAGTCAACAAGTCAAATGCTTTAGATTTGACTCCTCCCCTACGGACCTCTTTTTGTAGAGTTATTTGAAAAGCAAATCGCACGCCACCAACCCTTAGAGCATTAACGAGCTCAAGGCAAACATTCGTGCCGAAATCAGCGCAGAAACATAAGTGCCGAATTGATTTTTCGTGACTAATATCCGATTTTAGTGAAATATAAGTCCTGAATTCAATACCCGGGAAATCATCAGTATAACGCCCAAAATGCTCGAAAAACTGATGAAAAAGTTGAGGGCTCACTTTTCTTTGGTCAAAAGAGGCTACCATATGATTGATGTTATATTGAAAAATAATTCAAAATAAATAGAAAAGGATCTAATTAGATAAAAATACCACACATATGCATCACGATTGTTATTTTTGAAGTTATTGGTTCCGACATAAAATATGTCAACTCAACGTTTTTTTTCACACAACAAACGATCATTGCAACGAACTTCCAGGAGATTTCTTCCCATCAATATACGATTTCCTGTAACGCAGTTAACAAATATTTGGGGCGCTGTTTCATAATTATGAGTTTGGTTGCATTTAAAAAAAATTGTATACAATTTATTTGCATTTTTAAAATCCCTAAACCAAAATATTAATTGAACTTTCCATACAACTCCGTTGCGGTGCAGTTTATATAGATACTTCAAAAAACAAAATCCAATTTTATGTAAACGTACCTGTCATCATTGTTGACCCAATCTGTCAACGAATTCAAATTTAAAGTGCTCTCTGTCACATAGAAATAAAAACTACCACGCCCATAGCTCCAAGCCGCCCAATATAACGAAAAAAAAACGAAATACCAATGTAATACATCAGTCAGGATCAAATACACATGACTGCATCGCCAAACAAATGTCCAATGGTCAAACATCAATATTTTATATTTAAGGTTAACAAACAAACAGGACAAAAGCGAAATTCCAATTTAGTCCACTTCTCACACAACCAGCAACACTACGCATAAAAAAAAACTCAGATTTGTAAGCACCCATACTTAGCCAAAGCGTTTGGAAGAAAAATTCACAATTTTAAGGGGAATTTTTAAATAAATAAGAAAAAGGACGACGGAAACGCTGAAAGCATTCGTCAGGTGCAATACCAATTTCATCTCGCAACACAATCCGTTTTTGTTATTCAGGGAATGGATTTGTTTGTCCTTTTGCAAAATGCATCTACATCTGTCAAAACAGATACATCCATATGCACATGAGGATATCTATGACCAACATACAGTAGAAAGTAATTGTAAGGAAGATTTCCAACACTATCGCAGTTGGAAGTGGAAAACCCCACCGTACTCGTACATCAACAACCTTATCTTTTATTTTAAGAGATTTACCGTTTTAAACTACCTTGGGGAAAAATATTTGAATTGTATCAACGCGCATATGGTTCGAATGAGGGCATGGTAAGCAAACCATCACTTGTGGTTAGTCCAAGGACATAAATCTTCCAGGAGTACGTGAGCAGCAGTGAGCGTATAGATTCAAACCAGGATAGATTGTTTTTGTGCTCTATCAGCTCGGAATAAATGCAGAGTCTTACAAGTCCAACTTATTCAAAGTTCATTCATTGCAAGGGGGCAGGTATCTTCGGATGCATGACCAGATGAACGCTCGCTTTGCATTCATGCTTTAATAGATTTGAAGAACAGATTTGACCCTTAGCCATAAATCTTCATGAAAAAGAGAATTTATAGCGATAAGGTGGGCATATATTGATGAGTCCAACCACCTTATTGAGAAACGCTTAAAATTCAGCTAAAACCTTTACAAAAGTGCATTTTAATAGATTGCGATGTTAAGAATATCTCTGATAAGAAATTAGGTCGAACACTCGGTAGATACATTTTGTAAACGGCAACAATTTCACCATATTAAGGGAGTTGTTCATGGTCTCTGATGAAGAACAGATCGTTTGCTTTGACATCCTAAGCAACCTGCGGTCAAATTGTGTGAAATACGATTTCTTGAAAACACAAGCCCATATACCGCTTCCGATTTTCGGCCTGAATCGGGAGCTGAGTAGAATACCTCTTGTTACGAACCTATAGATTTTTTAAAAACCAAACATTTCTTCAAAACATTTGTTTTTGCTGAGTTACCTCAACTAGTCAACGATATGAAATAAAAGCGAATAAAAAAAAGATGCGATGCAATCTTTGCTATCAAGGCGAATAGAAAGAATAGAATAGAAAAGAAACATTTCTCCAGCTTAAGTCAAATAAAGTTCATTGCGATTGTTTTTATTTTCTTTAAACAAAAGCCAATGCTTAAACATTTATTTTTCCGCAATAATTTAAACATGTTTGGGGAGGAAACCCTAAAATCAAGCGGAAACCAATCCAGTAACAAGGGTTAGCATATCCTTCCAGCCAACAATAATTGCACCCACATCATCAAACAAGTTGAACGAGAGAGTGCGCGACATTTTGTGGCGTGAATCCATCCTCCACGGCCAAACATGGCAACCAGTGATTAATATGAGAGCTGTGCTCTCATATCACCCATAACTCAGAATTGCGCCAGATCAATTGCTGTTTACGAACGTTAACTTAAATTCGCAAGATCTAACGCAAAACATCGTGAATGGCATTCTGAGTACATGCTACTCGCCCCGCAGCGGCATGTTCGCTGAAATTGTTTGTCTTTACTCGTGTGTTGTTCGAATTCGAATTTGAGCTATCACCTACAATCTATCACTTGCTAAACCAAAAAAAGAAAACGACGTTCGTATCTGTACCTGGAATGTGAGAACATTAAACAGGAGAGGTGCAAGCGAACAACTAGCGGAAGCTACAAGGCAGTATATACGATTGGATGGGCCGGGCAAAAAAAGGATGAAAAACTGTCCGAACATTCCGAGAAGCTAACATCGATTCGCACCACTATCTTGTTGCAGCCAAGGTAAGAACGCAGATATCCACCACACCCCAACAATCCAGAAGTTCTGTAAAAAAATTTAATGTCGAAAGACTGCATTCGCAACGTGTATCCCTTAACCTCTCGATTAACACTAAACCACCAGCATAGAATGTCGAAGTACAATGGCAAAGATGCCATCAAGTCATTAGATCAGCCGAATCTGATGTGTAAGGTTTCTCGCGCCCATCAGCCAGAAACCCCTGATAAGGAATGCCGGCAGATTCTCGCAGCTAATAACGAGGCCTAAAAGGCTAAGCTGCAGGTGTAGACGAGAGCTGCCATTGGTCTCTATAGGCAAAGAAGAAGGGAAGAACACCGGCTTCTCAGAAAGAAGAAAAAAGAACAAGAAAAGCGCGCGATCGAGGATAACCCTAAGATTATAATAAGGTATTGACTGAGACTTCCAACTCAGTTAAAGTCAGTTCCTCTTCACCCCAGTCTTATTTTACGATCCCATATCCTCGTTGCACGCCAGGAACGATGTTCGCAAGTATTACCAAAGTGTAAAACGCCAAAGCCAAGGATATATGGTAGATGAGACACAGCCGATGCTGAAGATATGGAAGAACCATTTGGTCGGAGGAAAGTATGCCTGAAGAATGGAACCTTGCCCGATTCACAAAAAAGGAGACTGCGCCAACTACAGAGGCATAAATCTCCTCAACTTCGCCTACAGGATCCTATCTGCCTTAATATGTGAACGCCTGAAACCGTTTACCAACAACCACACTGATAAGTTACCATTGACAGATATAACTTTGAGGTAGTACGGGACTGTGTCTGCTCTTAATTCTGACAAGAGCGTCTCGTATTAAACGAAGAATTACTCCTGTCAACCGCTCTTTCTTCGGGCTAGCAAGGCAAGGCTAGGAAGGGGATTCTACATAAGACCCCGATCATTACAGTCCTGCTCTACGGTGCTGAAGCATGGACCCTTTCAAAAGCGGGTGAAGAAGTCCTTGGTCGATTCGAGAGGAAAATTCTTCGAAAAATCTTCAGTGCCGTTTGCGTCGACGGGCTATAGAGACGAAGATTAAACCAAGAATTATACGAGCTGTACAGCGACATGCCCCTGGTCAAAAAACTCCGCATTGGACGTTTAAGTCGGCTAAGATATGTAAAACGAATACTCCGGCTGTCAGAGTCCTCGATTCTCAGCCGGAGTGCGCAACTGGAGGCAGTTAACAAAGAACCGGGCTTATTGCAGAGGCATTTTGGTTGAAGCCCAGATTCATTCCGGGCTGTGTCCCCACTTAAGCTCAAAATTTAGGACACAGAAACTGGTGACGTACGGATCAACAGATACAGTCGACTCAGCTAGCTATTTTAAGTCTGTCAATATACTATAACGTGTATCTAGCTAAATTATTTCTCTATGCTATGGGATAGGGTATAACAACGAACAGAATTTCTATAACTTTCAAGAGGTAAATGCGAGCGTTCATAAAATCGATTTAGAACTTTAATAATTTTCAATTGACCGTTTATAAAATCGATTAAAAAACACTTCGATTTTATCGACATTATTTTCCTGATTTTCTAAAAATGTAGGTAAAATTAAATTATTTTTAATCGATTTTATCGACAGAATTTTTATAATATTCCAGACATAATTGCGACCGTTCATAAAATTGAATAAGAAATAATCCGATTTTATCGACAGAATTTTTATAATTTTCAATGGACAGTTTATAAAATCGATGAATTATGGAAAATGACATTTTCACAACACATTGTTCTGACAGTTTATCATATTCTTTTATGGTATCGACAAAAAACAACGTTTTTCTATTGCATAGCCTCGGAGTAGGGTATACAAATGGTTTTTGTAGGAAAATATCCCCAAAAAGTGGGCGAAGCTTAAAATGATCTTTGGAGGAAATATTTGTAATGTAATATAAACAATATAACCAATGATCCTGCATCGAAAGTTTTTTTTCGAATATTTTCTTATTCTACCGAAAAATGTTTTTTTTTTACTGGGAATTCCCATCAAAAAGTGGACGTGGTAAAAAAACTTTATATACAAATAATCTATATATTGACATTCTTTAAATGTTGTTCAGAAAAAAGGTTAAAACAAAAACTATGGTTTTCAAGAGAGGGCGTGGCAGTGGGCTGATTTCATAAATATTCACACCTGTTCTGCTGGCAGCAACAGAGAGCACGTGTACCGAATTCCACCACTCCACAGATCAAAATTGAAGGCATTAAAAGTCACCAGTCTATACGGGCGAACGTACAAACATTACTAAATCGACTCAGCTAGCGATCTTGTGTAGATCCACATGCTTTAAGTTATAAATTATAGTTAAATTATTTCTCTATGTTACAAACTATGAATCCAAACTAATATGCCCTTTTGGGATAGGATATAAAATCGACTACAATAATCGATTGTATGTATTTTACGCTGACCTAAGTATGCTTTTCATAAATATTCACACCTGTTCTGCTGGCAGCAACAGAGAGCACGTGCGCCGAATTCCACCACTCCACAGATCAAAATTGAAGGCATTAAAAGTCACCAGTCTATACGGGCGAACGTACAAACATTACTAAATCGACTCAGCTAGCGATCTTGTGTAGATCCACATGCTTTAAGTTATAAATTATAGTTAAATTATTTCTCTATGTTACAAACTATGAATCCAAACTAATATGCCCTTTTGGGATAGGATATAAAATCGACTACAATAATCGATTGTATGTATTTTACGCTGACCTAAGTATGCTTTTCATAAATATTCACACCTGTTCTGCTGGCAGCAACAGAGAGCACGTGCGCCGAATTCCACCACTCCACAGATCAAAATTGAAGGCATTAAAAGTCACCAGTCTATACGGGCGAACGTACAAACATTACTAAATCGACTCAGCTAGCGATCTTGTGTAGATCCACATGCTTTAAGTTATAAATTATAGTTAAATTATTTCTCTATGTTACAAACTATGAATCCAAACTAATATGCCCTTTTGGGATAGGATATAAAATCGACTACAATAATCGATTGTATGTATTTTACGCTGACCTAAGTATGCTTTTGACCGAGTCAATCATCGTGGAATACTTAGCAAAACGAAAGGATTTCTTTTAATCAACTGGTTAATGTAATGGATATCGTCTTATTTCACTGAACGTACTCAAAATGTTTACTTTAATAATCGTATGTCTAAAGTTGTCAACGTACTCTCTGGTGTTCCTCAAGGAAGTCATATTGGTCCGGTCCTGTTTAATCCATTTATAAGAGATCTTTTATAAATGTATATGTTACTCTAAAATTTTAATGTTTGCAGAAAACTGCAAAATATTTTATGGATATACGAATCAAATGGTTTTCTATTTTTACAGGGAGATATTGACAATGTGTTTAAATGGTGCTCCAATAATGGTATGTAGGTAAAGAAAAATGTATGGCGCAACATGCCCGTTTGTACCCACGGCTCGGATGATTTGTGAGATCATCACGAGAAGACGGCCAGTGAAAAATCATTTAGGTGTTGCTACGGCTGGGAATCGAACCCAGACCTTCTGCACGGCAGTTCGTCGCACGAATCATCGCGCCACTGAGCCTGTCATGTAGGTAAATAACGAAAAATAATTAATGTTGCGTTTTTAAAAAGATTCTGCGAAGTATATTCTATATTTACCAGTCATCTTAAAGATCTGATGCGGTGTTATAATACTCGGGTTTTTATTTTTGTTTCGAGCAATGCATTCGTCATCGGTGCTGTTGTATCATAGGTATATGCCACTGTACAGCTTGTAAAATTCGTGTTTAAATCTTCGTCTTCGAAATCAGTCAATGCAAGGGGTGGTTGCAGGTAAGAGTATTTGAGAATCATTTAGCCTAAAGTCGGTCATAGCTCGTAGCATAAAGTACAGAGTATCCATAAAGGATTTTACCAGCGCATCAACAAAAAAAAAGCAACATATTGAGTGCGTTCCTGGTCTATCTCTCAAAGCAGGCCACCATTTTGTGGATCCATAAGTGAGTGTCGGCATACAAAACGTCGAATAGATCCAGCATACATTTTTTGCTTATGCTCTTTTAGAACCTAAAGCGTTCTTTCATTTGTTAAGTGCAATTTCGTCTTGTGTTCATATGTCCCGTTATGTTACCTTTTCACGAAAAGCTTTATGTTCAGGACTAGTTCAAGCTATTTGGGTTTCACCGATTCAAGTTGAGTATTTTGACAGTTGAAGAAGAGACCAACTTGTTTCAAGTGTATTGGATTAAATTTGATTGATTTAGAACAATTTGTTCTGGCTTTGTTGCCGAGAAATTTTGAAAGGATACCTCCTCAATGTTCACCTTGATGTGATTAGAGGTTTTTCTCATATGTCTCCAGATTTTTAAGTGTCTGAAGTTTAACGACCTCTGTGGATTAAAACAGGGTTTACCGCAGTCCACTAGGTATATTACTTAAACTAATCAGCCTCTGAGAATGACCATCATAATGGATTTAACGTACTGGAAAGCCAATTTAAGTGTTGCGGGGAACCAGATTGTCCTCGTCTAAATAAACATGATAACTGCAATACTTGTCCCATCAGAAAATGCCTTGTGAAGAAAATCTTAGATTGCTTTGGAGCAGTACCTGGGTACCCGTTATAGTTATATAGACTGTATGATCATGAGGTATGAAGGAAGTTATACTTTAGTTGCAACTTACTAGTCCGAACTTTCAAATCAAACAAACAATTTCATTGACTAACTCCAACTACAAAATGTATTTCCTAAGTCAATAAATTTACACATCATGTTAAATTGTTCTTAAGTAAGATCCGTTAATTCCGATCAGTTGATCTTTACTTTTTTGTTTCCTTTTGAACACAATCTCAAAACTGTCGTGTAAGCTAACCAAATTAATAAGCACGACACCAGTAGTATCCCTCCAAAAAGTATTGCCAAAGCATCGATATTATGATACTCGATAAAGCTTAATTCTTGAGCTGCACAATGTAGCTGAGGGGCTCCCTTATGTCTAGCGATATACTCAACCCAATATATAGCCAACTCCTTTGGTTCCAGTGGCTGATCACGATATCTTTCAGACATGTCTCGTATAAGTCGAGTGTATTTTGGGTTCACTAACATCTCCACGATTGCACCCTTAAATCGCTCCTCACTTAGAAGGTTATAATCAACAGTAATCCCAAACCCATTAGCTTCAGCTTGTGCCATATTCAAGAATTGATCTCCGAAAATTGGAATCCCAATAAACGGTTTTCCATGATAAATCGATTCCACTGTACTTAGCAGTCCACCATGGGTAATGAAAACCTTAACATTTGGATGGGCCAAGACATCGTCTTGTAGAAACCAGTCCTGGATGAATACATTGTCGCTCTTCCCTGGGAGATTGGCATCTTCAAACTTCCACAGAACTCGTTGCTTAAGAGATTTGAATGTTTTTAAGATGACTTCAAGTTTTTTAGCGGGAAGATCCTTACTCCTTACATTCGATCCTAGGGAGAAGTAAATAGCTCCATGCTCTGCCTCGTCTAGAAACCTTTGCATGTTAGCTGGTAGAGGGCTTCTTTTGCGGTTAATATGCAGTCCACCGACTTCGACCATATTCGGAAGATATGGCCGTGGGAAACTTAACGACACATGTTGATTTAGTAGGACAAGTGCTGTGTTTTTTCTAAGCTTATCTAGGCTTTTCTTGGAGTTCGGGAAGTGAGTTTGAAATAATTTCTCCTGACGGGGAAGATAGATATAATCAAAGCAAATGACATCGAGCATGGTAGTGGCTAGGTTCTGTACCCGCTCGAAAAGGCTCATGTGGTGAGTTAGGGCAGTGAATGGATGCGGTATGTATGACGGAGGTGATGGTGTCCCCACTAGATAGGTATTCCATGACAATGCTCCAAATAGACCGGTGATAATTATTGGCGCATTAAATACATCACTAAGGCCAAATAATCCTTCATTGAGGAACAAATCCAGGATAATGACGTCGAATTTAGCATTGGATGTAATCAATTTCCTTACAGCTGGTTCATTTAAGGTTGCATTCGTTGTAACCACGCCCATTTCATAGATGTTGAACATTGTCTCAAGAATAGATAGATCTCGCATATCGAAGAAGTTTTCAAAAAGTGCTGAAAAAAGAAAACAGAAAAAAATTATTACACAGGATGGAAAAGCTATAACCGGTAGTGAGAAATAAAGTATTCTATCCCCGGTCATTTCCACCCATATGTATTCAAATACAAATATTCAAATACTTTCTCTTCCTTCCTTAGTATATAAAGATTGGCAGGCTTGGCCATCGTGTAGTAAATTCGAAATATTTCCAAGTTTTAAAGACCCAGGCGTCCGATTTGCGGTACTTATAAATACACTTAATAAAAGAGAAACTGTAAAAGAGAACGTCTGTAGCGGATTCGTAAGACAATGCCGCTTTAATGTCTTAGCTAGGCAAACAAAACCCTAACAGGATTCTGTCTAGAGGAATAAAAATTGCGAGTACTATTCATTTGTCGGGCAGAATTTTATATGTGCGCAAGTAATCGACAAAACTAACCCACACCCAATCAACGATCTGGGGAAGTGAATCACGTATATGCTGTCAACAATATGGGATACATAACATCAATGAATTTCAAGGAACGACCAGGCAACGTTAGCTATGACTTTAAGGTAGTAAGAGACCGCGTAAAGGCCAAATTCTCCAACATAAGCTTTATATGCGCTCACGCCCCAAAGGAGGAAAAAGCTGATGTTGTTAAATATTGCTTCTACGAGCTCCTTGAAAAAACCTATGTATGATGTTAAATTCATACTGGGATATTTTAACGCAAGGGTAGGAAGAGAAGACATCTTTTGTCGGAAAACATAGCCTACACGACAACGTGCTTGGTAACGGAATAAGGCTAATTGACTTCGCTACGGAACGAAATGCCATGATAGCCAGCACACAGTTTCTTCATAGCCTACAAGACAACGTGCTTGGTAACGGAATAAGGCTAATTGACTTCGCTACGGAACGAAATGCCATGATAGCCAGCACACAGTTTCTTCATAGCCTACAAGACAACGTGCTTGGTAACGGAATAAGGCTAATTGACTTCGCTACGGAACGAAATGCCATGATAGCCAGCACACAGTTTCTTCATAGCCTACAAGACAACGTGCTTGGTAACGGAATAAGGCTAATTGACTTCGCTACGGAACGAAATGCCATGATAGCCAGCACACAGTTTCTTCACCTCGATACATGGCGGTCTCCAGATCAACGAACGGTCAACCAAATTGATCACATTGCGATAGACAAGGCATGCATGAGCTAACATCGACTCGGACCACAACCTTGTTGCAGCCAAGGCAAGAATGCGGAAATCCACCATGCCAAAAAAATCCAGAAATACTGTGAAAAAAGTTAATGTCGAAAGACTGCAGTCGCAAGAAACCACCAGGAACTTCGCGCAACGCATTTCCCTCAACCTCTCATTTAACACCATACTACCAGCATCGAATTTCGAAGACCAATGACAGCGATGCCAACATGCCATTAGATCAGTCGCAACTGATGTCCTAGATTTTTCGCACCCACAAGCAAGCAACCACTGGTTTGATGAGTAGTGCTGACAGATGCTCGCAGCAAAGAACGAGGCCTACAACGGCCTCCCTCATGAGCTTTACAAATCCGGCGGAGATGACATGGTAAGTATCATCCACCAACTCATAAGCCAAATCTGGTCGGAAGAAAGTATGGCTGAAAAATGGAACCTCAGCATCGTTTGCCCGATCCACAAAAAGGAGACTCTCAACATCGCCTACAAGATCCTATCTGTCGTAATAATGTACACCTGAAAACGTTTATCAGTGTGGTTAAAACCAGCCAGGAAAGTCGACAACCGATCAAATTTTCACACTTCGGCAGATCTTGGAAAAAACCTAAGAAGTCCAAATCGAAACCCACCACATATTTATCGATTTCAAAGACGCATACGACAGAATTTATTGAGACGATCTATAAAGAGCCATGTCTAGTTTTGGTATACCGCCCAAACTGTTGGTGCAGGATGACAATGGAGAATTCTCGCTGCTCCACCGAACTCACCGACCTTCGATACTAAAAAAAGGATTTAGGCAAGGCAATGCGCTTAAATTTGATTCTTATGGGAATCGTGAATAACTCCGAAGCCAAAAACCAGAGACACAAATTTCCAAAAAATCGGTGCATCTTCTCTACGGCGCTGAAGCAAAACCGTATCAAAAGCGGATGAAGAAATCCTTGGTCAATTTGAGAAGAAAATTCTTCGGTCCCGTTTGGGCTGTGGAGACGAAAATCAACCAAAAACTATACGAACTGTACAGCGACATGACCCTGATAAAAAAAATTTCGCATTGATGGCTAGGTCGTGTAGAACGAATGGACATTAATAATTCGGCTAGCATAGCCTTCGATTCCCAGCCAGACGTCGGACGCAGTAGAGGAGGACCTCGCCTTAAGTGGGGCACACAAGTTGGAACCGACCTCAACCAGCTGAAAATCCGCAACTGGAAGCAGTTAGCTAAGGCCCGAGCTGATTGGAGAGGCATGTTGGTTGAGGCCCAGGTTCATTTCGGACTGTAGCACCACTTAAGCACGTAAGTAAGTAAGTAAGATACTTTGTCTCCGATCTAAACTGTCAAAGCAAAATCTCGTCAGTAATCAGACACTTGCCAATGCTTTGTATCTACAATTTAGTTATACAGATCTTCTTCGGACTACTGAGGAAATACTTATCATCACAGTCTCTACGTCGTTAAACCACTAATCATACCGAAAGCTGATAAAGAAATAACGAAAATTTAGAAAATAAAGACGACGATTTAAAGACGACCCTTTACCTGGTCGGAAAATTCCACATTTGACGTTTAATATGCCTAGATTATAACCGGTACTGTTCTCAGAATAACCAGGCTCCCTGATCATGGCAGTATATTCTGGGCTGAGGTGCTGGCAATCACAGATGTGTTGATTAACCCTAAAAAAAAAAAGATGAAAGGAAACTAACCCCCAAGAATGGCTCACACCAACAATTGATGGGAAACGTGCTTAAAGATAGCTCTTTGCTTGTAGTGGCGGGTGGCTTTCTCTCAAATAGACTCTCTAATACGAGCTCAGTGGCGCGATGGTTAGTGCGATGAACTGCCGCGCAGAAGGTCAGGGTTCGATTTCTAGACGTAAAGCAATACCTAAATGATTTTTCACTGGCCCTCCTCTCGTGATGATCTAAAAAATCATTTGAGAAGTATCAATTGTCAAAAAAAGCTTGTCTCAAATTCGCCGTTCGGAAACGGCATAGAACAGTTGGTTTTGCAAGAAGTAAAGCTCTTCCCTGGGTACTAACGAGCCTGTTGCACCAATTTTTTTTTTGATTCTCTATAAATGCTGAGGTACCTCAAAGATAAGCTCTCTCACCCAATTTTTTTTCTGGTGCACACAAAAGTATTTTGAGGACGACTTATAATCTCATTTTTAGTTTTGCAGATGACAGTACTCTTATAGCGACTAACTACGAGATATTTTACAACTTTTACTTATCCATAAAGCAGAAGAACGACTAGGACTTGAATACTGTTTTCATGTTTGGAGTTCGGATCTGAAACATACGCTGAACTTACGGGACAGAATTATTGAATAAAAATTCCATATGTTAAGTTTAGTAAGTAGAATGAACTAGTAAAGCCGATTATTAAATTTCAATTAAAATGGATGGAGAGCGATTTTAAAAAGACGACCGCGTTTTTCTGTGTCTAGAGCAAAATTGTCCACTTTTATTCTCCTCTGACAGTTGATTCAATTTGACATTTCAAAGTACAGTACCTGTTAAAGATTTTTATTACTATTTACAATTTGGTGATCTACTACAATTACTTTAATCTACTATAACTATTATAATATACTACACTAGTAAGCTTTTTATTTCATGAAGGTGAATATTTGGATGACATCAAAGAAACACAAATCTCATAATTTATTCGCCCTGATACTCATGTACTCTTTGCAGCAAGTGAGATATATTTGGTCACAAAAATTAGGTGTGTAATATATGATGAGCACTTACAATGATTTTGTTCATGCAAAGTAAAAATAGTTTCATACGTTTTATGTAGCAGTTTATAGACTTTATGAACTGTTCATTCCTACGCATATTAATGCATTCACATATATTTTAAACGATTACGATCATATACATTCATACATTTTATGACTTATTCATACAAGTAATGAATAAAATCAGTTGAAATGTTTATGAATTGTTCATACTCGTATGAAAATATTAAAAAAAATATGAAAATATTCGAAATACAGAGAACATGACATAAAGTCTACGTACAGAAACGCGACCATTGACGCACTACACAGACAAAAAAGCGGACTTCTGACAAGACTTAAACGCTTGTACAGACGACTGACAAACCCACTCGACCCAGAGATTAGTACACTGAAAGCGTCGATCAAAACCATCAACCAATTGATCAAGGAGAACTATCGGTTGTCTATTAATTCGTTTTGGAATAACAGAATTCGGGACGTAAATTCCAACGACCCGAGTATGTTTCCTCAATTTAATATGATCTTTAGGAGGAAAGGTCATAACGACCTTCCGTGTATTAAGCTCCAAAGAACAACTGACAACACAAACACACTTTTGACAGCAGGAATTTATCCGGGGGAAGCTTTCTTCGAAGACGATTTCTATGTTGTTGAGGATCCTCAGGAGAAAGTGGAGGCAGTGTGGGCTGTGTATAAGATGAATAATAGCATTCGCCCGAACCGCGTCCTGAAAAACAATGTCCTGCTTCATAATTTCTATCTTCAAAACGACATAGCGCAATGGCGATCTGAGAACCGTAGTTTCCCCCGGTTGGATGACGAAAACTTGACAAACGCCATAGTCGCCGAGCGAAGTGGGTCTAGTCCCCTGATAATCTTGAAGTTGGAACTCCAGATCATCTTCGATTTCACAAAGAAAAAGAAGTCTGCGGGAGTCGATGGTATATCCAATATTGTACTGCGACACTTATCCCCTGAAGCTGGGGACATTTACACCATGATGTTCAATAACGCGCTGAATAATGCATATTATACAGTGCGTTGGAAGACGGCGGTGGTTCATCCTCTCCCGAAAAAGGGAAAGGACAACTACAATTCGGCGAATTTCCGGTCGATAAGTCTCCATCCGAGTATCAGCAAGGTTTTCGAAAAGATTCTCAATTCGGCCCTATTCAAGTGGTCTGGGGACAAATAATATACCAGAGAAAAAGTTTGGTTTCAAGGCAGGACATGACTGTATTCATGCTGCCTACAAACTCGTCTGATATACAATGGAACGAAGCCAAAAAAACAGTGCACGGACAAAACAAACATACTTTTGACAGCAGGAATTTATCCGGGGGAAGCTATCTTCGAAGACGATATCTATGTTGTTGAGGATCCTCAGGAGAAAGTGGAGGCAGTGTGGGCTGTATATAAGATGAATAATAGCATTCGCCCGAACCGCGTCCTGAAAAACAATGTCCTGCTTCATAATTTCTATCTTCAAAACGACATAACGCAATGGCGATCTGAGAACCGTGGTTTCACCCGGTTTGATGATGAAAACTTGACAAACGGCATAGTCGCCGAGCGAAGTGGGTCTAGTCCCCTGATAATCTTGAAGTTGGAACTCCAGATCATCTTCGATTTCACAAAGAAAAAGAAGTCTGCGGGAGTCGATGGTATATCCAATATTGTACTGCGACACTTATCCCCTGAAGCTGTGGACATTTACGCCACGCTGTTCAACAACGCGCTGAATAATGCATATTATCCAGTACGTTGGAAGACGGCGGTGGTTCATCCTCTCCCGAAAAAGGGAAAGGACAACTACAATCCGGCGAATTTCCGGTCGATAAGTCTCCATCCGAGTATCAGCAAGGTTTTCGAAAAGATTCTCAATTCGGCCCTGTTCAAGTGGTCTGGGGACAAATAATATACCAGAGAAAAAGTTTGGTTTCAAGGCAGGACATGACTGTATTCATGCTGCCTACAAACTCGTCTGATATACAATGGAACGAAGCCAAAAAAACAGTGCACGGGTGGATGTATGGTTGATTTAGAGAAGGCTTTTGAAACCGTATGGTTAGAGGGCCTCTATCTAAAGCTGACGAGACTTGGCATAAGTAAACCACTGCTATATATGCTTTATAACATGCTGAATGGTAGAACGTTTGTTGTCAAAAATGCCAATGTAACTTCTACCACAGAATTTTCCATTAAGAATGGTCTGCAACAGGGAGCGGTAAACTCGCCGGTTATCTTCAGTATTTACACCAGTAATATGATAGTTAGTCTTACTCAGGCAATTACATATGCGGACGATCTTATCGCGTACAGAACAGCCCCTACTCTCGAAGTCATTGGAACTCTTTTGCAGCGAGACTTCGACAAGGTCCAAAAATATTGTTATGACTGGAAGTTGAAAATCAACTTTCAGAAATCGGAAACTATTCTGTTTAGGACACCTCTGTCTAGGGCCTCTATGGATACGAGAAAGAACTGACGAAAGCTGGTGATCGTTGGACCAAACGGACAGCCACTGTCGGGTAAAAAAGTAGTAAAGTACCTTGGCATCTGGTTAGATCAGTTCCTATATTTCGGAAGACATGTATGTATATGCTGCTCTGGCGAGAGCTAGTGGAGCATTTTCCCTGACAAGACGATTGTTTCGTAGCAGTCGTCTTGACAGCAGTGTGAAGGTGATTTGCTGCATGGCTCTCATCAGGCCGATGATTGCCTTTGGGTGCCCGGTGTAGTTCAACATTGCCTCATCACAAATGGAAAAAATGCTGGTGTTTGAGAGGCAGTGTTTAAGAAGCTGTCTTGGACTTCATATAACACCAGTATCTGACTACACAAAATATTATACCAACAAGATCCTACACAACGGGGCCAACATAAACAGAAAAGACAATTTTCTGGTGAAACTTATTCGGTTTTACGCTGCAAGGGTGATGGCTTCGAACAGTAGTCTCATCTTTGGGACCTTCTACCACAATAAGGAATATTTTGAGAGTGCACGCTTAAGCGGCTTTATTCCACCCGAAGCTTTCTTATATTTGGATAGTCGAGGGCTTATACAGGATAGATCGGCGGCTCCGCTTATCCAACACGTCTTCAAACCAACTGTGGATATGCGGCTCCTATACGACCGAGACGTCGTCACTCAGGGCGAAGGAGAGCGACTGCGGCTCAGCAGGAGTGTGCCCGATCGGGTGCGTCGGAGTAGGTTACAAAAAGAGAACCTGTTGTGGTGGTTAAACTAGTTAAAGATAGATGACTTAAAATTGTAATTTTTAGGTAAGAAACAGTCATGGCGGCACAAAAAATAAAAAAATAAATAAATATATACATATATATATATATATGTATATCTATTTATATTTATATAAAAAAACATGAAAAAAAATATTTTGAATATTAAACTAAATAATAGGCCGAAAGGCATTAGTATTAAGTTATCATGCAAATAAGGGCACTCGCATAGGGCAAGTTAGTTAGTTAAGTAGTTGATAAGTAGGCTAGTTTTTTCATGCATTTCTAGCAAGTAAGTTAGTTTTAATATAAAGTAAAATAAAAATCAATTGCAAAAAAAAAATTAAAATCTTCATAAAATTTTTGATTTTAAATTTGCTAACAACAACTCCAATGTAAAATTTTTTATGAATGCTATTTCATACACTTAAGGCACAGTTATAGCTATCATTGAAAACTGTCTTTGGAAATTTTCTTTTACTTCTTGCGGCTTTTTTACTAACTCAATCATTGGCGAGTTGGTGTCAAAACAAAGCTTATGAATTTAAGAACATAATTATCCAAAAATATTAAAAAAAAAATTTATATAGTTTCCGCAGAAAATCACATTATATTTTTCACTGATCAACATTTATTTCCATGAAGTTATGTTTGCCATTCCACCGAACTGAAACGGAATTTTCCGATAATTCCTATAAAAAGCTATGGGGGTGAGATTTCAATTCCATCATGTGTTGTGTTCCAATAAAGTTGTTCAATGACAGCTATAACTAGGCCCTTGATGATTTGATCATAAAATCAAAAAAATATTTTTATGAATTTTAACATTATCCGCATGAATACTGGTTAAAAATAATTGAATTTAGGTGTGAATGCCATTGACAAAAGTCATGTACAAAATTATTTTCAGTGCCGGACGGCGAACTGGGTTACAGCGTTGTGCAGCGATTTGAGCACTGCGTATTGGGTTGAATGCATCTCAGTTTATCACCAATGTCATCATGCAGCTCTCAAGCATTTAATTCATAATTAAAATAATTGTAAGACATATGTAACATATAAAGTCATTAATATTTATTATAAAAATAAAAATAATTTAATTATTCGGTGAGTATATATTTTCCTAATTTGGATCAAATATTTGACAAAGGTAGTTGTTTAAGTACAATAATATAAGAGTAGAGTCAATAAACACTTTACATTCTTCTCCAAAAAGATATTTTGGGACACTTGTATGGCGCTAATATTTACCATCAATTACCATTGACCCTTTCTATTGGGACTTCCACCACTGAATGTCTTGAATCGCGGAAGTGGGATGATACATTTGTTATTCATTCATGATACAAAACACTTAACTCAAAATAATTGTGTTGTTAATTATGACCCCTTACCCCTTTGGGTAAGATCTGTATATACCCGAGGTAAGGCATTCCTGTCGTAGAAGCCGACTAAAATCTACTTTTCGTATACCGAGTGTAAAGTGTATACAACAACAACAATGCAATGAGTAAATCCCCAAAAAGGGCAAGGACAAAACAAACCCAGCTAATCTTCGGTCAATAAGCCTTCTGCCGAATGTAAGCAAGGTACTTGAGAAAATAGTCAATAGGGCTCTGCTTAAGTGGGTCGAGGAAAACAAAATTATTCTGGAAAATCAGTTTGGTTTTCGAGCGAGGCATGACACCATTCATGCCGCATCGAAACTAGTGTCCGACATTCAATGGAATAAGTCCAAAAAACAGTGCACAGGGGCCTGTCTGGTTGACTTTGAGAAGGCCTTCGACACCGTATGGTTAGAGGGGCTTTTCTACAAGCTGACCAGACTGGGCATGCGTAAACCCATGCTATATATGATTTATGAAATGCTTATGGGAAAGAAGTTCGTTGTCAAATGTGGCAATGTAACTTCGAGTAAAGTCTTTGAAATTAAAAACGGTTTACAACAGGGGGCGGTTAACTCCCCGATATTGTTTAACATTTATACAAGTGATCTTGTAGGTTCCCTCAGTCACGCTATAGCGTACGCAGATGATCAAGTGGCGTACAGATCAGGTCCGAAAATCGAGGTCATCAACAAACTTTTGCAACGTGACTTCGATCACATTAAGAGATATTGCGATGATTGGAAATTGAGGATCAATTTCCAAAAAACCGAAACAATTCTGTTCAGGACCCCAGTGCAGAGGGCTTCTTACGATACCAGAAAAAACTGGAAAAAATTGTGTATCCTGGGACAGCATGGACGGCCGTTGGCGGTGAGAAGTGAAGTCAAATACCTTGGCATCTGGCTTGACAAGTTTCTGTATTTTAAAAAAAATGTGGATGCTTGCCTGGCCAGGGCTAGGGGGGCTTATGCTCTGACAAGAAGATTGTTTCATAGCAGTCAACTTGATACAAGGGTGAAAGTCATTTGCTACATGGCCCTCATAAGGCCGATCATCGCTTACGGTTGTCCCGTGTGGTTCAATGTATCACCATCCTACATTGAAAGGATACGGCTGTTTGAGAGGCGTTGTCTCCGATCCTGCTTAGGATTGTACCGAACGCCGGACTCCGAGTAAATAAAATATTACCGCAACGAGGTTCTATACAATGGGGCTCAGTTGATTAGAATTGACAATTTCCTAATTAAGGTGACTCGAAGGCACGCTTCAAGGGCGATGAGTAGCGACAACAGCCTGATATTCGGGGCTTATTACCCCAATGAAATGTACATGGAGAGTGCGCTCATGTCCGGCTTTATTCCACAAGAGGCATTCATTTATATCGATTCGTTAGGGTTAATACAAGACAGGAACGGTATCCCGGTTTTATACCATCGCTACCGTGACGCGCGGGACAAGCGGCTAGTCCGCGATGGGTACGTCGACAATGCTCCGGAGCTCCTCTGCTTTAGCACGGCGGTATCGGATCGCGATAGGACCGACGCTGAAAAGCAGCGCACCGAGTTTCGGTGGCTTAACGAGGAAAGTATTTCTGCAGTTCCTCAGGTCTTTGCGGACTTTTAGTCCACTCCTTAGTACTTAAGTAAATTAAATTTAGGTACAAGGTCTGGGGCTGGGCTTATGCACCATATTTTATTTAATATGGTTGCATAAATGCTTGCTGGACCCAATGACGCAATCGGGATGGCAAACCCTCGGGGCATATGCAACGAGTGCTTGCCACCCCGATTATAATTAAGTTAGGTTTAAGTAGTTAAGTAGTCTTAAGTAGTGTTAGTTAGGTTTAACTAGTCTTAAGTAGTTTAAGTTAGTTTTAGTCTAGATTAAGTTTTTATATAAAACAAAAAAAAATAGTTACTGTTTAAAGTTTTAATTTTTTCTTTGAAAAATCAATTAAATGTCTTTATATTAATAATAAGAAACAAATGACAAATTTAGGCTGAAAAGCAAAAGAAAAATGTTAGTTATAAGCTTACAGCGCCCGCTATGGGCAGATAAGTTAGATTAAGTAGATATGTTATTGATAAGTTAGATTTAAGCATTTTTGTCTAGTATTAAGTTTATATTTTAAGTAAATAAAAAATTAATTAAAAAGTAAAAAGTAAAAAAATGCAATGAGTAAAACAAACAAATTTAATACCCCAGGTGGTAATTCAGTATTATTGAAAAACCCACCCTCTTCGGAGGTCGGCTTTACGGATTCTGGGGAGAGCCAATTATTGCAATTATGTAACCCTTTCGGGAAAAGCTCAAGAGTAACGATGTCGCCTAGATCTAGGTCTCAAAAAAAGTGTCTCAAGGAACTCGAAAACACCAAAAGTGATGTCCCATGAAAAGCGATATTCAATGAAAAATAAGAGCCTTAAGGACGAAAACGACGTTCTTTGAACAAGGCTTAACAATGTCGAACTGATCTGTGAAGAGCTTAGTAAAGAAATTCACCGTCTTAAGGAAGATTATATGACTCTAACGAGATCATTGAAAACACCTAATGAGCCAAAATCATTTTTAAACTTCCCCGTGTATTCCGAATACCATACAGATGAAGAAGAACTCAGTCGCGAAACCGACTGGATTCTAAAGAAAAGATCGGTTAAAAAAAGGAAAGCTATATCATCTTCTGCAATTGTAAACCGAGACAAAGAGATTGTTAATAAAGCGAAACAGCTAAAACAACTACCCCCCCCCCGCCAATTAATGTGATCGGTGTTGACGACTTTAACCTTGATAAAATCGAGCTACCAAGTACCTTCGCTCAGGAAAAAATACATGGAAAGTCTGCGTAAAAGACCCGGAAAGTTACCGTCTATTATCTCGGAAGCTAAATACCGAAAAAATTGAATAGTATTCATTTGAAAATATATCTGAAAGGCCTTTACGCGTTGTAGCTAGAAGGTTACATGCGTCGTGCTTAAAGGATGACATTGCTAGCGATCTGAAAAGAAGGCAATATAAAGTTTAAGATGCCGTTAAAATTGTCAAGCTAGAAAAACAGCAAAAAGATGGCGAAGAAAATGTTATAAAACGTAGTCTTCCTTTATTAATACTCTCTTTCGAATAAAATTTGTGAAATAAAAAAATTTAATATTGTTGGAAAGATTGAACCCATGCGCAAGGATTCCAAATTTGTTCCTCAGTGCAAGCGATGCCAAGGATATAATCATAGGCAAAACTATTGTCAAAAAGAGCCGAGGTGTGTTAAATGTGATGGAAATCATCTGACAGTAAATTGTAAGTTGTAACGCATGCTATCTACATCAACTGTAAAGGCAATCATCCTGAAAATTATCGCGGATACGAAGAAGCTAACGTAACATAACATAACGAAGTAGCTTATAGCAAGCTGCTATTTAACAAACAAGTGCTTAACCCGATCTGGACATATGGTATACAACTATGGGGTTGTATCAGTGGAACCATTCTAAGCATTCTACACACTTTTGAAAACAAAATGTTAAGATAATTCGTCAATGCGTCGTGGTATAGAAGGAATGAAGATCTACGCAGAGATCTTGGTATTACCGCGGTTAAGGATCAAACGAAAAATTTTGCACACAAACATAAGGAATGTTTATTGGGACACGTTAACACAACGGTCCTCCAAATTCTTGACGAAACAAATTTATTGCGGCGTCTTCAAAAACTAAGCCATTAAATTTGGCCCAATAATAACAAATCGTGCTATAAATTGAGAAAAAAGCAGGAAGTCTCAAAGGAAAGTTACCAGCCAAACATTCATTACACGTGAAAAAAAAAGTTGCTAGATAAGTCGCATACTTAGTTGCAATACAAATACAAAAGGGTTGCGTTTTTAGTGAGTGAAAGTCCCACATTACTTTGGGCACGTGCTCATCGCGTCTATCGCGTTATTGCTTTAAAAAAAAATGATTCCATATTCAAACATCCATGTTAGCTGATATTACGTCACGGACAGTTTGTTATGTGTGCTATACCAATTATTTAATCAAGTTCAATGCCATTAAGATAACAACTGTCTATACAACAACAAAAAATCGTCTCATGGTAACATGGAATACCTTATAAATTCTGTAATTCATGCCAGCCGTAGATAGCTACGTTGACACTTTATTATTGGCTACCTGACAGTCGCAATGATTATACATAGTATAAGTATGTATATCGAAATTTTGATAAGAGGAGATAGTCATGTCCATATAAATACATAGGTTAACTAAATCAAACTTATAGTATTCATAATTTCGTTATAAATAATTTCACTTCTATATAAAAACTTTTTAGAAGCACTTTTTTGTTTCACATTTAATATACGCACCATTGACAGCCAGCTTAGCTGAAGGCACTTCGATACTTTTGTAGTTTTTGTTTCTCATTGGATACGGAGAAATGACTGTAACATCGTGACCTTTCTCGGTGAGAGCTGTCATTAACGCATCACCAATAATGAAGTGTAATCTAGAGACTGTTGGAAAAACCCCAAGTATTTTGTAGCCATCCACGGTACTTGACACTCTAGCGTTGAACATCATGAAAAATAAACAAACGATATAGAAACAATGCATTCTGACAGAACTGTTGAAATGAACAAAACAAAAATTTAACGATCTGCCGGATAGCGATTCAGAGTAACAACTGAGTTGTCTTCTGTTGCACCTTGAGTAGAATGCATTCCTATTAAATAGGGTATGCTCAAATTTCACAGCAATACTTAAGACTAATATAGTATTTTTAGAAATGTGTTCGTCTGTTGCCAAAATCCATTTAACTTTTATCCAAAAGAAATAAAAAAAGGTCGGTTGTTATTCCTAGAAGTATGCACCATTTTGAAATTTCTTCAAATTTAACGAACCATATTTTTCACAACCCCTTGAGTGCGTGCAAATTATAAAAAAAAAACATGTTCGTAAATTCAAAGTTGCGATCTTGATAATTTTTAAAGTGAAACTTGTTTAGCTCTTTGGGGTAAATCCAAACTAACATCAAACGACATTTTCACAGTAAAAGACATACGCAGGGAAAGGCAAACGTGGTGTGACAACGGCGGGCAAACAACTAGCAAAAATTTGTTACAGCAAAGGAGAGCGAGAGAATGAGAGAGCACTCGCAGTAAGAAATGTTGATGCAAATACTTCCGTAATCGCAATACAAGCATTTAGTCTGTAGATCATTTTAGACCACGCCCAATTTTTATGGGCGTTTTCCTACAAAAACCATTTGTATACCCTACACCCCAACTAACAGTTATTCCTCTATAAGACACTCAAATTCAATTTCCACAAGCAATTATTTCTGGAGGCATATATAAAGGGTGATTTTTTAAGCGTAGTTTTTTTTAAATCGAATAATTTGCATCAAATATTCAAAATTTTGATTCTAATCGATGAATAGGCCCTTGCCATTTACGTTTTAATGACGACTTCATGTACATTTTGTCCGCGGCTCCGTTTCAAATGGTCCTTTTGGAGGGTCCAATTTTCGTCACTTTTTCGAGCATTTTGGCCTGTATTCCACGAATCACGCGAGTTATGTTATCCCGTAAGGCTTTGATTGTGTTCGGTTTGTCCACATAGACTAACGACTTTACATAACCCAACAAGAAATAATCAAGAGGCGTTAAATCGCATAAATCGCATGATCTTGGCGGCCAGCTCACATGGACATTTCGAGAGATAAGCTGCTCACAAAATTCATCCTTCGGCCTTCGAGATTTCCATTGTTTCACGACCTGTATGGCATGTGGCATCGCCTTGATGAAAGCACAGTACATCAACCAAGTTCAACTCAGCCAACTGGGACAAAAATAGTCTCGATATCGTTCGCCGTTTACGGTAACGTTTCTTCCACGGTCGTCTTTGAGAAAAATGGACCGATGATGCCACCAGCCCATAAACCACACCAAACTGTCGTTTTTTCGGGATGCATCGGTAATTCTTGTATGGCATCAGGCTGTTCATCACTGCAGATGCGACAGTTTTGCTTAGTTACGTATCCGTTGAGCCAGAAATGAGCCTCATCGCTGAACACAACTTTTTGATAAAACAGCGGATTTTCATGGAGCTCTTCTAAGGCCCATTCACCAAAAATTCACCAAAAATTAGACGTTGTGGTCAATCGGCTTCAATTCTTGCACAAATTGAATTTTATAGGCTTTCGAATCCAAATCGACACGTTAAATTTCCCAAGTGGTTGAGTAACACATGCCCAATTGCTGAGAACTACGACTGTAATACTCTCTTCGGTTCACACTGTTCGCATGCGAGTCGGTGGTTTAATGTCCAACAAGGTAAATTTGGTGCGAAATTTGATGACAAACGGATATTTGATATCTTAACAAACGGTGCACATTTTTCACAGAGCACGAATTTTGATAATAAATTTCAATAATTTGCAATCGTTGTTCGTTTTTAAGTCTTTTCACGATTAAATGGCAGACTATGCTGAAAACTTTTCACTTTGAAATATTACGTTTGGACGCCATTACTAACCAGTGCTGCCAACCTAAAAAAAACTTAACTCTTAATAAATCACCCGTAGTAAATCGCGACATACCTTCCTTTTTAAGAACACAATGAAGTTAATTTTATGAGTCAGAACATTTTTTTAAAATATCTAAGATAATTTTAAACGGTTTTGAAATTTAGAACGGGTGATGCCGAACATTTGCAATGACTTACCAGCATCGCAGGTAGGGTGCCAATTCCCGAATGTTGGCCTACTGATTTTGTGGGATTCTTAGACTATCCCGGCATCTTAAAAAAAAAACAAACACAATAAAATCGCAAGGTGCCAAATTGGAAGATTGGACTGGCAACCTCTTGTACCCTAGGAAATTATCCCTCAAAACAGTAACCCATGATATTGAAATGTGATTCGTTGTTCCGTCCTGCTGGAAAGAAATGTTGACTAAGACCAATTCATCAAGTCGTAAAAAAAAATAAACATGTTCATATACCGGTTTAAATTTACTATGATCTCACTTTCTTAAAAAAGCAAGTAAACACAATCCAGCTGAAGTCATTAAACACTACACTATGGCTTTAGGTAAATGCAAAGAGTTAAAATGCAATTCTCGGGATTTTCTGTCAGCGTATTAGTGGATATTTCCGGCGACCGATTACCAGAAGCACCTAACACCTGAGAAACTCCAGTTCTTTGTCTTGTCACACTCATAATTGTTTCTTTATACCCTATCATATACTAGCTTTGATACCAAGCTTCTAAAATAAAATAAAATGTCCGACACGACTCGTCCACTTCTGCGTCCGAAGTCTGGCTAGGAATCGAAGACTCTGCGGATCTGCGAGCCGGAGGGTTGTGACCAGGGGCATGTAGCTTTACAGCACGTCTCCAAAGCTTGTCAACACAAACGGGACTGTAGATTTTTCAAAGAACTTTTGTCCCAAACCGACCAAGGATTTCGTCATCCACTTTAGATACGGTCCATTCTTTAGCGCCGTAGAGCAGGACTGGCATGATCAGGGTGTTATATCGGATCTCCTTAAATGATGGCTTTACTACTAAATGCTTTCTTAGCCCGACAAAAACAAAGGTTGGCAAGAGCAATTTTTCATTTAATTTTTGACGACTCAGAGCTAATAGCGGAGCCGAGGTGGACAAAGTCTGCCAATGGTGACGTTCTGTCCAATTTGTCGATGTTGTGTGTCCTTTCGTGTTAACAGCATATACTTGGTCTTAAATTCATTTGGAGATAAGCCTATTTCTGCCGTTTCCTTCTATATACATACTAGCAAACGTGGCTATGACATCAAATTAGATCAGACCAATGATATCAATATCGTTGGCGTATACTAGTTGCTTAGGAATGTCAAGGGAATGCACAGGGGTCGATATCAATTAAACGTTATAAAAAATGTTTTTTTAATTGCTGTATGAAATTGATGTAATAAAGTCAGGTGGGTGATACTTAGCTTGAGATGTGGTGTGGTCAGCGAACAGTATCCAAGTGACGATCAAGCGCACGCACCAAAAATACAATGCACCCACACAAAAAGCTTTCACACTTGCGACACAAATTGAAGTTGTAATGCTGTGCGGACTTGTATGATGCATTAAATTATGCTCTAACAGGTTTCTTATGCAAACAAGTTATACCAGCAGCATAACTACAGCATAGGAACTAATATCAATATCTTGACATATACTATACATATATAATAACTACGTAACTATTAAATGATTAAAGCTTTTAACAAAGTGCGATTTAAATGTGTACGAATGCAAGCGATTGAATGAATGTGAATAATTGCATAGATGTGTGAGATTGAATTATAAATAGGAATGAATGCATGATATTGTATAAGTATATAAATGTTGATTGATGTGTCCTAAACATCCCGGCCCCCGCGGATGCTCTGACGGTTGCTACACGAACTCGTTGATCAGTGACTTGGTTGACTGCTACAATGCGTCCTAAAACCCACTTTGTAGGTAGCAGATTTGGCTCCTTGATAACCACCTAATTATCCTGTTTTATATTATTGGTAGGTCGTTGGCATTTGGGTCGCTCCTGTAGGGTTGTCAGGTACTCAGAGTGCCATCTCTTCCAGAACCCCTGGCTCATACTTTGAAGATGATTAAACAATGACAAGCGATTTGGCGGCTTCTCCAAAACATTTGGCTCTGGTACGGCTGTTAATGGTTCACCTACAAGAAAATGAGCAGGAGTTAGTGGATTTAAGTTTGAGTCGGAAATAGAACATAGAGGACGAGAATTCAAAATTGCTTCTACTTGACTAAGGACAGTATATAATTCTTGGAATGTTAAAATCGTCAGCTTTACTGACTTGATGCCCGCTTCTCATAGACCACCGAAATGTGGTGTCGATGGGGGGGTGAAGTGCCACGCAATTCCATCCTTGACTAGAGCTGCAGCGATGATGTCGTTATGCGTTTGTGCCATAACTAATTTGCACATCTTCTGTTTAATGTTCTCGTTGTCCTTTCTCCGTTTATCATGGTCGTTATGTCTATCTCGCCCCGTTTGGGAGGTAGGGGCAGTTTTAGAAAAAAAATTGCTGCGCCCCTGCATCTCCTTTGCTTGGGCTCACTGTATGATTTGGTATTTGCTAGGATTTTTTTTACTTGCAAAGATGAACATTAATCATTTAGTCAGATACCAAAAAACAAAAATAGTTTTAGTAATCTTTAATTTTCTCAATAACTAGAAGGCATAAAACTATTCGGTTTTTTGTGTTTGGTTCAGAATTGAATTAAGCATTGCACACAAAAAGCCAATTAAGAACTTCATTTCAAATTTTTGAAAAAAAGTTGGTCTAAAATTTTGTTATGGCATTTTTTTCTATCACAATTTTGAGTTTGCATGCGAATTTTTCAAAAACTATTGATATATATAAATAAATTTAAACTGTAAATTAAAGAACTTGTTTCTGACTTTTAAAAACGGAATAATACTTCACTGTAAGTGTTGCGGATTTTTTTTAAATATATTTTTTTTTCTAAAATTGCTCCTACTTCCTTAACAGGGCGAGATAGACCCCCCTCCCATAGTAAAAAATGCATGTTTTTGATCCCTCTACTAAAAACCGTTATCAAATTTTACGCCAAACTTATCGTACTATCCCCCTATTTTTGAAAAATCTGAGTATTCAATCACATTCAGAATATTCATATTACTCTACATACAAATTTTCATTTAATTCAACGCGGCCGTTCTTGAGAAATCATTCATTTTCAAAGCACCGTAATAAGGATTTTTGGAGAAAAACTGATGCCATCTTATTTTAAATACTTGTAAAAGTTGTTATTTGTTACCAACATTGTCAGACCCGCTGTCCGTCCGTCCGTAAGCTACCAGTTTTAAGGCCTCAAATGTTGATCCAGAATGATGAAATTTTTTGATGCTCCCAGCCGAATATATTTTTAATAAATAGTTTCAAAGCGCCTACTTTTTACAAAAACGTTGGTTATGATCTATCAGAAAAGAAAATATCTTTATTTTATATATATGAACTTTTTAATTTCACAGCAGTGTTTATGCCAGAGTATTTTTACTTACAGTAAGTATACTCTGGTTTATGCTTCTTAATTAACCATCATTGAAGCCCATTTTCTTTGCCCGTTACTTTACAGATTTCTTAAAAGAACTTAATAGTGATAGTTAACTTCTATTAGATATCTTTTCAAAGTTTTTGATTATCAGATAACATTATCAAGTACTTGGTATATCGTGATATTTTTTTGCATTTCACAATACTGAATAAAGTTTAAAAGAAAAGTCAACACGAGATACGAGTTACAGATACAAACATAATCCTTCTTTATCAAAACTTGATAAGAATTGCAAAATAGTTGGAAAAATTGCATTAAAACAGCACGAGTCGCAAAGTAGTTTTCAGTTGAACGCCAAGACCCGTTGTTGAAATAATTCGCCTTGCAGTACAAAATGAAGTTGGCTTGGACAAGTATTTTTCTATTTGCTGCCATAATTAGTGCAGCAAATTCTTATAAAATTCTCGCAGTACTTCCAATGATAGCTAGATCCCATTTCATTGTTAGTCATGGGCTTTTGAAAAACCTAGCTAAGCAGGGACATGAAGTGACAGTGATATCAGCATTTCCAATGAAAAATCCTATCAAAAATTATCGCGATGTTGACCTGCCATCCATTAAGGTCATTATGCAAGGTTTGTAACTATTTATTACCAAAGAGCCATTGACACATTATCTTCCTTAGAATTGCAGGACAGTACACTTTCGTATCGGGATAAAAACTTGGTTGAAGCTTTCCTTGCCATTTACGACATGGGAGTATTGCTCAGCAGTAAAGTTTTAAACGAAACATCAGTTCAACAACTTATGTCATCGGGAGAGAAGTTCGACGTTGTTATCTGCGAAGTGTTCGTATCTGAAGCTCTATTTGGTTTAGCGGAACATTTTAATGCACCGCTAATTGGTATAAGTACTTTTGGTGCCAGTTCATGGACCACCGACTTAGTCGGAACACCATCGCCGCCATCGTTTGTGCCGAACACATTTTTGCCACTTACACACAGGATGACACTCTCACAACGGATTCTGAATTTAGCTGTTGCAACTTTTGATGAAGTCTACTCCAATAATTTCTACTTACCCAGACAGCGAGAATTGTTTGATAAATATTTTCCAAATTCGAAGAAGGGTCTAGATAAGGTTCGTAAGGACACTGCGTTGGTGTTGCTGAATGCCCATGTCTCACTAGGCTTTCCGCGTCCATATATGCCGAACATGATTGAAGTTGGAGGAATGCATATCAATCGCAAACGTAAGCCTCTCCCAGATGATATGCAGAAATTCTTGGATGAAGCTAAGGACGGAGTGATTTACTTCTCGATGGGATCTAACCTAAAAAGCAAATTACTTCCACTGGAAAAACGTGCTGCCATACTTGAAACATTCAAATCACTAAAGCAACGAGTTATGTGGAAATTTGAAGACACCAAACTTCCTGGTAAGAGTGACAATGTGTACATCAGTGATTGGTTCCCTCAGGATGATATTCTGGCCCATCCAAATGTGAAGCTTTTCATAACCCACGGAGGATTGCTAAGTACCACCGAATCGGTTTATCATGGGAAACCTTTTGTTGGAATTCCAATGTTTGGAGATCAGTTTTTAAATATGGCACGTGCTGAAGCCGGTGGTTATGGCATCATGGTTAACTACGATACTCTAACTAAAGAAACCTTTTCAACTGCAATCAACAAGATACTGAAGGATTCCAAGTACACCCAAATGGTGAAAGTGATATCGAACATATATCGTGATCAACCAATAGAGCCACTGGATTTGGCCACATATTGGGTGGAATATGTTGCCAGACATAAGGGTGCTCCTCATCTTCACTCTGCCGCTCAGGAGCTAAGTTTTATTCAATATCATAACCTAGACGCCATGCTGATTTTGTATGGTGGGATTTTATTAGTTTTACTGATAGTACTTACAATTGTGTACAAGATAGTTTTACGATTTCTTGGACTTCCAAAGAGTTCAAAGAAAGTGAAAAGAAATTAAAGCTGAAGTGTAGAACTTTGATTGGTGGTGATTTTAGTTCTTGACAGTTACCCTGTGATAATATTATTGAAGACATTTAGGAAAAGCAAATCAGGAGCATGAAAGAAGAATGTTAACTATATGGTCTCTCAGTTCAATTAACATCACTACCGGTCAGGCTTTCTCTTTTTCAAGGTATATGCTCACATTTACTCTCAAAGTTTTTGTATTCTCAATTAGAGTTGCCAAAAGCGAGAGCAGACTTTATTAGCTCAAAGAGATTCACATTCGCAAAGAATTTTTCATAATTAATTTGTTAAAACCCTGTTATTGTGTTGGAAAGAAGAACCGACCGTCGAAACTAAGAGAGATTTGGCCCATTCAGAATAATAAACTCTGAACCATGAAGAGATTCTTCTGTTGGATTGAAAAGTGAAACACTTTCGGCCAACATGATATTATCATATCCAACACTTTCTTACTAACTAAAGTGGCGCTACATTCCGGAATGAACCTGGGCTTCAACCAACATGCCTCTAGAATTAACCCGGTCCTTAGCTAACTGCCTCCAGTTGCGCACTCCAAGTTGGTTGATGTCGGTTTCTACTTGTGCGCGCCACTTAGTGCGAGGTCTTCTTCTACTGTGTCCAACGTCTGGCTGGGAATTGAAGACTCTGCGAGCCGTAGTATTGGTGTCCATTCATCTTATACGTCCAATGCGGAGTTTTTTTGACAAGGGGCATGTCGCTGTACAGCTCGTATAGTTCTAGGTTGAATCGTTGTCTCGATAGCCCGTCAACGCAAACGGGACCGAAGATTTTTCGAAGAATTTTCCGCTCAAATCGACCAAGGATTTCTTCATCCGCTTTTGAGACGGTCCATGCTTCAGCGCCGTAGAGCAGGATTGGGATAATCAGGCTCTTATTTAGGATCTCCTTAGTAGTTCGAGTAAGGGCTTTACTATTGAATTGCTCTCTTAGCCCGCAGGAACAGCGCTTGGAAAGAGTAATTCTTCGTTTAATTTCCGACGAGATGTTGTTGTCTGAGTTAATAGTGGAGCCGAGATAGACAAAGTCCCGTACTACCTCAAAGTTATATCTGTTAATGGAGCCGTTCTGTCCAATTCGTTGATGTTGTCTGTCCTTTCGTGTTGACAGCATATACTTATCTAGTCTTGCCCTCATTTACTGCTAAGCCCATTTTTGCAGCTTCCTTATCTATACTAGCAAACGTGGCTATGACATCACGTTGAGTCCTGCCAATGTGCACCGATTTTTGGAAAATGGTGTCTCTGGCATTGAAGCGCATCGCCTTGCCTAAATCCTTTTATGGTATCGAATGTGTCGGTGAGGTCGTTGCCGACCCTGATGGAGCAGCGAGAATTCTCCAACGTCATCCTACACAAACGGACGAGTTTGGGCGGTATACTAAAACTAGACATGGCTCTGTATAGTTCGTCTCTATAAATGCTGTATGCGCTTTGAAATCGATTAATAGGTGGTGGGTATCGATTTGGACTTCTTGGGTTTTTTCCAGGATCTGCCGAAGTGTGAAGATTTGATCCGTGGTGGATTTTCCTGGCCTAAAACCAAACTGATAAGGGCCGATCAGGTTGTTGGTAAACGGTTTCAGGCGTTCACATATTACGGCCGATATGATCTAGTAGGCGATGTTGAGGAGACTTATGCCTCTGTAGTTGGCGCAGTTTAGAGGGCCTACTTTTTTGTGCATCGGGCACACGATGCTGAAGTTCCAGTCCTTAGGCATACTTTCTTCAGACCGGATTTGGCATATGATTTGGTGGTCATCTCCGCTGGCTTTATAAAGCTCAGCGGGAAGGCCGTTATTTCCGGCAGCCTTATTAAGTTTGAGTTTAGATATTGCTGTCCTCACTTCATTCAGGTAGGTTGGTGGTCAATTTTCGCTGTTGTTGCCAATATTAATGGTTTGTTCTGCCTTCGGATTGTTGTTCGTCATCGCCGTTTAACAATGTGCAGAAGTGATTTATTCATATCCTTATCATCGACTGTGTCTCAACTACGATATTTCCTTGTTCATCTCCACAGGATTCTGTTCGAGCCTTGTATCCTTGGCTTTGAAGTCTTACACTTCTATAAAACTTTCGAACATCGTTACTGGAGTGAAACCTCTCTATATCCTCGATCACGTGCTTTTCTTGCTCTTTTGTCAGCGCTCGTCTTCACCTACAGCTTAGCCTTGGAGGCCTCGCTCATGGCTGCGAGCATATGGCAGCATTCTTTATCAAACCAGGGGTTTCTTGTTGGTTAGCGCGAGAAACCAGGCACATCAGTTGCATTGATGCGGATTGTTACAATGCGTTCGCTAATGTCTTGGAAACATAAGACTTCTTGCCTAAGTCTGGCACTTATAACAAATCCGCATCCGAATAGCCGCTGTTTCTGCTCACTATAACACGGTCCGTAGTAGATGTGACAATTTTTCATCCTCTTTTTGCACGGCCCATCCCATCGTATATCCTGGATGGCAGTAATGCCTGCTTTGTAGCAGTTTAGGGCTTCCGCTAGTTGTTCGCTTGCACCTCTCCACTTTAATCTTCTCACATTCCAGGTGCAGATTCGAACATCGTTGTGCTTTTTTCGTTTTGCAGGGTCATCAACAATAAAATAAGTCCTTGCCGGGGCTATTGGTTGCCTTGTAACTAGTGGATTTTTTCCATGAGTGGGTAGTTAACCCAAACCACAACCCCCAACCTTCAGGGCCGGTTCCAATTTATTAGATACCTATAGAACACGGGCCATCAGTATCCACTACGGGATTGAGCGCTGAACGCTGTTGCTTATCGTTCAGCATGTCAAATCCGGCTGGATGAAACCAGTAACCGATCGTTACCACTTGGAGGTTAAAAACTAGCACTTGATGTGTAGTCAGAGTTACATCCGCTGGGCATTGCCAAATTAAAGCCCATCAGAGTCTACCCTTTTTTTACAACACCCAATTATCACAACACCCAACCATTACATCCTACATACTTTCGAAATTTCCCTCAACAATTGACAATTTTTTTTAACAGATACAAGGCTAATGCTTTTATGGCAAGTTAAACGAAACCAATTAAGTTCTTATCGTATTGCTCTCGATACTAAAGTCAGCAGCTTTCTTTTTAAGATAAAATCAACGGAACAGTTATTACTACCTTGACTGAGACATGTATCTCCTCTACTGTTTATTGAACAGTAAAGCTAAATAACCTTTAAAGAGCTCTTACAAAACTGTCCTTCAGTGTTCTTCAATATACCGTACAGCGATATTGATAAGCGATAACTCTCAAAGCACGTAACAAATGTCAAAAGACAATCGAGCATAAATGGGAAATGCTACCGTACACAATTTTTTCCTCTTTACGTGCCTTTTGTTCACATATTGGATGTTGTTATTTCCTGTTGGATGGCTCTAGAAATATCCTTAAACCGCAGCGGAGCTCCAAGAGCAATCCCATCTTCGCTGCCTGAATGCTATCATTAATCTAGTGACAAACGCAAACATATTGTAGCTTGAGCAGTTGTGCAACGATTGGACTGAGATACCCTTTCAGGTTGGAAACAAAAAAACTCCTATTGCGAAGATCAACATATAAGCCGATTGGCGATTGATATGATTTGTCAACTGAAATACAGGGTGGGCCAAAAGAAGTCATCCGATGTTGTTTGGCTCTAATTTTTTTCTAAATGAAAATCTTCGATTCTGTTTTTTTGATTATGTATACTTGAACTTTTAGAATTTTACTGATCAAGTCGAGAAGATGATATCGGCCGAATGGGCGCCGTCATAATCGATTGCCATACGCTCGTTTTATTACATTTTTCATCACTTCAGCGAACGGTTAAATCGGGCGATCTTGTGGGCCAGTGCAAATCGCCAAAACGCGAGATGAGGCGACCCGGGAACGCCTCGTACCCACTGAGGTGGACATGAGCCTCATCGCTCATTATGATTTTGGTCGAAAAATCGTCCACTTCGATTGTTCCGCGTTCTACATCTGTCTAGTTAACAAATGTCAAAACAGATTTGACATTGGCGACTTTTTGCAAAAATAAGAGCTTTTAATTGCGTGATCTCTTTTGGCCCACCTTGTAGATTTCCGTATTGTACAAATCAAGTGATCAAATTTAGTACCATTTTATTATTGTGAATATGGATAAGCATTTGACAGAAGTTTGTTTTTGTTTACAAGGCAACAAATTATTTTTTGGAGATGATTTTGTTTTTATAATTAGCACGCGCTAAAGGGTTGAAGACTTCCTTATTGTTTGAGTACAGCGGCAGCATTAAGGATATTGAGGGGAAATAAAGAGGAGATACCGATGTGCATTGGTTTTAAAATTCTGTAAATTATAATGGGGAGGAGCAACTGAGTTTGGTAAAGTATTCCACATTCGTCTTTTCGGTTTAGTATTGAATCTTTATATTTCATTGCACGTCCGAAGTTAGGTTTGAGGGTAAATTGATTCTCATTCACGGAATGACGAGTATTACGGTTGAATGCTTGTTATAATAGCGGTAAAAAAGTGTTAGTGCTTCCTTCGACGTTCAAGCAATATTTATGCCGGTTTCACACTAAGAGCTTAAGCTCCACGTGGAGCTTAGTACATGGTTTAACTTAACTTTGTGTTTCACAGTGCCGGCTTAAGAGGTAACCTCAGTAAAGTATCGATAAAACTTAAACCCCCGATTTCGTTGCGCGCAACTAACAAATTACCCACGAACCATTCACAATTACTTGTTATACTTGGCTTAGAAAAACAACAATTTTTTATGCACGTTTTCACAGTTAGAGCTTAAGTCCTAACTTAAGTCGTAGCTTATGTTTTTCGGGTTTCACAGTCATTAAAAAGTTAGGTTTAACTAAACCTAGTATAACATGTAATTGTAAATGGTTCGTGGGTAATTTATTACATACGCGCCTACAACTATACACCAAGCTAAAATATTAACAAATAAAAATAACAGTTACTCCCGGAATTTAGCTCGGACATCACTAATGGAGTAAGTTTCTTGTACATCCAACACCAAAAAATGTTGCTCTGACAAACATTAAGCAAACACTTAAGCCACAAAAATCGGGGGCTTAAGTTTTATAACCACGAATTTAAGATAAACTGATTATTACACCCCACGTAAAGCTTAAGCTTTCACTGTGAAACCGGGCATAAATGCCTGTGAAACCCGTAAAACCCAAACTTAATCTCTGCGTTTTGCTAAGCTAAGCAACGACTTAAGCTCCCACTGTGAAACCGGGCATTAGAGTTCGCTATCATTTTTTCGCTCGCTTTTGTATCCTATCCAGAAGTAGCAATGATATTTTTGCTGCACCTGACCAGACGTAGGCCTGTGAACTCAATTTTGGGGACTATTATATGCGAGCGTTATATATGGAGGCCAGATCAGTAGGGGTGAACTATTTCTTTCATTAATTAAAGAAACCTAGACATTTCAGTGCGTTCTTAGCGATTTTGAAAACGTGGTCGTTCCAACGAATTCCTTTACTAACACACATACCGAGCATGGGAAATTTTTCGCTTTCGGCGATGCAAATGCTATTTATGGATAATGGCTGAAAATGTTGGCTTCATTTTGATGAAAGCAGAGAGCATTCTATTCCACTCAACTGGAATGAATTAAGCTGTAGACGCCAAAATTTATGCAAAGCTAAAGAGATTGTCATTAGCAAAGGAATGGATTGGATTAGAAGTTGCAGACAAGCAGTGGATAGATTGGTTCCACTTTTTGATCACATGGAACTGTTGCTAAAAAAACCTTATTGTCGGCCATTGAGGATTTTTCGTGATTCAAGATAGTTCATAGGCTGAGGGTTTAAAAAAAGGTTCGCCTTTTTTAGTGACAGACTTGACAAATAATGTTTTCCATCTAATGGGGAAGAGACCTGATAAAATATGAAACAGGTTGAAGCCCTGTAAAAACCTTTGAACAGTGCCGAACATTTAAAAACTGCGACGACGGTGGAAAAGGTAGCTACCAGTTGAGTTTCGCTGCACTGCTTATGTATTATCTTTTGAAGTGTTGAGCCTATAAATAAAATGATATATCACTTAAATCATTTGAAACTAACAATTCTGTTGCTTTTGAAATGATTAACAACTTGTCGACTGAACATTTGCGATTGAAAGAAAAATGAATAGCTGATGGATGAGTTAGGAGTAACAACGATTCTAACTCTAAGGGGACAAGCCCCTTTCAATATCTGTTGGGAGTTTTTTTGCCGATTATCAATTGAATGATCGCAATTACAACAACAACTGGTGTACAGAAAACACTATTTTGGTTAGAATTATAGCTTTTCGGGCATTACCAAGTGTCCTCATCAGATTCCTTCTAACAATGACACTAATTGAACTTTCAGTTCTCTGTATGATTATTGAAACAATATTTATTCCCTAATCAGGGATTGAACAAGTGAGCCAAGTGCCTACCACTTGCGCCACTGAGGTCTTGGTTTTGATGAGAGTCAATTTGCTCAATTGAATGAACTGAGAAGCTGACAACTAACATTTTGGTGTTTATACAAATAGTTTTTTTTACAATATCGACTAAAGATTCTATATCACCTAAACATTGCAGAAAAATTCGATGACATCACTAATCTAATGAGTTTCGTGTGATCCTCCTCTCAAACGAGAATTGGATTCATGGTTATTAAAGAAGTCTTCCCTGGTTTTAGTGTATAGCATACCTGTATCTTTAGCGGCAGCTAAGCAGCAATAAAATCGATGACACCTATCTAATTAATGAACAACATCAGACGAATACCGACTATCAATTAACGTAACTTCATAATTCCTTAATATTTACCTCCCCAGGGATAGGAAACAGAACTGTAAGACTGATAGCTTACCAGCATGAGCAGCACCTGCGACAATCGAAATGAGAGTGGTTCTAGCTACTTCAAAACTTTAACTTAGACAGGATGCGATCAAGAAAGTATATTGAAGGCAGACAGGTGGCAGAACGTGGTATCCAGGCTGTACTTTCGGTATCGTTGTTTTTTTTACCAAGTCTCGTAATATTCACAGATGAATAATATCGTCCATAAAACCCTTCAACGTATACAGAACTGCTGATTTGCCAAAGAATTTTTGATCAATGATTTTCGCAAAAACTTTTGAAGCGGTTCATAATTTAGCACCGTATAGCACGAATGCGACGAGTAAGGACTTTATTGTCAAATGGTGAAAGTTTTGCTGTAAAAATACTGATAAAAGGATCGTTCTATGAACAATAATTTTGAATATTTAATTCAATTCGATTCTAGAGTTTCCTTATGAAATGCACATCTTCTACAGGAAAGTGAAATAATATACATAAAGGTTCACTAGCCGACCTGGAGCAAGCAAAGATGGAGATGGGAACACCGTAGTGCAATTGCACACGATCTGCAGATCTAAGTCTGGAGAGGTTGCCAAATGGTGATGAAAGCTATTATTCAACTAACGAATGATGAATGATAACCAAGAGCTACATCCACCCGACTGAAATGAGATCCAAATAGCCATTACTGATCCACAAGAATTAAGATCGCCAACTCTGTACCAAATAAAGGGGCATTAAAATGAAAACGTCTCAAAACGTTTGTTGACGATCCAATTGGTCCTTACCAGCAAAGTCAACCATTGACCAAATATTCATATTGCGCTAGATCCTGGAAAAGGTGCCTGAATTTAACATCGCTAAGCAACAGTATTTATCGATTTCAAAGCCGCTTACGACAGTTTGAGCAGGGCGCTGTTATATCATGTCCAGCTTTGGTAATGGTATCCCCTGTAAACTGATACGCCTTTTCAGATTGACGTTACAGAATGATAGCTGCTCTGTGAAAATTCGAAGAGAGTCAACCGAAACTTTTGCCATAGTGAGCAATTGTGATGCAGTTGCGTAGATATCCAGCCCTCTACATCTAGTCCACGCAATACCTTGGGCTTGCTGACGAAACGACGCTGAAATCGAAGCAGCGACCAGCATAATAGGATTGGTTGTAAACGTGGACAAGACGAAGTATATGCCAACTTACAATTTATCTCTATGAAGCATAAATTTTCAATTTCAAGAAGCAATTTCTAGTATTGAGTTTAGGTAAGGCTTCGGTAATGCTTCGGTAAGGCTTCGGTAAGGTAACATTATAGAGTCCCGTAGAGTGCGCCAAGTTTTAATAAGACTTTATACAGTTTTTATTGCGGGAAGGGAAATAGTTTACTTAGTGCTTTATCAAAGCGAAATTGTTAGTTGGTATGCTTTCATCAAAAAGAAACTGCTCCCATCGAATTTGTTTACCTGGGCACATATGCTAACTTGCCAACATTTTAGTGCAGAATTAAAAAAAAAAAACTCCTCGAAGCTTAGCAATAAGGATCAAGACACAGTCGAGAAAAAAAAAACACTCATCATCCCGGTCCGATTATTAATCCCGAAGAAGATACAACGACATGATGTACGTACTGTACGGCGATAAAAATTAGTAGACTTGGGGTGAAGAGCTTATAAGTAAATGCAAATGGAAGGCATTGCGATTATACCAACTCCGACTGTCAGCCTTTATGTGGTGACTGTATATAAGGTCTCAAACCCTATGAAAAGTATTGGCTGCATCAGTTGAGAGCGAAGGGAAAGCCGTGTACTCACACTGACGGACATATTCCATTTCCAGGCGGCAGCATAGGAACTTCCAAAATGGAGTCAACGGTGGTGTTATAAGATGTTTCGGTACCGTAGAGGCGTAGAACATTCCGAGTGGCTAACATCGACTAAGTTGCAGGTGAAGACGAGAGCTGCCATTGAGCTCTGTAGTGAAAAAGGAGGGAAGAACACCGGATTTTCAGAAAGTAGAAAAAAAAATCAGGAAAACTGCATTATGGAGGATCTTTGATAGACGCCGCTCCAGTATGCATGTGTATCGGGTGTTTTTTTCAGAGGAATTAAAATTAAACAGAAAAAATCGTTTAATGTCCATTAATTTATCTTTTTTGGAAGAATTATTTTATGCCATTAATCTTTAAATATGATTTCCGGCTTGTGGCCACCGCGGCTGGTTCGAATATTTGGGGCCGTATGTCGGCATAACGCCACGAATGTTGCCTCCCAAGTCCACTAATGTTTGTGGTTTCTTGGAGTAGACGAGCGACTTCACATATCCCTAAAGAAAATAATCCCATGGTGTCAAATCACACGATCTTGGTGGCCAATTGATAGGTCCATTCCCCGAAATTATGCGCTCATCGAATGTTTCCTTCAATAAATCGATTGTGACATGCGCTGTGTAGCAGGCAGCGCCGTCTTGTTGTAACCACTTCTCATCCACATTCATGGCATTCGATTCGAGCGTAAGATATGGGAATCTCCAGCATCATTTCGGAAGAAGTATCGCCTAATGACTCCATAAACCCATAGAGCACACCAAACAGTCAGTTTTTGTGGATGTAATGGCATCTCAAGGGTCTCATGTGGAAAATAAGCCTCATCACTGATCAAAATTTAGCGATGAAAATCAGCATCGAGATCAATCCCATTTTCGGCCAATGCACCAAAATCACGCACATTGCATGGTCTCGCGGCTTCAGTTCTTGCACAAGCTGGTTCTTGTAAGGTCGTAAGCCAAGATCTTTGCGCAAAATCTTCCATAAAGTTGATGGACAATGTTCCAATTGCTGTGCACGGTGGCGAATCGATTCATTCGGGTCCTCTTCAACACTTTGCTATACAGCGGCAATTGTTTCTTCGGTGCGCACTGTTTGACGTCTCTGCGGATGCGTATTATCATTAACCGAATTAATTGCTCTGATGGACGATTATGTAGACCATAAGATGGACTGAGCTTGCGGTAAGGGAGCGTATCGGAATCCCGCTTTTTGAAATATTGCTTTTCAAAAATCCCGAAAAAAATGTTTTAAAATCCCGTTTATTATAATCCCGCTTTTTAAAATCCCGCCAAATCCCGCTAATCCCGTTTTTTTACAAAGCATTGTTATCAAAAAAATAGATGTTGGTTATTGTGAGCTTTTTCATTATATTATTATATATTTAAAAATATTCAAAATACTCGACCAAAAAGCAAATGCATCCGAATGTTTTTAGTTTTTACTGTAAGCACACATATTTGTTTTTGCTTACATATTCTACATTGTTTTTACGCAGTGCGAAAATAGTACATAATGCACATAAAAATCTACCTCTTGCTAACGGTATTACCCTTATCATTTACTGCTGTTACAATAATTGGAGTTTGCGCCAATTCATATTGTGTAGTATTGGATTGAGTGCGCACGCAAAACTATTGACCGCGATGAGTTATATTATTATTGAAGTAAAGTCAAACAAAGGTGGCAAAAAATTAATAGTTGAAGGCTACGATTATAACCTTGAAAAACAAGTAGGTGCAGTGCAGAAGAAGTCTCTTCCTATATTGACTCTTTGCAAAATAGTTTGAAAGATGACGAAGACGCACTTAGTTTTGCAGATTGGTTTAAAATCAATTACATTCGTAATGGAAGTAGACAAGTGCAGTACTCTCCTAACTTTTGGTCTGTGTATGACAGTGCAGAAAAACAATTCCCGAGAACACAAAATAATGCTGAAGCGTGGCATCGCAGACTGAAAGTTTTGGTGGGACGAAAAAGTGCTGGTTTGTATTAACTCATTGCAGATTTGAGAAAGGAAGCAATTGTGGTGAAAACTGAAATAGAAAAATTAAAAAATGGACAAGAAAAATTATATAAAAAAACTAATGTTATAAAAACACGCGTTATAAAAAAATTAATGAGAAACAGAAAAAAAAATGAGTAAAACAGGTTTTTTGCGTCGCATTGCTTATAACATACACTTGAGCTAATAAAATAAAAAATGTTGTTAATGGCTTGAAGTTTTTTTTGTTCCCTTTTGCAGAATATTATATTACATTACTTTATTGTAAGAAATTATTTTGATATTATTTATTTCTTATTTTGTTACTTCCTCTAAAAATAATAAATGTAAAAATAAACTGCATTTCAAAAAAACACTCATTGCTTATTTATTTTAATTTTCTTATTATCCCGCTTTTACAATCAAAAGTAGTTGCTTTATTTTAAAAAATCGCGGCGATTTTTTTAAAAATAAAGCAACTACTTTTGATTGTAAAAGCGGGATAATAAGAAACGGGATTATAAAAAACGGGATTATAAGAGGCGGGATTTTAAAAAGCGGGATTTTAATAGCGGAATTTTAAAAATCGGCATTATAAAAAGCGGGATATCGAACCCAATCCTTGCGGTAAACATCGCGAACTGAATCATTATTTTTGATATAAATCTGCACGATTTGCAAGCGTTGCTCATAAAATGGCAAACCAAACTTAACATAAATGACATTAGTGTTGCTCGATTTGATTTCAAAATGTCAGTTTTATCTCTATTCAGAAAACCAACCTCTAAAAAAAACACCCGTTAAACGTCAAGGCTAGGAATATAAGACGCGAACAAAAACCGATCGAGATGAAGAATGAAATATCGTAGTTAAGACACAGTCGATTCTATGGATATGGAAAAATCACTTTTGCAGACTGTTAAACGGCGATGACGAACAATATCCCGTTGTCAGGCATTACAGACCATTTAATGATGCCGACGACAGCGAAAACTACCAACAACTCAACCTATGTGAAGTGATGATAGCAATATCTAAACTCAAGCTTTACAAGGCTGCCGGAAATGATGGTCTTCCCGCCAATCGGATCGAAAGGGAAAAATTGTTCGGAATAGCTTCGTTTCCGTTTAGGTCCAATACAAAGGTTTATTTAACTGGGTATATCGCATTACAGCTCAGTACATGACTTAACCAATAACAAGAGCTATACTGCAATATACCCGATTAAATAAACTGATCATTTGATCTAGAAATCTACAATTCTAGGACACGCAGAGCGAATGGACACCAATACCTAATTTTTTTTAGCACCGACATTGATTTGCTATTCCAAAAATAAAACAACAAGGTCTACTATAAAATTGTTAACACTTTTCGTTTTATTAATTCTAAAATTGAATCTTAACCCTCGTTTGTACCATTTGAATATCTTTTAATTCTTTTTCGCCTTCTTCGTCTTCTTAGGCAGTCCAAGAAATCGTAAGACCAGCTTCAACACAATTTTTAGTACTATCACCAAAACCAACAATATACCTCCATACAATATCAGTATGGCATCTAAGTTATGATACTGGATAAAACTCAGATCTTGACCGGCAGAGTGCAGATGAGGAGCACCCTTATGTCTGGCGATATATTCCACCCAATATGTGGCCAAATCCAGCGGCTCTTTTGGTTGATCACGATATCTATCCGATATCAGCTTTACCATTTGGGTGTGCTTGGAATCCTTCAGCATCTTGTTGATTGCAGCTGAAAGGGTTTCTTTAGTTAGAGTATCGTAGTTAACCATGATGCCATAACCACCGGCTTCAGCACGTGCCATATTTAAAAACTGATCTCCAAACATTGGAATTCCAACAAAAGGTTTCCCATGATAAACCGATTCGGTGGTACTGAGCAATCCTCCGTGGGTTATGAAAAGCTTCACATTTGGATGGGCCAGAATATCATCCTGAGGGAACCAATCACTGATGTACACATTGTCACTCTTACCAGGAAGATTGGTGTCTTCAAATTTCCACATAACTCGTTGCTTAAGTGATTTGAATGTTTCAAGTATGGCAGCACGTTTTTCCAGTGGAAGTAGTTTGCTCTTTAGGTTAGATCCCATCGAGAAGTAGATCACTCCGTCCTTAGCTTCATCTATGAATTTTCGCATATCATCTGGTAGTGGGCTACGTTTGCGATTGATGTGCATTCCTCCGACTTCAACCATATTCGGCATGTATGGTCGCGGGAAGCCAAGTGTGACATGGGCATTTAACAACACCATTGCTGTGTTCTTGCGAATGTTATCTAGACCCATTTTCGAATTTGGGAAGTGCTTATCAAATAATTCGCGCTGTCTTGGCAAATAGAAATTATTGAAGAAGACTTGCTCAAAAGTTGCAACAGCTAAGTTCAAGATTCGCTCGGGAAAACTCATGCGATTGGTAAAAGGCAAGAAAGGGTTCGGTACATGGGACGGTGGTGAAGGTGTGCCTACCATGTCGGCGTTCCATTGATTGGCACCAAAAGTACTTATACCAATTAGAGGCGCTTTAAAGAGTTCGGCAAAACCGTATAGAGATTCAGATACGAATACCTCACAGATCACCACATCAAACTGCTCTCCCGATGCCATCAACTTTTTTACAGATGGTTCATTTAAGGTGGAGTTCGATATCGTTATTCCCATGTCGTACATATAAAGAAAGACTTCAAAAAGTCTTTTGCTCCGCATGTTTAAAATGTTGTCTTGCATCACTGGAAAAGATACAAAATGTGTTAATATTAGTTCGGTTGTTGTTTGGTCAAAATTGTTTGTAAAATCAGGGCAAAGACCGTTTCTAAGATTAACTTTTCGCTTTGCGAAGACCACTAGAACCCCGACCTAAATGAAGTGATTATAGGAATATTTATGTTTAAGCTCAACAATTCTACTAGAAATGACGGCCGTTCTTCTGAGCGATATAAAGCTGGTGACGTTGATTTGGTAAGAAGCATACATCCACTCCTTAAAGCGAAATTTCCTCGGACAAAAGTATGCCGTTTTTTTGTAGGCAAAAGATGCTGAGATTAGCATCTTTTGCCTACAAAAAAACGAGATCCTCCGAACTGCACCAATTACAGAGGCAGAAGACTGCTCAAAAAATCGCCAACAAGATCATATCTGCGGTAATATATAAGCACCCTCATTCGTATACCAACAACCTTATCAACCCAAAAAGAAAATTAAAGCAAAGCGAATTCTTGCGGGATGAGATATCTTCTACGGACCGTGTTGTAGTGAGCAGAAATACCGACTATTTGCATGCGAATTTGTTATAGGTGCCAGACTCAGGCAAGAAGTCTTATGTTTCCAAGACATAAGGTGCGGAATTAAATTCCACTACAGTCAGCACACGGATTCCTCACCTCGATACATGGTGGTCTCCAGATCTACGAGCGGTCAACCAAATTAATCAAATTGCGATAGGCAAGAGACACGCAACCAGTATTTTAGATGTCAGAACATTCCGAGGAGCTAACATCGACTCGGACCACTACATTGTTGTAGCCAAGGTAAGAATGCGGATATCCACCACGCCACAACAATCCATAAATACTGTGGAAACGCAACACGTGTCCTTAACATCTCGATTGACACCATATCACCAACATCGAATGTCGAAAAACAATGGCAACGTTGCCAACAATCTATTGCCGCAACTGATGTGCTAAATTCTCGCGCCCACCAACAAGAAACCCCTGGGTTGATGAGGAATGCCGACATATGCTCGTATCTATGAACGAGGCCAACAAGTCTAAGCTGCAGGTGAAGACGAGAGCTGCCGTTGCCCTCTATAGGCAGAGAAGAAGGGAAGAACACCAGCTTTTCAGGAAGAAGAAAAAATAACAAGAAATGCGGGCGATCTAGGATATAGACAGGTGCCACTCCAGGAACTTGCGAACAGTTTTACCAAAGTATTGAACATAAAGAATACAAGGCTCGAACAGAGTCCTGTCGAGATGAACCCAGAAATATCGTAGTTGAAACACAGTAGATGCTGATGATATGGAAGAACCACTTCTGCAGACTGTTAAACGGTGATGACGAACAATATTCCGCCGTCAGGCAGAGTTCAATATTGGCAACGACAGCGAAAACTTCCAACCTACCGACTTGAGTGAAACTAAACTCAAGCTTAATAAGACTGCCGAAAATGACGGCTATCCCGCTGTGCTTTATACAGCCGACGGAGATGAGTTGGTAAATAACTCCCACCAACTCATAAGCCAAATCGGCTCGGAATAAAGCATGCCTGAAGAATGGGACCTCAGCATCGTTTGCCCGATCCACAAAAAAAGGAGACCCTGTAAACTGTGCCAACGACAGAGACGTAAGTCTCCTCAACATCGCCTACAAGATACTATCTACCGTAATATGTGAACGCCTGAAACTGTTTACCAACAACCTGATCGGCCCTTATCAGTCCACAATCGATCAAATTTTCACACTTTGGCAGATCCTGGAAAAAAACAAAGAGGTCCCAATCGAAACCCACCACCTATTCATCGATTTCAAAGCCGCATACGACAGCATTTATAGAGACGAACTATAAAGAGGCATGTTTAGTTTTGGTATACCGCCCAAACTCGTCCCTTTGTGTAGGATGAAGATGGAGAATTCTCGCTGCTCCATAAGGGTCGGAAACTACCTCACCGAAACATTCGATACCCAAAAACGGATTTAGGCAAGGCGATGCGCTGTCATGTGACTTCTTCAATATAACTCTTGAGAGGATTGTGCAAAACTCCCTAACCAACAAGAGAGGCACAATTTTCCAAAAGTCAGTGCAACTACTAGCATAAGCCGACGATATTGATATCGCTGGTAGGACTCAACGTGTTGTCATAGCCACATTTGCTAGTATAAAGAAAGAAGGCGCAAAAATGTGTATAGCAGTAAATTAGGGCAAGACAATGTATATGCTGTCAACACGAAAGGACACATAACATCAACGTATTGGGCAGAATGTCACAATTGATCGATATAACTTTGAGGTAGTAAGCGACTTTGTCTATCTCGGCTCCGCTATTAATTCTGACAACAACATCTCGTCAGAAACTAAACGAAGAATTACTCTTGCCAACCGATGTTTCTCCGGGCTAAGAAGGAAATTTAGTAGTAAAGCCCTCACTCTATCTACTAAGGAGATCCTATATTAGACCCTGATCATCCCAGTCCTGCCCTATGGCACTAAAGCATGTACCGTCAAAAGCGGATGAACAAATCTTTGGTCGATTTGAGAATAAAATTCTTCGAAAAATCTTCGGTCCCGTTTGTGTTGAGACGAAGATTCAACCAAGAACTATAGGAGCGACATTTCTCTGGTCAAAAAACTCCGCATTGGACGTCTAAGATGGCTAGGGTATGAAGAACGATTGGACACCAATATTCCGGCTAGCAGAGTCTTCGATTCCCAGCCAGATGTCAGACGCAGTAGACCTCGCTTTAAGTGGCTCAAACAAGTTGAAACCGAGCTCAGCCAACTTAGAGTGTGCAACTGGAGGCAGTTAGCTAAGAACCGGGCTAATTGGAGTGGCATTTTGGTTGAGGCCCAGGTTCATTCCGGACTGTAAAGTCACTTAAGTAAGTAAGTATTTACTTAACGACTTTTATGTTTGAGCTCAAGTTTGGTGCAAATCACTGTGTATTACTTAAGCATTTATGTGGAACCCAATAATATAAAGTCATACAGATGACGCATTGAGAACAAAAAAGAGAGACTTTTGCTCACCAGCTTCATGGTATAGGCGGGCGGTATGAACGTGCACATATGAGAAGCGAGATCCAAATATATGGCGGGCTGTGCCAGTACGACCCGCCATAGGACAATTTTTCTTGTATAAAGTGCGTCATCTGTATGACTTAATAATCTTTGGTGGAACATAAATTCTTAAGTTTCGTATCAGCAAACGTGCCTGACGGGCTCAGTGGCGTGATGGTTGGTGCGATGAACTGCTGCGCAGAAGGTCTTTGTTCGATTCCCAGCCGTAGCAACACCTAAATGAGATTTCACTTGCCCTCCTCTCGTGATGATCATACAAATCACCCGAGTAGTATCAATTGTCAAGAAAAGCTTATCTCAAATTCGCCGTTCGGAGTCGGCATAAAACAGGAGGTCCCACCATAGTGCTAGAAGTACACACGCACACATGAATGGTTGTGGGAAAGCTCGGCCCTGGCTACTTAACGAGCCCGTTCCGCCAAAAATCTGTATTTGTATTTGTAAACGAGCCTTAGAGTGTTTCATTTGGTCATTGTTTTAAATGTCGTTTTTTATATTTTGTATGTGCTCTTCGCTAATTTTAATGAGCAATTTTTTTTTATTTCAATTTGTAATTAGCACCCCAATGTAGCCATATAGCCACCATTTCAACACGCCCACCACATTACTTTCACTAAAAAGTGATGAAATTATCTTAATAATGCCAATATTATGTTTAAATACATAAAACTTATTTTTTTACCCACATATGAATAATTTGGGTAGGAAAGGGTTAAGTAGGTAAGTAAATGTCTTACAAGAACTTAATCGTTCGGTTCAGCCAGATGATCAAAAACTGTGATTCGAAAAATTGAAAAAAGCAGAAACTTTCACACGAAATTTACCTGCAAAATTTCCTAAATTACAATCTCGTGATAAGCAAAAAGTTATTAGATTAGTCGCATACTTGAAATCAAACACAAATACATCACACAATAAAGTTAGAACGTGCTGACTATTCTCTTAGTGTTTTATGTATAGTTAGAATGTTTCCACCAATTTTTATCTTGAAGCGGAATTTCATAATTATTTTGAGAAAAGAATAATGGGAACAACTGGGTACTTGACAGATGTTTTTGGTAGTCGTTCAGTTCAGCCAAAGAGTAGCGAATACTAATTTTTCTAGTCGTCAATTTTATCATATCCAATAGGGGCATGTTAGCTTTGACTTTAAGTTTGTAACACAAATAAAATATTTTGGACAGATTTACCTTAAAGTGTCGACTTAGAATAGCTAGCTGTGTCTGTCTGTCCATCCGCCTGTATGTCCCCAATAAGAGGGTCTTAAATGTTGAGCTAGAGCGATGAAATTTTATTTCTATGGACTATCTGTCTGACGAAGCAGAGAAAACGTGTGTTTTCAGGATCCGCCTGTCCTAATAATATGTTGTGGCAATGTCATCTTTATAAAGTTTGAGCAACGCCAATTTTTTGTGGATATTTTTTAAACGATCGCACAGCCTCTCATATGTTTTGCTTTAACATTCATAGTATACAACGGTCACATGAAGCTTGGCATACAAGTTTATTTAAATTAACACTTAAACATTAGTACTCGAACGGACCTATTATTTCATTTCATTTGAATCAGTTTGAACATTTAACTGAAACCCTTATGGAAACTAAATTTAAAAAAAAACGATTTCTTCTTATAAAATTGTTTGAGTAGTTACTAGACATATTTGCAGTCTGATTGTTATGTTATTTCAATGGCTTTTTGACTCTTTATGCTACCAAATACGACTATGTAATAACCTGGCAAAGTCATTTGCATAAATCTCATAAGATTGACCTTCAAGTTTGCTCATTGCTGTGACTATTTCCTGTTGATTGTTAAGATTGACTCATTATGTATGTTCTCGAAATACTTTACACATCTCACGATTTTGACCCGTATGAAAACCTGTTTTTGTTAAGTCATCTTTTCTGAATAATTAGTATGAATAATTCATTGTCAAGGTCAAACACCTAACTAATAAATAACCTTACATCACAACATACACGCATACAACATATTTACCTTGCATTTTTGCTTTAACATCAATCAACTCAATATCGCGATAATTTTTGATGGGAGTTTTCATTGGAAATGGTGAAACTACAGTCACATCGTGTCCCTTCTCAGCCAAACCCTTCATTAGAGCGTGTCCAACTATAAAATGTGATCGAGCGCCCGTCGGAAACACTCCGAGAATTTTATAAGAATTTGCCGCGGAAATGATGACGGCGAATAATAACACACTTGCCCATGAAAACTTCATGTTTATCAATTTGTTTGCAAGGCGCCGCTACACAGTTGTGTTATATTCGACAGATAAAAAACGTAACCGGTCGAACGATCCACTCGTCAACGAACCAACAGAACAACTGCCACTGAGATTTGTAGTGCGTGTTGGCCGGAGTGGAGCGTAGGTTGGTTCTAGACTTCTGGAGTTAGAAAACTAAACAACGGGGTATTTGCCTCGAAAAATCGCTCAAAAATCAATTTCTCAAAATGTTAAGTTGAGAAGTACTATTTTGTCAAGCTGTTGTTAAATATCCATGGAATAATTTACCGTAGTTTTTATTAATTTTTATACACACACTTCGCCATAACATCAGTTGATAGTCACCGATAGTAAACTTGCGTTGTTGGTCAGTGAATTTTGATGAAAAATCACACGCTAAATAATTAAATTTTTATTATACCCTATCCCATAGGGGTATATTAGTTTTGATACATAGGTTGTAACATAGAGAAAATAATTAAGCTAGATATACCTCAAAGTATATAGATCCACTCAGAATCGTTAGCTGAGTCGATTAAACCATGTTTGTCTGTCTGTCCGTCCGTTCATCCGTAGGTAACCGGTTTTTCGGCCTTAAATTTTGAGCTAATATAATGAAATTTCGTACATGTGATCTTTGTACGTGCTGTTCGAACAAATGTAAAAATTTTCAAAATCTCCCACTGCCACGCCCACTTTTCATAAAAAAATCTTTGTTTTTGGCCAAAGAGTAAGGAATTTTGAAAAAGTGCTTCAACAACATGTGTAGTCAATCTTTGTATCTATATTTTGTTCGTATAAGGTTTTTTGCCACGCTCACTTTTTCATGGCGTTTTCAGTAAAAAACGTTTTTCGGTCAAATTTTCAAATATTTTACAAAACTTTTTATGCAAAATCATTGTGTTTGACAAAACAAATATTTCGTCCATACATCATTCAAACCCACCCACTTTTTGAAGGCGTTTACCTACAAAAACCGTTTGTATACCCTACGCCATACCATATGTAGGAGAAAAAAACGATTTTAAGTCGAACCATACAAGATTTTGATAAACTGTCTCAAGAATATGTTGCGACAATGTCAATTTTAGTATTTCTTGGCCATAAAGCCCACATTTTAGAGATAATAATTTTAAGGATAGGTTGGGATAGGGTATGAAACGGTTGGAGTATAGGCTTCTCATATGTTTTTTCGTAATATTGTTTCCATTTTCTTTGCTCTGTTGGATTTTGCTGCACGTTAGTACCTTAAAATAAATTTATTTTTATGGTTATAATAAAAAAGATATTGGATTTATTTCAAATTAATGCAAATGTGGGATTTTTTATACTATGTACTTCTTGTTACATTATTGGGTGATATTGGGTAACATTTTTTACATCAGCTTTACAAGAAAGATGTCAAGAAGCCAAATCAAAAATGAAGTGCTGCCCATACAAAATTATGCTAGCTACAGAAATTTTTTGAGGTACCAAGCGCGATGAACTGCCACGCAACACCTAAATGATTTTTCACAGGCCCTCCTCTCGTGATGATCTGACAAATCATCCGAGTCAATTGTCATGAAAAGTTTATCTCAACTTAGGCGTTAGGATTCGGCAAAAAACAGGAGGTTCGTGCTAAGAAGTAACCCCGCACACATGAATGGTTGTGAGAAAAAAGCTAGGCCCTGGGTACTAACGAGCCTGTTGCGCTATGTGGTCGGCAACTCAAACATTTCACAGCCATTCTGTAACTTTTAAAACGACTATCGTTGATAGTGTAGGAGACTTGTTAGGTACCTAACCTAGAATGAAATTTGTATATTGTGTGTGTGCCCTGAAAGTCTCCCACACTATAGTCAACGATTATCATGTTGAAAGTTATGGAATGTGTAACGCTGAAAAGTACACCCAAATTAAAACACAGTACACCACATCTTCATTCGAAAATACTCTTTTTCTCTTTGCAAGAAGTTGTGTGTGTAAAGTTCTTGAAAATTGAGTTTTCGAAATGCATTTGGGCTTTCAATTCGAACTTTGACCAGGTTTCGTTTGACATTTCTATCAGCTCAGCTGTGATACTAGCTGCAAATTTTGTGTGTGAAATTACATTAATCGAAAAAAAGCTCCACCAGTTACTCCTCGTCTTCCATACACCAAATCTTCTTCATTTTTTTTTGCATTTTCCATTATATTATAGATTTATAAGCCAGAGCCACAGTTGAAATGAAATGAAAAAAATACTATTGTTTTGACAGTGAGTTCAACAGCTGTGTGGGACTTGTAGAACACATGTAGAACGTATGAAAATGTGTTTTCGTTCCAACAACCTTCAACGAGATAACTTCTGCACTATAAGCGTATCTTACTTAAAAGGGCCACCCAGAAAGTGTATATGTAGATGAAGCTTGAATCTGAGTCAGAAGCTCAAAAAGAGAAAACCCTTAAGCGCTTACACATTACCAGCGATACAAGATACCAGCTACAGATACGCATTCTGGGCGGCACTTAAGCGACGTATAGCGATTTCAAAATAATTATCGTTGACGATAGTGTAGGAGACTTGCTAGGTATACGTAACTTCGAGTAAAGTCTTTGAAATTAAAAACGGTTTACAACAGGGGGCGGTGAACTCCCCGATATTGTTTAACATTTATACAAGTGATCTTGTAGGTTCTCTCAGACACGCTATAGCGTACGCAGATGATCTAGTGGCGTACAGATCAGGTCCGAAAATCGAGGTCATCAACACACTTTTGCAACGTGACTTCGATCACATTAAGGGATATTGCGATGATTGGAAATTGAGGATCAATTTCCAAGAAACCGAAACAATTCTGTTCAGGACCCCAGTGCAGAGGGCTCCTTACGATACCAGAAAAAACTGGAAAAAATGTTGTATCATGGGACAGCATGGACGGCCGTTGGCGGTGAGAAGTGAAGTCAAATACCTTGGCATCTGGCTTGACAAGTTTCTATATTTTAATAAAAATGTGGATGCTTGCCTGGCCAGGGGGCTTATGCTCTGACAAGAAGATTGTTTCATAGCAGTCAACTTTATTCAAGGGTGAAAGTCATTTGCTACATGGCCCTCATAAGGCCGATCATCGCTTACGGTTGTCCCGTGTGGTTCAATGTATCACCATCCTACATGGAAAGGATACGGCTGTTTGAGGGACGTTGTCTCCGATCCTAGTTAGGATTGTACCGAACGCCGGAGTCCGAGTACATAAAATATTATCGCAACGAGGTTCTATATAATGGGGCTCAGTTGAATAGAATTGACAATTTCCTAATTAAGGTGACTCGAAGGCACGCTGCACGGGCGATGGCTAGCGACAACAGCCTGATCTTTGGGGCTTATTATCCCAATGATTTATACATGGAGAGCACGCTCATATCGGGCTTTATTCCACCAGAGGCATTCATTTACATCGATTCGTTAGGGTTAATACAAGACAGGAACGGTATCCCGGTTTTATACCACCGCTATCGTGACGCGCGGGACAAACGGCTAATCCGCGACGCGGTATCGGATCGCGATAGGATCGATGCTGCAAAACAGCGCACTGAATTTTGGTGGCTATATAAGGAAGGCGATTCTGCACTTCCTCAGGACTTTGCGGACTTTTAGTCCAACTCCATAGGTAAGATTTTAAATTAGGAACAAGGTCTGAGGCGGGGCTTGTGCACCATATTGGCGTACAATATGTTTGAACGCAGGCTGCCGTGGGACCGCAACGAGGGCTCGCCACCCCGATTATAATTAAGTTAGGTTTAAGTAGTTAAGTAGTCTTAAGTTAGGTTTGAGAAGTCTTAAGTTAGGCTTAAGTAGTTTAAGTAGTCTTAAGTTATATATAATCTAGAATTAGCTTTTATATAAAACAAAAAAAGTCACTAAACAAAGTTTTCAATTTTTTCTTTGTAAATTAAAATTAAATATTAAACCAAAAAACCGACAAATCTAAGCCTAAAGGCAAAATATAACAGCTAAATATAAGCTTACAGCGCCCACTAAGGGCCGATTTAAGCATTTTTGTCTAGTAGTAAGTTAATATTTTAAGTAAATAAAAAATGAATTTGAAAGTTTAAAAAAAAAAAAAAACTTGCTAGGTATATAGAGTGTAATTTGTATATTGCGTGTGTGCACCTGCACATGTATATAAATCAAACGGTAGTTACCAAAAAAGTGAAAGAGCACTATCGTCATATTATCTATTGTCATATTATCATATTGAATAAGTTACAAGTTATATTATTTTTGCTTCTTTTAGCGCTTAACAAACATTCTATTTGGCAATAAGTTGAAGTCTGTCTTGTCTCGTTTGCAGCGCTCTTTATTATTGGAAATTAATCACCCAGGTATCTAATAACAATAAAATGGGTATTGATTTCTCAGATAATATAGATACAATCAGTTATAATTTTTGGCGTTGGCAAACTGCGGATATGTTAAACAGTGAAGTTGAGTAGATTCGTGTAATTATGTTTTGTTTTGACAATATTTCTACGAAGTGAAGCTTCTAAATTGTAAATATTTAAAAGAGGAAGAAGTCTTTAGATGTGTTACAAACGTCCTTATGGAAAAAAAACGTTTATCTCGTGTTGTGCCTACATCACTTGTCTCGTATACAATATCTAATTTAAATTATGAAAGTGCACATTACCAAAAATTACCCGGTTACTTAAAATACCTTCTAAATATAAGAAACAAATACCTAGCTTGAATAAATATTTTGCGTTTTCTCCTTGACCCTTCCTGTTATATTTAAAAAAGCATAGGGCAGCCAAAAAATGGCCTCATCTTTCTGTAAAAAATTACACTATCGATATTATTTTCTTGATTTTTTTTTGTCGGTAGAGAAGTTTTCTGCAATTTTCATTTCACCCATTTTACATTGAGTTTAGGCAAACTAAATATTTATATTTCGCTCGTATAATTTTTTTTTAAATTATGTGTATTATTATTATTATTACAAACTTTATTTGCCGTTAAAAAAAGTTTTTAAAAATTACAATTATTTAATAAAATCTTATATGTCATAATCGATGTGTTAAAATAAAAGATAATGCAAAGTATGAATAAATAGTCATTAAAAGAAAATGTGCTCAAAATTTTATGATCTGGCGAAAGTAGTTGATGATTTTAAGGATCTAGGAGTGCTTTTTGATAGCAAATTAACATTTCATCTGCACATCAATAACATAGTTTCCAGAGGAAACTCGCTTTTAGGTTTCATTAAAAGAAACTCTTCAGATTTCAAAGAGCATTATTTTGCAGTATTGTGCGTCCTGTCTTAGAGTATGCTTGTGTTGTTTGGTTTTCAACTACTGCTATAAATAAACACAGAATTGAAAGTGTTCAGAAAAAATTCATCAGATTTGCTCTACGTCACTTATTTTACAATAATGGCATTGAGGCTCATCATTCGTATGGTTCTAAATGTCTATTGCTTGGGATGCAGACTCTTGAATCGAGGCGAAATATGTACAACGTTATGTTTATTCGGGATATTTTATGTGCAACAGTTGATAGTGAGAATTTGCTTAGTTGTTTGAATTTGTATGCTCCTTCTAGAGCTCTTAGGCTAAGACCACTGTTATTTGAAAGTCGTCATAGTACAGTGTTTGGTCAGCTAGAACCTATTTATTTATCTATTCAAATGTTAAATTTGTACTGCACAGAATTAGATATATTTTTGCCTAGAAATATTTTTAAAAAATTGGTAATTACTTTAATTAATCATTGAATTATTATTTTATTATTTATTAACTTTATTATATAACACATTGTCAATATATTTAGAAATCTGTAGATTACAAATCGTAGATTGAATAAATAAATAAATAAATAAGCCTCCCCCAAATTTGCCCATAGCTCCCTGTCTTTTGCGTCGTTGTACGAATTTCTTCTATGGTTGAGTAGATCATCATTCCATCATTTCTTTTGTCGCCCGAATGATCTTCTGCTTTCTGGTGATGTCCATTTATTTATAATTTTTGTCAATCTTTGGTCCTGTATTCTAGAGATATGTCCCGCCCAATTCCATTCAAGTGTTTTTACTCGTACAACGACGTCTATTATGTCGGTTCGTCTTATTTCAGTGTTCCTCACTCTTTGAACAATTATCAGGTTGAGCAATTTTCTTTCCATCTTGGTTTGGCATATTCGTAATTCTTTGAAGTAAATTTGAAGTCAGAGTGATAGTTTGTAACCCATACGTCATTTCTGGTAAAATAGCGGAGCCAAATAAGTATTCGTGTATCATCTCTTAAATTTGATTAAAATAGTTGTTTCATATCTACTCCAAAATTGTCTCCAACTATTGGTAATGCGTAAGCTGACCAGATGCCCCCTTTTTGTCAAAAAAAAACATATCTGGTGTTTTTTTAAAAACATGCAATTGGTCCTGTTTCTATATTATTTCGACATCACAAAAATACAACAAAACTTTTTATAAAATTAAGAAATTTCTGAATATTTCTGGTATGAGCACGACTTAAAATATTTTTGTACCTAAACTCATTAACTGAACACAACGCCATAAATTTGTACACCCTATCACATAGGGGTATATTAGTATATTTTGATGGATATAAGGATATTTTAATGGACTCAGAATCGATAGCTAAGTCGATCTAGCAATGTCCGTTCGTCCATTTGTGTTTCACCGATTTTAAATTTTTAACAAGAGTGATGAAAATTGGTATATATACTCACTGTCCGACGAAGCAGAACAAGTGTAAAAATTGTCCGTCCACTTTTTAGTAAAACGTTATTTTCGACCAAATCTATATTTCGTGTATATGAAGTTTTGTTTCCACGCCCACATTTTTGGGCGTTTTAGCCAAAAAATACTTTCTGTTCAAATTTTAAAATATTCGAATGAACTTTCGATGCAAAATCATTGGTATTGTTATCGTATTGTTTTTTGGTCGTTAAAAAAATATTTTATTTTTATTTTTGTTATTCAATTTTTTACTTGAGGTGTTCTCTTTTTCGTGGGCATGGATCTGGTCACTCTAGTCATGCGTCTATTCACTTCTTTTTTCTCTTGGTTTATGAATGACTTGACCTATATAAATAGGTTTTTGATTGGTTTGTGTGAAGTCCAAATTTCTTGCATTCGTCTGTCAATTCTATATGTGTGTAGCACATATATAATAAGTGTAGGTATAACTAATTGAATAGGTATCTGCCCCGTGCGGCACCAACCTATGCTACGCCACTGGCACTCAAGCAAAAGAAGAAGAACACAGAGCCTACGTGACAGTAATAAAATGGAAGAACTTGCTTTTGCTACTGAAATCGAGTAACGTCAAAATGGAAATTCGAGAGCTTTAAAAATATTTAAAGAAATCAAATATAAAAAAACATTGTGTAATAGTTTCCAATATGAAAAATTATCTACTCTGAAAAATTATTATAAATTATTTACTCTGAAGTAGTGACAAACAACTTTTTTCTTGTTACAGTATTCCCAGAAAGCAAAAATACATTGCTATCCAATACCCGAGTCATTTTACAGTAACAGAAACTTTTGCCGAAGTAAAATTCCAGGATTTATTAAACCATACAGCTAAACGCTTATAGTTGTAACGGGTGGTTCAATTTTAAGGGCCGATGTTGAATGTGAACCACACCTAAACGTCAAGTTTTTTTCTGCATTTGCATAAAGACTTGCATTTACATGCTTACAAGGTGCGATTGACTCAAGAACTAAAGCCTTTTGACCATTTCAAACGTCGTAAATGGTCAGAATGGTGGCAAGAAGTGGCAACAGTGGATGATAACGAAATTTTTATGGCTCGAGTTGGAAGATATGGACGATATGTGAGACCACAGAACTTCACTTCAACAGGACACTTGCCACACAGCTAACGAAATATGTTATCTCACGCGGTGGCGATGTCAATTGGCCGCCAAGATAATGTAATTTGACACCGTTGGACTTCTTTCTTTCGGATAACTTGAAAGATTAGGTGTACGTCGATAAGCCGGCAACAATTCAAGAGCTAAAGGACTAGATAACTCGGCACATTGACGGCATAGAACCTCAATTATGATACAGCGTCATTGAAAATTTGGACAATCGGATGGTGATGTGCCGCCGAGGTCGCGGCGGTCATTTGTCCGATATTTTGTTCCATTGAACCATATCAAAATTATCACAATAAATGAAATGACAATAATTTTTTGAATAATTTTTGTTTTATTTAAAGTCAACAACGGCCCTTAAAATTTAACCACCCTTTATTTAAAAGACGTACATAAGACTTTATATGAAAACGAGTTCTTTAGAACTAATATTAAAACGGATATGTCATGGTTTGCAACAAGCGCAATACAGACAAACGTTGAAAAATAACTCTGATTTAGATGGAAAAATATTTTAAACGCTTGATTTCCGAGATTTCTGGTTCATAATCTTTACACAACTTTGACGACGAGACTACAACATACAATGATGAAGAAACATATGAGGAATATATTGACGAAGAAGAATGAGTACCACCCAACTAACAATTTTGCCTCGAAGCTTTTTCCCTCCCAGCAATATTGCCTGTACGAAATCTTATGGCAAAAACATTTGGCGCTTTTTTAGGGAGCTGTTTACTTCTATAAGACTTCTTTAAATACTTCTAAAAAGCATTGGAGAAAAAAAACTTTGTTTGCTTCAAAATGCTTTATAGAAGCAAATTATAGGCTTCGCAAAAAGTCTTCCCAAAAAGATTTGCAAACCTTCTCCAAGTTAATAAATAACATAATTTTATTTATTATTTTCTTTCTATTATTATGTACATATAATTATATTGTTTACTTTTATTAATTTAAATCCTTTAAAATTATTAAAACCCAATTCGTTATTATGAATGTGTGAAAGTATTATCTTACTGAGATTCGAACTCGAACGGTAGTCCAACACGCTATCTACTAGGCTGTACTCTGGAACATGAAAGAACGGTTAATACAATGAAGTAAAGGGTGATCCATTTCGAAGTTCCCTACTTTTTTAAAGAAAAAAACACAGAATATTCAAATCTAATGGAGAATGTTTATTATCATTTGAAAGAACATTCTTTGGCATTTATTTTTTGAAGATTATGTCTATCAAATGTTGGCCGTTGCTACGTCGCAGATGGTCCATCCGTTGAGTACAATTTTCGATCACTCGTTCGAGCATTTCGACTGGTAACTGGCGAATGACACGCGTGATGTTTTCCTCCAAGGCCTGAATCGAAGCGCGTTTGTCGGCATAAGCTTTTGACTTTACATATCCCCACAGGAAAAAGTCTAACGGTGTGATATCACACGATCTTGGTGGCCAATAGACCGGCCCAAAACGTGAAATTATGTGCTCACCGAAATGTTCTCTCAATAAGTCCATTGATTGATGCGATGTGTGGGAAGTGGCGCCGTCTTGCTGAAACCAAATGTCGCCGAGATCACGAGCTTCAATTTCAGGCATCAAATAGTCGTTTATAATGGCACGATAACGGTCGCCATTGACGTTTACGTTCGCACCGGCATAATTTTTAAAGAAATATGAACCGATGATTCCACCGGCCCACAAACCAGACCAAACCGTTGTTTTTTCTGGATGAAGTGGCAGTTCTTCAATCTCTTCAGGTTGATCTTCGTCCCAAATGCGGCAATTTTGTTTGTTTACATACCCATTGAGCCAGAAATGGGCCTGATCGCTAAACAAAATTTGTCTCGAAAACGTCGGATCTTCTTGGAACTTTTCAAGAGCCCATAGAGCGAAGCAATGTCACTTGGGAAGGTCGAGCGGCTTCAGTTGTTGCACAAGCTGTATTTTGTACGCTTTCAATTTAAGATCTTGACGTAAAATGCGCCAAGTCGTTCCATACGTCAGTCCGAGTTGCTGCGAACGGCGCCGAATCGACTCTCTACGGTCATCGTGTACACTCTCAGCTACGGCCGCTATATTTTCTTCACAGCGTGCTGGACGTGGTCTATTCGGTCGAATATTATCCAACAATGAATGCTGGGTCTCAAAATGGGTGATGGTTTTGCGAATAGTACGCTCAGTAGGCCGATTATGTTGACCATAAGTTGAGCGAAGTGCGCGAAACACATTCCTCACAGAACGTGAATTTTCATAATAAAGTTGAACAATATGTAAACGTTGTTCACGCGTAAGTCTTTCCAATATGAAATGCCAAACAATACTTAACAAAAATAACATGACAGCATGACACGACTAACACGTGATCTGTCAAAAAAGGCTATTGAAAAAAGTATCTCTACTTGGATCACCCGTTACTTGAATCGTGCTGACTCATTCTCCGGTATGTTCCAGATGTTTTCACATTTTTCCCGATCTTTTCACCTTTTCCCGACCTTTTCATCTTTTTACCGATATTTTAATCTTAGCTTTTTTAAGCCTTCATTCGTAAGCTCTATGCATGCTTTGCGTCGGATTAGCTTCGTGCGAAGATCTACCGAAATATCTTAACTTTTGCTGCATGTACAGTGTACACACGTATCCGGAAGCTTAAAATCAACCTTACAGGGGTTATACTATCATAAATTCGGTTATACTTGTGAATTTTCCAGCACAATGTCTTAAACAGTCTTCTACACAAACAATCGCAAAAGTACTTCATAAGTTCTACGGAAATATCTGCTTGTGGCAGAAAAATTTTATTTCCTTATAGAGGAATATTTGTTAGTTGGACAGGTCATTAAATAATTTAATTTACCATATATTTCATTTTATACACATTTTTAATATTAGTAAAAATGTACCTAAATATACCCAAGAAAATGGATTTATACCCTTATTTGACCGAAATATGCTCTAATAACGTTTTAGAGATGATACAGCCAAATATCACTTGATAGGGAGAACAAAATATTTTTGAGTGGTTTTTTGAATCAAATACCCCATAGTACAATGAAGCGTCATCGGCTTCGCGCCCAATTATTTGCTGAGTAGCCAACGATAATAAACGAAAAGCCTCTGTTTGTACGAGTTTTATATATATTTATAGACTTCATATTAATTTGTTGTTATGTAGGTAATCTGTCCCGCGTGTTTCGAGTTCTATTGGTGATTCGTGGTGGCATTAATTCGTGGTGGCAACATTGATTATTATCGCTGTCGAATGATTCTGCAAGATATTCTGAGCGGTGATGATGATTTCGCATTTATTTACTCCATTGAGTTGTTAGATATATGCATACATATCTATATACATGGACTTTTAGATTTTCCTATACAATTATTCGCACGTATGCTGATGTTAGAGTTAAAGATTTAATTGAAATGTTTGTCCTCAGTTTTGAAGTTAATTGCAAAATCACACAGTCAATAATGAAATACTAAGACCTCAGAAAGTCGTCGTAAGCTTGGTATACTTGTGACGTAGTAAATAAACTATCAACAGTAGTATGGGATATCATTTAAAAACCAATGAGTTGAGAAATAAAATAAACTAAAATTTTATTTTTTGGTTTAATGAATCATTTACACAAGTTTCTGTTCAATGTTTTGACACATAGTTTGAAACGTAGAGAAATAATTTAGATATAACTACCTCAACTACCTCAATGTAGGTATATGGATCGACTCAGAATCGCTAGCGGAGACGATTAAGCTAGTCTGTCTGTCAGTCCGTTTGTAGATCACCGGTTTTAAGGACTAACATTTTAAGATATTATAATGAAAATTTGGTATATGCGATCCTTGTATGTGCTGTTCGAACAAGTGTATAAATTTTCAAAATACCCCTGCTACCACGCCCACTTTTTAGAAAAACATTATTTTTGGTCAAACGGTCTACAATATTGAAAAAGTGTTTGAACAAGTTTGAGATATTAAGACAATCTCAATATAAAGTTGTGCGCCACGCCGACATCTTGGACCGTTTTTAGAAAAAAAAGAAAGTGTTTTGGTAAAATTTTAGAATATTTAAAAGAAAAACATGTGCAAGTCATTGGTATTATTAATATAAGAATTTCTTCCATAGATAATTTTAATTGATTGGTTGTTGTATAATGACGGTAGACTCTGATTAGCTCTAACTTCGCAAAGCCCATTAGTTGTAACTCTTACACATCAAGTGCTTATTTTTAACCTTCAAGTGGTAAAAACCAGCAGGCGTTAAGCAAGAGAGTTGATAATACGACGAAAATCAGCAACAATATAAACAGCCAACGCAGAATCGCGGGAAATGAATACCCGGCCTGCTGTTCCAGGTGAACCTAGACAAGCTGCTTCGACATAATTGGGCAACAGGTTGTCTAGGAATTTCAAGGGCTAGTCAGGCCCCTTGAATAGAGAAGGTGGCGAATGAACCGAAAAGATATGGCAGCGCTCAATCCTGTAGTGGATACTGATGGCCCCGTGTCCTAGGGGTATCTGATAAATCGGAACTGGCACTCCAGGTTGCGGGTTGTGCTTTGGGCTAACTACCCAACCATGGAAAAAACTAACGGTTACGAAGCAACCAATAGAATCAGAAAGGACTGATTTTATTGTTGACTAACCTGCTAAACGAAAAAAAAGGCAACGACGTTCGTATCTGCGCCTGGATTGTGAGAACATTAAACAGGAGAGGTACAAGCGAACAACCAGCGGAAGCCCTATAATGCTACAAAGCAAAAATTACTGCCATCCAGGTAATACGATGGGATGGGTCGGACAAAAGAGGATGAAAAACTGTGACATTTACTACGGGCCGTCTTGTAGTGAGCAGAAACAGCGACTATTCTTAGGCGGATTTGTAATAAGTGCCAGACTTAGGCCAGGAGTCTTACGTTTCCAAGACATTAGCGAACGCCTTGCAACAATCCGCATCAAGGCCAAATTTTCCAACATAAGCCTTATATGTAAAGTCGAAAGACTGCAATCGCAGGAGATCGCTTAACCTCTCGATTAACACCATACCACCAGCATTAAATGCCGAAGAAAAATGGCAGCGATGCCAACACGCCATTAGATCAGCCGCAACTGATGTTCTATGTTTCTCGCGCCCACCAACAAGAAACCCCTAGTTTGATTAGGAATGCCGACTGATGATCGCAGCCAAGAACGAGGTCTGCAAGGCTAAGCTGCAGGTGAAGACGAGAGCTGCCGTTGAGCTCTATAGGCAGAGAAGAAGGGAAGAACCCCGGCTTTTCAGAAAGAAGAAAAAAATAGCAAGAAAAGCGCGCGATCGAGGATACAGAGAGGTGCCACACCAGGAACGATGTTCGCAAGTTTTACCAAAGTGTAAAACGCTAAAGCCAAGGATACAAGGCTCGAACAGAATACTGTCGAGTTGAACAAGGAAATATCGCAGTTGAGACACGTTCGATGCTGAGCATATGTAAGAACCCCTTCTGCAGACTGTTAAACGGCGATGACGAACAACATTCCGCTGTCATGCAGAATGAACCGTTCAATATTGGCAACGACAGCGAATGAGCTTTATAAAGCCCGCGGAGATGACTTGGTAAGTAACATCCACCAACTCGTAAGCCGAATCTGGTCGGAAGAAAGTATGCCTGAAGAATGGGACCCTGATAATCCCAGTCCTGCTCTACAGCGCTGAAGCATGGACCGTCTCAAAAGCGGATGAAGAAATCCTTGGTCGGTTTGAGAGGAAAATTCTTCGAAAAATCTTCGGAACCGTTTGCGTTGACGGGCTATGGTTATGGAGACGAAGATTCATTGAGCTGTACAGCGACATGGTCAAAAAACTCCGCATTGGACGCTTAAGATGGCTATGCCATGTAGAACGAATGGACACTAATACCCCGGCTCGCAGAGTCTTCGATTCCCAGCCAGACGTCGGACGCAGTAGAGGAGGCTCTCGCTTTAAGTGGCGCGCACAAGTAGAAACCGACCTCAACCAACTTGGAGTGCGACACTGGAGTCAGTTAGCTAAGGACCAGGCTAATTGAAGAGGCATATTGGTTGAGCCCCAGGTTCATTCCGGACTGCAGCGCTACTTAAGTAAGTAAATTTCTTTTTATATTTTTTTGGAATCAAATTTTCTATGAAAATGTTGATAATTTTAGAAATTTTTAACAACCCCAGGACCAGAATAAATTTGAATCTTTATTTGACATTTTTTTTGTTTAGTTTATTAAAATTAAAGGTTTTGATTGGTGTTTTTTATGGTTGTTTTTAAACTATAAACAGCGATAACAATCAGGTAATTTCATAAAATTAAAGACGCAGAATCAGGTTACGTTTAAGGTTAGACCTATATTCCTATGAATATGTCTGCAGACTATAAATTCAGCCCTATCCATATTCGTTTAAAGAGTTTCCGAAACGAATATAAGTTCCGATCAGAACTCAGTTTACCATCGTAGTATCCGTTAGGGAAGAAAATTAATGAAACATACATTCGCGTACGTTTGACAATCTATCAGCTGAGTAATTTTATAAATAAGGTGAGGGAAAAAAAATATTTAAACAAATATTTATTGTTGTTCTCTTGTCGTTTTTTGCTAGAGCACGATACACAAAATAATTTTATTTGTTATTTCGCTCACAATTTTGGGGTGGTTTCCATTTTCGTAAGAATTTCGCAAAAAATTTTCATCGAAGAAATTCAACGCGTAGCTGTCAAAAATTGTTGACTTTACGCATTAAGCCGTAGTTCGATCATGTGGGATGCATTTCATCGGAAAATCTGCTTGAAATGCAAATCCGAACGGATACCTCGGTACAAAATTCTCCGATATCGAACAAATCGGAGAAAATGTTGTTCCGAACGGAAACCTCGATAGGGTTGATTAATACGTACAGACTCTTTGTGATAGCATATAGAAGAAGATGTTCGAAATCTAATAAAACGGTTTGAAATTATTATGTGAATCACAAATAATACTATCTAAACGACTCCTGTATCAATTATACCTCGCAGAATGCATAGATAGTAAACCTGAAAAAATATTCATTAACTCAGATTAATCTTTTTAAAATTATCATTTAGCTTAATTTCAAGATAAAGTTTACAAAAATTATTTTATCGCCATTTAAGCACTTACAAATTTGTTTTGCGTTTGTATGGGTTAGGAATGACCAAACAAATAAATTGTAATCTACCAATAGTATATATCGATTGGTAGGTATTTCACAATAGTTAAAATATAATTTAGAGCCTCCCCATGGGCGATACATTTTTGTGTTCCATACAAGATAATCGGAAGTATAAAAGATTTCACTGTATAGTTTTAATTTGACATGTATTGGGAGAGATTTGGGCTTTATCCACGAAGAGCACGGTATACTCTTGAAACAATTCAATTCATATGAGTTTTGTAATTTCAACATCTTCAACAATGGATTGTCTAAGAAATATTGGTGGCAAATCTTCTTTAATGGACCTTTATTGATTGCTATAGCTTTAGTTTTTGTCGAATTAAGGTACAGTTCCTTATTATAGACTATCAGAAATAAATTTATATTATTTATTGCTTGGTTTTTATTGGCTTTTTGGCGTAAATATGGTGCTCACAGAATGTTAACAACTTTGAGATGTCATTGATGAAGCCAAACTAGACATAGAAACGGCCCTAGCGGCCCACTGAACCCTGAGGTACTCCGGTGGGAACATGCAGGCGGTTTGAACATTGACTATTATGAAAAACTAACTGGAAATGCGATGTGACAAGCTTACATAGAGCGTTATCAACATGAAAATACATTTGAAATTTATTTATATAAGCATTGAATGATTAACACAATCAAACGCCTTGGAAAAATCAAGGAATACAACTATTCCCACCATATCCATGTCTAGGCCAACACGTATACTTTCAATGAAGCTGTGGTGTAGTTGTGTTTTGCACGAAACCCTGAATGATGTTTTGAAATTAGCTTTTTAACTTTCTCTTATAGTTTTCGAAAACTACTTGCGCTTTCATACAAAACTCTGATTAGATTTCGATTGACATTTCAATCAGCTGTGATACTAGCTGCAAGATGTGTGTGTGTGTGAAATTATATTAATTAAATAAAATTAACTCAAATATGTAGAAATTAATATCGGCATTTGAAACTGAAAGGTAAACAAATATAAATATGTTGACAACAATTTTCGACTCTCAAGCCAGAGCTACAAAAAAAACGCAAACAATTGCCCATAGCTCCACCACCTCCACCAGTTACTCCTGTCCTTCCGCACACCAAATCTTCTTTCTTTTTTTTTTCTTTTTTTGCAATTTCCAACATATTATAGTTTTAACGGGTGATCCAAGTAGAGATACTTTTTTCAACAGCCTTTTTTGACAGATCACGTGTGAGTCGTGTCATGCTGTCATGCTAATTTTGTTTAGTATTGTTTGGCACTTCATAATTGAAAGACTTACGAGTGAACAACGTTTACAAATTGTTCAACTTTATTATGAAAATTCACGTTCTGTGAGGAATGTGTTTCGTGCACTTCGCTCAACTTATGTTCAACATAATCGGCGTACTGAGCGTACTATTCGCAACACCATCACTGGCCCGTCGATTGGCCACCAAGATCGTGTGATATCACACTGTTAGACTTTTTTCTGTGGGGATATGTAAAGTCAAAAGCTTATGCCGACAAACCCGCTTCGATTCAGGCCTTGGAGGAAAACATCACGCGTGTCATTAGCCAGTTACCAGTCGAAATGCTCGAACGAGTGAGCGAAAATTGACCTCAACGGATGGACCATCTGCGACGTAGCAACGGCCAACATTTGATAGACATAATCTTCAAAAAATAAATGCCAAAGAATGTTCTTTCAAATGATAATAAACATTCTCCATTAAATTAGAATTTTCTGTGTGTTTTTTCTTTAAAAAAGTAGGGAACCTCGAAATGGATCACCCTTTACAAGCCAGCCATAGTTGGTTTTTGGAATTCCGTCTGTCGGTTCGTAGGTTCGTCGGTCCGTCTGTCCGTACACGTCTCTCAAGTCTAAGCGACTTGACCGATTTTCTTCAAACTTCGTATCCAGCATTTTTTTGGTCAAAATTCTATGCCATTTTTTTTGTTAGCTTTTAGCCATGTTATTACTGGTACCTGCCATATAAAACTCATACATAACATCAATTTTCTCAAAAACGGCTAAGACGATTTTGATTAAACTTCTTATACGCTATAAGCATATTAGTTCCAACTAATATGTTACCTTTTGGGTATTCAAAATTGTCGAGACCAACTCGTTGAAAGGGTACATCTGGCAATGAGGGGCGTTGCAAAGGTGGGCTTGTCTGACTTGGTTGATTCGATAGACAAATTTCACTAGTTGAGCACATATTTCGTATAATTTGATTGATGTTAGGCCAGAAAACTTCGTCAGGAGCTTTTTATTCATGCTTCCATACCTTGATGGATATATTGAATTCGATTCAGAATCTACACTCGCAAACTCTATGGAATAATTATCTGTCACCTTAAAGAAGTATACCATTCCGAATTGTTATATCATCCCTGAAGGTCCAGTAGGTTCTTAGTTCCAAGTCTAGTTTCCTGGAGTCTGTGGGCCAACCCTCACTAACTATTTAAATCAACTTTCTAAGAATTATATCCTCCTTTTTTTCGATAAATTTCATTCTTTTTAATGCCTGCTTTATCGTTGTACTGAAGTTCTGCTCGAGATAAAGCATCCGCTAAATACATCAACTTTCCTCTCTTGTAAGCAACATTAAAGTTATATTTCTGCAAACTAAGCCTCATTCTGTGCAAACGTCTTTAAGTGTCAAGTATCGATTTTTTAAAAATTGTTTGCAGCCGTAAATTACCGCTTTCCATTATTATATTACGTCTGCTGCAAGGATACTGGTAAAACCTCTTATAACCAAATACAACAGCAAGACACTCTTTTTCTATTTGTGCATATTGTTTTTCTGTTTTTGTTAAAGTTCTTGACGCAAACGCTACAGGATGGCCCTTTTGCATCAGCACTGCTTCTATTCCATGTTGGCTGGCATCACATTGCAGAGTAACTTCTTCTACTTTGTGATATTGTAAGACAGGTGCAGATATAATCATGCACTTCAAAGATTGAAAACAATCTTCTTCATCTATACCACATTGTCATTCCTGGCCGACTCTACAGATTTCTCGTAATGGAGCTGCAATAGATGAAAGATTAGGTAAAATCGTGACAGGTATGTGCAAAACCAATAAATGTCGGTGCTTCTGATTTGCTTTTTGGAGCCGGTATGTTGACAATCTCTTCAATCTTCTTTTATCGATTTTTAAACCTTCATTCGTCAAAATGTGTCCATAAAAAGGTACTTGCTTTACTAGAAGTTTCGTTTTATTCGAATTCAATTTGAAATCATGATGTCGTAACCTCACAAGAAAATTTGTTTAGTTCATGTTATGATCCACTGTAGCCTCTTTGATTGTTTCGCCTTTTCCATGAACTAGAATGTCATCGGCAATGACTTCTTTACACAATAGTCCATCGACAATCTCATGCAAAATATTTTGACAATACTCTGGCGCTGGACTAATACCAAATGGCATTCGATTCCACCAGTCAATGGTCTGCTTGTCTCATCCAAGGGTACCTGCCAAAAACCATTTTTTGCATCAAGTGTGCTAAAAATCTTTGCTTTCGATAATATAGGGACCATTTCGTCAATTGATAATTGTTTACCTCAGTTGGATCGAGACTATACTTATTTTATTATTTCGTTTTACCAAAACTAAGTTGCTGATCCATAGAGTGTGATGATCTACCTTGCTTATAATTTCATGCTGCTCTAAATCATCTAACTTTCGCATGAGTTCCACTCGCATGGACACAGCGAGAGGTATTTTTATGTTGGAGATGGCAGTGAAAACATCATTTTATTCTTTAATAATTAAAATATCCGTCGCTGTTTGGTTAAAACATTGAAGTCTATTTACTTCAATTATGTTCCATGCAATTGAATCATTTGCTCCGATTATTACATCACAATTCGTGTCCAATTCCAATAACTGAAAACGTAAAACATGCGTAACCCCATTGAAAAAACAAGATAATTTTCCTTCACCAACCGGTTTTAGTACATGCCCACAAAAACTTCTTAACTTTGCTGTGCTGTCACTCAGTCTCTGACCATTGACTGCTTAAACAACTTTGAATTCGTAATATTAAATGAGGCTCCAGTGTCAATAACACATTTAAATCTCTCTATTTTTTGTTGTTTTCCTTTAAGGTTAATAAACTCTATGTACTTTCTATGCCCTTCGGATCTTTATTGTTAATTCCATGGACTAGCAAAATTTCATCTTCGGTTGTAGAACTGTCATCGTTCATTGCATACACATTTCTTTTTCTTGGGAAAGTAGTTCCAATTTTGCTTTTTATACCCTATCCCACAGGGGTATATTAGTTTTGACATTAAGTTTGTAACATAGTGAAATAATTTCGCTAGATATACCTCAAAGTAAATGGATCGACTCAGAATCGCTAGCTGAGTCGATATAGCCATGTCTGTCTGTCCTTCCGTCTGTGTGTCACCAATTTTTGGGCCTTAAATTTCGAGCTATAGTTTTCAAATTTGATATACGAGGCTCTATCCGACGAAACAGAACGAGTGTAAAAAATTTTGAAATTCGTTTAGGCGAAACCGTTAGGGATACTGCAAAAGTGTGTCAACAACATTTCTAGACAATCATAATGTCTATATTTCGTTCATACAAAGTTTTTTTTACCAAAACCACTTTTTAATAGCGTTTTCAGTAAAAAAAAAAACATTTCAAAAAAAATGTTGATGCAAAATAATTGGCTCTGTTAATATGAACATTTCCTCCGTTTAACATATAAAAACCATTTTTATACACTACCTCATAGCCAACATAACCAGGCAAAAAACGATGTTTTTTGTCGAACCATAAATGATTTTGATAAACTGTCTGAACCATATGTTCTGACAGTGACATTTTCTATATTTCATCGCCAAAAAGCCGTCATTTAGGGGATATTTGTTTAATGGATGGGATGGGGTAGGGTATAAACGATCCACACAGTGACTATTGATTTTCCGCTCAAAGTTTTCATACACGTTCTTCTTTTTAGTTTCCGCCATTTTTAAAACTTTGAAACGTCAATTTCATTGCCTTTGCGATGGAAAGCAATTATTTTCCTCCATCTGGCGGGCAATATTGCCATTGCCATTGCTTGAGCGTCTACACAAGGAAATTTTTAGGCAATGGCAATAGCAATTTATTGCCTCGGATATTGCCTCTGGAGACGCTGTGTTAGACGACACACGTAAGCTTCAAAAGCTTCCTCATCCTCCTGTTTTGCGGAATTAAATAAAAATCGCTCACACCTTGTACTTACTTTTGGTTTTAAATAGACCTCTAACAGAATTCCTTTAATACAAGGTGGCGCAAAAATAACCTTCCGATGTTTTTTGGCTGTAATTTAAAAAAAAAAATAAAAAGCTTTGATTCTTCTTGTGGATTATTTTTATTTGATCTTTTAATTTTTTTACATCAAGTTGAGAATATGATGTCATGTAAACGGCCGCCGCCACAGTTGATTGTCATTTGAGCCCTTTTTATGGCATTTTCCATCACTTTGGCCAAAACTTCCGGCGATAGGTCCTCACATTCTTGACGGATATTGTCTGCAAGAGCTGTAAGAGTCTGAGGCTTGTTAATATAAACCCGCGACTTCAAAAAACCCCACAAAAAGAGCGGTCAACTCAGGCGATCCTGCTGGCCAGTGCAAATCGCCAAAACGGGAGATTAGGCGCCGTGCAGTGTGTGCCGTTGCACCGTCCTGTTATAGCCACATGTTTTCCAATCCCAATTCATCAAGTTGCGGCAAAAAGAACTCGTTGATCATTGCTCTGTAGCGCTCACCATTCACAGTAACCGTTTGGCCCGCGACGTCTTCGAAGAAAAAAGGTCCGATGACTCCTCCAGCGAAAACAGCACACCATACGGTGACTTTGAGCGGGTGTAATGGCTCTTCGCGGGTTACACGCGGATTTTCAGTGCCCCAGAAGCGTAAATTTTGCTTATTTACGTACCCGCTAAGATGGAAATGGGCCTCATCACTCATGATTATTTTTGATGAAAAATCATCTTCCTCTTGGTGGTGATTAAGGATGGCTTGAGCGTATGTTAGACGCGATTGGCGGTCAGCAGCTAACAGCTGATGCACCGTCTGGACTTTGTATGGAAACATCTTCAAATCTCGTACCAAAATTCGATGTAAAGACCGTCGACTGATACCCATTTGCGTGGCACGTCGTCTGGTCGATGTCGACGGCGCTTCCATGACATCTTCGGATACAGCAACAATATTCTCTGCAGAACAGCTACTCCGGGGTCTGCCACGCCTGGCTCGTGTTGTGCCAGTCTCTTCGAGGAGAGCGGTTAAACGTCGCAGTGTTTCACCAGTAGGCGTTGGACGGCTAGGAAATCTGCGACGAAATTCACGTTGTGCCAAAGTCACCGACCGATTATAGCTCAAATAAATAGTCACCAATATTCCGCATTCTGGAGTAGTGAAGCGTAACATTGTTTATTAACGTGTATTTCGCATGTGTTTACTACACAAATGTCAAAACAGAACTGACATTAGGGGCCAATCGCAAAATTTATAGCATTTTCTGATAGGAGGATTACTTTTGCGCCACCTTGTAGTTCCACTATTTGTCTACGAAATTTTCTATTGAGATAGTAGGCGAAAGCAGTCGACGCATACATGCTTTTAAAATAGCTGTGCGTTGTGGATCTGTTTTGCTTATTAAATCTGCTGCAATCTGGAAATTTTCCCTCTGTTCTCTAATAAACTTCCAATTTTCCACCTGGTTTTCGTTTGTGTTCATAGCATGGGGCGGTGGTATGCTTATGACAATATTCATTATTGTTTTCTCAGTTTGTACAGTTTTAACTTCTTGTTTAAACTATATTCCCGAACAAATGACTAATAGTTTCTTTCGAGTCACTATTGCTTTCAGACATTTGCACGATGTTAATTTATTTTCAAAACACCTGACGATTTGTTATATGTTGTAATAATACACGTCTGTTTAGTTCAGCAGTTTAGTAGCGACTGATTTATTTATGATACAAAAGTGTGAGTGTATTTACATACTACTACAACAATTTCACATAATTAATTTTGGACGAACTATCCATAAACGGAATTTTCAGTTTTGGCAAATAACGGAAAACCATAATTATTTACATCGATTCCTTCAAATTCCCGAATAAACGTTCGATTATTCACATTTCGATATTATTTATATTATTTAGTTAATAGTAGTGTTTCCGACTTGGTATATGTTCCATCAGGTGTTCCACAAGGCTCAGTTCTTGCCAAAATATTATACAACGTATTTACACATGATATTCCTAAATTACCGCACTGTAATATAGCCATCTTTGCAGATGATACCGCAATATTTTCATCCCATGAATTCGCTCTCAATATTGAGAGGAATCTCCAAAATGGACTGGAAATATTAATAAAATACTATCACAAATGGAAAATCAAATTGAATGAAGGTAAAACTCAAGCTATCTATTTCACCCGAAAAAGAAAGTCTTGTTTCCTTCCCACCGGCCACCTTCAATTCAATGGTAATAGTATTAATTGGGAACCTTGTATTAGATATCTAGGTATTTATTTAGATACCAAGTTAACTTTTAAGGACCAGATTAATAAATCTATAAAGAAAATAGGTATAGGAATCAAAATGCGTTACCCGTTTATTAATAGAAAATCATTACTTTCTACTGACAACAAAATAATTTTACATAAAGTAATTTTCCAGGCAATTCTATTATATGGGTGTCAGGTATGGGGCAACTCCGCAAAGTGTCATATACAAAAATTGCAAGTATCGCAAAACAAACTGTTAAAAATGATGCTAGACTTACCTTGGCACCACTCAACTATTGACATTCATGAAAGAGCGAATGTTGAAATGATAGCTGATAGAATTCTAAAACTTAACAACACTTTCAAAACATTAGTGGTTTCGCTGACAATCCTCTTGTAAATCAACTAAATACCTAAAATTGTTCAATTATAATTTCTAAATACTCGTACTTATTGTTTATATTTATATTATTGCTGTACAAATTTGTACTCATTTGTTATTATTTATTTATGGGATATTTGTTATTTGTTAGCTTAATGTATAATAGTGCTTATTATTTTACTTTTCTATTTGTTTATTTATTTTTTTTGTTTGTTTATTCATTTATTTATTTATGTACTTAATCATTTATTTATTTTTATTTATTAATTTATTTGTCTATTTATTCATTTATTTATTTATTTATTTATTTGTTTATTTATTTATTAATTAATTAATTAATTAATTTATTTATTTATTTATCTATTTATTTATTTATTTATTATTTATTTATTTATTTATCAATGTACCAATTTAATGGCAATTGTAATTTTTTTTTTTAATTATTTATCCTTTATTTTATTCTATTTTTTTTCTTATATTGGAGGTTTTTTTCGTATTTTCCTTCAAGTTTATTCTTTTTTCTTTATAAATTCTTCTAACCATTAAAAATAATATTTCAGTAGAAAGATAAAATCATCATTAAATCTCTGTAAAATGTGCAATAACATCATTATGTAAAAATATTCATATACGAAATAAATATATCTATCTATCTATTATTTTTAGCATCAATAATCAAAATAAATATTATTGTGTATTTTGGCCAAATTGTTAAAAATGTCAAATTAACTCGCTGTGAAAGAGAAAGTTGCGTACGACCCAATCGTGGACCCACCACTCATTTCACGTGTAACACTAATCAAGAAATCATTTATCAGTATAAAAATATCAATAAACATATTAGAAGGCTACAATCTTTCGTGCGGATCGTTCAATACCCTATCCCACCCCATCGTTAAAATTAATATTCTCAAAACGTGGTCTTTATGGCGATGAAATATAGAAAATGACTTCTTCACAACATATTGTTCAGACAGCTTATCAAAATCTTTTGTGGTTTGACAAAAAACTACGTATTGCTATTGCAAATGCCTAGGGTTTTTGGTTTGTAGAAAAACGCCCAAAAAAGTGGGCGCAGATGAAAATGATCTACGTACGAAATATTCATATTGCCAGTACAGATGTATTTCAATCAAAAGTTTTTCGAACTTCTTTAAAATTTGGACAAAACCAGTTTTAACTAAAAACGCCCTGTTGAGGGGAAGGTTGCGCTTTCAGCCCAGCCAAAATCCATTTAAATTTTATTTAAAAGAAATAAAAAAGGTCGGTTGTAATACCTAAAAGTATGCACACCATCTTGAATTTCTTTAATTTTACCGAACACAAGAAAAAGTAACTCCCCGAAGTTAGTTCGGACACCACCCATGGAGTAAATCTCTACTACATACAAAATCGTTCCTATCACTCTCTTTTTTCCCCTTCTCAACCACTCGTACTGTGGTTACATATAAAGGGTGTTCTAATCATAACTCCTTGAGTACGTATAAATTATAAAAAATAAAAATAAAGACGGAATAAAGACATTGAATTTGTCCAAACATTTTCAAATATCTTTACCGTTTAGCCAAAAACTTTACTTTTCTACAAAGTAGGCGTGGCGGGAGGCGTATTCCAAAAATGTTTACAATATTGTACTGCTTCGTCGGACAGAGGGTCGATATAGCAAATTTAACATTCGATCTCAAAATTTAAGGCCCGAAAATTGGTGACACACAGACGGATGTTACAAATTTAATGTCAAAACTTATACACTGCATAGAGCATAGGTTTTAAAAAGTGACTAACAAGAAACCTGAAACAGGCAGCCAATCTATAAAAACATAACGCAAAATTATCACCGTTGGATGCGTACGTCCAGCCGAGCTGATTTCTTGTTTAACAGCAACACGTGAAACAACAATTACAAGAGCTCAATAGCAGCAACATTCCCAATTGCCAAATTTACAAATGATTCCATGCCGCCTTGATTACTGCTTCGTCTAGTCAACAAATGACCAATCTCTTGAACAACAATCAAAGGGGTAAATTAATCATTTCTTACTCCATTGACGTTTGTTATTTACTTCGCCGCCTTCACAGTTCCTTATTGTTCACCAAATGAACAAATCGAGGCAAATCGCAGCAACTGTATGAACCAAGCTTTGGAGAATGTTGAGATTAGATTGTACACCAACACGTAATTAAGGTGAGTATCTGTCTTTTTTAAACAAACTCAATTTCTTAACACAAAACTGATAACCAGTGATAAAAGTTCAAAAACATACAAAGCGATGTGCATTCTAACCCACTTTGGAACTTCTCATTGGCACAAACAATAGCACGCCCACCTCGGAAAAGGAACATTACGAACAATCTAGCAAGATGAAGCACAGGTACTACCACTACAAGACGAAATTTAAATTCAGGATTACTACCAATCGGCACAAAACAACAATAATACAACAAAAATCGATTTCCTGTATTGATGACAGTCGGCTACCATATGTGCCACCTGTAAGTGTAAATATCACCAGTAAGGGTTGCTATAACAATCCGTTTTACTTAAGCGTATAACATTTTACATATCAGAGCAATAATAATCATTTACATCGACAAAATACTAGGACTTCAATAATAAAGGACAACAGAATAAAGAAGCAACATAAATAACAGTGAGATTTGTGCTGATTGTAATAGATTTGGTTGTAAACGTCAATCAGCTTTTACATTGGCATTTATTGTACCCTATCCCATAGGGGCATATTAGTTTTGAAACATAGATTGTAACATAGAGAAATAATGTAGGTAGATATATCTCAAAGTATATACATCGACTCAGAATCGATAGTTGAGTCGATTAAGCCATGTCTGTCCTGTCTGTCCCTCCGGCCGTCCGTCATTGTGTCTGTAGGTCACCGGATTTTAGGCCATAAATTTCCTTGTATGTGCTGTTCGAACAAGTGTAAACAATTTCAAAATCCGCCAACTGCCAAGCCCACTTTTAAGAGAAACGGTAGAAAACTTTGAAAAAGTGACTGAACAACATATGTAGTCAATTCCAATATCTATATTCTGTTTATACAGGTCTTTTTCCACGCCCACTTTTGGAGGGCTTTTTCAGTCAAAAAAACATTTTCCTCCATACATTAATTAAGCCCACACCCAATTCTTGGCGTTTAGGATCTTAAGAATGATTATATAATAAGTGAGTGCTGTGTTGCGAAAAATTGCGAAACATGTTGCGGCCTAAATAAAGATCAATCTCAACTCCTGTTGAATTTAAGTTTGTAAATGGTCTTTTATTAGATACTTAACAACTTTAAACTTTCAGTGTGAACGCACCCTTAAGCCAAATAACCAACTGTCAATGTCAAAACAGCAAAACAACAAACCATCAAAACAACAAAACAACAAAACAACAAAACCACAAAACAACAAAACAACAAAACAACAAAACAACAAAACAACAAAACAACAAAACAACAAAACAACAAAACAACAAAACAACAAAACAACAAAACAACAAAACAACAAAACAACAAAACAACAAAACAACAAAACAACAAAACAACAAAACAACAAAACAACAAAACAACAAAACAACAAAACAACAAAACAACAAAACAACAAAACAACAAAACAACAAAACAACAAAACAACAAAACAACAAAACAACAAAACAACAAAACAACAAAACAACAAAACAGCAAAACAACAAAACAACAAAACAACAAAACAACAAAACAACAAAAAAACTAAATCAACATTTTCATCATGGTGAAGTACACGAAGGAACAATGTTTACAACTAATTTTAATTTACTACCGTAATTTGTAGTCAGTGGTCGCAACTTTAAGAGCGTTAACGCCAATTTTGGCCGTTAATCTACTCCCAGTACACCAGAAATTCATAGTCTTGTGAAGAAATTTGGTGCGTAATTTCAATTGCAATACAGCCATTACTGCCATCCAGGAAATACGACGGGATGTGCCGGGCAAAAAGAGGATGAAAAACTGTGACATCTACTACGGACCGTGTTATACTGAGCAGAAACAGCGACTATTCGGATGCGGATTTGTTACAAGTGCCAGACTTAGGCAAGAAGTCTTATGTTTCCAAGACATTAGCGAACGCATTGTAACAATCCGCACCAAGGCCAAATTCGCCAACATAAGCCTTATATGCCCTCAAGTTCAAACGGAGGAAAAAGATGATATAGCTAAGGATTGCTTCTATGAGCTCTTTGACCAAACCTATGAGCGACTACCGAAGTACGATGTTAAAATCGTGTAGCCAGCACACGGGGACATGGCGGTCTCCAGATCTACGCATCCAGTATTTTAGAATGTCCGAACGTTCCGAGCTTACATCGACAGATGCAACTGATGTGCTAGGTTTCTCGCGGCCACCAACAAGAAACCCCTGGTTTGGGGTACTGATATCAATACCCCAGTGTTTACATTGCTACCCCGGCATCAAGCAATAACATAACCGACACATAGGATCGACGAAATTTCCCCTTCGCACTTGCCGCCCGCGTCAGAAACGGCTACAAAATTTTTAGCTGTGATGAGTTTTCTACGTCGTTCTATACTCTTTTAAAACATCCACCAACTCATAAGCAAAATCTCGTCGGAAGAAAGTATGCCTGATGAATGGAACCTTAGCATCGTTTGTCCGATCCACAAAAAAGGAGACCCTCTAAGCTGCGCCAACTACAGAGGTAGAAGTCTTTTACTTTTTACTTTTTAAATTCATTTTTATTATCTTAAAATACTAACTTAAAACTAGACAAAAATGACTAAATCTAACTTATAATTAACATTTTTTCTTATACTAACTTATCGGTCCTAAGCGGGCGCTCTAAGCTTAAATTAACCTTTTTATTTGCTTTTCAGCTTAAGTCGTTTTTATTTTATTTTATTATGTAGATCTTTTTTTTTTTTGTTCAAAGAAAATTTAAAAAAACTTTGATCAGTAACATTTTTTATTTTATATAAAAAAGCTTAAACTATATTAAAACTAACTTAAGACTACTTAATACTACTTAATACTACTTAATACTACTTAAGACTACTTAAACCTAACTTAATTATAATCGGGGTGGCGAGCACTCGTTGCAAATGCCCCGAGGGGTCACCATCCCGATCGAGACATTTGGCCCCCAGGCTGCATGTATTCCACCATATTGTACGCCAATATGGTGCACATTCCCCGCCCCAGACCTCGTTTCTAAAATTTTTTTTTTTTTTTATCTTACAATTAAGGAGTGGTCTAAAAGTCCGCAAAGTCAGGAGGAAGTGCAGAATCACTTCCCTCATGTAGCCACCAAAATTCCATACTCTGCCTTTCAGCATCGGTCCTATCGCGATCCGATACCGAAGTGCTAAAGCGGAGGAGCTCCGGGGCATTGTCGACATACCCGTCGCGGATTAGCCGCTTGTCACGCGAGTCACGGTAGCGGTGGTATAAAACCGGGATACCGTTCCTGTCCTGTACCAACCCTAACGAATCGATATAAATAAACGCCTCTGGTGGAATAAAGCCCGACACGAGCGTACTCTCCATATATGTTTCATTGGGGTAATAAGCCCCAAAGATCAGGCTGTTGTCGCTAGCCATCGCCCTTGCAGCGTGCCTTCGAATCACCTTAATAAGGAAATTGTCGATTCTGTTCAGCTGGGCCCCATTGTAAAGAACCTCGTTGCGATAATATTTTATGTACTCGGAGTCCGGCGTTCGGTACAATCCTAAGCAGGATCGGAGACAACGCCTCTCAAACAGCCGTATCCTTTCCATGTAGGATGGTGAAATATTGAACCACACAGGACAACCGTAGGCGATGATCGGCCTTATGAGGGCCATGTAGCAAATGACTTTCACCCTTGAATCAAGTTGACTGCTTTGAAACAATCTTCTTGTCAGAGCATAAGCCCCCCTAGCCCTGGCCAGACAAGCATCCACATTTTTATTAAAATACAGAAACTTGTCAAGCCAGATGCCAAGGTATTTGACTTCAGTTCTCAGCGCCAACGGCCGTCCATGCTGTCCAATGATGCACAATTTTTTTCCAGTTTTTTCTGGTATCGTAAGATGCCCTCTGCACTGGGGTCCTGAACAGAATTGTTTCGGTTTTTTGGAAATTGATCCTCAATTTCCAATCGTCGCAATATCCCTTGATGTGATCGAAGTCACGTTGCAAAAGTATGTTGATGACTCCGATTTTCGGACCTGATCTGTACGCCACCAGATCATCTGCATACGCTATAGCGTGACTAAGGGAACCTACCAGATCACTTGTATAAATGTTAAACAATATCGGGGAGTTCACCGCCCCCTGTTGTAAACCGTTTTTAATTTCAAAGACTTTACTCGAAGTTACGTTGCCACATTTGACGACGAACTTCTTTCCCATAAGCATTTCATAAATCATATATAGCATGGGTTTACGCATGCCAAGTCTGGTTAGCTTGTAGAAAAGCCCTTCTAACCATACGGTGTCGAAGGCCTTCTCAAAGTCAACCAGACAGGCCCCTGTGCATTGTCCTTTGGATTTATTCCATTGGATGTCGGAGACTAGTTTCGACGCGGCATGAATAGTGTCATGCCTCGCTCGAAAACCAAACTGATTTTCCGGGATAATTTTATTTTCCTCGACCCACTCAAGCAGAGCCCTATTGACTATCTTCTCGAATACCTTGCTTACATTCGGCAGAAGGCTTATTGACCGAAGATTTGCAGGGTTTGTTCTGTCCTTGTCCTTTTTGGGGATAGGATGTACCACCGCCGTTTTCCAGTGCACCGGATAATGTGCATTATTCAGTGCATTGTTAAACAGGGTGGTGAAGATATCGACTGCTTCTATTGGCAGGTGTCTCAATACGACGTTTGGGACACCGTCCTCTCCTGCCGACTTTTTATTTTTCAATGATACCAAGATGTCCAGGAGTTCATCTTTTTGCACGAACAGCATCAGGCTATTGGCGACTATGCCATTTGAAGGGTTTTCGTCATTGAATACGGTAAAACCGTTATTCTCAGATCGCCAAGCTTGAAGTTCGGTACGCAGATAAAAGTGATTCAGAGAGGCTCTCTCCTCAATATCGTGATTTGGGCGAACAGGATTGTTCACCGTATATACGGTCTCGAAGACAGCGCCTATCGAATTCACCTTCTCCTGAGGATCTTCGATCGTAAAAAAACCGTCGTTAGAGTCAACACTTTCCGGACTTATACCAACAGCTGTGAGTGTCTGTCTGTTCTCTGTCGTTTGGGAAATTCGGACACAAGGAATGTCGTTATGATCCTTTCGCCTGAAAATTTTATTTATTTGCGGGAACATATTCGGGCTACTGGTTTTTATAGCCCGAATTTTCTTGCCCCAGTACAAACTTACAGATTGTCTGTAATTCTCCGTGATTAACTGTTTGAGGTTTTTGATCAACGACTTCAATGTCCGAACCTCCGGGTCTTGTCTGTCAGTAAATTGCCTCCGTAGCCGTTTAAGCCTCGAGACTAGTCTGCTTTTGTGTTTATGGAGTGCATCGATTGTTGGCGTTCGATACTTCTCCGTCTGGTCGTCAGAACTAGTTACCTTGGGGATAACTCGATCCATTGACCTTTTAATGACCTCATTCATTTTTAATAAATTTTGGTCGATTTCGTCGTTCGTAAGGTTTCGGTTTGTCGGAGGGTTGATTTCGCTCAAACGTAATTCTCGCTTTACAACTCTGGCGAAGCGCGGCCAGTTCGTCCTTCGATAGTCGAAAGAACGCACCTGGTCGAACTCCTCCAGTTGAGTTTGTTCGTTTGGGATCCTGAATACGGCATCGATTCCGAGGTGGTCACTATCGTAATCGAATGCTCGCACACAGTTCCGCGCGTGTTCGTTATTTGTCAGTTCTAGTCTGTTGTCCATAAGCGCTAAGTCCAAGAAAGAGTTTCCTCTCGGGAAAGACGGGATATCCGTCGCGTACAAACTAAGTTTGTACTCAATCGTATTTTGTTCCCTCCAAATTTGAAGCAGTCGGCCTCTAGTGTTCGCGTTTGTATTTCCCCAAGCCGCATGCTTAGCGTTAAGATCGCCGGCCAAAAAGTAATAGTTTTCAGCTAAATGAAGCTGTAGGCAACGAAAAAGTGTCTCGAGCTCTGCTATAAATTGAGTTTGTTGAGTTGCTTCAGGCGCATAAAGCGACACCACATACATTCTCCTCCCACTGTGGAGAGGAATGCATACGATGCATGCTTCCAGCACCCGGAACCTACTTACTTCCCCGCTATATATGACTTTATGGCATAAGCCTTTGCGTAATAAGACAGCGACCCCACCCCCTTGGGAGGAGTGGGGTCGGTCTCTTCTCACTACATGGTAGTTGCTGTATCCCAATTTGTGTTTCTGGTTTAGCTTAGTTTCGCTGACCAAAAGTACATCCGGGAGTTGGTTTTTCAACAGATTGGAAAGGACGGTTCTTCTCTCGACCCTGACAAGCGAATTAACATTCAAAGCTAGGATCTTAAAGTTTACCTCGTCGAGCGTAGCCATCATGTTCATGGCGCGCTAGACTTGGCAAACATCGAATAGATATGATCTATTCAGGCTGCTTGCTCGTTCAATTGTTTTTGGAACCGATCGATCTTGCTATCCAATGACAGCAAGATCCTCTTCATGTCCAAATCAGCTTCAAGTGCTTTTTCAGCAACCTTAGGCATATTTAATGTCTGGGGCTTACCCGATCCAGCTGCCATTTGGGCAAAGGACACGTTGGGCGCTACCCGATTTGTGTAAGACTGACTTTTCTGTCGCCTTTCTTCTTCAACAGCCTGTTTCCGAGCTAGCATGCTCTTCTTTTTCTGTTGGAATACAGGACATCCCTTATAGTTAGCAGGGTGCCCTGCATTCCCGCAAAGCACACATGTGAGCTTGCTCATGTCTTCAACCCTTTCGTTACCTAGAGGGCATTCATTTAAATTGTGGTCCTCATCGCACTTAACGCATCTAATATGCATGTTGCAATTAGAAGCGGCGTGCCCGAACCTTTGGCAGCGCATACATTGCAGTATGCGATCTGACCTTTTTAATTTGTCCCATTTTACAGCATGGTAGTATACGCGATTAATTCTGCGTAGACTATCAATTTTGCTGTTGGGGGTTAGCTGGACGAGGAAAAATGGTAACCTTCGGTTACCACCCCTTCCATTGACCGCGGAAAACGGCTTTATACCGACGATCTTAAGGTCGTCGCTCTCATAACTCTTGAGCTCCTTTAGGAGCTCCTCCGTGTCAACCCCGGGATCGATTCCCTTCAGGACGACCGTTTTCAATTTTTCGGATTTTGGCGTATACGTGAAGTACTCTGCCTTTATTCCCTCAAGTGCTTTGCGGACCTTTTTGTGGTCCTCCAAATTATTGACTACAATTTTGTGTTTCTGGGCCGAAATATGATTGACCGTGAAGTCCTTAACAGCTACCTTACATAATTCTATAATAAAACTGCTAGCTAGGTTACTTACACTAATTGGGGGTACTTCCCCCCTTTTTTGTTGTGTCTGCTGCTGCTGTTGTTGCTGCTGCTGATGTTGCTGCTGTTGCTGCTGCTGCGGTTGTTGCTGCGGCTTTTTCATCGGCTTCCTCTGCCGCTGTGGTTGTTGTTGCTGCTGTTGTTGCAGTTTCATTTGTTGTTGCTGCCTTGGTTGCATATTTTTAGTTTGTTGGCGCTGAAGCATTTGCTGCGCTTTCAATTCTTCTTGTTGTCTCTGCTGCTGCTTACGTTTTTTCTTTTCTTCGAGGTCTTCTATTTTTTTTGCCTCTCGAATTTTTTCTAGTTTTTCTAGAAGTTCCGCTATGAGTCGGCTCAGCTTTGCCTCCTCATCATCCGCTGCCGGTATTTCCTCGACCTCGGCTAGCTCTTTGTATGGGTTACCCTCGCCGACGTAGCGGGGTTCCCCTTCTTCCATCGCGGATTCGTCGAGGGAAATTGATTTGAACTCCTCTTCATCCATTTTTTTTTTTGGCTGCGGTGTAATTTCCGCCGCATACCTCTTGTTGATGAGATTAGGCGTCGGAATTAAACTCCTCCGCATCTCACCACTATCGGCTGTTGCCGTTGCTCTTGCTGCTGCCGCTGCTGTTGTTGACACAGCTTTTGTTATCGCTGGTACAGTTCCGTGTACCAGCACATTTGTTGCCGCCACTGTGTTAGACGACGATGACGATGAGGACAATTTTGTTGTTGTCGGCTTTGGCTTTGTTGGCGGCGACCCAGGCACCGTCAGCTTCTGCCTTTTGTTTGTGGGTGAATTTCCCCCAGCTTGCGGGGGGGTTTTCTTCCCCGTACCGGTTTCCATCACCGGTGATTCGGTAGAAGACCCTCTTTTTGTATAAATTATTGGTTATTGGTTTTGATAACTTGATTTAAATTAAAAATACTCGTGTGATTGGGATCCGAACCCAAGACTCCCACACGGCTGTGTCGGATGATACCTCGACTGCTCCACGTAAACAATAATATTTTGTTTACTTACTTGGCACTTGTCACTTAATTCACTTTGAAAAATACTTCAACACAGACTAGTCAACTAACCACTACAAGAGTTGGAGAGCGACTGGAGAGGTAGAAGTCTCCTCAACATCGCCTACAAGATCCTATCTGCCGTAATATGTGAACGCCTAAAACAGTTTACCAACAACCTGATCGGTTTTAGGCCAGGAAAGTCCACAACCGATCAAATTTTCACTCTTTGACAGATCCTGGAAAAAACCCAAGCAGTCCAAATCGATACCCACCACCTATTCATCGATTTCATACGGCAGCTTTTATAGAGACGAACTATACAGAACCATGTCTAGTTTTGGTATACCACCCAAACTCGTCCGTTTGTGTAGGATGCAATGGAGAATTCTCGCTGCTCCATCAAAGTCGGAAACGACCTCAGCGACACATTCGATACCAAAAAAAGGATTTAGGCAAGGCGATGCGCTGTCGTGTGACTTCTTCAATTTGATTCTTGAGAGGATTGTGCAAAACTCACGAGCCAATAGCAGAGGTACAATTTTCTAAAAATCGGTACAACTACTAGATATTGACATCATTGGTAGGACCCAACGTGATGTCATAGCCACGTTTGCTAGAATTGAGAAGGAAGCGGGCTGAGAAGGCAATTAAGTAGTAAAGCCCTTACTCGAAGTACTGAGAAGATCCTATATAAGACCCTGATCGTCCCACTCCTGCTCTACGTCGCTGAAGCATGGACCGCTCGATTTGAGGCGAAAAATCTTCGGTCCCGTTTGCGTTGATGGGCTATGGAAACGAGGATTCAACCAAGAACTATACGAGCTGTAAAAATCTCACACTACTTTAAGCACGTGCTCATTGTGTATATGAAGATTTCCACCAGCCCCCGGAAATCATCAAATTATTAGTTTTTGAAAAAAAAATGCTTGTATTGAAGTGCTCTACAAAAAACCATCGTACCCTCCCCGAAGATCGAATCAAGTCGATAATTTGCGAGCAGATCCATGAAAACATCACAAACGAGCAAACCAGTCAACTTGAAGACGTTCTCAAAAATTGAGATCTCTCGTGATGGCAGAAAGTGTTGCAACTTGAACGGTTATATGACCCATAGACTACGCATGCATGCAAAATCACATTTTTTGCATAGGTACATTATAAATACAAACTATAAAGTACTAATCCAGACAGATGCTGATCTTCATGATTAATGTCAAAATATACACACCGATCGATTTCTTTCCATAACTGCTCAGTTTCGCACACACACCACACATTGATGCATGCAGAAACAATAAAATACAATAACACAATCAACAACATAAACTTTCAGCTTGCATGCACAATCACTTTATTTCACATGCGCAAAAAAAGCATACAAGTCTCGAACAGAATCCTGTCAAGATGAACGAGGAAATATCGTTCTTGAGACACAGTCGATGCTGAGACTGTTAAACGGCGATGACGAACAATATTTCGCTGTCAGGTAGAACGAACCATTCAATATTGGCAACGACAGCGAAAACTGCCAACCACCCGACCTGAGTGAAGTGATGATTGCAATATTTAAACTCAAGCTTAATAAGGCTGCCGGAAATGACGGCCTCTCCACTGAGCTTTATAAAGCCGGCAGAGATGACTTAGAAGGTAACATCCACTAACTCATAAGAAAGTAAGCCTGGAGAATGGAACCTCAGCATTGTTTGCCGGATCCACAAAAAAGGCGACCCTCCAAACTGCGGCAACTACAGAGGCATAAGTCTCCTCAACCTCTCTTCCGTAATATGTAAATGCCTGAAACCGTTTACCAACAACCTGATCGGCCGTTATCAGTGTGCTTTTACGCCAGGAAAGTCCACAAAGTCCGCCCATCAGGGTCTGAAACGACATTCGATAACAAAATAGGGCTTAAACAAGGCGATGCGCTGTTATTTGATTTATTAAATTTGATTCTTGAGAGGAATGTATAAAACTCCCAAGCCACCACCAGTGGCACAATTTTCCAAAAATCGGTGCAACTGCTTGCATACACCGCCGATATTGACATCATTGGTAGGACTCAACGTGATGTCTTACACACATTTACTAGCATGGAGAAGAAAGCGGCAAAAATGGGTTAAGCAGTAGATGAGGACAAGACTAAGTATATGCTGTCAACACGAAAGGACACACAACATCGACGAATTGGACAGAACGTTACCAGTGACAGATATAACCTATAGATAGATAGTACGGCACTTTGTCTAACTCTGACAGCAACATTTCGTCAGAAATGTATTACTCTTGCCAACTGCTGTTTTTTCGGGCTAAGAAGGCAGTACTAATTTTCTCTCTCGAACTAATAAGGAGATCCTTTTTAAGACCCTGATCATCCCAGTCCGAGTTCGCCAAGGGTTTTTGCCGTCGGGTGCGAGAAACTTAGCACCTTAGTTTCGGATGATCAAATGCTAGTTGACATCGTTGCCTTTAATCTTCGACATAAGATGCTGGTGATATGGAGTTCATCGAGAGGTTTAGAGGTACGCGTTCTGCGAAGGCATTGGCAGTCTTTCGACATTAAAATTTTTCACAGTATTTCTGATTTATATCCTCAGGTTTTTAAAGCAACATTTTAAAGGCCGATAAGAACCCATCTTTTCAGTTTAAGTTCGCAGTCTGAGACCAATTTGGAGATACATAGACTTCTTTCTGCAACCTATGAATACCACAATTTAAACATTAGAGCAGGCTTAGTAATGAAACGAGAACAATAGATGGAGCTCATAATAGAGTTTATAGTTTAATGAGGCAAATGTTTCTGTAATTAATGTCGGAGGGTAGACATACCCACCACCATACTTGGCTGTGCACCAGGGTAGTGGTTAACCTTTGTAGCTCACATTTGTTTATTACTTCCTTAGGAGCACATTAAAATTATCCATAAAGCGGAATTAAAGTGGAAAATAGTTCCCCCAGACACACACTGTTGTGAGTAACATTATCTCTTCCGTGCCATTTTGTTGTTGTTAATGCATTACTCATACTTAAACAATACATGACCAGTAAATGTGGCAATAATGCAATTAATGTTCTTATAGCGGTAATAACTCTCAAATTATTCCATGCAATAAATTTCTCTCCTTTGGCGATTTTATCTAATAACTTCCTGCTGTGCACAGTTGGTCCTTAAGCTCAAAATGCGTTAGTACAAAGTGTTGGTTGGATGTGTGTGTGTATTCCTCGCAGGAAGATACGATTTTCCAGACCGAAATCGAGTTTCATAAAACTTTACAATTATTGCACATTTGTGTTTGAAGTTTTGCCGTTATTACTTATTTTTTAATTGCACTAGTCCTGTAGACTGCATCCAAAGAAAGACTAAGGACGAGAGATCGGCATACCTCATCGCAAAGTCATAAACGACGCCTCGGCACATATTTCATGTGCACAAAATGGAAAAAGAACACACACACACACAGTGACATCGAATATATCCTACCAAATCCCTATAAACTTTTGCCAATTCTCATTATTTTGTGAATGCAATAAGGACATGAGAAATGCAATATTGTTCCCTAATGTCCGGCACCCATAAGGATTATCCAGAAATCGTTTTACACTCAAGTTAACTCTGACGGTATGGTTTCACCAGTGGGCAAATGTGAACCTGCGCACAAGTGTGTGTGTGTGCACTGTGAAAACTATAACAGGATGTTGGATTTTCATCCACACCCTTGGTTTTTCTATTTATTTAATTTTATTTGATTTTCTCATGCACTATTGCCACATATTAGAGACATCGGTGCCGTGTGGATAGGGGGCGGCGGCACATGTGGATATGGCCACTCCAAAATATGTGTGATTGACCAAATGTCCTTCATGTGTGCCCAAGGATTTGGGGTTGAATATGAAGACGAGAAGGACATGTGCTGCATGAAATGGCTTTCCTACACAGCTGTCTTTCAATATTCCAACTGGACATTCAAAATCCAAAGTAGTCACATACTACATTTTGAAGCATCAAAAATGTCCGCAGCAGATATTGTAGGATGTAGGTTATCCCTTAAGTTGGACTTCGTGTCGCCATATCATGCAGGGTGGATTTGAGATTTTTCGATAGCTAGAGAAGGGTTTGCTTGTACTCCGTCCAGATTGTGCTTGTTATGAGATAAGTTCGATGGGACGCATATGTGTCGAAGTGTATCCCCAATACAGAGACATATCTATAGACAACGCGACCGCAATATCCTTTTCAACTTCAGATTTTCGGATTTGGATGACAATATATATATATATATACATTTTTTTGGCAACATTAACGGCATCTGATGCCAACTATATAATTATAGTTTGAGAAGTACCTACTCCGAAGCCGGTGTAATATCATTTACAGTTCCTTCTTTGGAATTACTTTGGTCGTTCTTTGTGTGTTGTGTTTCGAGTCCTTTTTGGCATTTATTCGACAATGTTAGACGAAGCTTTGTGCAAGGCGAAATAGAAAGGCTCCACAAGGTACGGATGACTTTGGCGGTGATTAGCTGTTGTTGTGCTACAGAGCATAGCACAATATCCATTAGGTTCAGACGGTGCTGTGAGCTCTTTTATATTGTGGCCTAGTAACAATTCTGCTGTAATGCACTGCATTAGTGTTTATTGTTATGACGAGGCGGCCGGCAGCAGTCGAAAGATATCATGTAAAATGCAACTTTGCTATCAGGATAATGGAGGTTTGTTCATCTTGAGAATGGAGCACTCCATCCGCTGTGCCGGACGCTGTATGAATGGTGATTCATTAATGAAAAGAAATGTTCGAAATATTTCAATTTAAGGACCTAGCTGTAAGCCTCTCGAATAGAAATGGGAATTTTTGTATATAGAGTCAAATTGAAAAGATCATCACAAATACTAATTTTGACAAGAATTCATCTTTTATGCGATGATATCAAACCATGAGAATTATCATTAAGCTAATACCTACCAACTCCTACAAACCAAACTACATAGAGTGACCGCCTGGTAGATGGTACCTTAACTTTAGATCGAGTAACACAGTCTTTTAAAAAGCTTTCCGGCCAACAGATGATAGCAGATGTATATGACATCCTTAACGTTAACAAAAGATCAACGGACGTTAACTACCCACAAATGGAATAATACCATGTTCCTTGCAAAGGATTGCCATCATGCTGACGACGAAAACAATAAAAGGACTACAACGCTCGTATCTGCACAAATAACATGAGATCATTAAACAGAAGATTTGCAACCGAACAGATAGCGAAAGAGCTAAGCTACAGACATTTATTCTATCCAGGAAATACGATAGGATAAGCCGAGCAATTCTGAAATCTACTACGATCCGTGTTATAGTGAGTAAAAGTTGTTATACGCGATAGACTTACGCAAGAAGAATTATGCTTCGAAGACATAATAGAACGCATTGAAACAATCCGCATTAGGGACAAATTCACCAACATAAGCTTTGTATGCGATCACGCTATATTGGGGGGAAAAGGATGACATTATGACTGGCTATCATGTAAGTATCGTGCTGGGAGATTTTAATGCAAAGTTAGGAAGAGATGACATAAACAGTAGCATTGTCGGAAAACACAGGGTTCTCTCACCATTATGTCTATATGGTGACATCAATGCCAGGAATAAAATATGCGAACAGAACCTTGTTGGATGCTGTAGAACGAGGGCAGACTCTGGTTGGCTTTAACTTGGCTATGCCCAGTGTTTGTAACTCTGAATACACATCGAGTGCTTATTTTGAACCTTCAAGTGGTAACCATCTGGTACTGGTCTCGTCCAACCGGATTTGACTTACTAAACGATAAGCGCGGTTGTTGATAACACGACGAAAATCAGCAACACTATAAACAGCCAGGTGAGAAAGGCACGGAGTAAATACCCGGCCTGCTGTCCCAGGAGAACCTCGACAAGCTGCTTCGACATATTCGGACAACAGATGATGGCGGATGAACCAAGAGGCCAATCCCGTAGTGGATAAAACTGCCAACCACCCGACCTGAGTGAAGTGATGATAGCAATGTCTAAACTCAAGCTCAATAAAGCTGCCAAAAATGACGGCCTTCCCGCTGAAATGTTTAAAGCCGGCGGAGATGACTTGGTAAATAACATCCACCAGTTCATAAGCAAAATCTGGTCGCAAGAAAGTATACCTGAAGAATGGAACCTCAGCATCGCTTGACCAATCTACAAAAAAAGAGACCCTCTAAACTCCGCCAACTACAGAGGCATAAGTCTCCTCAACATCGCCTACAAGATCCTTTCTACCGTAATATGTGAACGCGTGAAACCGTTTACCAACAACCCGATCGGCCCTTATCAGTGTGGTCTTAGGCCAGGAAAGTCCACAACTGATCAATTATCATAGTTGGCCGTTACCCGGAAAAAATTCAAGGAACCAGAAAAAATCATTTAAAAAGAAATGCTAGGATGGTATGCGTCAATCAGAAGGATTCACAACATCAATGAATTGGACCGAACGTCAGAAATAAAGCGAAGATTAACTCTTTGCAATCGATGTTCCTTCTAGCTTTGAAGGCGATTTAGTAACAAAGCCCTCTGTTTTCAATAAGTATTCATATTTTCATGGTGTTCGTTATTTACTTCCTATCAAATAGTCATTGTTAATCACCCTGCAATTTATATCACTATGCTTACTTTGAATTTCATAACTATTTTGCACAATTAACATAAAAAAATCGAGATAGTGTGTTTTTTAACTTGGTTTTCTCGTACATTCTCAAATATAAACTTGGTCCTTCGAGCCGGATAAATTTGTGTGATGAAAATCTTGAACGTGCCATTACCAAAGGCACAATATCACAATCTGACCAGTGCCGACTCCCTGTTTAGCTGGCACAGACGGGAAACCGCTTGGTCCTAATAACAAGATATACATAAGGCATAGCTGGAGAAAACCGATGATAGAAGATACCGACTTTGTAGATTGTGAAAGCAAAAACTTTTAGTTGGAGACAATACTAATGGGTAAGATCAAGTATTCCACGTTGGAAGCAGATGAATTATATGTAGTGTAAAGCAATTAGTGGACCAGCATACAAAACGCATGGGAAAGACGTCACTTAACTCAGTAAGTGTAGATCAGCAGCTGCCATATCTTTTCAATTGTAAAAAGTCGGGCTATATTTAATGCAAAGGCTAAACTCATATGAGGGTAGGGCTTTGCCTAAAATTTTCAGTATTTGACTCGCAACAACGTCGATTATATGTTAAAGAAATTCAAATCGGTTTCAATTGGCTGCGTTCTGGTCATAAGGCAGTCAATTGGAACTCTAAGTTTTGAGGTAGACAATGCAACGAAAGCCATCACATTTGACCATTCGGCAACGCTTTCAGACTCGTATAGTTTTTTTTTTGAAACCCGAACCCATTTGCTATCTACCAGAAACGGAATGGAATGTCTTGTCGCAATCATGTCTCTAATTTGTTGTCGATCGTTCTCGCAGTAGTTTCTAACTCACTCGGAAATTTGTAAACGTCACAGCAACTTACAGCGATTCTACCACAGAAAAGGTTTGGGTATGGATTAACAAACATTTTGGAAAGTCGAAGAAGAGTCCTGACTCAACCAGAAATTTGTAAACGTCACAGTAACTTTCAGCGATTCTACCACAGCAATGGTTTGGATATGGATTTACAAAAATTTTGGAAAGTCGAAGAAAATCTATGCAATCTACTGGAGCTCAACTTGTCTTACTCAACTTAGCCAATAGAAGATCATTTCAATGCCACACACTCTTATTTGTCGGATGGTAGGTTTTTCGTTGAATTGCCATTGCGATCAAACTACTTGATCTACTTTGTAATAAAAGACGCTTTGTCAAGAACCTTGATCTACAAAAAAAGTTGACTGCTTATTTTTGTCAGAATTTATTAATCTAGGACATATGAAGGAGATTGCAATTGAAACACAGAAATATACTACAGGGTGGCTGATGAATATTGCTAACAATTCCAATTCCAGGCGACCTGGGGGCCAACGTAATGTGGAGTTTCTGGATATCAGCTTATTAAGAAATTTTCGTCGCAATTCTGTCACAACAGGTCGCGCTATGTAGGAGTTGTACATCTTGCTGAAACCATACAGAGTTGAAAGAAATTCTAATTCGGCGTAATTCTGTGACCGTTTTAGTTCATTCAAATTTGTTGGTTTTGCTTTGTTGACTTCCTGTTTGCAATAACCCTACAAGAAAAAGTCAGGTAGAGTAAGGTGAGGCGACCTTGGGGGCCAACGGAATGTGGAGTTTCTGGATATCAGATTTCTAAGAATTCTGATACTATAGTCCGCGCTATGTAGGAGTTGAGCCATTTTGCAGAAACCACACAGAGTTAAAAGAAATTCTCATTCGGCGTAATTCTGTGACCGTTTTCTTCGTAGAAGTAAAGCCCGACAATGCAGCGTGATGAAACTGCACACCACACTATGACACGAAGAGGATGCAATTCCGTCTCATGAAGTATCTAAGGGTTGGAAGCACTCCATATTCGACAATTTTATTTGTTTGTGTTGTCGTTTAAATCGAAATGGGCCTTGCCAGACATAAAAAGACAGACAGACGGATAGAGAACTTGTTTCCGCCCTCTTCCACCATTTGAATCATCTTATGGCGAAATTCCAAGCGAATCGGCAAGTCTGCTGCGCTCGGTTTGTTGGCCATTTGAGTTTTATATAGAATTGATAGAATTGACTGTCTGCTTATTGAGTATTGAGCAGGTAAGCTTCTTGTCGAAACTCTTGGATTGTTTTTTATGGCAGCATCTACAGCAGCGATTGTTTATTTCGTCCGAACTGAAGGATTTCGATGGTAAGGTATTTTTTTTGACTGTTCCATGCTCGGCACAGTTGTTAAAAGTCTCATTATGGTCCATCTGCTCGGAGAATTGCTGCAAAACGTGCGCGTATACTGTCTTTGAATCGTGAAAGCGGCGGACAATCCAAATTCTTGTTTCAGTGTCCAGTTATCAATTTATGTTTACTATAAAAATCAATCTGCAAAATAAAAAAAAATAACCAGATTCATTCAATAGAAAAAAAGTTATTAACTTTTTTTTTGGTAGCGGCTTTTATCAGCCACCCTTCCATAGAAAAAGATATTACAACAACGAAAATTAGAGTGGTCTTCGACGGTTCTTGTAAGCATCTCTAAATGAAGCACTTGATATTGGTCTTTCTATTCAAAAAGATCTATTTGCATTTTTTTTCGTTTTCGAAGGCATAAGTATAAAATGTCAGGAGATAATGAAAAATGTTTCACAAGCATGGGTTGCCAGTAAATATTTATATCGACTGAACCAATTCAGTCGAAACATCTTGAGCAACTAAGGGTGTCCAATATAAGACCCTTTACTTCCAAGTCCTGGATTACGGCGCTGATGAAGAAAACCTAGGTCCTAACAGTTCTTTGGAAAGTCGTCGGTCCCGTTTGCATTGATGATCTATAGAGAGAAGAATCAACAATGAACAATGAAATACGAGCTACAACCACATCGAACTTATAAAAAAAACTCTGCATAGAACGTTTAAGATGGTAGGACATGAATGAACCCTAATACTCTGGCTCCCAGAGTCTTCGATTCCCAGCCAGTAGAGGACGCAGTTGAGCAATACGTTGTCTTAAGTGGAATGCACAACTAGAGGCAGTTAGCTAAGCGCCGGCTTAATTTAAAAAGCACCTTGGTTGACACCCAGGTTAATTCCTAATGGTACCCCTCTAAAAAACGCCAAATTCCAGGTAAGGTTATGATTGATGAGCTGTTGACGCTCAGGTGAGTCATCAAAAACTGTATAGACCTACATGGGCCCATAGCGATATCATTTGTTGAAAAATGAGTACCTGAAAAGAATGTTTAAAACTATATTGAGTGTGATACTTATGTCGTTATCTACGTTGTTTTATTCGCTTCAAACAGATGATTGCTCCATCCCGATTTGCAGCAGAAACGGAAGATCTGGGCTATAGGTTTTGTTGCAGGTTCCGTTCGTAGTAGAAGCTACCAAGGAGTTTGCAGATCGCGGACAATGACAAAGTAGATGTGGGATATCCTTCTCTACTTCTAAGTTGCCGCATTTCCTGCATAGTTGGTGTGAGTCAGCTAGTCCAATTTTATGGAAGTGCTTACCCAACAGGTTGTGACCAGTTACCACTCTCACCGTTAAAGAAATGTAAGCACTGTTCAGAGCAAAAAGCTTGTTTGAATTGCTACTGCTAATTTCCGGCCGAAGGTCTTTGGTGTATTTGCATGTGTTAATGTTTTGCCACATAGACTTTGTTACAATTTTAGTGTATATAACAAGTTACTGCCGATTTTTTAGAAGCAAGTGGGGGACTAACCCTACTAACTTACATACTTAAGTAACGCTACAGTCCGGAATGAACATTAGCCTTAACTAACATGCCTCTCCAATTAGCTCGTTCCTTAGATAACTGCCTTCAGTTGTGCACTCCAAGTTGGTTGAGATTGGTTTCTACTTGTGCACGCCACATAAATTCCTTTACTGCGTCCGACGTCTGGCTGGGAATCGAAGACTCTGCGAGCCGGAGTATTGGTGTCCATTCATTCTACATGTCTTAGCCATCTTAAACATCCAATGCGGAGCTTTTTGACCAGGGGCATGTCGCTGTACAGCTCGTATAGTTCTTGGTTGAATCTTCGTCTCCATAGCCTGTCAACGCAAAGGGGACCGAAGATTTTTCGAAGAACTTGCCGCTCTAATCGATTTCTTTATCCAATTTTGACACGGTCAATGTTTCAGTGCCGTAGAGCAGGACTGGGATGATCAGGGTTATATAGGTATATAGGATCTCCTTAGTAGTTCGATTGAGCACTTTACTAGTAAATTAGTTAGCTCGAAAAACAGCGGTTGGCAAGAGTAATTCTTTGTTTAATTGCTTACGAGGCAGTTAGCTAAGCGCCGGCTTAATTTAAAAAGCACCTTGGTTGACACCCAGGTTAATTCCTAATGGTACCCCTCTAAAAAACGCCAAATTCCAGGTAAGGTTATGATTGATGAGCTGTTGACGCTCAGGTGAGTCATCAAAAACTGTATAGACCTACATGGGCCCATAGCGATATCATTTGTTGAAAAATGAGTACCTGAAAAGAATGTTTAAAACTATATTGAGTGTGATACTTATGTCGTTATCTACGTTGTTTTATTCGCTTCAAACAGATGATTGCTCCATCCCGATTTGCAGCAGAAACGGAAGATCTGGGCTATAGGTTTTGTTGCAGGTTCCGTTCGTAGTAGAAGCTACCAAGGAGTTTGCAGATCGCGGACAATGACAAAGTAGATGTGGGATATCCTTCTCTACTTCTAAGTTGCCGCATTTCCTGCATAGTTGGTGTGAGTCAGCTAGTCCAATTTTATGGAAGTGCTTACCCAACAGGTTGTGACCAGTTACCACTCTCACCGTTAAAGAAATGTAAGCACTGTTCAGAGCAAAAAGCTTGTTTGAATTGCTACTGCTTATTTCCGGCCGAAGGTCTTTGGTGTATTTGCATGTGTTAATGTTTTGCCACATAGACTTTGTTACAATTTTAGTGTATATAACAAGTTACTGCCGATTTTTTAGAAGCAAGTGGGGGACTAACCCTACTAACTTACATACTTAAGTAACGCTACAGTCCGGAATGAACATTAGCCTTAACTAACATGCCTCTCCAATTAGCTCGTTCCTTAGATAACTGCCTTCAGTTGTGCACTCCAAGTTGGTTGAGATTGGTTTCTACTTGTGCACGCCACATAAATTCCTTTACTGCGTCCGACGTCTGGCTGGGAATCGAAGACTCTGCGAGCCGGAGTATTGGTGTCCATTCATTCTACATGTCTTAGCCATCTTAAACATCCAATGCGGAGCTTTTTGACCAGGGGCATGTCGCTGTACAGCTCGTATAGTTCTTGGTTGAATCTTCGTCTCCATAGCCTGTCAACGCAAAGGGGACCGAAGATTTTTCGAAGAACTTGCCGCTCTAATCGATTTCTTTATCCAATTTTGACACGGTCAATGTTTCAGTGCCGTAGAGCAGGACTGGGATGATCAGGGTTATATAGGTATATAGGATCTCCTTAGTAGTTCGATTGAGCACTTTACTAGTAAATTAGTTAGCTCGAAAAACAGCGGTTGGCAAGAGTAATTCTTTGTTTAATTGCTTACGAGATGTTGTCAGTGTTAATAGCGGAGGCGAGGTAGACAAAGTCCCGTACTACCTCAAATTCTTATCTGTCAATGGTGACGTTCTGTCCAATTCGTCGATGTTGTGCGTTCTTTCGTATTAACAGCATATACTTATACTTGCCATCATTTACAGTTAGACCCATTTTTGCCGCTTCCTTCTCTATACTAGGAAACGTGGATATGACATCACGTTGAGTCCTACCAATGGTGTCAATATCGTCGGCGTATGGTGTTGGGTAGGGAGTTTTGCGCAATCCTCTCAAGAATCAAATTGAAGAAGTCACATGACAGCGAATCGCCTTGCCTAAATTCTTTGTTGGTATCGAATATGTCGGCCATATCGTTTCCGACCCTGATGGAGCAGCGATATTTCTTCATCGTCGTCTTACACATACGGACGAGTTTGGGCGGTATAACAAAACTAGACATGGCTCTGTAAGGTTTGTCTCTATAAATGCTGTCGTATGCGGTTTTGAAATCGATGAATAGACGGTGGGTATCGATTTGAACCTCTTTGGTTTTTTCCAGGATCTGCCAAAGTTTGATAATTTGATCGGTTGTGGACTTTCCTGGCCTAAGACCACAATGATAAGGGCTAATGAAACTGTCATAGGAGTTGTAAGTTGGCTTGTTACCGTCATGTCGTTCAGATGTGTCATCCTTTCACGATTATCATGAAATGAGGATGTTTTGCCTGAGATGCTGCTTGTGTGGTGATTGCTTAAGACCAAAGCTTCTAATTTCTGTTTTCGTGTCTTTGGGTTGTTAAAAATAAGTATCTCTTGATAATACACAAACCACAAAGATGTGGTCCTATAAATGATTTAAAATCTGCCCAACAAGTGAATGCACTAAATTACTTTAACATTTTATTTATTTTCTTTCAGGATTGTACTGAGAGAAATTTACGTTCACTTTCAAGTTCCGAGCTGGTTCTGAAAACACCGCGACTCTTGTTCACAAAGTTTCTACCTCTCCTGTGGAAAATTTATAGCCTTTGTGTAATTGATTGACATGCGATAAATATTCGTTTGTGGTCGTTGGTGAATTAAAGGACCGTCGCAAATTTTCCAGGAACAAATGAATTGAAGGACTGCGCAATGGTTTGCATTTTTGTTTTATTTATCTTTACTGTGCGATTAATTGGTCACCAATTTAATAGCCCTTTTGTGGCTTTTAAATGGGTGACATTTGTTTTGTAGTTCCAGAGAAATCGGCTTAAATCAGATAAATTCTGTTTGAATTTAGGAATACATACAGTAGTCTATCAATTCGGGCTTTGAATATTGTTGTCACTGGTCATCGACATCTGATGATGGTGGAGAATTATTGTTACAGAAAGGGGATAGACTCCGATCCGATGTGAACTTGAACTTTAGAGCAACTATTAATTGTATTGATCCTCGCTGTAGTAAGCACCAGCATGTCTAGCTAGCTGGATATGAATTGGTCAACCATTAACCAAGAGTGTTGAATAAAAATTGCAAATATCAAGACTAAAATAGCTATTCTGTCATAATGAGTGCCACCGGAAATTCAATCTGCTGTGCAAAGGATAAAACATGGAAATGGATTTCCAAGTAATATATTGCTTCGGACTAACTTTACCATACCACATTATGTGTTACAAAATAACTATAAGACTTGGGATGACCAAACTAGTGACAGCAAACTATAACTGCCTCAGGATATTAAAGTATAGTCGAACGAATAAAAATGCAACATATAAACGCAGATGTTCTCTCTACGACAGTTTTTGGAAAACTCACACTAAACAACAATGCGAAAGCTGTATTTATAGACTTCTAAAATATGGGATATGCTAGCGGGAGGATCATACGATCATGAGACCACTATTCAAGGCAAATGGTATCAATTCTACAGTGTTTTGCAATAAGAGCGCTACAATAGTTTAAAAAAAAACGGTTTTAGATATCAATAAAATTCTTTATTTCTGTAAAAGTACGTTCAATGCCATTATGTATGGAATTCTATTTCTTTTGCATGGCCACCACGAGCACGCTTGCAGAAGTCCAGACGCTGAACCCAATTTTCGACGGTTTTCAAGCATAAATCGGCCGATACTGCTGCAATTTCACGTTCGATATTCCTACGAAGTTCATCATCTGTCGCTGGCTTGTTGGCATGGACCATAGACTTGACGTAGCCCCACAGGAAATAGTCCAACGGCGTCAAATCGCACGACCGAGGCGGCCAAGCGACTGGGCCATTTCGTGAGATAACACGTTCTCCAAACTTGGTTTCTAATAAATTGATTGTGGCATTCGCTGTGTGGCTTGTGGCGCCGTCCTGTTGGAACCACATGACGTTATCATTGAACGGTAGCGATTCCCATTCACAGTAACGTGCCGGTCTTGATCATCACGGAAGAAGTAAGGCCCAATGACGCCGGCGGCCCATAAACCACACAAAAACGTATTTTTTCGGGATGCAATGATGACTCGTAGAGTACGTGTGGATTTCTGCCTGACCAATACCGCATATTTTGTTTATTGACGAAGCCATTCAACCAGAAAAGAGCCTCATCGCTGAAGATGATTTTTCGATGAAAATCCGAATCATTTTCAAGTTGTTGCTCAGCCCAATTCACGAACATACGACGCATCTGGTGGTCAAGCAGCTTCAGTTCTTGCGTCTATTTAATCTTGTAAGGATGAAGGTCTTTTCGCAAAATTCGCCACAACGACGTCACAGAAATGCCCAACGCTTGAGAACGAAGTGTGAGAGACACATTTGGGCTTTCTTCAACTGAAGCCTCAGCGGCAGCAATATTCTTGACACTACGGGCATTTCTTTGTCTCACTGGCACGGGAGCATTTTGTACTGTGTCTGTGGATTCAAATTTTTCCACTGGACGCTCAATTGTTGATCTGCTAGGACGATTATGACGACCATAAATTGGACGTAGCGCTCTTAACGTTGAGGCCAATGACTCCGAATTTCGGTTGTAAATTTTAATAATTTCGTCGTTTGCTGTCCCTGTCGCTCATCTTTTGTAGATCTATACTTTCTAGCAAAACTACAGTGTGTCGTACAAGATAATACACACTGATAAATTATTTTAAAATTGATGCCTACATGCATATAATATATTCAAAGTTTGTAGCTGTTCGATAAGGCTAATAAACTGCACTAGTACAGCCATTGCTAAAAGGCACAAAAGATGCTTTTAAAAAGATACCTGTAAAAATGCGCACACTCCATTAACCACTCCAGAAAAGCAATCACTGGGATTTTTTTTAATTTTTTGACACGGAAATCCTCTTCCCAAATGCAAGGTCAGAGTCTACGTTTGCCCCTCTGACTGTACAGGATGGACCAAAAGACTTCACCCTATTGGAATATGCTCTTATTTTCGCAAATGGCCGCCAATGTAAAATCTGTTTTGACATTTGTGGATTAGACGGATGTAGAATACAAATTAACAAGCCATGGAGTGATACACATCCCAAGAACGCGGAATAATCGTGTCTATTTGTTTGCGTAACCAATAGTGGCTGGCCTCGGAGTGTCCGTTGTGCGACCAGACGCCGCAAGTCAAAGACTTGCGCATGTTCCCGTACAAGGTCCAGCCCGTGCATCAGCTGCTGCCTGTCGACTGCCAAACGCGCGTAACCTACGCCCAAGTAATCCTCGATCTCGAGGACGAAGTGGATGATTTTTCGACCAAAATCATAATGAGCGTTGAGGCTCATTTTCACCTCAGCTGGTACGTGAACCAGGAAAACTGTCGCTTCTGAGGCACCGTAAATCCACGAGTAATGCACGAGGAGCCATTACACCTGCTCAAAGTTACTGAATGGTGCGCTGTTCACGCTGGAGATGTCATCGGGCCATTTTTTGTTCGAAAACGCCGCTAGTAAGTGGACGGTGCGCGCTATAGGCCCATGTTAACGGAGTTTTTTCTGCCTCAATTGGACGAATTAGGACTGGAGGACATGTGGTTCCAACATGACGGAGCAACGGCACACATTGCGCGAGCCACATCCGATATTCTGATGTCGGCCCGTAAGATCGCCCGATTTTACCGTTCCAGATTTTTTGTGGGGTTTTTTGAAGTCCCGTGTTTACGTGAACAAGCCCTCAAGGACAACATTCGCCAAAGTGATGAATAATATCATAAAAACGAGCCCTAATGGCAATCAGTTGTGACGGTGCCCATTTTGCTTCTCGACTTGACCAATAAAATTCTAAAATTTCAAATAAACATCATAAAAAAACAGAGTAGAAGTTTTTCATTTAGAATAAAAATGAGAGCCAAACAACATCGGATGACTTCTTTTGGCCCACCCTGTATATAGTTTTTGAGTTTGCCGCATACGCCATTAAAATCAATATTGTCTTTCACTCACACTAATAACTGCCTACGTCAAAAATTGTGCACATAGAGCATTTATTAATATCAAGAAATATATCACACGTTTTTATGTTTAAAAAAATAAAAGTTTTTAAAAAAAAAAATATATATATTGATGTCACATTTTGGGATATTAGGGTAGACATTTAGGACATTGATAGGACATTTCGAACTAATATTCCGGTCATTGAACATGCTTTCATCTATCCAGTCTTCGTTGATGTTGATACTTTCGCGCACTTCCATTCCTCATTTTTATTGCAACACATTCGTATTAAAAGAGTTCAACTGGTAATCTTATTTATTTCTGTGGAGGGAGCATTACCCCTTCGTTGACTATAGAGCTGCTGGAAATTTTACTCGAATAAATCTTTTCGTGGGATGGCTGATAACTTAATAAATTTGGCGATACTCCATGCACTCTGAGTTGAAATTCGTGGAGGTTGAGTTTATAGCATGATCTATCTCATGGAGTCTGTCCTTTCTAACTGACCGCCTGACAGGATGCGTAGCGTAGTCTCCGTACAGCAAAATTCCTCTTTGATACGGTCTGCCTCACTGGTAGAGTCATGTGCACATATAAGTTTGATTTTACAAAATGATGTCCTGGTACGGATAATAGCCAAGCAATTTCTTATCGGCTTTAAGTCAATCAGTGTCTACCTTAGTGCGCTCTTCCAAACAAATCCGCATCTTAATATGTGAAGTATTTGCTAACAGGTGTATTAAATTTAGCATGTGTTTCTTTTTTGTATTCTCGCTACTATTCTTAGCTTAACTGAATCAAGGCAATATTTACCCTGTTCAGAGCGAGGAGAGGACAGATTCAAATGTTTGACTACTCACTGAGGTGTTGCTGTTTGTTCCACGCTTGGTTCGTATTTGATTTGATCCGTTAACTGAGATTTACTTACGTACGTGGCGCAACAGTCCGGAATGAACATGGTCCTCAACCAACATACCTCTCCAATTAGCCCGGTCCTTAGCTAACTGCCTTCAGTTGCGCACTCCAAGTTGGTTGAGGTCGGTTTGTACTTGTGCGCGCCACGTAAGGAGAAGTCTTCCTTTACTGCGTCCGACGTCTGGTTGAGAATCAAAGACTCTGCGAGCCGGAGTATTGGTGTTTTTGGACAAGGGATATGTCGCAGAATAGCTCGTATAGTTCTTGGTTGAATCTTCGTATCCATAGCCCGTCAACGCAAACGCGACCGTAGATTTTTCGAAGAATTTTCCTCTCAAATCGACCAAGAATTTCATCATCCGCTTTTGAGACGGTCCATGCTTCAGCGCCGTAGAACAGGACTGCGATGATCAGGGTCTTATATAAGATCTCCTTAGTAGTTCGAGTGAGTTTTACTACTGAATTGCTTTCTTAGCCCGAAGAAACAGCGGTTGGCAAGAGATATTCTTCGTTTAATTTATGACGAGATTTTGTTGCGGAGCCGAGATAGATAAAGCCCCGTACTACCTCAAAGTAACCCTAAGCTATTCGAACATATTATTTGTGATAAATTGGTCTTGCTTTGTCGAAACATTATCTGTAAAGAACAGCATGGTTTTGTAAAAAATCGATCCACTGTCATAAATCTCTTGACAGTTGGAGTTTAATAAACACATAAACGTTATTGTCAATAAATCCAGCTCTATGTTGAAATTTTTTTAAAGGTGGTCAAGAGTTTATTGAACCCTTGTGTCACCCTTTCGCTCTATAATGGTCTAGTTCGCCCCCATTTGGAGTATACCTCACAAGTTTGGACACCCTTCTATAAAGTTTACTCAAATAGAATTGAGGCAGTCCAACGTAAATTCAGAAGACTTGCTTTGAGATGACTTCCGTGGGATGAATCACACAAAGTACTACAGTTGTTGCCTCTCTCTCAACACCAATTATTATCAGGACAAAAAGATGCTCCTGATCTTTTAAATGCTCTTGGTGTTAATACCCGGGGAGGTTCCTATAACCAGCGTACATTAAATATTTTACATATACCTAATCATAAACACAATTATGTCGCATGACTAGACATTTCAATAAAAATAACGATTTAATCGAACTGCATGTTAGTAAAAGTAGTTTGAAAAACACTCTGCGAAATTGTATGCTAGAGGCGTAATAAGAGTCCGTAAAATTGTCTTTTGTTTAGTATGATTTAATTGTAATTTTCATCGTATATTGATTTGTTTGTATTATTTAAGTTCAAAACTTCTATGTTCAGCTATGTCCCACTAACAAATGTACTAACTGATAATATGCTGTGGCAAATCTCTGCTCGTTGATGCAGTTTGTATTAAGCTCACTACGACACAGATCTGATAGTGTTAAAACTATAATTACGATGTATGAGATATTATTCCAGAGATGAAATACCTTACAACCAAATTTATTCCCTATAAAAAATTATTCACTTCACATTTACCACCACATCATTTCATGGCCAAAAAAATCAAAATTTAAATAAACCCTCCGTGCATCGTAAATCCGAAAACTGCTCCATGGAATTTCAATAAATCCTGAAAATTGAAAATTTAATGAAATATCACCGGAGCAACTGCATAACTTTTCCCATCCCAGGCAACTCATTAACCTTACACACGTTATACGAGTGTAGTTATCCAGCAAGTCCCCACCTCTTGTGCGTCCTGCCATATAAGAAATATGTAGGTGTCGGTTGGAAAGTTTTATGAAATTTATAACCATAGCACTAAAGCGTGATTTGTATCTTCTGAGCATGTATCTGGAAGTTTGAAGAAATTATTTCGTTTACTCTCGACTCAAAGGCACATCTCAACACTCGTGTTTATGACGTCTCCTCCTCTTCGCAGATAGTTGGTCCTTCGAGCTGGATAAGTATGTAAATTTTAACAACGACTACATTCCGGGGGTCGGAGGAATACAATTTCCAAGAACTTCAAAAGTTTATCATTTACTCTCTGCTAGCTAGCCCACCGCCTGAAACCCGTTATACCAGCAACCGACAAGAGCGACATCTATTCCTGAAAAAAATCAACTCTTCGTGTATTCAAAGTGTTTTCTTAATTTCTGCATTTTTGGCTACTGTAGCGCAAGAGTTTCTGTTGGCGGAACCGTTTTTGACTTCAAATTACATTTGCAAGTCATTTTTGATGATGGTAACGGCGGCGGCGGCCGACTGGAATAGCTACATACACACATATTTTCCTTCTCCTTGGGTCCTCCAGGAATACCATTTGCATAATGAAGCTGAAGGTGGTATTGATTTTGTGCGGACAGTGTGTTGTGTATGCATCCTCTATTTGTACCGTATTTTAGTTGGTGCAATTTAAATACGTGATAGAATGTATAAATATTCATTTTTTCGTTGAAATGTTAATTTAGACAATGTAGTGTACTTTGGGTACGAATGCCGGAGAAGAATGGTGCTATGCAAATTACAACGGCCAGTAACCCTGGTATCGTTGGAATTGCAACATAAATTGGGAAACCATAAATGTTGGACTGTTTTTGTTGTTTTAAGGATGTTGCCCAAATTAAATAAATAAGGAGTCACTATGCATTAGAATTGCTAATTAAAACTAAAGCGGCTTTGGACTCGGATTCAATGTGAATCATGGAAATTGGTTTAGGTGGTTGGTGTGAGTTGTTCCTGTTTCGATGGAAGTTTTTAGATCCGATGAATTATATTGGTATTTTAGGCATTAGCGGGAACACTCAACTAATAATTTAATTTGTACCTTTAAGGTGATTTTTTTTTAGTTAGAAAATATATAACTTCTGTTGTTTTACCATAAGGCTTTTTTACGGATGCTATATGATATTAGCCAACATAAATAGGTTCTTTAAAGCCAACTACAGGGTTTATCGAGAAAAAAGAGGTCTCAGTTAAACAAGGTTTGCCGATACGATCCTACAGAGTGTTGGTTTCAAAGTCAATTCGGAGGTACATTTAACTATTCTTCTTTGGTTTTCGAATTCTTTATAATCGGTGGAAATTATACAATTTTACTTAACAGATTTCCAATACGTTGGTGGCCTCTTTCTGAGACAAGAGAGCATTCCGCCGTCCTCGCAATAGAGCACATTGCTTCCAGACGATTAGGGTTTCAGTGGTTCCTATTCATCTCGAACCTGAACGCTGGAATTTGAAGATATTTTCGGCAGGGTGCAGTCTACGCTTACCTTATGTACTACATTAACATTCTTTTATATTTGTCCAACTGCCTGTTGCGACCGCTCGACACTATAAAATATAACTGGTAGCATTATAGACCGGTGAAGTAAGCATTTGGACTTTCGGGTTAGGAGTTTTAATCCGATTTGTTTCGACAAAATTACCATCGATTTCCAATGGTCAATCTTTGCCGAATTTTCAGTCGAATTTTCACTAAAGCATAGAACGATGCCCTGATTGACGACTTGACGATTTCCATTGAAACTTTAGCTACACATCAATCGTGCTTTTTTTCAACTCCAAGTCATCATATACTTCATCCAACCGGAATTAAATTGCTAAATATCTATATGCGAGTGTTGATGCAAAGGCGAAAAACGCCAACACTTTGGGATAACTAAATACAAAGGAAACAAAAAAAACATTGTCACGAAGTAGCTAAGAGCCTCAAAAAGAAATTTTATTGTTTGACGACCATGCTAAACCGACAGACGCTCGCAACCAAGAACGTGGCCCAGAAGGCTTAGCTGCAGGTGAAGACGAGAGCTGCCGTTGTGCTCTATGGGCAGAGAAGAAGCGGAGAACACCGGCTTTTCAGAAAGAAGAAAAAAAAGCAAGAAAAGCGCGCGATCTTTTATATAGAGAGGTGTCACTTCAGGAACGATGTTCGTAAGTTTAACCAAAGAGTAAATTGTCAAAGCCAAGGAAACAGTGCTCGAACAGAATATTGTCGAGATGAACAAGGGAATATCGTAGTTGAGACACAGTCGATGCTGAAGAAATGGAAGAACCACTTTCACAGACTGTTAAACGGCGAAGACGAACAACATTAGGCTGTCAGGCAGAACGAACCATTCGATATTGGCAACTACAGCGAAAACTTCCAACTCACCAACCTGAGTGAAGTGAAGGTAGAAATATGAAAACTTAAGCTATACAAGGCTGCCGGAAATGACGGCCTTCCCGTCGAGCGTTATAAAGCCAGCGGCGATGACTTGGTTAATAATATCCACCAATTCATAAGCCAAATCTGGTCGAAAGAAAGTATGCCTGAAGAATGGAACCTCAGCATCGTTTGCCTGATCCACAAAAATGGAGATCCTCTTAACTGCGCCAACTAGAGGCATAAGTTTCCTCAACATCACCTATAAGATCCTATCTGTCGTAACACGCGAATGCCTGAAACCGTTTACTAACAATCTGATCGGCCCTTATCAGTGAGGTTTTTGGCATGAAAAGTCCACAACCGATTAAGTTTTCACACTCCTAGCTTAGGTATACCGCCCAAACTCGTCCGTTTGCGTAGGATGACGATGGAGAATTCGAGGTACTCCATCAGGGTCTGAAACGACCTCAGCGACACATTCGATACCAAAATAGGGTTAAGGCAAGGTAGTGCGCTGTCATTTGATTTCTTCAATTGAGATTCTTGAGAGGATTGTATAAAATTACCTAGCCAACTCCAGACGCACAATTTTCCAAAAATCGGTAATACAACATCAATCTGATGTCATAGCCTCATTTGCTAGTATAAGGAAGGAAGCGGCAAATATGGGTTTAGCAGTAAATGAAAACAAGACGAAAGAACACACAACATCGACGAATTGGACAGAACGTCACCATTGACAGATATAACTCTTAGGTAGTACGGGACTTTGTCTTCCTCGGTTCCGCTATTAATTCTGACAACAACATCTCGTCAGAAATTAAACGAAGAGCTACATTTGCCAACCGCTGTTTCATTGAGCTAAGAAGGCAATTTAGTGGTAAAGCCCTCACTCGATCTACTAAGGAGATCCTATATAAGACCCTGACCATCCCAGTCCTGCTCTACGGCGCTGAATCATGGACCATTTCAAAAGTGGATGAAGAAATCCTTGGTCGATTCGAGAGAAAAATTCTTAGAAAAGTCTTCGGTACCGTTTGCGTTGACGGGCTATGGGGACAAAGATTCAACCCAGAATTATACGAGCTGTACAGCGACATGCCCCTGGTCAAAAAACTCTACACTGGACGTTTAAAATGGCTAGGACATGTAGAATGAATGGACACAAATACTTCGGCTTGCAGCGTCTTCGATTCCCAGCCAGACGTCGGACGCAGTACAGTAGACCTCGCCTTAAGTAGCGCGCAGTAGTAGAAACTGACCTTAACCAAGTTCTAGTGTGCATGTTGGTTGGGGACCATGTTCATTCCAGACTGTAGCATGTAACTTTTTAGATATGATTATTCAGAGGGTTGTGCATAACTCTCGAGCCAACACCAGGGGCACAATCTTCCAAGAATCGGTGCAACTACTAACATACCCCGAAGATATTGACATCATTGGTAGGACTCAACGTGACGTCATAGCCACTTTTGCTAGTATATAAAAGGAAGTGGAGAAAATAGGTTTAGCTGTAAATAAAGGTAGGATCAAGTATATGCTCATGCTGTCAACACGAAAGGACACTCAACATCGAGGAAACAAAATCGACGATCTAAGAGACATATGCCTATGAATATTTTATATTTTGCAGTGTAAATTTTGACTCCGTTCAGTTCGAATTAGCAAGAACCTGCCTTGGTGAATATGGATGTTGGCAGAGGGTAAGTTTCGTTACAACTCCAATCCCTATGCCGACATCTAAGATCAACTTCAATTAAGAAGCCATTGTTGAGAATAAACAATCTTCTGAAATCATTTAATTATAAGGACATTAGGCAGATAGTTTATTATTGAAGTGTTAACTCGATTCTTAGACTTCTCGTCGAATGGCATTGGCACAGTTTTGATGACCGTGAGGTTCGTAAGGATCGCGATTGTCATTTTTAGCATTTTTATACCGTATCCCATAGGGGTATATTAGTTTTGATACATAGTTTGTAATATAGAGAAATAATTGAGCTAGGTATACCTCAAAGTATATGGATCGACTCAGAATCGATTGCTGAGGCGATTTAGCCATGTCTGTCCGTCCGTAATTCACCAGTTTTTGGGCCTTAAATTTTGAGCTAGAGTGATGAAATTTGGTGCACGTGCTTGTGTTTGCTCCTGGCAGAACAATTGTAAAACAATTTGAAATCCGCCGACTGCCACGCCCAATTTTCAGAAAAACATAATTTTAGGCCAAACCGTTAGAGATACTGAAAAAAAGTCTGAACAACATATCTAGACAAACATAATGTCTATATGTTGTTCAAACAAAGTTTTTTTCACGCCCACTTTTTGTGGGCGGTTTTAGTAAAAAACATTTTTTCGGCAAATTTTTTAACATTTCGAAGTAAATGGTGATGCAAAATCATTTTTCGGAAAATTTTCAAACATTTCGAAGTAAATGGTGATGCAAAATCATTGGTTCTGTTAATATAAACATTTGTTCCATATACCATTTTAAGCCACGCCCACTTTTGGAGGCGTTTTCATACAAAAAACATTTTTATAATCGACGCCATACCATATGCAGGAGAAAACCGTTGTTTTTGGTCGAACATACAAAATTTTGATAAATTGTCTGACCAATAAGTTGCGACAATTTCAATTTTAATATATCTTTCCCATAACATCCACATTTAAGATATATGATTTTAAGGATGTGATGGGATAGGGTATAAAATGATCCACACATTGGATTGTAGCCTTCTCATATGTTTATGTTATATTTTGGTTTACAAAGGTTGCCAGATAACTTACTCAATAAATATCTGGATTGTTTGGACCTTATTCGGAAATTATAATTTTCAGCCTTACACAGCAGCTTCCAAAAACACGTGTTTTAGTACATATGATGCCAGAACTTTGATGACCGCTTGATTACCCACGTAAATGGAGATTTACACTTGTTACAAAATTATAGCTTTGAATTTAGTTAGGGTCTCTACTTCACTTCTACTTATCTTAATAACGATTCATACATATATCCATAGTCAATGTATATTCTATGAATGTCAACACGTTATAGAATGGTTAAGAGAATGTCATATGTCATAAAATTTAACAGAAATTATTAAAATAATTCGAAATGCTCGGATTACAGCCATCATAAGCCTATATACTCAATATCAATCTCATCATCATTCATACTTACATAAACACTCAAAATCTCTTAGGAAGACAGGTAAACTCTGCCTTTGTGGTATAGCTTTGTTAATTAAAACTTCTTGGAGATCATTTGCAAGGACTTAACAGGGATTATCCTATTTACGTAAAGTGCATTAGATTTGCTTTAGCTCTCATGAATGAACGATGTTCTTGATTGCATAACAATTGAGTCCTGGTTGTACACTTGTACATATTAGCCGCACAATGATCTAGTGTTGTTATGTGGTTGAATGTTGATTCCAATTGCATCTACCGCTAATCAAATATACTGTTAAGTGGTAGGCAACCAAGTATTTGCAAACCCCAGTCGAAGAGGATTTCGCGAAGACATGGTTGTTATAACATCGCTAATGGAGTTACAGCACTTTCAGCGTACTACATTACCGACATGTGAGATTTGTTGGCAAAATACACATTTGGTAGATGTTGCTGTCAACACCAGATGTTCTTCCAAACACCATCGAGCAACTGCTAAAACTATTCAGGTAATTCTATTGTGATATAAAAAGATGCAGTAAGGTTAGTAATTCGAATTTAGATAAGATTGTGTACGTGGAGTGCTTGGAAATTATGTTGTAATTTATTTGGATAGTAACAATTAATTTAACAATTACTAACTTAATTATTTAAGTTCGCTACAGTCAGGAATGAACCTGGGCCTCAACCGACATGCCTCTCCAAGTAGCCCGGTCCTTAGCTAACTGCCTCCAGATGCGTACTCCAAGTTGGTTGAGGTCGGTTTCTTCGTGTGCGCGCCACCTAAGGCGAGGTCTTCCTCTACTGCGCCCGACGCGACGTCTAGCTGGAAATCGAAGACTCTGCGAGCCTGAGTATTGTTGTGCATTCGTTCTTCATATCCTAGCCATCTTAAACGTTCAGTGTTTAGTTTTCTTATCAGGGGCATGTTGAGGTACACCTCGTATATTTCTTGGTTGAATCTTCGTCTCCATAGCCCGTCAACGCAAACGGGACCGAAGATTTTTCAAAGAATTTTCCTCTCAAATCGACCAATGATTTCTTCATCCATTTTTGGTACGGTCCATTCTTCAGCGCCGTAAAGCACGACTGGGATGATCAGGGACTTATATAGGAGTTCCTTAGTAGTTCGAGTGAGGCTTTACTACGGAATTGCCTTCATAGCCCGAAGAATTCATCGTTTAATTTCTGACGAGGTGTTGTTGTCGGAGTTAAAATCGGAGCCGAGATAGACAAAGTCCCGTACTACCTCTTATTTATATCTGTCAATGCCGATTCGCCGATGTTGTGTGTCCTTTCGTGTTGACAGCATATACTTCGTCTTGCCCTCATTTGCTCCTAATCCCATTTTTGCCGTTTTGTTCTCTTTACTAGCAAACGTGGCTATGACATCACGTTGAGCCCTACCAATGATATCAATAGCGTCGGCGTATTCTAGTAGGTGCACCGATTTTTGGAAAATTGTGCCTCTGGTGTTGGCTTGTGAGTTTTGCACAATACTCTCAAGAATCAAACTGAAGAAGTCACATGACAGCGCATTGCCATGCCTAAATCCTTTTTTGGAATCGAATGTGTCCGTGAGGTCGTTGCAGACGCATGCTGTCGTATGGGGCTTTGAAATCAATGAATAAATGGTGGGTATCGATTTTGACGTCTTATATTTTTTTTCCAGGATCTGCCGAAGTGTGAAAATATGACCAGTTGTGGACTTTCCTGGCCTAAAACCACACTGAAACGGTTTCAGGCGTTCACATATCACGGCAGATAGGATCTTGTAGGCGATGTTAAGAGACTTATGCCTCTGTAGTTGGCGCAGTTTAGAGGGTCTTCTTTTTTGTGGATCGAATAAACGACGCTGAGGTTCGATTCTTGAGGAATACTTACTTCGGACCAGATTTGGCTTATGAGTTGGTGGATGTTATTTACCAAGTCATCTTTGCCGTCATTATGAAGTTCAGCGGGAAGGCCGTCATTTCCGGCAGCCTTACTAGGCTTGAGTTTAGATATTGCCATCTTCACTTCACTCAGGTCGGGTGGTTGGCAGTTTTCGCTGTCGTTGCAAATATTGAATGCTTCGTTCTGCCTGACAGCGGGACGTTGCTCGTCATCGGCGTTTAACAATCTGCAGAAGTGGTTCTTCCATATCCTCAGCATCGACCGTGTCCCAACTACGATATTTCCTTGTTCATCTCGACAGTATTCTGCTTGAGCCTTTTAGCGTTGTTTTTGACGTTTTACACTGTGGTAAAACGTGCGAACATCGTTCCTGGAGTGGCACCTTTCTATATTCTCGATCGCTTTCTTTTCTTGCTAAGTCGTGTAGGCAATGTTTTCCGACAATACTGCCAAAGATATCTTCTCTTCCTACCTTTGCATTAAAATCACCCAGCACGATTTTAACATCCCATTTCGGTAGTCATTCATAGGTTTGGTCAAGCAGCTCATAGAAGCAATCTTTAGCTATATCATCTTTTTCCTCCGTTGGGGCGTGAGCGCATATAAGGCTTATTTTGGCGAAATTGGCCTTGATGCGAATTGCTACAATGCGTTCACTAATGTCTTTGAAACATAAAACTTCTTGCCTAAGTCTTCCGAATAGTCGCTGTTTCTGCTCACTGTAACACGATCCGTAGTAGATGTCACAGTTTTTCATCCTCTTTTTGCCGGCCCATCCCTTCGTATTTCCTGGATGGTAGTAATGTCTGCTTTGTAGCTGTTTAGGGCTTCCGTTGGTTGTTCGCTTGCACCTCTCCTGTTTCTTGTTCTCACATTCCAGGTGCAGATACGAACGTAGTTGTCCTTTTATCGTTTAGCAGGGTCTTCAAAAAAATAATCAGCCCTTTCCGAGGCTATTGGTTGCTTCGTAACCGTTAGTTTTTTCCATGGTTGGATAGTTAACCCAAAGCACAACCCCCAAGTGGGAGGTCCAGTTCCCATTTATTAGATACCCCTATGACACGGGCCATCAGTATCCACTACGGGATTGGGAGCTGCCGTTGCCCTTTCGGTAAATCCGCCACCATCTCTGTTCAAGGTGCTTGACTAATCCTTGAAATTCCTAGACAACCTGTTTTCCGAATATGTCGAAGCTGGACCTTAACCAGAACCAATCAAAAAATTTGTCTGGTGCATAGCTTAAACTGTTTCCAATTGTGCACTTTAAGTTGGTTTAGATCAGTTTCTACTTTTGTGCGTTACTTAAGGGGGATCTTCCAATCGAAGACTATGCAAACTGGAGAATCGTTTAATGCAGAGTTTTTTTTTATATAAAGGTTTATATTTTGTACCACTCCTAAGGATTTTTCCAAAAGTGTTTCGCTCGTTTTGTTTATTTGGATATTTTTTGTTTATGGTACATGCTTCAGTTCCGTGGGCTAGGACTGGAGTGATCAGTGTCATATGTGCCAGTTTCGTTTGAAACTATATGTCGATGTAAGAGTTAAAAGCCGAGCCGAGTTAGAGCAAATTGCTTCAATATCTTCAGCGTTTGCGTATGCACAGATTGTATCTCTCTGTTATGAAGTTTACAATCTTCTTCACATCAGTGTCTATCTACGACAGTAAATGCTGCTGCTATAGTGTTAATCCAAAGATCAAGTTCGAGATTTAGCAAACGCACATGGATTGAACATAATTTGTCATAATAAAATGATACGTTATGGCTTGACAAAAACCCTTAATTTCACGTTATATGTATACTGTCCGCTAAGTTGAAAAAAAAACTTAACAAATCACATTACCACATACCAACATAGTCTTAGTTGTTTCCAGATTTAAGTGCCACCCAAAAAGCATAATTCGAGTATCAATGCTTTCACCGCAAGTATCTCAACCTACATGCTTGGAATTAAATTTTCTCATTAATTATTCATCAAACGCATAATATTTCCTCGGGATATTATCCAGCAATCTACTTTAAGGCCAATTAATTAATACGTATTAAATTCACAAGGCGTACTCTGTCACCCTGCCGAAAAGGGGTTATCTGGCGGAAGGCAAAAGCACATTCCTCTCGATGCGGATCGACAAATCCCCTCCAGTAAATCTTTAATACGATTTTATTCATCGAAGGATGAAATTGTTTGTCATCTCGTTTATCTAAGGATGATATTTTTCATCTGTCGGCTTATTTCAAGAAAATCAATTATCAATTGTCGTGCCCGTCTATCTCGTTTCGAAGTGAGCCCGGGACCACCGATGACAGAGTCGAGCCAGTTTCGATGACTTGTTTCAATATTCACTCAGTAACCGATGTTAATATTTAAATAAGGACATTTCCGAATTCCGAAAGCCATTACTCCATTAATTAATCCTTTATTTTCTTATCACAATGTCAAACAGTAGCATTCGACAAGGATAAAATATCTGAATGCAGGAAACTTGAGAAAGGGTGGATGGCAATCGTGAATGAGGGGGTATGTCGAAAACATTAGAGAAACGAGGCTAAAAACGGATTTCTTGTGTTGGTTTGTGAAGTTTTGCGGACGCGGTAGGTAGTACATTCACAGAGCTGAAACTTGAATGAAGGACACTCTGAAAGTTAAGAAGCCGAAAAAGGCTCGCTACTACTGGCGGCGGAAGGCAAGGATATCCCATACTCTCGTTTGTTCATTGCAAGCGGGTGTAAACTTAACGTTGATAGTGGGTATTAAAGTTACTTAGAGTTGTGTTAGGATTACAAAGGATTAAAAGTGCTTAAATAGCTAACGTTGTCGGAACAATGAAGCTTTGCAGGAACTTCCTCTTTCTTAGTTTTTGTCTAAGACTGTGATGACAAAAGGTGGAGTATTTGGAATTTAATTATGTTGACTACGGGCAAGGCGCTGGAAAGACTGTTTCTCAGTTTTTGTTTCGTTTTCCAACTTTTTGTTGTGGAACTCATTCTTAGCACAGGTTTTTAAGTTGATTATATAAACTATCTAAAGGTGGGAAAAGGTCGATGTAGACAGTTTGAAAGAGCGTTATTCTGAAGAGTTTTTTTTTCAGTACCTTTAAGCACATAGTCCTGTCAACAAAGGATAAAAAATGTCTTTACCTCAAGATTATTTCAGGATTTGAAGCTTGGGGGTTTTCAGGTGGTGATGGCTCACACAACTGCAGCAGGGATAGCTCAGGCTTCTTTGGCTAACATTACAATAAATTCAGTCTTCATAAGTGTATATGAAAGGGAGGTTAGTTGGACATTTCATTCCGTCAGGTGTTCGCAGCGTTTATTGAATCATGTCTTTATGGAATCTGTTTGTTTTTATTAATGTGAAGGACTAATATTTCAATACTCACAATTATGGTTTATGTTACTGCATCTGTGCAGATATTGCGATCCATAATGCCTAAAACACAGTTCAGCGTATGAAGATGAGACAAAAAATGATCCAACTGGTCTTAGTGACATTTTATAATGACAGTTACAGCCAAGGTCTGAAATGACTTTATGAATTTTATTGCAGCTTTAATATAGAGACAGAATACGTTGTTTTTTCTTTAATTAAGAAAAATACCAACCGGCTCTATTTATAAGCGATTAAATGCACTATATTCCTTATGAGCCCTAAGAAGCGCATCGTCGCTCAGACATATTTCAAAAAGGCCAGGGAACACTATAATTCCCACTAGGATGACCAAACTCAGTATATTTTATAGCTATATAGAGTAGCAAAATTCATTACAGAGTCTTCACGTAATTGCTTCAATGAAAGTGATTAGATAGGTTGGACGGAATTTCCATAAATATCATTTATTTACTTACCACAGTCCGGAATGAACATAGGACTCAACAAAAGTGGAGAAGCATCCAACTTGGTTGAGATCGGTTTCAACTTGTGCACGTCACTTAAGCCCAGGTCTTCCTGTACTACGATCAACGTCTGGCTGGGAATCGAAGAATTTGCGAGCTGGAGTATTGGTATCCATTCGCTCTACATATCGTTCTTTCGAAAAATTTTACTCTTAAATCGACCGAGGATTTCTTCATCCGCTTTTGATACGGTTCTTGCCTCAGCGCCGTAGAGCAGGACTGAGATGCTCAGGGTCTTATAAAGGATCTCCTGATAGTTCGAGTGATGGCTTTACTACTGATTTGCCTTCTTAGCCAGAAGAAACAATGATTGACAAGAGTATTTCTTCGCTTAACTTCTGACGAGATGTTGTTGTCAACATAGACAAATATATACAAAGTCCCGTACTACATCAAAGTTTAATTTTGTCCATTATGACGTTCTGTCCAATTCGTCTATGTTGTGTGTCCTTTCGAGTTGACAGCATATACTTTGTCTTGCCCTCATTTACTGCTAAACCCATCTTCTCTATACTAGCAAACATCACGTTGAGTCCTACCAACGATTCAATATAGTCGCCGTATGCTAGTAGTTGCACCGATTTTTTGGAAAATTGTGCATCTGCTGTTGGCTCGGGAGTTCTGCAAAATCGTCTCAAGAACCTAATGAGAAAGAAGTCACATGAGAGCGCATCGCCTTGCCTAATTCCTTTTTTCCTATCGAATGTGTCGGTGATACTAGTAGGCAATGTTGAGGAGACTTATGCCTCTTTAGTTGGCGCAGTTAAGAGGGTCTCCATTTTTGTGAAACGGTCAAACGATGCTGAGGTTCGATTCTTCAAGAATACTTTCTTCCGACCAGATTTGGCTTATGAGTTGGTGGATGTTATTTACCAAGTCATCTTTGCCGTCATTATGAAGGTCAGCGGGAAGGCCGTCATTTCCGGCAGCCTTATTAGGCTTGAGTTTAGATATTGCTATCTTCACTTCACTCAGGTCGGGTGGTTGGCAGTTTTCGATGTCGTTGCAAATATTGAATGCTTCGTTCTTCCTGACAGCGGGACGTTGTTCGTCATCGGCGTTTAACCATCTGCAGAAGTGGTTCTTCCATATCCTCAGCATCGACCGTGTCTCAACTACGATATTTCCTTGTTCATCTCGACAGTATTCTGCTCGAGCCTTATAGCGTTGTTTTTGACGTTTTACACTGTGGTAAAACTTGCGAACATCGTTCCTGGAGTGGCACCTTTCTATATTCTCGATCGCTTTCTTTTCTTGCTCTTTTTTTTCTGAAAAGCCGGTGTTCTTCTCTTCTTCTCTGCCTATAGAGCTCAACAACAGCTCTCGTCTTCATCTTCAGAAATACGACGGCATTCTTCATCAAACCATGCGTTGTTGGTGGGCGCGAGAAACCTGGCACATCAGTTGCGGCTGATCTAATGGATTGTTGGAATCGTTGCCATTATTCTTCTAAAATCGATGCTGGTGTTATTTACGTATGGTCTTTATCGAGAGGGATACGCGTTGCGCGACGGTCTTGGCGGTCTCTGGCTATTGCAGTCTTTCGACACAAATTTTTTTCACAGTATTTCTGTATTTCTGGATTGTTGTGGCGTGGTGGATATCCGAATTCTTACCTTGGCTGCAACAAGGTAGCGGTCCGAGTCGATGTAAGCTCCTTGGAATTTTCTGACATCTAAAATACGGGATGCGTGCCTCTTGTCTATCGCAATGTGAACAATTTGGTTTACCGTTCGCTGATCTGGAAACCGCCATATCCCCTTATGGATATCGAGATGCGGAAAATGTGGCATTCCGTTCCGTAGCGAAGTCAATTAGCCTGAGTCCGTTACCAGACGGGTTTGATGTGTAGGCTATGTCTTCCGACTATACTGCTTAAGATGTCTCCTCTCCCTACCTTTGCGTTAAAATCTCCCAGCACGATTTTAACATCGTACTTCGGTAGTCGCTCATAGGTTTTTTTCAAGGAGCTCGTAGAAGCTATCCTTAGCCTTATCATATTTTTCCTTCTTTGGTGCGTGAGCGCATATAAGGCTTATGTTGGCGAATGTGGCCTTGATGCGGATTGTTGCAATGCGCTCGCTAATGTCTTGCAAACATAAGACTTCTTGCCTAACACTGGCACTTATAACAAATCCGCATCCGAATAGTCGCTGTTTCTGCTCACTATAACACGGTCCGAAGTAGATGTCACTACTTCCCGTCGTATATTCTGGATGGCCGTAATGTCTGCTTTGTAGCAGATTAGGTCTTCCGTTAGTTGTTCGCTTGCACCTCTCCTGTTTAATGTTCTTACATTCCAGGTGCAGATACGAACGTTGTTGTCCATTTTTCGTTTAGTAGGGTCGTCAACAATAAAATCGTGAAATAAAAATAGTTAACCCAAGCACAACCCCCAACCTGGAGGGCTTTTTTTTTATTGAAGTATCCGTTCAACCAAAAGTGAGCTTCATCGCTAAACAAAATTGAAAAATGGGATCAACGGCAATCTCATTTTGGGCCAATTCATCGACTTACGCCTGGCTAGGTGATCATGTGGCTTCAATTCTTGCAGGAGTTGGATTTTGCAAGCACGAAAAAAAAGAACGTTCCGCAAATTCTTCCATAGAGTGGATGGACACATATCCATTTCCTGTGCACGATGGCAGATAGACTGATTCGGGTATTCTGGTTTTCGGTGTGGATGTGTATTTTCATTTAGAGTAAACGTGATGCGAAAACGTTCCATACTTAATGAAATTACTTGTTCTGATGGATGATTATGTTGACCGTAAAATGGACGTAGTGCGCGATACGTATTACGAACAGAACCATGGTTTTCAAAATAAATTTACACAATTTGGAAGCGTTGTTCAGACGTCTGTCTATTCATGTTGAAATGCCAAACCAAACTTTAAATTAATCACTTGACAGCTGCACTTGACCGCCAATTAAAATAGTGTTGCCAACTTGAATTTCTATACCTCTAAAAACAACAGCCGTTATCAAGTGTAGCATCCCATAATAAATCGAGCATTACACCTGCATAACCTAGGTTTTTTTGGCATCCAATATTTCAATAATTTATTCCATTATTGACCACAGACTAGTTAGTCTTAAATTCATATATGTAGTATCATTAATGTATAGAGTACGTTAATGAAACTATATGCACGTCTCTATTATTCAGATAATAAACACAAAAGGCATGACCTTTGTCATTTGTAACATTTATAAGGACATTCTTGAAGTGTTTGTTTTGACTTAAGGGACAAAAAATTCTACAAAACCATCTCACATATCTTTACAATGACTGCTATCAAATATGCCCATCGACAAGCTTAAGTTCAACGTATGCATACTCACACACACATTGAATCAATTCCAATCAACAATACTCCGAGACAGAACATTTATATGCTCTTTGGTATCTGTTAACGTATGTATCTATATATTGTACCTATTGACAGTTTTCCCTTTGTTTCGATTCGAAGATAAATTTGCATCTACGGAATACAAAATTATTGACACAAATTCCCATCAAGACAGACGGAACGGGCTGCATTAATTTTCTTCCTTGAGAAATCTGTTATATTCGCAGAGCAATAAACATGGAAGGCGCAGGGTGCGCAGCAGTAGCATTACCTTCACCATCTTCCCAACATTGTGCTTGGAATATTTTCCGTTGCATGAGCTACGACTGAGAGTACAATGAATCAAGGACACACATAGCGTTTGAGTAATTTCGCACAGCGAGACACATTCTCGGGTACGTGTGTTCAAAGAGCACAGGAAGATGTGTCACCAAAGGGGACGAATGAACCCACCTAACCCCATATTGAATACGGAAATGCAATCGATACTTCTACGGGAGATGAATTGTGATTATGAGATATGCACTTTGGAAACTGTTCACAGTTAAGGATATGGATAGGAGATGATGTGTGACGTAGATATTCGTTAAACATCATTCATTATGTATGTTCGTGCACGTATTTAAATTGATGAGACGTCTTCAAAACCATCGAATTCACCCATCAGCGTAAAGGGATTTGGTTCCGTTAAGATTTCCGGTTAATTCTCAAGTCGTTTGCATAATTGTGTGCGGGATTAGATCGAAGATGCACTGAAGCAAATCTGACAAGTTCCATATGCTGATGCCTTTAGGTGATGCCCCAACCAACATGTTAGAATTTTTAAATTTGCTTTGTAAAGACAAAGGTATTGTTTTCGTAAAAAATGTCGGCCTTGAGATTTTGAATGATTCTATGATTACGATTATGGGGGAACCATAAAACTATGGTTTTCGCAATTAAGTCTGTCGGTCTGTAATGGTGAGGATTGTGTAGTGGAAACAGCGTCCCGCTCAACAGTGAGCGTTAACCGATTTTTTTTTAACTGCAATTGAAGACATGCTTCTGGATGACTTCTGGTTCATGCAGGATAGCGCGCCATGCCACACAGTCCATGCCACTATCGATATTTTGCGCACAAGATTTACAAATCGTGTTATCAGGAGCTTGACCACGTTGGTTTCTATGCCCAGAGAAAAAATAGTAACTTCCGTAACTATTGCAATAGTTATTCTATTAAATTCAATAAAATTTATCGAATGACTATTTACATGGGTCTGCTTTCTTTTAAGTTCATTCAAATAAAAATGAAACAGTCCAACGTGAATTCATAAGATTCGCTTTCAGAGGACTTCCATTGGAAGATCTTCACAATTTATCTCCGTATTGGTGTAGAATTAAACTACAACAACTGGTTGTCTTTATCTCAGAATGGTTTAAAAACGACACAAAATTTATGAAGGCTTTTGAAGCTTCCAATTGTTCCTTAACGAGTAAATAAATTAGTTTTGCAGTAAAGGCAATAAAGTAGTAAAGGCCTCACTAGAACTACTTTCGACATCGTAAATAATGTCACGATCATCAGAGTTCTGCTCGGCGCCACAATCCATAGGGTGTGTCATATTATAGCCACCCTATAGTATAAAGAAATCATACGAAGTTTTAGGCGAAAAATTCGTCTGAAATTATTCATCTCCGGTCCTTTTGTGCTGACGATAATTTAAACAAGAACTTGTCTTCGAATCCCAGCCAGACGTCGACACAGTTCAGAAAATTTTTTTTCGTGGGCTGGTGGAAATCTTTATAGACACGATGAGCATGTGCCCAAAGTAGTGTGAGACTTTAACCCACTAAAACCACCCTTTTTGTGTTTGTATTGCAACTAAGTATGCGACTTATCTAGCAATTTTTTTTATCACGAGTAATGAATGATTGGCAAGTAACTTTACTGAGAGAGTTCCTGCATTTTCCGCAATTTTTAGCCGCGGTTTGTTATTATCGGGCCAAATCTAAGATCTTAATTCTTTGAGGAATAAATTTATTTCGTCAAGAATTCGGAGGACCGTTGCGTCAACGTGTCCCAATAAACGTTTTTTTAAGTTTGCGTGCAACATTTTTCGTTTCATCTTTAACCGCGGCAATAAACAGATCTCTGCGTAGATCTTCATTCCTTATATACCACTGCGCATTGACGAATGATCTTAAAATTTTGTTATCAAAAGTTCGTAGAACGTTTAGATTCGTTTCACTGGTACAACCCCATAGTTATATACCATATTTCCAGACTGGTTTTAGCACTTGTTTGTATAATAGCAACTTATTATCAAGGTTAAGCTTCGAAGATTTTCCGAGTAACCAGTACAGTTCTCTGTATTGATTGTTAAGTTCTTCGCATTTCCTTTTTACATGCCACTTCCATTTTAACTTTACATCGAGTGTCATTCCGAGATATTTTGCTTCATTTGCAGAAAGGACTCGAACCGTATTAAGAAATACTGGCAAATTGTTTGTCCGTTTTTACGAAAATTTACATGAATCGTATTGCTCTCGTAAAGTGCAATCCGGCAGGATTTTGTCCATTCATTAATCTCGTTAGGGCCGCTTTGTAAATTCATATTTGTTTCCTCTATTGTTGTGCCAACTGCTAGTATAGCTGTATCATCAGAAAACGTGGCCACTATTGTATCGATTGCTTGTGGGATATCACGTGTATATATGAGGTACAAGAGTGGTCCAAGGACGCTTCCTTGGGGTACTCCTGCCAATATTTTTTTGAACTCTGAATACGGAATACGGAAGAGTCTATGCTCAAGATCGAGACAAGGATTTTTTATAATTTTTCAGGTAGAACTTGTCTTAATTTGTATTGAAGGCCTCTATGCCAACCCTTGTCAAAAGCCAATTTTCCTTTCTTCGACTTCGAAAGCTTCCTCAATTACATTATTAATTCGATGAACTTGATCCTTAGTCGAATATTATCCAAACCCAAATTGGTGGTCAGGTAAAAGGCGTTTCTGATCAATAATGGGATGTAAGGGACCGAGTAATATTATTTCAAAAACTTTGAAATGATTGGAAGAAGTGAAATAGGTCTGTAAGATTTTATTTCATTTAGTGATTTTTTTCTGGTTTGAGAACCATAATCACATCCTTGACTTTGCAACGGAAGTTGGTCCTATCAATCAAAAATCATAGGTTGTTTGGTAGGTTGTTCAGTCGGCGAAGTGCAGATAGGCATGCTGCTTACGCGCGTACTGGCTCGTCGGATGGGGGGGTTTTTGCACAAGCCACTGAACTACCGTACATTTTTACATGCCTCAGCCAATAAACAAATAGCAAACCATAAAAAAATAGTTTGAAAAAAATTACAAATACCAATTATTAAGGAACCAGAAGATGGATCAGTTTCCCTTGAGTATAACCCTCCCTACTTTCCACTATTCCTCAAAAGAATAGAGACATTGTTGGTCATCGGTCTACTAGTATACCTACGACAACCCCTTATTCAAAGGTGAGCAATCTAAAAAATTTTGCTCACGTTATCGTCCATATGCACTTCTCTACACTTCTCTTCACACTGACACAACACAAATTTAGGTTAAATTCATTTCATATGAATAGTATTCACCACGAAAAAAAAATACAAAAAAAAAATCATCATATCATATAAAAAATTATCAATTATTTCAAAATACATTGTTAAAGCTATTAATAGTTGATCCTTTATCAATTTTCGTTAATAACTATAAACAGTTCTCAATATTCTGAAGTATCTAGTTGGACAATTTCAATAGCCGACACCCACAGATAGTTGTTTCAAAAAATAATAAAAATGTATAAAAAGTTATGTATGTCGGTGATGAGGTTAGCATTATATTTTCATTGCATAAATTCAGGCTAATTGGTTAACCTCACCATCCAAACCACTCGAATATATAAAAAAAATCACTCAAATTCGCCGAAGTGACGAAATGTTCAAAACATCAAAAAGAAACTAAAAAAAATCTAATCTATGAGTACGTTCAAATGTTGATTGATTTAACTGAGAAATGAATTATCTCACTTTTTTGAAGCATTGAACGATCTTATTTTTTGATCTTATTGAGTGGAGGGCAGATGATATGAAGTAGATTATGGATTACCTTTACGATGTTAATGTAAGGGGATGATCTAGGAGAGCGATAAAGCTAGATCCTAGACCCACAGAGTTCGATTTAAATTTGTTTTTTAGGATTTGGTAAGGTGTTGTTGTGGTTGTGCTGGTCCGATGTTTTCGTATTTCAGGTGGAAATGTTGGAGATGGTTTTCTTACGCTGAAGAAATCGTTAAAACTTTTTTGATGTTTATTATGTTAGGTGCTTGGTGGACCTTGGTGGTATTTGAGTTATGGAAGAATGTTGACACTTGTCGGTTTTGTTGATGGTTGCTTGGTGGTTAAGCTAAATGATCAAAGATCAGTCGTTTACAGATCAATAAATATATTTGATGATTTATGATTTTTTTTTGATTAATCACTCAATCTGATATGATTTATGTTGTTTCGTAAAGTTGCACTTTGGTCGAATGAGTTGAAGAAAATGCGACTGCCGGATCACTTTTGTCGACTTTAAATGTGTTCGTATGCGTTGATCACGTGTAATGGACGCGTCAAAATGATGTGACTCTAGTGGTTGGTCGTGGCAATCGATTAAATTGATGTTTTGTCGATCGACTGGGTTGGTGTTATCAATTTACTTTTTAATTGATCTTTTGTTATTGTGTCTTTTGGTGACGGAAGACACGATTTTACAGGGACGATGATGCTTGTGACGAATACAGTAAGATCGTAAGGCGATCGCACTGATGTATTAATTATTGCATGATCAACCATTTACTGAATACTGAAAACTCGAGAATGATATTAAATTTAATCGCATTACCTGGTTGTGTAGATTAACTTCTTTAAGTTTGTTTAGAATTCACTAGATAGTTTTTTTTATGACCAAACCATCATCGGCAAAAGATCGAAAGGAAAAAGAACAATAAAATATTTTCACGAGGTTATGTAGGCCCTAACCGAACTTGCTTATTCATTCAAATAGTTGTCAGTATTGGCCAAGTTTCGCTGTTCTATGGTTTTTCGTAGGTAAGCCTTATTCGCCACTACGCGTTTATGGAAGTGGTTTGCTTTATACTCATTTATTGAATTAACATTTTAACTGATTGTAGGTGGTCCCCCACAAATTTGCACTGTCTTGTCTATGTATTCTAATCAAGAAGAATTTAAATTATGCTTTTCGAGGCAACATTTTTAGAAGTCAAAACCCGGAGCTTTTTCAGGCTTTCATTTCGGTATTTCCAGTTTAAGCTCGGCAAGACTTGCATATCTTATTATATTGCCATCGGTTGTATTCTCGAATACATTAATGTTTCATGTTTCGATGGGCCATCAAATGCCTTAAATGTTTCCTCGGCATGTGCGGAAAAAACGGTGCCATGAAATAACGCCGAGCGAAATAACGCCGAGCGAAATAACGCCGAGTTCCAAAATTCGGAATTATTTCACATTAGGAAAGCGAAATAACGCCGAATTACGGAACTCGGTTTTATTTCTCTTTGCCAAAGTGAAATAAAGCCGAGTCGGCCTTATTTCGCTTTTAATTTACAAAGATATTCAGATGAAGATTCCTATCTAAATGGTATTCTTAAGAAAAATATAACAACAATAAAAATATATTTAACAAACACCCAAACGTGCGAAGTTAGATGACATTCGAATGAAGATAAATAAGTGCTTTTAAATGTGGACCCCTGGAAATGTACCGTTGAATTGATTCATACATAATTCAAAAACAACATTTAGTTTTCATTTTATTTTATTTAATAAAGTTTTAGTTTAATAATATACTTTGATGGTACTTTGAACAATTTGCCTGCAAATTTTAACCATTTATCTGACAATCCTGTATAATAGTTCAAACACAATTTGAACTGATTACAAGGTTGTAGAAGGATAATTCTAGAATTTTCACAACACATAATGCACAGTAGAGATGTATGTATCATCCATCAACATTAAAATAATCAAGTTCTACTTGACCTAGATTGTCATCGTCTTCACCTTCATCGTTGCTTACGCTTTCAACTAACAAATCTTCAGAAAGTAAATCGTTGCTTTGATTTGTCATTTGATTTGGAAAGTCGTAAATTGATATGCGCGTTTTGTCTAGTTTCATTAAGGCCGGTTCAATTTTCTCTCCCCTGTCTTTGTATTTCTTCTTCGGCGGTTCGAAGATTTGGAAGGTGCCATCAATTGACATGATATATTCTTTGGATTTGATAACATCTTCATCAAGTAGGCAGTCGACGAATTTGAAAAAAATTCCAAATTTTACCAACTTCCGGCTTAGTCGACTATTGTATCCCTCAACAGCGCTTGTTGTTCTCATAGGAGCCCTGAACACCAATGTTTTTCATTTAATTCGCGCGAATTTTGAACTATTTTTTTCTCAAATTCTAAATGCTTAGATAAATATAATTGACGGAAAATTGTATCTACTATATTTTTGCGAAAACTTAACTATTATTTTCTTAAATCCTTAATAGAAATACCGAAAACTATATATTACTCTTTCTATCCACTGTTTTCTGAAATATATCAGAAAATCTTTAAAGATGTACTCCCCTTTTACACTAAACTGCACATCTTTCGCCTCGTTATTCAGAATTTCAAAAGCTGATTCCATTTCACTCGGTTTTAACAGAGGAAGAACTAAAAATTTGCGGTAGAGGCGCTTTGCTTCCTTCTTTTTGTTTATATGAGCAAAGAATCCTGGTAACTTAGATGAGTTTTTTCTAATTGGTTGACAAAAATGAAAGCAGCACGTAGTATATTTGTCAGACGGAAATATTTTCTGCAAAGCGTTTCTCAAGCCTTTTTCAAAATCGGTGAGAAAGGAGCTTGGGCAAAATTTAAACAAATTGGCTTCTATATACTGAAATGCATGCAGGTACATTTTTTCCGATTTGTTCCACATTAATATGTAAATTAAAGGGTAAACCTAACAAGTAAAGTCTCATTAATGCATATAAATTATAATCTAATAATAATCGTCGTGAGCAAAATGTATTAAACAGAGTTGCTTATATCCGCAAGATGCTTCCTTCCGGTAACTTCTGTATTTCTCCAGAAATTATTGGAGGCATAGAAATGGAGTAAGAAAATCCCAGTTCTATGACAGCCCTTCTGTAGAATGGCTCACTACTTTTGTACCGAGACATCCCAAAATTTTGCATCACACTCTGGCTTTTGAAAATTCCACATAATTCTGAAGCAGATGTGGGAGTTTTAGGGAACGAACTATTTCGGATGTTTATGAGTTGACGCCTTACTTTAATATCACTTCTTTTAAGCGAAACGTTTGCATTTTTATTTTTACTTAATAAAGTTAATTTACCGCGAAGCTCTTCTTGCATAGAATGGTTATGTGGAACACTGACCTTTGGAATTCTCACTAAACTTTCGTTATTAAATTCTACAACTGCACTACCTATGCACGCATTTGCATAGCACGTGTATCGTTTACACAATCTAGATTTAGATTAAATTTTGTAAAGTTGTTTTGTTCGCTTCCCTACCTAAAACCTTCGCAGATTTCATACACAAAAACTGATTCACCGAACCTAGCCATTTTAACGATGTGTATCACTCAAAGTTTATCAACTAATGAGATGATTGTCAATCGAGTTACAAGTTACAACCAACAAACATTGATTACGGTAAAGCTCACTTCTCTAACAAGTACAGTTGGCCTTACAAATTCTTTTGCCTTCTCTCTGAGTTCGGCTTAATTTCACAAGCAATGTTCGTAATCCAAAAATCGTCGTTATTTTGCTTTCATAAAGTGATATAACACCGAATTTTGGAATTCGGCTTTATTTCGCTCGGCGTTATTTTATGGCACCGGCAAAAACATCTGCCTTTTCCTTTTCGTTTGTTGCCCAATCGCCTTGAGCTACCCTAATTGGTTGCACAGCGTTTTTTGGCAATTTTGTGACATTAATTGCGTTCCAGACCGAATAATTTGATTCCTTTCCAGCGGTTAGGCTTTGTAGAGAAGTTTCTACTGCATGGCTTTTAAAATGTTAAATCGAATTTGAAAGCAAGTTATCAACTCAACCGATCGAGATGTGCTTTATCTTGCGAAGCACGAGTTTGGAGTTTGAAGTTTGGTGGAGTCAACCGCGGCTTCAAGTTCCAGTGGAGATCTTAGCGATACACCCAGTCGAATATTATTTTCAACATCATTTTTGACGCCTTCCCAGTTAGTTTTCCCGTTTGTTAGTCAGGGTGGGTTTTCATTTCCAATGGTTGGCTCGCTCGTTGTAAGAATGACCGAAGAAAGTTCAGAGAAAAGATCAAAGCATTCTTCAACTTTGATTCGACTGGACGGCACACCTTTTACAATGAAAAAGTCGATTAAATCCGGTACAAAAGTTATGATGGCTTTTGAAGCTTCAAACTAAACCAGTAGTTAAATTAGTTTGGCAATAAAGGCAATTTAATTGTAGCCCTGATTCGAACTACTTTCGAAAAACTAAATAAAACAATGATCACCCGAGTTCTGCTCAGCGCCACATTCCATAGGTAGGGCGTGTCATGTTATGGCCACACTATGATATAAAGAAATCATATGAAGTCTTGGGCGAAAAGTTCTTATGAAAATCTCCATCTTCGGTCCGTTTGTATTGCCAAGACTTAAACAAGAACTTGTCTTTAATTCCCAGCCAGACGTCAGACACAGTTGAGGAAGTGTTACACAGAAGTTGAAACCTATCGCTAACCTATCCTAACCTATCGAATTGTGAACTGAATTATGTTATTTAAACATACCGAGCTATTTGAAATTTCATGGTTGCGGACGATGTTCATCACGGACTGTAGCCCCACTTTGATGAGTAAGTAACCAATACGAGTTGATTATATTTCCTTAAGCTGAAGTTCATAAACGTGCTCTTCAAATGAATGAAATTTAATGAACCTAAGTTTTTAGTGTTATCTGTAAGTCTAACGAACTTCAACAGCATTCAGAGTGCTTTCCCACTCTTATCCAATTTGTTTACAAATTGAAATGGTTAGACTATGTAACCATATGTATACCTTTTGTACTTACAATTGAATTACAATCCTTTTCCATTGTGCACGGATGCAGTTCCTCTAAAACATTACACAACGCTGAGAGAGTACCACTTGTAGCGGAATTCCATCTGTTTCTACTAAACACATAAGTACATTCGTTCTTAAGTCCCTGGAAACACTTTACTGCAGAGCAGATTCCTGAATCTCTCACAGAGTTCTAGAAAGGACAAAAAATGCATCTGTCTCTCATGCAGTAGCTATCTGCAAGCTCTCGGTAGTGAAGCGAAAGAATCCACGGAGAAACAGAATGCAAATATGCTCAGTTGAATTTGTATCCGTATTTGACCTCGTTCTGACAATACAACAATACAACTCCTGCAAAAGGGAAGTATGTGCCCCAACCGGACGAGGAAGTGGCGAAGAGTGGTGTCGAGCAAAGCAATTGCTAGAAATTACATTTGCAAGTCGTCTTGCAGATTATTCTTAAGGAAAATTTCCCTCGAACTCATCAAAAATTCGCGTCTTATCCTTTTGGTATTTTGTGCATTATAATGATGTTAAACTGCGGTGTTGATTATTCTGTTTGTCAGTAGACCGGGTGTTGATGTGAGTGCTGTACCGTTGTGCTTCTTGTCTAGTGATGTTGCTGGTGGTGTCCTGTCCTGATGCTCTCTGGGTTATCTTCTTGGATAGTGCGATGCTCATTACGATTCTGTTGAGGGTGCTCGCGATGCTGCACGGATGACTTTGCTTCTAATTCTCCCAATGTATGTGCTGAACGTTCATTGTACACCAGAGCGTTTCTCGAAGACAATGAAGACAAAGTGAATAAACATCTTAACCGCAGTGAGATGAATATGTACAAGGCGAATGCATTGTATACATCGGAAGATGGCATGGACCAAAGAAAGTGTATATATTTGTGCGATCAAGGAATTTGTGTTTAATTATTCGAGGGGTATATCTACGCTTTTGTGTTCTCTCTTTAGCACAATATGCACTTGCTCATGGTAGCTGAGATCGTTTCCAGTAAGATACTTCATGCATACAAATATGGATTCTTATTAACCGAAGCAATTTATGCGGAAACAGAACATCCCGAAGTTGCTTAAATTGAATATGAAACCAGAAAAAGAATTCATTTAAAGCTATGGGAATTTTCTTCTTGGAATTCGATCGATTCAAAACAAGATATTGGCGAGCTGACAATTTGTGTGGGTGTTGGTTCTCATTCAAGGAAATTTAATGAAGGCATCATGTTTGATTTCTTTGACAGATTTCAAGCTTAAATTAAAAGTTTTTAACGTAATTTTGTTTATGGATATGTTAGTCGTTGCTCGTTTTCTGAGCGAGTCTTATGGTAACCATAATAATGAGTGTAGACATATACGCATAGGCATACATTTGCCTTTTGTTCCTTTGCAATGTACTCCTTAGTCAGAGTAATTTGATAGTCCGAATACCCACTTGTAGTAATTGATTCGGAACAGCGAGACATTACTTTTTTGTTTTTTCAGTGGCGCGATGGTTAGTGCGATGAACTGCCGTGCAGAAGGTCTGGGTTCGATTCCCAACCGTAGCAACACCTAAATGATTTTTCACTTGCCCTCAACTGTCATGAAAAGCTTATCTCAACTTAGCCATTCAGATCCGGCATAAAACAGGAGGTCCCGCCATCGTGGTAAGAAGTACACACGCACACATGAACTAACGAGCCTGTTGCGCCATAAATTTTTTTTTTTGTAGATGGTATCAATGGCTTGATGTTTGTCCTTTCTCTCGCAATATTCTGACAAATCATCCGAGCATTATTAAATGTAACAAAAAGCTTATCTCAACTTTGCCCTTCCGATAACCACCATCGTGCAGGATAAATGTAGACATGAATTGTTCTGAGACAAGGCAAGCCAATGAGTCCGAACGAGCCTTTTGAGACTGCTAAACGCGTGGTCCCTGTTTCAAATCCCGAAAGCAACATTCATTTAAAAGTATAAAATCAAAATTTGACATTATGAGTGGGCGTTAGATAGAAGGTCACACTCTTTTAGCAAAACTATAAACTCGGACAAATAAATTAGAAGCTTAATTTGAGGCCTGTATTGGGCCCGCACTCTACACTCTCAGGAAAAAATACAGGTAATTTTTCATCAAACCTAAGAGTTCCAAAGAGACACTAGACTTTCAAAGAGAAAAAAGACTTGGACCAATATAAGTCGTCTGAAAACATACAAACCGTGTTGAGGAAGTAAAGAAGAGCACTCTGATGTACCATCAGTGATAACTTAGAAGAAATCTCAGAGGCTTCTAGACTTTAAAATCTTTTTCACCAATCCGCATATATCTACCTATCTACTCAAACCGGATGGTCAATGGACAACCTCCGGCATGGAAACCATTGATCTACTTCTGGACACCCACTTTCCTGGCAGCTCAGCTAACCCCATGGATATTGAAGCAGAATAGATTACCCATTCCACATACCAATATTATCACCATCAAAGAAAAACTTCTTTGGACCATTAAAAGCTTCAAACCAATCAAATCCCATGGACCAGATGGTATCATACATGCGGAATTTTAATACAACCTTAATATCCTTCTAGCATGGCTATTAACCATCATGACGAGTTGTTTATGGTTAGTACACATCCCGAAAACAAAGACGGAAGTAGAAGTTGTATTCATCCCCAAAGCGAGAAAGAGCTCTCATATAAATCCGAAGAATCTACGTCCGATCAGTATATCTTCTTTCCCTGTTAAAACCTTGGAAAGATCTATACCTCCAAATTAGTATAGAACCGATTATAATATCCAATTCTCAACTTTCATATTGCAAGGGCAAGCCAGTTAATACAGCCCTTCGCTCACTCGTACGCATAATCGAAAACTCACTAAAGGTGGGCGGTCGCGGTGTGCACGTGAGACACATGAGAAACGAGAACCAAATATATGGCGGGCTGTGCCAGTACGACCCGCCATAGAACAATTTTTCTTGTATGCAGTGCGTCATCCATATGGCTTAATAATCTGTCGTTGAATGAACCTGGGCTTCAATGAACACGCCTCTTCAATTAGCCCGGCCCTTGATTTCATTTTTATAATCACGAATTCACGAGTAATGAGAGTTTAGCAGGTAACTTTCCTTTGAGAGTTCCTGCTTTCAAATCCAAGGGTTTAGTTTTCTGAAGACGAAGCAACAAGTTTGTTTCGTCAGGAATTTTTACCATATTACCAAAACGGCTTTAGAACTTACTTGTATAATCGTATCTTGTTATCAAGGCTAAGCTTCGAATATTTTCCGAGTAACCAGTACAGTTCTCTGCATTTATTTTTAAGTTCTTCCGAGATATTTCGCTTCATTTGCAAAAGCAACTCGAACCGTATTGAGAAATACTGACAAATTGGTTGTCCGTTTTTACGAAAAAACTACATGAATCAATTTTCTCTCGTTAAATGCAATCCGCCAGGATTTTGTCCATTCATTGACATCGTTAAGAGCGTTTTGTAATTTCATATATGTTTCCTCTATTGTTTTGCCAATTGCTAGTATAGCTGAATCGACAGCAAACATGGCAACTATTGTATTATTTGTTTGTGGGATATCATGCGTCTAATCACGCTTCCTTGGGGTACTCCTGCCATTATAGTTTTTCAAGTAGACCTTGCCTTAATTTGTATTGAAGGCTACTATGCCAAACTTTGACAAAACATTTTAAGAAGTTCTCCTGTAATAAAGTGATAAACCGGAGCTTTTTTAGGCTTTAATTTCTGTATTTCCCGCTTATGCTCGGCTTGCATATATAACGATATTATTATCGGTTGTAGTCTCGAATAAATCAATGTTTTCTGGACCATCAAATGGTTCAAATGATTTCCCAAGATGTGCGGCAAGAACGTCTGCTTTTTCTTTTTCGCTTTTTGCCCGAACGTCTTAAGTTACCCTTATTGGTGGCACAGCGTTTTTTGTCAGTTAGGCTTTGCAGATAAGTTTCTACTGCATGGTTTTTGAAGTTCTTAATCGAATTTGATAGCATGTTACTCAACCGATTTAGATGTGTTTTATCTTGCGGGGCACGATTTTCAAGCTTTTCTTTTTGTCTAACCAAATCTCTTATTTCCAATGGGTACTTGGTTTTACTATAGCTTTCTATTTTGCGTTGCTGAGGAGTATTATTCCATGCTGCTTTTTGTGCGGTATCGATAAAGGAGTCAACCGCGACTTTACGTTGCAATGGGGATCTAAGCGATACACCCAGTCGAATATTATTTTCAATATCGTTTTTAAAACTTTCCCAGTTTGTTTCCGCGTTTGTTAGTCTGGGTGGGTTTTCATATCTAATCGCTCGTTGATAGAATGACCGAAGAATGATCAGAGCAAATATCAAAGCAATCTTCAACTTTGATTCGATTGGACGGCATACCTTTTTACTAAGAAAACGTCTATCAAATCCGGTATTTTTGTAACATTAGGTGGACAGTAAGTTGGTTATCCCGTAGAACAAAATTCGATATCCTACATCCTACCTTACTCTGATATTTATCTAGATCCCAGAATGTATGTCTTGCATTAAGGTCCTCTCCAATGTCAAAGCGCTATCGAAGGGAATTAAGCAAGTTTTCAAAGTAAATTTTCTCAACTTTGCATCGTGGTGGGCAGTAAATAGAAGATGTTTTCAGAAAGGATCGTCTGCTTCTGACTTGTATTGAGCTAACATGCATTGTTTCGACTGTCAATGATGATGTTCTTTCCAACTCGTCGATGTTGTGTATCTTATCGTGTTGACAGCATAATTTCATTCTTCAGGCATACTTTTTTCGACCACATTTTGCTTAGGAGTTGGTGGGTGTTACTTACCAAGTCATATCCGCCGGCTTTGTTAAGCTCGTCATTTCTGGCAGCCTTAATCATCTTAAGTTTAGATATTGCTATCTTCACATCACTCAGATCGGGTGGTTGGTAGTTTTCACTGTCGTTGCAAAATTGAATGGTTTGGTTTGATTGACAGCGGCATGTGGTTCGTCATCGCCGTTTCACAGTTGGTTCAGCATCGACTTTGTCACAACTACGATATTTCCTTATTTATCTCTACAGAATTTTGTTCAAGCCTGGTATACCTGGCTTTGAAGTCTTACACTTTGGTAGAAATTGCAAACATAATTCCTAGACAGACGCCTTTCTATATTGTCGATTGCGCGCGATTTTCTTTCATTTCGTTCCGTAGCGTTGTCAGACGTATTGTAGTGTAAGCTGTGATTTCCGACAATACTGCTAAAAGTGTATCCCCTAATGTCTTGAAATCAAAAGATTTCTTGCCTTAGTGTGGAACTAATGATAAGTCCTCATCTGAATTGTCGCTGTTTCTACTTAAACAGTCTGTAGTAGATGTCCCAGTTTCTCCTCCTCTTTTTGCCGAGCCCATCTAATCGTATTTCTTAGATGTCAGTGAAATCTTTTTTGCATCTCTTCTGTTAAATGTTTTCACATTACAGGTGCAGATTCGAATGTCGCTACAATTTGTTCCCTTAGCACGGTGACTGTTGACATGGTGACTCGGAAATTAACGCAAGCACAACCCCCAACGCGGACATCTAAACCCATGTTTTCACCTTGGAATGAGACGAGTATCCATTGGTTACCACTGTTTTGTAGTCAATGTTACAATACATGTTATATGCAAATATGTTTCAGTGTTTATTCTTATTATTTATTTCACCATCTCGCTTTGATTATTAAACAAAGTATCTTTTCACTACAACTGCATATAAAAGGACAAAGACAATCCAACTGCAAGTATTTACTCTGATCAAATCGATAATGTCTTTGTCAATGTCCTAAATGAAGTAACTAAATGTATCTCTTTTCAATAAAAAAAGGAAACCATCTCACGATAAACTGTTATTTCTTTATTTGTGTCATCAAAATAAACAACGCAAACAATGCAGCAAAGTACCAACACACAAAATGACACTAGTGGGGGTTTGGTGCAGAGTCAACAAAACAAATTTCAACGCAAACCCAACACTCAATTTATTGACCCAGAGAACAAGATATAAACCGAGCACCTTCAAATTGGGGGCACTTGCCTCCACCATCTTGGCCCATTATCTTTGGCTTTATCGTAGTCCTCATCCTCGTCGCACTTCTTCTTGTGCTATAGTTCTTATTCTACGTCTCGTCACCATCTCAGAAACAAATAATAAACCCCACGGCCAAGAGGATATCTTATAAAGTATATCACAGCACAAGAGAGAAATGTATCTTTTAGATACAAAAGCTGAACAATATTTTCTTTTCCTTTTTCGTTCATCCATTAATTTCATCCACCTATCTGCTCTCCCTTCATTTAAGAACAAAATAAACGAAATCGAAGAATGGAGCCAAAACACTGCCATTGGGCTACTTTTGGATACATTTCAGCGCCAAATTGCAAAAGACAACAACGCGGCGTGGTGTATGCTACGAATCCAAGAAGATTCTACTTTCTGACCTATTCAGGATCAGAATATACCCTTATACGGTACCAGGACGAGAATCATAATAATGATAATAATAATAATAATAAAGAAAACAGCTTTTGAAGCTCATCTCACATGGATATCCTTCTCGAAAAGGCAGCGCTTCCCGCTCCTGCCGGCCCCTCTAACATCCGTTCCAGTTCTGCGAAACATAAAATAATAAAACAAGGACTGCGAACAGTCTCCTGCGGGTACTAGAATTTTATTTATTTTATGCAGTTGGAATTTTTATGAGTTAATTTAATTTATAGTTTTATTATGTCCCACATAATCCGGATGGCCTCTATGGAGCTCAACTTTGGGGGCTTATGGCTCCGTAACTGGTGTGTGGGGGGATGTGTATATCTATTGCCCTTTACTTTTGTTGCTACCGCTCTCCTGATAGTCGCCCTCTTTTGTCTTCTGTCTTCTGTCTGTATGTTGATTTATTCCCTGCGTAGAAGACGAGTAGACACAGAAGGTGTATACGCGAATGACAATGTCGATGAAGATTTTCATGGTAAAAATGGCGGCACAAGACAAGCCGATAATCTGGGTGCAAACACAAACAAAACATGAGCGTGTGTTTGGGGTGGGTATATTAAGCCTTACGTTATGAACGTGAGCGTTTATATTTACGGGATGTTGCAGATGAAATATTGAAAGGACCTTAATGAGTTATGTAGGCTTAATACTTTTATAGCTGTCCAGGTGGATCATGTATTGGATACAAATGTGAGGAGTACACTGCAGGCTGAATTTTTATTTGATTTTCGCACAGGGGAGCGCAATGCCGGACGCTAGTGCGAATCGTGAGAAGGAAGTCTTTTAAAGATTAGAGGATGATAATTTATGAGGTTGTGTAGTATTTATATGGATTGGGAGGGTTTTTTTGGTTCTTTGGTAAATCTTTGCAGTGAAGTTATAAACATGTCTAATAAGCGTTCCGATTACATAGCTTCAGAAGCGTTTTCAGTGAACTCGTCTTTCATAATTCACTATACCGGTTTTGAGAGAGAGAAACCTGTCTATGTTTTTGAAAAATTCGCTTGCAAACTTAAATAAAAAAATTAAAATTGGTAGATGAATTGCTTAATTGGCTTCTTGTGGTCAATGATTATTTGAACTTTAAATCGAACACAAAAAACGAAAGACTTTATGTCTTCTAGTTTTTGAGAAAACTAAAAATTACTAAAACTGTTTTTGTATGATTTTTGTTATCTCAATTTGAGGTGGTCATCTTTGTACATATGTGTATAAACGAAAAACAAAGGTACAGAAGTCAAAAGTTTGTTCGGTTATTTATTTGTGCCATTATCAAGTTCATTAGATACATTTGACAGTTACACAAAACAAAAAAAAAAAACTCGCGCCAACCCTAATCCTACCGCGTGCCCAAGAAGGGGGGTTGCCTGATAATTTTTATTAGTTTTCAATTTTCTCAAAAACTAGAAGACATATATTCATCTAGTTTTCAGTTTTTGATTAAGTATTAATAAGAGCAACAAACTCTAGAAAAAAAATAATATAATTTTAAATTTTTGAAAAATTACACTCATAACTTCTTTTTATCTTTTTTTCATTCTATTTTGATTTTAAAGGCCGTTTTTTCAGAAACTATTGATATTTCTTTTGAAATTGGATTATAAAGCGAAGAATTGGCTTACAAAAATGCGTTTTACCTAATTGTAAGTATCACCGTTTTTTTTTGTCAAAGGAGGGACATATCTAGACTAGACACCCCCTCCCTCCATTTAAAAAAAAAAATTGTTTTTGACCCCTCTTCCAAAAAACCGTTATCAATTTTTGGATCCAAACTTATCGCACAAGTGGCATTTTTTTATTGACAGAATATTTTTTTTGTCCTTATTTCGGTCTCAGATTTCTTAGTTTAGCGCATGAGTTTGATGTGTGAAAGTGGCTAATTAAATATCCAAATTGCATTGTAAATGTTTACGGCGCTTACCATCTTAACTTACACAACCAATTCGTTTGTGAAATTTCCGAAATTGTTTTAAACGATTACCCATATGAGATTTGACAGTTCATTTGCCACGTCGCGTTGTAAATTTACCACGTTTACAACGAAAACGATGACTTTCCGAAGCGACGTTTCGTTGCATATACGTTGATAACACGAAGAAAAACAGCAACGCTGTAAACAGACAGGTCAGAATGGCACGTAATGAATAACCGGCTTGCTGTCTCAGGCGAACATAAACAAGCTGCTTCGACACATTCGGACAACAGGTTGTCTAGGAATTTCAATGGTTAATCAGGCAACTTGAACAGAGATGTTAGCGGTGATCGAAGGGCCAAAGGCAGCACTCAATCCCGTAGTGGAATCCCCCACTCGAGTTTGGGGGTTGTGCTTTGGGTAAACTATCCACCCATTGTTACGAAGCACCAAATAGAATCGGAAAGGACGGATTTTATTGCTGACGACTCTGCTAACAAAAAAAGGATAACGACGTTCGTATCTGCACCTGGAATGTGAGAGCATTAAACAGGAGAGAAAAAACGATGGGATGGGCCGGGCAAAAAGACAATGAAAAACTGTGACAAACTAAGGACCGTGTTGTAGTGAGCAGAAGCAGCGACTATTCGGATGCGGATTTGTTATAAGTGCCAGACTTAAGCAAGCAGTCTTATGATTCCAAGACATAAGCGAACGCATTGTAACAATCCGCATCAAGGCCAAATTCGCCAACATAGCTGAGGATTGCTTTTACGAGCTCCTTTACAAGACCTTTGAGCTACTAACGAAGTACGATGTTAAAATCGGCTGGGAGATTTTAACTCAAAGGTAGAAGAGACGACATATTTAGCAGTGTTGTCGGAAAACAAAGCCTACACGACAACAAGTCTGATAATGCACTTAGGCTAGTTGACTTTTCTACGAAACGAAATGCTACGATAGCCAGCACACACTTTCCTCACCTCGATATCCATATGGGGACATAGCGGTCTCAAGGTCAACGAACGGTCAAACAAAATGATCACATTGCGATAGACATGAGGCACGCATCCAGTTTTTTGGATGTCCGAAAATTCCTAGGAGCTGACATCGACTCGGACCACTAGTTTTTTGCATCCAAGGTAAGAATTCGGATATCGACCACGCCACAACATTCCAGAAATGCTATGAACAAATTTAATGTCGAAAGACTGCAATAGCAAGAGACCACCAAGACCGTCGTGCAACGCGTATGTCTTAACCAGCATCGAATGTCAAAGAACAATGGCAACGATGCCAACAAGCCATTAGATCAGCCGCAACTGATATGCTAGGTTTCTCGCGCCCATAAACAAGAAACCCCTGGTTTGATGAGCAATGCCGATATATTCACGCAGCTAACAACGAGGCCTACAGAAAAGAAAGAGGGCAAGAAAAGCGCGCGATCGAAGATATATGGATTAGCCACTTCAGGAACGATGCTCGCAAGTTTAACCAATGTATAAAAAAGCCAAGGATACAAGGCTCGAACAGAATCCTGTCGAGATGATCAAGGAAATATCATACTTGAGACACAGTCGATGGTGAACATATGGAAGAACCACTTCTGCAGACTGTTAAACAACGATAGCGAACAACGTTCCGCTGTCAAGCAGAACGAACCATTCAATATTGTCAACAACAGCGAAAACTGCCAACCAACCGATTTGAATGAAGTGAGGATATCAATACCTAAACACGAGCTGAATAAGGCTGCCGGAAATGTATATCGGGCACAAAAAATGAGACTGTTTAAACTGCTCCAACTACACTGGCATACGTCTCCTCAACATTGCCTACAATATCTTATCTGCCGTAATATTTGGGCGCCTGAAACCGTTTACCAACAACCTTATCAGTATGGTATTAGGCCAGGAAAGTCCACAACCGATCAAATTTTCACACTTCTGCAGATCCTGGAAAAAACCCAAGAAGTCCAAATCGATACCCACTACATATTCATCGATTTCAAAGCCGCATACGGCAGTATTTATAGAGACAATTTATGCAGAGCCATGTCTAGTTTTGGTATACAGCCCAAACTCCATCCGGGTCAGAAACGACCTCACCGACACATTCGATAAAAACTAGCGGTGGGTGCACGACTGGGTCGCACGCAACTCTCTCTTTCACAGCGAGTTAATTTAACGTTCTTAACAACTTGGCCATAATACACAATAATATTTATTTCGATAATTGATGCTCAAAATTATATAAATTATGTCGATATGTGATTATACGAACGTTTATTCCGTCATTGAAAGTAATGTGAATAATGATGATTTTCCGTTATTGGCCAAAACTGAAAATTCCGTTTAGTGATAATTGGGCCAAAACCAATTATTTGGAACTCATTACAACAGTAATAGTAGTATACAAATTAAAGTTCATTCCATTTGGCCATATAGTTTGCGAGGAATTGACAATTTTCTGTATATGGCCTATATGCAAAAACCGTTATATGAATTTTCTTGAAAAAACTGGGTATGCAGTTTTGTTGGAACTAATATGCTTATAGCATATAAGAAGTTAAATCAAAATCGTTGGAGCCGTTTTTGAACAAATTGAGGTTATGTATGATTTTTATAAGCAGGTACCAGTAATAACATGGCTAAAACCAAACAAAAAAAAAATGGCCTAGAATTATGGCCAAAAAAAACCCTGGATACGAAGTTTGAAGAAAATCAGTCATGTCGTTTAACCTGGAAAGGCTTGTTCGGGCAGACGAACCGACGGACGGAGTTCCAAAAAAAACACTTTTTTGAGTTCCGCTATCATCGTAATGTTAGAATTAATCAAAATCTCGAGGTCGAAAATTTTCTTTATAAGAGAAAGTTAAAAAGGATATAGGCAAGGATGTACTGTCACGTGTATTTTCAATTTGTTTCTTGAGAGGATTGTGCAAAAATCCCGAGCCAACACCAGAGGTACAATTTTCAAAAATTGGTGAACTACTAGCATACGCCGATGATTTTGAAATCATTGGAAGAACTTTACGTGATTTCATAGGCACGTTTGCTAGTATAGAGAATTGAACGGCAAAAATAGAATTAGCAGTAAATGAAGGCAAGACTAAGTATATGCTGTCAACACGAAAGGAAACAAAACATCGATGAATCGGACAGAACGTCACCATTGACTTGATATAACTTTGAGGTAGTACGGGAATTTGTCTACCTTGCCTACGCTATTAACTCTGATGACATCTCGTCAAAAATTTAACGAAGAATTACTCTTGCCTACCGCTTTTTCTTCGGGCTAAGAAGCGATTCAGTAGTAAAGCCCTCACTCGAACTACTAAGGAGATCCTATATAAGACTCTGATCATCCCAGTCCTGCTCTACGGCGCTGAAGCATGGACCGTCTCAAAGCAGATGAGGAAACCCTTGGTCGATTTGAGAGGAAAATTCTTCAGAAAATTCTTTGGTCCCATTTGCGTTGATGGGCTATGGAGACGAAGATTCAACCCAGGACTATACGAGCTGTACAGCGACATGCCCCTGGTCAAAAAACTCCGCATTATACGTTTAAGATGGCTAGGACATGCAGAACGAATGTACACCAATACTCCAACTCACAGAGTCTTCGATTCCCAGACAGACGTCGCCTTATGTGGAGCGCACAAGTAGAAACCGACCTCAACCAAAACTTTGAGTTAGCTAAGGACCGGGCTAATTGGAGAGATATTTTTATTTGTTCAATTCAGAATGTAACGTTACTTAAGTTAGTAAGTTATATAAAATGATTCCCTGCCAATCTAACCAAACCAACAGCTTAATCTTCCTTGTTGTCAATCCAGGCTTGGACACTAACTGCGTTGGCTCATGGCGATTCCAACGCGATAGCTTTCACTTGATAACTCTTAGCACAATATCTTGCGCTTGAACTTGTCGTATCATCACCAGCCACATTCCTCTTCAGAAATGGGTCAATTTTGTTACGAATCCTCAGCAATCTGCAGTTGAAAATCGGGCTCTTGAGGTTTTATTGCGTTAACTTGTGTAGCACCATCGAGTTTCCCGCCTTATTTAAATGGTTCCAAACGGTTTTTGGTGCAATTTTTAGCTCTTAGGCAATCGAAACAGAGCTTGAATGACGATTCTTATACTTTTATTGCCAATTTAGACTATTGGCATGAAAAGATGGTACAGGGCCATAAATATTTTTCAATTGTTAGCCACCTGGCTTCCTTTTTCACTTTTATCGAAGAAAAACTGTAACTTTGATGGTATCCATCTTTGACAGATAGACTGTTTTTAGATTGAAATATCATCTTTGGAAGTCATTTGGTGTACGTTCGATAGGACATAATACAACCCGAGGTGCAGATTTCGAAGGCCATCTGTTGAATGAAGTTATTTTACAACACGTGGGACGCTAAGCTCCTACGGTTCAATCGCTCTTAGAATTGTTTTCTGGATTTTTATGACAGCTCCTGGGTTGAGGTGTAATGTTACATTGGTGTGAGAACTCATCCTGGGAGTTCGCTCCATTGCTTGGTTGTTTTGTATAATCATGTTCGCGTAATTGTTATTTGGGCTGTGAGCTAAGACTGCATGTCGTGTGAGTTGTTCAAATGATACAAGTATTCACATGATTTCAGTTAGCTTTTATGTAACGTTTAAGATTTTGTAAAGCACCATCAGTGAGTTTGAACGGATTCAATACAGGAGACTATCATCGGTCTGAAAACTATGGTGTTTGTACGTGTTAAAGATGTTATCCAACCTTCAAACTTTAGTGTCATACCAATTTTGTTATTCCTAATAAGCGGGTTCATGTCTTCCATTTCAACTTATGAGCTTATCTGGCACCACAAATTATTTGAATTGCAAATTACTTACATAACCCAATTATTATTGCACATGCACAGTGGAATAAGGAATTCATCAATACCAAAACGCAATTACCAAAATATACATCCATATCAATGTTAGATACTCTCGAGGCCACAGCTGAAAAAATAAACTGAAATATAATTAGAGATAATAAGCTCGTAATGAAATAAGTTCATTTAGTTGTACAAAAGCCAATATTGTCGTCCTTCTCCGGATTTTCAGTATCCTGAAACTTACCTTCCTACCGTCCTTGGTTATTTTTCATTGTGTCGTCTCTGGTCCAACCGACCATTAACCCTCCCCCTTTGTATGGTTCTTAAATAACTAAGTGCAACACCTCCTATAGGTAATGGAATATACAATATTATGTACAGAGTCCTGCTGAATCTGTACGGACATGCATCGAAAGTTTTACCTCCTTCCTTACTCTTTGTGCTGGATGTAGCCAGGATTTTAATGCCTTGTGGCAAATGCAATATAATCTGCGAGGGCAATGTTTAAATTATTTCGATAGTTGGCAATTTGCCTGAAAATGGATTTTGCATAAGGCGAGTGGGAAGGCAGACAAGATATTGTCGGGAATTGAAATGAAATTAAGCGCTTTTTGCCTGCACGGCAAAAGTGGATTTCACTCGATTGTTGATCTTTTCCCAGCAAAGAAACTTCGTTATCCTACAAGAAAAGAACTCTACAATCGAAAGGACATTAAGTCGATGCATTCGTAAAATTTGCATGGCAAAAACTGTTGGAGAATTTCTTTTGCCATTGATTGACGTTTATTTCTCGGATTCTTATTTTTTGCGAACAATATGATTGCGTTGTGCATTACGCTTTTTTTTTAAGGCTTTTAGGTCCATGAGGAGTTGGAAACTGCTGATTTGATTTCATTATGTAGATGGTAGTATGGAAATTCGGTATTTGTGTCTGTCTCTGAGTCACTTGTAAATAATATTTGGTATATCATTTTGTTTCTCAAGACGATTTTACATTGAAATGACATCGGGTCCATTGCCGTCATGTGTATGGATATTATGTCAGCTTTCTATTGTGTATTCTAATAAACATAAAATTGTGTAAATTTAATGACTACTAGCTTATGCATCGAACCCTAAGGAATCCTCAAGAAATAGACCAAAGATCGAAAATGGAGTGTCACATCTGAAAATGAATGGGCTTAGCCACCAAGTTTCCATGGCCGGCCTAGATGGATGCGTTGGAGTACTAAGGTCAATTCTCAAATGCAAACAACATCGAAGTTTTATTTGATATCCCAAAATGGTGTTCGATTAAAGTAGTAATGTTGGTCCCTCTCTTAATTATGGTCGATAGCCCAGTATCTGTATCAGCCAGTGGTCCACAACTTTCACTATTAAGGATGCAACATAAAATAGGTATAAAGAGTGCGACAGAGGAGTTCAGTCAAGTAGAAGATTACCAACTCTGATCGGTGCAGCCCAATGGAGATGACAGACCAACGACCGACAGGAGTTCACAGGAAAACGCCGTCTTCGAAGCCCAAAGAACGAGGGAGAGTCGCAACGGACAACATCAGACAGGAGCTGTCTGAAAGGTTCGATGGTAGAGGGAGGATGATCCCTAGTCGACCCCAACACCATGATAACGGGTGGGGCGGACTATCCCTGGCGCTATACCCTATCACAAGCGTTTGCGTAATCACGTCATAGGCGCAAGCGCCACACAAAAATGTTCGATGGCAAAAGAGTAGACGTTTTCTATAACGGATGAGCAGCAGATGAATGCGTCAGCCCAAAAGGCACACCACTAACAACGCCACAATTGAAAAGCCCCATTCGATGGCCAAGAGATGACGATCTCTTTTCTACACCCCTGTAGCAATGGAGGAGCTAGCGAGGTGCCTAGGCGGACGGCCAGACAAAAGTACCATCGCCACAACACAAGCATGTTTTTAACACATAAGACACATGGTGATGTCTAAATTAAATGAGGGACATGTCCAAAATTACGACTTGTAGAAAAAGCAGAAAAAGTAGGTGACAACAAACAAGACCGAAGGCACAAACAATAACCACAAGCACGTGCCCTGGATGGGCCTCAAAATAACAAAATGTTGGCGCAACAGGCTCCTTAGTACCCAGGATAAGCTTTCTCACAACCATTCATATATGTGTCTGTACTTCTTGAAGGATTGACGGACCTCTTGTTTTATGACTACTATGACCGGCGAATTTGAGGTAAGCTTTTCTTGACAATTGATATTACTCGGATGTTTTTTCAGAACATCAGGATAGGAGGGCCAGTAAAAAATCATTTAGGTGTTGATAAAGTTGGGAATAGAACTACGATCTTCTGCCCAGCAGTTCATCGCATAAGCCATCGCGAAAGGTACTCAAGCCCAACACAAACAATAGTTAATGTAAAGGATGACACTCGAATGACACATGACCCTTACCCCAAAAGCTGTCGGCGAAACCAACAACGTAGCTCAAGGAAGTAAGTTTTTTATTATCACTTTTCTCCCTCTAATCCAAACAATGACCGGCGGCTCACCCTCCTGTTCCAAAGCAAAAAGTTAGTCGGTCGCGTGAGTCGTCGCAAATAAATATTAGAATAGAGTCACGTTAAATTCATTGGCATTCGGGGTATATGTTTGATTGATATAAAGTCTTGTTCACGATTGACACCCAGTGTCCTAGTTCCAGCACACTAACAAGTGTCCATAGAAAACTGTCGGGATCCCAGTACACTAACAAGTGTCCATAGAAAACTGTCGCGATCGGATAAATCCGCAAGGTTATGTTGAGTAGCGTTCACACAAGCAGACAATAGTCCGACGCAGTAACGATGAAATCGCAGTTACTTCACGACCGAAAATTTCCGAGAGAAGATGGGACAATCGTCATAAGTATAATCGTTTTTTTAATAACTCGGGAGAAAGTAAATTCAATTTAACCCGTGCGTATAATCTGTGGTTGGTGATAGACTCATAACGAGGAAAAAGTCGTAGCAAAGTTCGAACAGGTTGGTTCATTGTTCAGTCATGCGACATTCAATCAATCAATCAATCAATCAATCGGCGTATGCTAGTAGTTGCACCAATTTTTGTAAAATTGTGCCTCTGATATTGGCTCGTGAGTTTTGCTCAATCCTCTCAAGAGCCGAATTGAAGAAGTCGCATGACAGCGCATCGCCTTGCCTAAAGCCTTTTTTGGTATCGAATGTGTCAGTGAGGTCGTTTGCGACCCTGATGGAGCAGCGAGAATTCTCCATCGTCTTCCTACACAAACGGACGAGTTTGGAATAGTTCGTCTCTATAAATGCTGTCGTATGCGGCTTTGAAATCGATGAATAGGTAGGTGGTGGGTATCGGTTTGGACTTCTTGGGTATTTTCCAGGATCTGCCGAAGTGTGAAGATTTGATCGGTTGTGGACTTTCCTGGCCTAAAACCACACTGATAAGGGCCGATCAGGTTGTTGGTAAATGGTTTCAGGCGTTCACATATTACGGCAGATAGAATTTTGTAGGCGATGTTGAAGAGACGTATGCCTCTCTGGTTGGTGCAGTTTAGAGGACTACTTTTTTGTTAATCAGGCAAACGTAGTTGCACCGATTCTTAGAAAATTGTGTCTCTGGTGTTGGCTTGGGAGTTTTACACAATCCTCTCGAGGAGAAACTTGAAGACTTCACATGACAGCGCGTCGCAATGCCTAAATCCTTTTTTAGTATCGAATGTGTCGGTGAGGTCGTTTCTGACCTTGTAGGAGCAGCAAGAATTCCCCATCGGCATCCTACACAAACGGACGAGTTTGGGCGGTATACCAAAATTAGACATGCCTCTGCATAGTTAGTCTCTATAAATGCTGTCGTGTGCGGAATTTGAAATCGATGAATAGGTGATGTGTATCGATTTGGACTTCTTGGGTTTTTTGCAGAAGCTCCCAATGTGAAAATTTCATCGGTTACGGACTTTCCTTACCTAAAACCGCACTGATACGGACCGATCAGGTTGTTGGTAAACGGTTTCAGGCGTTCACATATGACGGCAGACAGGATCTTGTAAGCGATGTTGAGGAGACTTATGCCCCCGAAGTTCGTTAAGCAAGGTCGTCAACCATAAAATCAGTCCTTTCCAAGGCTGTTGGTTGCTTCGTAAGTAGTGGATTTTTTTCATGGGTGGGTAGTTCCTCCAAAGCACAACCCCCAACTAGGACGACCAGTTCCAATTTGTTATACGGGATTGAGCGCTGCCGCTGGCCTTTTGATTCAAATCCGGTGGGATGAGACCAGCACCCCTTGGATGTTGTTTAGTCAGCACTTGATGTGTAGTCAGAGTTAGAACCAATCTAGTCTACCCAAGTTCTGAAACACCCAACCCTAATTAGGCAAAAAAAAAATTTTTTAAAATTAAACTTTACTATCTTGGACAGCGGAGAAAAATTTAACACGACAGTTTATATCAATTTAATGAAAATTATCAGTTTCCACAAACCGTTCGCTGTACAGCGTTTTGGAATTCAGCCTTTTATGTAAATTCTCTTTGTTCTTATTTTAGTTTGGCTTTCGAGCATAAATGCCAAATCTGTCTTTGCCTCTATATAAGTCATTTAGTTCTGTTTGGTGTTTGAGCATATGTTCTGGCAAGGTTGTTCAATGTGTGTCCATGAATTCTGAGCAGATGTCCTGTCTTGTCTGGATTTTGATTTTTACATGTGACATTTATTTAAGTTTTTGTATGAGCACTTGTCCTACCTGGGTCTCTGACCCTATATGTATCGTTTACATACACTGGCAATCTCAACAATGAGGCCAGACATTTTGCAATCTGGCGTACGTCCTTTTTGAGAGTCATAACTCCTTGGAAGCATTAAATTTTCCTCTTTATGCCGCGGTCAAAGTTATTCCGGGACCAATTTTTTTTTTAACTAAAAAAAAACAGTTGTTTTGAACTTTTTTTTATTATTCTTGGGAATCTTCGCAATGGCTTCATCCTAGTGGAGCGTCTTTTTTAAGCTTTTCAAGTACATAGTTCATTGTTTGATCTTGGGAAATTCCAACGGTCATTTCTTATTTTGTTACATTACCAAAATGTAAGATTTCAAACCATCATAGCAATGGTGAACAACGGAGTCAGCTCCGGCATTTCTAAAAGCCCGAAACATGTATTAGATGTGTTGAAACTTGGCAGATCGAAAATTTGCCTTTGATTACTCTACGAATGCACGCAATGTGTGATTCGAAGCTTCCTGCTTCCCTGTTACCCTGCGAAATCTATCACTTTTTTTTTAAATTGGATATCCAATAAGTCATATGAATTATTACTGACCGTTGGAACTAACCCTTAAGTATGACTTTTTTTTTTAAATTTGACATTAAAAAAACAAACAACAAGAACTTTATGTTGGAAAGGCTACCTTAACGAAAAGGAAGAGGAAAAGCTGCTAGTTATAAAAACTTTCAAACGTTGTTGTAACTAGTTAAAGATAACTTATTTTAAGTTCTGCTGTCTTGGAATAGAGTAGGTACTGAAAGAAAAATAAAGTAAACCTTTCACAAACTTTGAAAAAGTTGAAATTAAAGGCTACAAAACGTACAAAGTGTTTTTTTTTGTGATTTGAACTATGACCTATCTGGGAGAGATTTTAATTTATTTTTGTAATATTTGTGGTCTTTACGTTTTTATGCAATGAGATTTAATCTACCAACACCACCATAGCTGGTAAACATAAACACATCGTAGCCCTACTTTAAACGCATTGAAGACCTCTCGTTTTGGTGCGCTCATTTATCAAGCCATCTAGTCGCTAGATTTAGATTCATTTCATAGATTCATAAATTCAGCGTTGAAGCAGTCATCTTGATTCAAGAGTAAAGGCCATATGCTACATTGGTATTCGCTTATGGCTGTTTGAGAGGCTGTCTGCTCCTGTCTAGGATTGTACCGAACGCCAGAATCCGAGTAAATTCAATATTATCGCAACAAGGTCCTATACGATGGGGCTCAGCTGATTCGATGTCACGTTTTAATGGCGATGGTTAGCCTGATCTTCGGAGCTTACTAACCAAATGATTTCATATATGTATGAATCATTTGGTAAGTAAGCTCCGAAGATCATATATGTATGAATCATTTGGTTAGTAAGCTCCGAAGATCAGTTCGTTTTCGTCGGGCCATTATCCCATTAGAGGCTTTTGTTCACATTGACTCTACATCATTAGTGCAAGAAATGGATGATATCCCGGTTTTGTACCACCGATAATGTTGCGGTCGAGACAAGTGGCTTATCCACGACGGCTACGATAAAATCGAAACGGATCGCATATACCATATACCAAATTTCATTATCTTAGCTCAAAATTTATGGCATAAGAACCGGTGACCTACAGACATACTCGTTGATGGACAGACAGACTTCATCGACTAAGCTAGTGTTTCTGAGTCTAACATATACTTTGAGGTATATATACCTAAATTATTTCTCTATGCTACAAGCTATGTAATACTAAAATACAGCTATGGGATAGGATATAAACAGAGGTTCTTCTTTTCTTAAGGATCGTTTTTCTTTGGGATTATTCATTCAGAAACATTTTCCTTTGCGTACTTCTCAGAATCAACTGTTGGCTGTATATTCTGACAAACATCAAAGAGTATAAAACCCTTATGAGAAGCATCTCAAATTTAACGCTCTTAGAAATCGATGTAAACAGACGACAACGAAAACTAAAGGCTGTTTTTTTTTAATGTCCATCAATTGGATGGATCATATTATGCCATTAATGTTCAAATATGATTTCGGGCATGTGGCTGCCGCGGCTGGTTCGAATAAAGCCAAGTCTAGAGGTCATATTACAACCACTTTTTCGAGCATTTGGGCCGTATGTCAGTAATTACGTCACGAATGTTGGCTTCCAAGTCCCCTTACGTTTCTGGTTTGTTAACATAGACGAGCCACTTTACATATCCCCAAAGCAATTAATCGAATGGTGTCAAATCACACGATCATGGTGGCCAATTGACAGGTCCAGTCCGCGAAATTATGCGCTCACTGAAAGGTTCCATTAACGGTATTTGACTCTCCAGCATCATTTCGGAAGAAGTATAGCACAATGACTCCACCAGCCCATAGAGCACACCAAACAGTCGGTCTTGTGGATGTAATGGCGTCTCAAGGGTCTCATGTGGATTCTCTTCACTCCAAATGTGCCAATTTTGCTTGTTTTTGCGATGAAAATCAGCATCGAGATCAATTTCATTTTCGGCCCATATACCAAAATCACGATGCATTGCATGGTCTCGCGGCTTTAATTCTTGCGCAAGCTGGATCTTGTAAGGTCGTAAGCCAAGATCTTTGCGCAAAATCTTCCATAAAGTTGATGGACAAAGCTCTAATTGCTGTGTAACATGACGAATCGATTCATTCTGGTCCTCTTCAACACTTTGCTCTACAGCGGCAATTGTTTCTTCGGTGCACACTGTTCGACATCTTTGCGGATGCGTATCACCACATAGAGTAAACGTTGTGCGAAAACGATCCATGATTTACCGAATTAATTGCTCTGATGGACGATTATGTCGACCATAAAATGGACGGAGCTTACGGTAACTTTCGCGAACTGAATCATTATTTTCGATATAAATTTGCAGGATTTGCAAGCGTTGTTCAGTATGAAATGGCAAACCAAACTTAACATAAATGACATTACAGTTGCCCGATTTGTCCGCAAGATCTATGCCTAAAGATTGGAACCTCAGCATCGTTTGCACGATCCACAAAAAAATCTGTTGAGTAGATTTTTTTGTGGATCGTGCAAACGATGCTCCTACAAGTTCTTATCTGCAGTCATATGTGAACGGCGGAAACTGTTCACCAACGACCGAATCGTTCCTTAGCAATGTGGTTTTATGAAGGGAAAGTCCACAATGGAATCTTCACATATCGGAAGATCCTGGAAAAAATGCAAGAAGTCCAAAATATTACCCACCGCCCATTTATAGAGACGAACGAATTTATAGAGAGACGAACTATACAGAGCCATGTCTAATTTTGTTATAACGCCCAAACTCGTTCGTCTGTGTAGGATGACGATTTAGAATTCTCGCTGCTTCATCAGTATCGGAGTTTACCTTACCGACACATTCGCTACCATAAAAGGAATAAGGAATGGCGAATCACTGTCATTGTTCAATTTGATTCTTAAGAGGATTGTGCAGTACTCCTAAATCAAAACTAGACGCACAATCTTCCAAAAATCGGTGCAACTACTACGTCGACGATATGGACATAATTGGTAATAATCAACGTGTTGTCATAACCACGTTTGCTAGTATACAGAAGGAAGTGGCAACAAAGGGCTTAGCAGCAAATGAGGGAACACATATGCTGTCAACACGAAAGGAAACACAACGTCGACGAATCGGACAGAACGTCACCTTTTACCGATAAAGCTTTGAGGTAGTACGGGACTTTGTATATCTCGGCTCCGCTATTAGCTCTGACAACAACATATCGTCAGAAATCAAACGAAGAATTACTCTTGCCAACCGCTGTTTCTTCGGGCTAAGAAGGCAATTTAGTAGTAAATCCCTCACTCGAACTACTAAAGAGATAAGAGATAAGACCCTGATCATCCCAGTCCTGCGCTAGTCCTGCTCCTTGGTGGATTTCAGTGAAAAATTCTTCGAAAAATCTTCGGCCCGGTTTGCATTGACGGGCTATGGAGACGAAGATTCAACCAAGAACTATACGAGCTGTACAGCGAAATGCCCCTGGTCAAAAAACTCCGCATTGGACATTTAAGATGGCTAGGACATGTAGAACAAATGTACACCAATACTCCGGCTCGCAGAGTCTTTGATTCTCAGCCAGACGTTGGACGCAGTAGAGCAAAACCTCGCTTTATGTGGCGCTCAACTGGAGGCAGTCTACTAAGGACCGGGCTAATTGGAGTGGCATGTTGTTTTATTTTTGTTTATGCGGACCTTGCGCGCAACAAGGATAATTAAATGAAAGCCATTCGAAATGTTCGGACATTAAATTGTGTATCGCCCACATTTCGAAATAGTGATCATAGCAGAAAACAATGACAGTATGACACTATTAATATTTTCAAATATGGCCGCAAGGCAGTGGCGTAGCGTTGGTTGTGCCGTCCGGGGCCAGACCCTTATGCCGCCCCTATACTAATTTGTTCACAAGCTAAAAAAAAAACGTTGTCTATGGTTTCCAGCAATTAAACCTACACATAAACTAATGCTAAATAAAACACACAGCGATAAATTTTTGATGAAAATTGTATCTTATATCTGTACAGAATATAAAATAAAGTCTCATGACGTGTATGCAATCGCTTATCTCGAGAACTGCTGCACGGATTTCGATGTGGTTTTCACTCTTTGGATCTGAATTTCACTGGTAATGCTATATTGTATTGCTCTATCAATTATAGGAGCTGAGAATGTGAGAAGCATCTGAGGTATAAACGGCAAATTACATTTATCGTCATTAAAATTGTACCCGTAATCGTAATTCGTTATAAAGTTTGGACTTTGCCATTAAGTGTGAAAAACAATATCATTCAAATGGCCGCCTCGGGAAGATTATCAGCAAGCGATTTGTTTGAGGTATCTCAGCCATAACTTGAGTGATGTTGGGTATGGCCTAGTTCAAGGATTATTCGCTAAAACACTGGAATTTGCATAGCCCCACAGAAAAAAAATCGAATTGGAACCACATACTGTGCAAGTCATTATCTTCAATCGCCGGGAAAAAAACGAAATGGTTATGAATCGACCACATCGCTTCGAATTGGCTGTAACCTTCTTCCCATCGTCATCTTCGAAGAAATTCGGACCAATGACACATTTCGGCCATAAAGCACAGCAAACAATCACTTTGCCTGGATGCAATGGCACTACTTCGATCACTTTTGGGTTTGCTGAGCCCCATTTGGACGACCATAATTATTGCGTAATGCGAATAAAGCGGCTACGTGTGAATCGCCACTTTTGTAGTAAGTTTTAATAGTTATTGTTATTCGATCTATTATCGTAAATGGCAAACATTCAACTAATATTATGACCCTTTAAATGATTGCTGAATTTGACGGATGCTAGCGCTACCAACTTGAAACCACGAAATTAACTAACCAACAATTTCGCTTCGATAAAGCACTATCGAAGCTAGAAGTCTTATAGAAAAACATTCGGCGCACTTTTAGGAAGCTATTTACTTCTATAAGACTTCTTTAAATACTTCTTAAAAGCCTTACAGAAAAAAGGTTGTTAGCTGTAAAAGGCTTTATTGAAGCAAATAACAGGCTTCGAAAAAAGTCTATTCGAAAATATTTTTTAATTTTCTTTTTGTTTTTACATCTTATTATATTGTTTACTTTTATTAATTTCAATCCTTTATAATTATTCAAACCCAATTCATGTTTATGAAAGCATGAAATTCAATACAAATATTTATAAAAACTCGTATCTTATTGGGAATCGAAATCGCGTTGGACACGGTAGTCCAACACGTTATTCACTAGGTTGTACTCTGGAATATAAAACTACAGTCAGTGCAACGAAGTACTTGAATCGTATTGACTTATTTTCCGTTAGGTTCCCGAACTTTTCACCCTTTTTTCCAATGTTTTCACCTTTTCTCGATCTTTTCAACCTTTTACCGATCTTTTAACCTTAACTTTTTTAAGCTCTATACATGCTTTGCTTCTGAACAACTCCTTGCTAAGTTCTTCCGAAACATCTTAACGTATGTTACATCTACACAAGCTACATCTACCGGAAGCTTAAAAGCAACCTTACAGAGGTTATACCATCACAACTTCGATTATGCTTTACTTTAATAATGTCTTAGATAGGCTTCTACCCAAAAAAACGACTGCAAAAAGGCTCAACTTCCGCGCACAAGTACTTTTTAAGGCCTACAGAAATAATTGCTTGTAAATATTAAAATTTATTGCCTTATAGATTAATTTTTGTGAGTTGAGTAATGAACCAATATTAAGCCGCAAATTTAAAATGTTCCCATATTGTTTTTTTTTTTGATTAGACAATCTTTAAACTTATAAAACTTACTTACATCAGAATATCAAAGGGACTTGCGGCACTTTCTAAGGGTGGCAATCTGGATCAGTTACTCACTTACTTAAGTGGCCCTTCAGTCCCAACATGACTCTCCAATTAGTCCGGTCCTTAGCTAGCTGCCTCCAAGTTGGTTGAGGTCAGTTTCTACATGTGCACGCCACTTAAGGCGAGTTCTTCCTCTACTGGCTCTGACGTTTGGCTGGGAATCAAAGACTCTGCGAGCTGGAGTATTGGTGTCCATTCGTTCTAAATGTCCTAGCCATCTTACACGTCCAATACAATCCTCTCAAAAATCAAATTGGAGAAGTCACATGACAGCTCATCGCCTTGCCTAAATCCTTTTTTGGTATCGAATGTGTCGGTGAGGTCGAGTCCGACCCTGATGGAGCAGCGAGAATTCCAAATCGTCATCCTACACAAACGGAAGAGTTTGGGCGGTATACCAAAACTTTTGTTGCTCGGGCAAAAGATGCCCGATGTCTGATGCTTCTTCAGACATACTTTCTTCCTACCAGATTTGGCTTCTGAGTTGGTGGTTGCTGTTTACCAAGTCATCTCCGCTTTATAAAGCTCAGCGGGAAGGCCGTCATTTCCGGCAGCCTTATAGAGTTAAGATATTTCTATCCTCACATCACTCAGTTTTCGCTGTCGTTGGCAATATTGAATGGTTCGTTCTGCCTGACAGCGGAATTTTGTTCGTCGTTTAACAGTTTGCAGAATGTTCGGACATCCAAAATACTGGGTGCGTGCCTCTTGTCTATCGCAATGTGATCAATTTGGTTGACCGTTCGTTGATCTGGAGACCGCCATGTCCCCTTATGGATATCGAGGTGGGGAAACCGTGTGCTGGCTGTAGTGGTATTTCGTTCCGTAGCAAAGTCAATTAGCCTAAGTCCGTTACCAGACGTGTTGTCGTGTAGGCTATGGTTTCCGACAATGCTGGTAAAGATGTCTTCTCTTCCTATCTTTGCGTTAAAATCTCCCTGCACGATTTTAACATCGTATTTCGGTAGTCGCTCATAGGTTTTGTCAAGGAGCTAATAGTAGCAATCCTTAGCTATATCATCTTTTTCCTCCGTTGGGGCGTGAGCGCATATAAGGCTTATGTTGACGAATTTGACGGCACAGCCCATCGTATTTCCTTGGTGGCAGTAATGTCTGCTTTGTAGCAGTTTAGGGCTTCCGCTAGTTGTTCGCTTGCATCCCTTGTTTAATGTTCTCACATTTCAGGTATAGATACAAACGTCGTTGTCCTTTTTTTTCGTTTAGCAGGATCGTCCACAATAAAATCAGTCCTTTCCGAGGCTTATCGTTTAACAAATCAAATCCGGTTGGATGAGATCAGTACTCGATGGTTACCACTTGGAGGTTAAAAATAAGCACTTGATCTGTAGTCAGAGTTAAAACCACTGGGCATTGCAAAGTTAAAGCCAATCAGAATCTATCCTCATTCTACAACACCCAACCATCATAATCTGGAGTGGTTAAAGTATTTAAAACTTACAATCATTAACCCTGATTCACAGAAATTAATCAGACACTCCTTGTGTTGCTCAGCAGCAAAATTTAATGAATGCCGATCCCTAGTATGCAATTACATATTATCAGAAATGACAACTCTGGGTACTCATTCCATATCTTTTAAAATTATTACCGTTTGCTATAACCAAAGAGTATAGAACAATACTCTTTGCTATATGCTAGATACCTAGAAAGAAATTTTTGTATTCCTGACTTCAAAATTATTATCGTTGACGGTAGAGAAGAAGACTTTCTGGGTACATACCTTGTGATTTACATAGTTACATTGGCTCACAATACTCACAATATAAAAACTACACTCTACATACCTAGCAAGTCTTCTACACTAACCAGTTACAGGATAACTAACCAGGGTTGTCATTTCAGTTGCATACTAGGGACCGCAGCTCATTGCATTTTGTTATTATAACTTTCTTACTTACTCTGAAGTAAAGTTAATGCTGGTAAATTTTATATAGTTTAACCGCTCTGAATTGCCTCCTAGCGAAGTTGCGCCGGGAACCTGTGCCCCCCTTGCACCCCCTCGCTCGACCACTGTTGCCAGCCAGTATGCTTTAAAAGTTCAAGTTAAACTAAATTAATTCGAAAGATACATAAAAAGAATGCGATCCAATTCTGTTAATTTTCACATTTTCAAACTTTAACCAACGTACATGCTAATGTATGCATGTAAAGGCTGATCTCTTTTTGCAGCCATTTTGATTTTTTTCCAACACCCTGGTGTTTCAAACTCCTCTCTAACACTCCGCATATATGTAGGTGCTGACTGGTAAGACCGACAGACACTTCTGCTATAAATTTCAATTTAACCCAAGACAATAAATGTCAAAATGTGTTGTATGTACATGGAACTACCACATCACAAAATTCCCTTCACCCAAACATTAGAATTCGTCCTTAACGTGCCAGCATAGAAGCTTACATGGTTGGGTATAGGATTGGTTTCCCTCTGTCCTTCTGTGCATGGCAGTATACGGTGTTATTGGACCAAGTATTATATTCATAATACAACATCATCATCGTTGCCGTTGTCATCTTCGGCTGGTCCGCTCTGGACAAATGAATCTTGCATACATTGTGGCGTTTTGTATCTACAAATTTACAACTTAACAAGGGTATCAGTGAAGTTAACAGATACAGCTTTAGCTGATTTGTTTCTTGCTGTACACAGTGGGACCAGTTTGCGGGCCATAAAATGATGGCTTTCTGTGCCTGATGTACGAATTTCATTTTGAAAATGATGCATGAGACCAATATATGCATGTTCCTCTTGAATGAACATTTGTACTTCAAAGTCTGTGAGACTAGACTAGACATCCGAATGTACCTACTTGATGGACTTGATGTGTTGTTTTGGTCGAAGACTGATGTGGCTTATGGTATGCATTATGGTATGAAGTTTTGTGGGTTGCCTGCTTTTTTTGTTCATCTCTATGAGCGAGCCTATAAGGTCTTTGAAAATTAAATTAAATTTTGTCGTGTTGGTTAAATCAGTTAGACTACAAAATGCTACATTTTTGTAGCTACCCAGGGATTAATTCGATGGTATGCATGAACATCGGTATGACGTCAACGTGCCAAACCCTTTGTTGTACAAAACCGTACTTTCCGAATCACTTAAGACTAATTCTTGAAAATCTACTGTCACTCTTAAGAGCACTTATAACCTACTACTCGTTCGGCCTATCCGATGTCCATCAAATTGAACAGCTCTATATAGCTCATGTATGCTATCCGGCAAAAAAAGGATATCATGTAATAGAATTCTACCCCTTGTATTACCACCGCACATACAGCCACAGCTGTCATGTTGCCTGTCCAGTTAAAGCCACTACTCGCGCCATATTGCATTTCAAGTCAAATAATATTCATACATGTGATTTCTGATTTCGTGACTGAAACTGAAAAATGTGATAGTACGGGTTTGAACATTCCACATGTAAAGCAACAAAAGGCTTGACGAACGACGGAGTATGTTGAAAATTATGGCGACATGATAGGCATGAGAGAGAAATTTAGTTTTCAGACAAGGATACGAGTAAAAACAAAAATAGAATTTCCTTTTGGAATTACAAATGATTTCCAACTTAATTGTTGGGTTAGGAATGAAATTTAATCCGCGAAGTAGACAGGCACGTCAGGGTTTCACTCACTCATTTTAGGTGGTACCACATGCCATGGCATCCATTGTAATGTTTGAGTAGAGTATTGTTACGTTACGGGTGTCTAGTTGAGGACGGTTTTCGAAATAACAATATGAGTAAAAAAATTATGAGAAAAACAGAGTAGGTGTACATGAAAACACAATAGTTTTCACATAGCTGATGCTTATCAGTTCCGACGTCTCTCAACCCCCTTGAAGCTCCAATTTGCACCTACCATTTTGACCATAGATAAGGTATTAACATCATTGTATAGGCTTGGTGAACGTCAATGAGAGTTTGACGAATATTATCTTTCACTAAACCATCACTTTATTTTCACAGAGGGCTGCGAAAGATTTACGAAGATATAACTATTGGGCCTACTGTCTTAGTAAAGCAAAGTAAGCAACCTCTATAAGCTGCTCTGACTTATTTGGAGAACATGCTGGAGTTGTCAGTGTTAAATATTCGACACAATTCAGAAAACATCACCAGGAATGTAGAAAAGTAATGTGTTGGAGCAACACTATAAACAGCCAGGTCAGAATGGCACGGAATGAATACCGGCTTGCTGTCCCAGGTGAACATAGACAAGCTGCTTCGACATATTCGGACAACAGGTTGTTTAGGAATTTCAAGGCTTAGTCAGGCCCCTTGAACAGAGATGGTAGCGGATGAACTGATAGGCCAACGGCAGCGCTCAATCCCGTAGTGGATACTGATGGCCCCGTGTCCAAGGGGTTTCTACTAAATTGGAACTGGCCATTCTGGTTGGGGGTTGTGCTTTGGGTTAACTACCCAACCATGGAAAACACTAACGGTTCCGAAGCAACCAATAGCTTTGGAAAAGACTGATTTTATTGTTCGACGACGTTCGTATCTGCACCTGGAATGTGAGAACATTAAACAGGAGAGGTGCAAGCGAACAATTCGAGGAAGTCCTAATCTGCTACAAAGCAGTATATTCTGCCATCCAAAAAATACGATGGGATGGGCCTGCAAAAAGAGCTAGCTAAGGATTGCTTCTATGAGCTCCTTGACAAAATCTATGAGAGACTACCGAAGTAAGATATTAAGATCGTGCCTGGTAACGGACTTAGGCTAATTGACTTCGCTACGGAACGGAACTCACTACAGATAGCACACGGTTTCCTCACCTCGATATCCATAAGGGGACATGGCGGTTTCCAGATCAGCGAACGGTCAACCAAATTGTTCACATTGCGATAGACACGAAGCACGCATCCCGTATTTTGGATGTCAGAACATTCCAAGGAGGTAAGAATGCGGACATCCACCAAGCCACAAAAATCCAGAAATACTGTGAAAAAAATTATGTCGAAAGACTGCCAAGACCTTCGAGCAACGCGTATCCCTTGAACTCTCGATTAACACCATACCACCAGCATCGAACGTCGAAGAACACTGGCGACGATGCCAGCAAGCCATTAGATCAGCCGCAACTGTTGTGCTACGCTTTTCGCGCCCACAAACAAGAAACCCCTGGTTTGAAGAGGACACATTCGGCACATTCGATACCAATAAAGGATTTAGGCAATGCGCTGTCATGTGACTTCTTCGATTTGATTCTTGAGAGGATTATGCAAAACTCCTGAGCCAACACCAGAGGCTCAATATTCCAAAATTCGTTGCAACTTAAAGCATACGCTGATATTGACATCATTGGTAGTGTTGGTGTTTTCTAGTATAGAGAAGGAAGCGAAAAAAACGGGCTTAGAAGTCAATCAGAGCAAGACTAAGTATATGCTGTCAATATGAAACGACACGCAACATCGATGATTTGGACAGAACGTCACAATTGTCAAATATAACTTTGATGTAGTACGGGACTTTGTATATCTCGGCTCCGCTATTAGCTCCGCAACAACATCTCGTCAGAAATTAAACGAACAAGAACTCTTGCCAATCGCTTTTTCTTTGGGCTAAGAAGGCATTTCAGTAGTAACGCCCTCATTCGAACTACTAAGGAGATCCTATATAAGAACCTAATAATCCCAGTCCTGCTCTACGGCGTTGAAGGGCCATGGAGATGAAGATTTAACCAAGAACTATACGAGCTGTACAGCGACATATCGCCGGTCAAAAAGCTCCGCTTTGAACGTTTAAGATGGTTAGGACATGTAGAACGAATATACACCAATACTTCGGATCGAAGAGTAGAAGAAAACCTCGCCTTAAATGGCACGCACAAGTAGAAACCGACCTCAATCAACTTGGAGTGCGCAACTAAAGGCAGTTAGGTAAGGACCGGGCTAATTGGAGAGGCATTTTGGTTGAGACCCGGGTTCATTCAGGACTGTGGCGCCACTTAAGTAAGTAAGTAAGGATACATAATGGCCAATTGATTCTCTTGTACAGTATTAATAATTTTTTCGGCCCAAGTATTTGTTGTACCTTGGCTGCGCATCGAACTTGCGCACCTTCATGCTTTTTGAAATGAGCTTTCACTTTTAAGAGCTTACTCATCTTGAATTATTTACAACTGTTTGGGGATCCCCTTTGGGATTAAAAAATATTTTGATCCTACAAAATAAGAAAGGTTCAATGACTTAAACGCACTTTTGATCACCAATTACCGCTCGAACAGTATCGTTGTTGTCAATACCGACAGGCTGTGATATGATTTGGATATATTTTCACAAATATCACCACTGTAAGCTGAATTTTATGACAGGAGCCACTGCACTGTATGTCAAACTAAAAATTCTGCACGTATGTCTCGCTTTCTGCACTACATCACTGCATGCAGAGCCACTGCACTTGTGTTACGGGCATAAAGGTATAAACATGGATTGATATGTAGGCTTAACGGAATCTTTATAAAACATATTGTTTTATGGTGAATTATTTTTATCACCCACAACTCGTTTCATATGACATAATCTTCCGTAACATAATCCATCCATCTCAATGCTATCATGATTGCTTGATTGCAATTGGTTTTATTTTATTAACCAAAAGCACTTCTCAAACCCTGGAGAATCACACCCTTTGTTTGGACTCTTGGGCGAATGGGGGTAATTAGTCTTCGTTGTAGCCAAACTAAAGTCTTTACAAAGTTTGTTAGAAAATGGTGTTCCTTGTCCCCAAATCATCTTTAAGTTTATTCGAGTAAATACTGTGTTGTGTATGCTATATCATCAGTATACAGTAAGAAACTTCTATACCCATTCGCCATTTATGATGCGAAGCTTCCTACACACAATACCTATCCTGACACTGATAAGACCATTATATTACACAAATTTATCAAAATGGACAAATCAAAAACCAACCCTCAGATTGACATCAATTTGAGTCCCAAAACTTGCCGCCCCAAATTGGGGGTAAACAAATACTAACATTTATCATGGACACGATTATTGATTAACATTTCTGTAATCTGTTGAACAAACATCCTGTGGCTGAACAGGACTCGAGAAAAGGTAAGACAAAGTGTGGGTAACAAAGTGTGATTCTCATTTGATTTAATTTAATCGTCCCTTTGGTGCACAAGGAACCCCTTTTTTCAGTCCTGCCAAGTGATAAAAGGAGTGCTTTTTATAAATTAACACGGTCAATTCCAAGGGTCGCATTTCGAAATTGTGATTTTTTTAGTTGCAAAATCCATTTTCCTCATTTCTTTGTATAAGTTGGGGTGAAAAAAAAAAAACGGAATGAGGGGTTTCTCTTTAGACATTCGCATCCGCGAACAATGATAATGATGATGAAGAAGAAAAACATTTTTTAAGAACCGCGAAAATGGTAAATGCCCACAATAAAATAAGAGTTCTACCTAGTGGCAAGCGGATTACCTAGGATGGGGTGGATAATGACTCGTCTTTGACGAAGAGGAAAAACTGGGAAAAGGCTGTAATAAGTAGATAATATAAGGAGTTTAGAAAATTAGAAGGTAAGCTACCTGTAGGGATAATTTTTAGCCCTCGGGAGTAATTGCGTAAGCTTCCTTCGAAAGTATCCCAATTTTTCTCTGTTGTTCGTTTTAGTAATTAAATATTACGGACGTATACTTGTGTGGAGGTATTACTTTGATGTGAGCTGCTAGGCTAACAAAAAACCTAAAAAAACTTTAATTTAAGGAATTACATAATAGTGTTAAGGAAAACCTTTAACGGGTGAAAGAATACGTTTCTTGATAACCTTCAATTAAGGGTATGATTCGAAGATGTATGTGGCTCTAGGAATGCTGATATATTTGATATCAGCTAAGTATGCATATGCGCGGCTGCGTTTTTTATGCAACGAAATTTCCCGAAAATAAAACAGGAATTAATTTTAAATATTTTGTAGTCATATTTTAAATTTACGATATCGAGATTAAGTGAGCAAAATGAGGGTGAAAAGACTTTACTACGGTTCGTGTTATGATAACAAAAAGACTTTACAGAGGTTATGAGGTATTATTTAAAAGAACGCATATATTTAATTAGCAAATGGTAAGTTAGCTAATATTAAGATGACGATGTCTTGAAATGCGAGGTATATACTGGTAAGTTGAATAAATTCGTTCGTACAAGCCCTAAATCCGTGCATCAGATTGCTGCAATGCATCCAGTATGTTGAGTGTCCGAAGAGATTCCGATATTAAAACAACAATTCGGAGTAGTTTTTTATTGCATGTATGACGGTCTATGTGGCGCTGTTGTTAATGCGAAGAATTGCCGCACAGAAGGTCTGTGTCCGATTCCAAGACATAGCAGCACCTAAATGATCTTTCACTGGATCTCCTCTCGTGGTGATCTGAAAAATCATCCGAGGTGTTCAATTGCATAGAAAAGCTTATCTCAACTTAGCAGTTCGGAGTCGCCATAAAACAACAGAAGTACACACGCTCAAATGAATTATAGTGAGAAGGCTATGCCCTGGGTGCTAAAGAGCTTTACTTACTTACTTAAGTGGCGCTGCAGTCTGGAATGAAACTGGGCCTCAACCAACATGCCTCTCCAATTAGTCCAGTCCTTAGCTAACTGCCTCCAGTTGCGCAGTCCAAGTTGGCTTAGGGCGGTTTCTACTTGTGAGCGCTACCTAGTCCATAGTCCATACGAAGCAAGTAGTCTCGGAAAAGACTATTTTATTGTTGACGACCCAGCTAAATGAAAAAAATACAACGACGTTCGTATCTGCACGTGGAATGTGAGAACATTAAACATGAGGTGTGCAAGCGAACAACCAGCGGAAGCCTTAAACTGTTACAAAGCAGACATAATTGCCATCCAGGAAATACGTTGGGATGGGCCGGGCATAAAGTGGACGAAAAACTGTGACAACTACTACGGACCGTGTTATAGTGAGCAGAAACAGCTACTACTCGGATGCAGATTTGTTATTAGAGCCACGCATTGTAACAATCCGCATGAAGGCCGAATTCGCCAAAATAAGCCTTATATGCGCTCACGCCCTAACGGAGGAAAAAGATAATATAGCTAAGGATTGCTTCTATGAGCTCCTTGACAAGACCTATGAGCGACTACCGAAGTACGATGTTAAAATCGTGCTTGGAGGTTTCTTTAGCAGTATTGTCGGAAACATATCCTACACGACAACAAGTCTGGTATCGGACTTATGCAAATTGGTTTCGCTGTCGTTGCAATATTGAATGGTTCGTTCTGCCTGACAGCGGAATGTTGTTCGTCATCGCCATTTATCCTTTTATCCTTGGCTTTGAATTTTACACTTTGGCAAAACTTGCGAACATCGTTCCTGGAGTGGCACCTCTCTATATCCTCGGTCGCTCGCTATTCTTGCTCTTTTTTTCTTTTTTCTGAAAAGCCGGTGTTATTCCCTTTTTCTCTGCCTATAGAGCTCAACGGCGGCTCTCGTCTTGACCTGCAGCTTAGCCTTGTAATGCTCGTTCTTGGCTGTGAGCATCTTGTCATCATCGGACTCACTAATGCTGACCCCCGCTCTCCTCCTCCTCTAGGAGCCGCCTGTCCAAAGTCCGCCGAAAGACATGGTAGATTAACGAAACCACCGATCTATCCTTATCAGCAGTCGACTTTCCAAATATTTGAAAGCTTCCGCCGCAATGAAGCCACAATTAAAGGCGTACTCTCAATGTTCATCATTGGAGTAGAAGGTCCCAAACAGGAGACAATTTCTCCAGGCCATTGTCTATTATATTTATGTTGACCACGTTGTATAGGACCTGGTTGGAATAATATTTTGTGTAGTCAGATACTGGTGTTCTGTGAAGTCGAAGGCAGAATCTTAAACACTGCTTCTCAAACACCCGTATATTTTCCATTTGAGATGGGGCAGCTTTGAACCACACAGGGCACCCATAGACAATCATCGGCCTGATACATGTAGCAAATTACTTTTACCCTGTTGTCAACAAACGTCTTGTCAACGCAAACACTCCGCTAGCTCTTGCCATCCACATATCTGTTATAACATAGATACTGATCCGATGTCCGATGCCATGGTACTTTACTACACTTTTCCCCGCCAGTGGCTGTCTGTTTGGCCCAACGATCACGAGTTTTCGAGACGCCTAGAGTCTCTGGACAACAGGAAAGATTCCGATTTCTGAAGATTGATTTTCAACTTCTAGTCATTACAATCTCTATGAATTTTGTCGAAGTGCCGCTGCAAAAAGGTTCGAATTACCTTGACAGTAGAGGCTGTCCTTCACGCGATAAGAACGTCCGCATACTGAGTTAAACCACCTATCGTATTACTGGTGTAAATGCTGAAGATAATCGGCGAGCTTACCGCTCCCTGTTGCGGACCATTTTTAATGAAAAATTCGGCGATGGAAGTTACATTGCCTGTTTTGGTAAAAAACGTTGTACCAGTAAGCATGTCATGAAGCAGTGGTTTCCTTATCCCAAGTCTGGTCAGATTTAGATAGAGCACCTCAAGAATGCGGTATCGAAAGTATTCTTTTAATCAACCAGACATGCACCCGTGCACTGTTTTTTGGCCTTGCTCCATTGTATATCAGAGAGTATGGAGGCGGCATAATTACTGTCATGTCTCGACTTGAAACCAAACTGGGTCTCTGGTATGATCTTATTGTTCTCAGACCACTTGTTGAGTATGGCCACAGCTATTAAATTATTAAGAGAGTTAGATTCGGAGTAATAGGAAACCTAGCTTTGATCGGTACTCTCTTTTATTTTTTTATCCGGCTCGCTCAGGGCTTGGTGTGAGCAAAGCTAAGTTCCTTATAAAAAAAACATGTGAGAGATTCATAGTTGCGCTAATTCAATAAAGAAAATTGATCCGATACGAAATTATTAACAATTATTCATTGTAGTATGTTTATTCATATACCTCACACATAACCCAAATGTGGTTTCAATCATGATATATTAACTTAAAATAGGAAGACAAATAACTCTTTTTAACCTAAACGCAAAATGATTTCATTAGTAAATGTTTTATTTTAGCAATTATGTGATATATTTTCTTCTTTTTTATATATAATAGTTTAATTTGTAGATTTTAATATGTGTAGTTTATATGTATATATGTAATTAGTTTTAGCGAACTAAGTAGATATAGTTAGGTTTTAGGTTAGGCTCGCAAGTTTTACCAAAGTGTAAAACGTCAAAGCCAAGGATACAAGGCTCGAACAGAATCCTGTCGAGATGAACAAGGAAATATCGTAGTTCAGACACAGTCGATGTTGAGGTTATGGAAGAACCACTTCTGCAGACTGTTAAACGGCGATGACGAACAACATTTCGCTATCAGGCAGAACGAACCATTCAATGTTGGTAACGACAGCGAAAACTGCCAACCACCCGACTTGAGTGAAGTGAGAATAGCAATATCCAAGCTGAAGCTTTTCATATTCTGCCGGAAATGACGGCATTCCCGCCGAGCTTTATAAAGGCGGCGGAGATGACTTGGTAAGTAACATCCACCAACTCATTAGCCAAATCTGGTCGGAAGAAAGTATGCCTGAAGAATGGAACCTCAGCATCGTTTGCCCGATCCACAAAAAAGGAGACCCTCTTCATTGCGCCAACTATAGAGGCATAAGTCTCCTCAACATCGCCTACAAAATTCTATCTGCCGTAATATGTAAACGCCTCAAACCGTTTACCAACAACCTGATCGGCCCTTATCAGTGTGGTTTTAGGCCAGGAGAGTCCACAACCGATCAAATCTTCACACTTCGGTAGATCCTGGAAAAAACCCAAGAAGTCCAAGTCGACACCCACCACCTACCTATTCATCGATTTCAAAGCCGCATACGACAGCATTTATAGAGACGAACTATACCAAACTCGTCCGTTTGTGTAGGAAGACGATGGAGAATTCTCGCTGCTCCATCAGGGTCGGAAACGACCTCACTGACACATTCGATACCAAAAAAGGATTAAGGCAAGGCGATACGCTGTCATGTGACTTCTTCAATCTGATTGTTGAGAGGATTGTGCAAAACTCACGAGCCAACACTAGAGGCACAATTTTCCAAAAATCTGTACAACTACTAGCATACGCCGACGATATTGAAATAATTGGTAGGACCCAACGTGATGCCTTAGCCACGTTTGCTAGTATAGAGAAGGAAGCGGCAAAAATGGGTTTAGCAGTAAATGAGGGCAAGACGAAGTATATGCTGGCAACACGAAATGACAGACAAAATCAGCGAATTGTACAAATCATCACCATTGATAGATATAACTTTGAGGGAGTACGGGACTTTGTCTATCACGGCTCCGCTATTCACTCTGACAACAACATCTCGTCAGAAATTAAATGAAGAATACTCATGCCAACCGCTGTTTCTTCGGGCTAAGAAGGCATTTCAGTAGTAAAGCCCTCACTCGAATTACTAAGGAGATCTTATGTAAGACCCTGATCATCCCAGTCCTGCTCTACGGCGCTGAAGCATGGACCGTCTCAAAAGCGGATGAAGAAATCCTTGGCGGATTTGAGAGAAAAATTCTTCGAAAAATCTTCGGTCACGTTTCCGTTGACGGGCTATGGAGACGAAGATTCAACCAAGAACTATACGAGTTGTACAGCGACATGCCCCTGGTCTAAAAACTCCGCATTGGACGATTAGGATGGCTAGAACATGTAGAACGAATGGACACCAATACTACGGCTCGCAGAGTCTTCGATTCCCAGCCAGAAATTGGACACAGTAGAGGAAGACCTCGCCTTAAGTGGCGCGCACAAGTAGAAACCGACCTCAATCAACTTGGAGTGCGCAACTGGAGGCAGTTAGCTAAGGACCGGGCTAATTGGAGAGGCATGTTGGTTGAGGCCCAGGTTCTTTCCGGACTGTAGCGCCATTTAATTAAGCAAATAATTATTAAGATTAAAAAAAATTCGCATGTAGGTGTTTAGTGGAATTATCCTTTTTGTTGTTTGGTTCTTGTTGAGTTCCCACTATTTTCAATAATATCAAATGTATGTTTTCGCACGTGTCTAGTGATCTTTTTTGTGATAAATTGGCTACTTATTTGCTACCAATATCTAAGGCATATTTATCTAGTAATTCAACTTAATTAGAATCAAACTTTCCTTTATTAAATGCTAGCTATATTCCTTAAAAAAAATTTCTAAAACTATTTTCCTTAATTAAGTTTTTTTTCAATAAATGCACTTGTATTTTAACTTTTGTTTTCGATTCTACGAACTCAAATGAAATGACCGAGTCAATACAATTAATCCAGAAAGATGCGCATATGTTCGTAATAAGAAATGTTATTACAGTGCCATCTATACCTGAGCACAAGTGTCCGATTTAAAATTCATTAGTCAGGTGCATTATAAACTAACGAGTAACTCGATGCTTCACACTTGAGCCCGATTGAGAATCTTTGTTAAGACCTTTCTGATGCTCGAAAGGAGACTTATTAACCATAAATTCGCCTAATTGGAATTGTCCTTTCCCTTTTTAGGGAGAACACTTCCTGAAAAACAGCCTTCACTGACTCCACTTTTTCCAGAGGGTCATCATTACCGATTTACTCACAGCATTTGGATTCTCAATTGAAACTTACACGTGTTACAATCCATTTTATTTCACCATCCTAACTACAAATGTCTGCTGCAAATCACCCATTATTCTCATGATTGCTAACAAATTTATTCACTAATTGTGCTTTGAAATGATGCCCCCCCATTCCACGGGGATATTATTTCAATCAAATTGTTCCCCAAATTAATGGAAAATTTAAGGAGTACCCGTAGGAAAAATACCGAAATGGAATACATTTCTTCGAAAACTATTGCTGAAGTAAGGCAATATGAAGAAACTCATTCCCTCCGCAATTTCGTCGACTCAGACTTAACTTCTGTTTACATAATCTGATGGTGATGGCATTTCATCCAATTCCACCCAGCGATCGCTCATCCCTAGAGCTCTTCCACTGGAAAAAGGAACAAAATGGAATCCTGCTTAACTTTCAACATTGATGATTCATCACTTTAATCCATCAGAGGAATCAAAAAGGTTCTCCCACGAATGGTGTGCACCAGCTTCGAGTCGAAACTATGTTCCAACACACTCAGACATATTGCAGCGTATTCGCTGCACTATCATCTTAGCGAGTACACTTCTTTTGAAAGGAAACGAGTTAATGGCAAACATTTACTTTCACTCGACTTTAAAGTGCAGACATTCTCAAAAAAATTAAAGTCCCAACCCCCAATACACTTGGATTGGAGTAAAGTTGAAGCATCTTCCAAATGAAGGAAGTTCGACTAGCTTTGCTCATTATGCTTATCATGTATAAATGACGAGGTTGAAAGTTTTCTTTAACGAAAATGTAACTTTGTTCCAAGGCCAAGCTGTGTACAAGAACAAAAATTTATAATTAAGTCTTTGTTTATGTTTTTTGTGTGAAATGAAGGGATGACCGGGGTGGGGAATAAATCCTTTCAACGTTTATTATGTAAGTCCGAAGAGATTGTTCCATTATGGCGAGTTAATAAAAACAAATATGAAAAAGCTTCTGTCAAAATGTTACCATACCCTATCTAATTTCATCTTTAACAAAACGTCGCCAAAGGGTGTTTGTGTATATTACAGTTTTCATACATAAGCTAAGAGGAGGTGGCGAAACAACTTAACCTCAATAAGGCTAAGTTATTCTATTCCCGAAAAAAATATCGTCTATAGAGCTTCTCTTTTACTTGTGGCTGGAAGTTGAGCCTTTTTCATGTCCACTGATTCGGTGATAATCTGCTTGAGACCTATTGCTGATTTTTATTATTTTGTTAGTTTCGATAAGGCTTTGTAAAGACTGGCAAAAGGTTTCCTACACAGTGTCAATAGAGGTATATAAGAGTTCTTGAAAAGGTTTTCAAGAAATTATACAGTTGAATGGCAAATAGATTTGCTAGTAAAAATGTTCGGACATTTTATAGTAAATATATTTACTTTTTTTTCTGACAAACAAAGTTATAGGTCGTGAGGATATTCTCATTCTTCTTAAGTGGCGCTCCAAACCTTCTTCAAAAAGGCTTTCACGTAGGATTTCCTACCATAACTCAGTGGAAGAGAAACGAAGTAGTAAGAGATTTCGACACGGTCGTCTACACCGACGGATCTAAGATGAACTGGGGCACGGAGTCTACTCGGAATCACTGAAGATATCAGTATCATACCGCCTCCCGGAAATTGCCGGCGTTTTCCAAGCGGAAGGACTGGCTTTTTGAGAGGCTTGCACGCTACTGGCGCGTGACACTACGGAAAAGCAAAATACTGCTATTCTCATAGATAGCCAAGCGGCCATACAGGCCATAAACTCGGCTACCACATCCTCCAAACAGGTACAGGAATGCCAGAACGAACTTGCTCACCTTGGCGAACGCATCAGGGTCACACTTCTCTGAGTTCCAGGGCACAGTGACATTGAAAAAAAAACGAGCGTTCAGACGAGCTGGCCAGGCAAGGCTCAGCTCTTCATGGCTCACTTGCGACTAGGTGCGGTTAAGGGACAAATGCAATCATTCTTCTTGAAAAAGGCCGACTCCAAATGAAGAAGGTTAGCAAATTGCGTAGTACATATCGATGGCCCCCCTACTACAAAAAAAGAACAAACGGTCTACTTAATATAACCCGCTTAGATATCGCAAGAATTACGGCGATTCTTTGGATTCCGTATAGAAACCCTCTCCCAATTTATTTGCAAATGTCCGCAACTAGTAAGAGCCAGATTGCGTGCGTTAGACCAACCGTTTTCGAAACCTCAAAGGCTGGATCCAGAGACCGCATGTATCACATCCAAAGCAGCAATCATAATAAAGGTCACACGAGTATACCTAACTAAAAGGCACATAAGTGCTACTTGTGTTCATGCCGAACCGCCACTTCTGCCCACCTACCTACCTAAGTGGCACAAGAGTTCTCAATAAACCTTGATTTCAACCATCATGCCTCCCCAGTTTGTACGGTCCTTAGCCTGCTGCCTTCAGTTGCTTACAGTTGGCTGTGATCGATTTTTGTTGTGTGTGCCACTTAAGGCGAGATCATCCATTACTGCATTTATCATCTGATTGGGAATCGAAGTCTCTTCAGCCGAGTCTATGTGACTGAGATCTACAGCTGTACATTTCGTCCCTAAAATTCGCTCGAAATGCCAAGGATTTCTTTATCCGCTTGTGATAAACTAAGCTAAGCGCCGTAAATTAGGACAAGGATGATTAGGATCTTGCAGAATACTTTCTTCATAGTGCGAGAGAGGAGTTGCATTCTTAGTCTGTAGAAGCAATGCAATGGTTGGCAGGGGTAAGGATAAGATAAAGACCGTAAATAAGAAGAGCATGCCACAAATATTACAGCTGCCACCAAAGACTAGCTAACTCAGGCTGGGGATCAATTTCAGGGCAATGTTTTCTAAAAAAACCTTATGTGTAAGAATTTTCTGGTAAATAACCTGGATTACTCGGAAGTGCGATGCACTTTTGGGATTTTAACGCAAAACTTTGAAGAGAAACGTCTTTCATGGGTCAATAAGGAAGCAGAGACCCATAAAATGACAACAAATGGGTAATGACCGAGTTTCGATCAGTTTGTGATTAGCACCATAAGTGCTTCCGAATTCAAATACACGAATTCAAAAATATAGAGGGTTACACGTATCTAACAATGTCACAGAAAATGAGACTTAATGTTACCGCCTGTACAAAACAGAATATTTTTAGGGTGAGATATACACCATACACCGACTTCAAAACCTTGTAAATGCTAAGCTACTTTCTTACTTACTGACTAAGTGGCGCTACAGTCCGGAATGAACCTGGGCCTCCATCAATATGCCTCTCCAATTTCCCGGTCCTTAGCTTATTACGAATCGGTTGAGTCCGATTTATACTTGAGCGCGTCATTTAAGGCAGAATCGTCCTCGATTGCGTCCAATGTCTGGCTGGGAACGGAAGACCCTAGGCCACCTGTCAAAACAACCCAATGGTATGAATGTATTTATGGAAGTTTTTGTATAATGAATATTTTTATTACGAATATGGACCGAAAAGAGCTTAAAGAAGAGGCATATGTCAAGGCAAGCAATGCAAGGAGAAGATAAATGAAAAAAAATCAAGCTTTTCTATAAAAAAAACATTTGAGAAGGCTACAATCCCCCCCTGTGCGGACAGTTTAATACCCTGTCCCATCCCATCCTTAAAATAAATATCCCCCAAATATCGGCTTTATGGCAATGATATATAGAAAATGTCGATTTTCGTCGATTTTCGCCTTGTTATGTGATGAGGAAGTGTATACAAATGTATTCTAAAAAGTGGGCGTGGGTTAAAATGATATAAATAAGAAATTTTTATATTACCATAACCAATGATTTTGCATCAACATTTTTTTTTGAAATTTTTAAAGTTAATCGAAAAACATTTTTTTAATAAAAACCACCCCAAAAAAGTGGAGTTGCAAAAAACTCTGTATGGACGAAATGTAGACAATAGAATTGTACAGATATGATGTTCACATAATTTTCCAAAATCTCCAACGGTTTGGCCTAAAACTACGTTTTTCTAAAAAAGGGGCGTGCAAGTGGGCGGAATTTAAAAATGTTTACACTTGTTCTACTTCGTCGAATACAGAGTACATATATAAACCAAATTTTATCAATTTAGCTCAAAATTTAATGCCCAAAAATCGGTGACACACAGACGTGTCCAGGCCGGGAGAACGAAAAGAGGATTAAAACCTGGGACATATACTACGAACCATGTTATAGTGAGCTGAAACAGCGACTATTCGGATACGGATTTGTTATAAGTCCCAGACTTAGGCAAGAAGTCCTATGTTTCCAAGACATTAGCGAACGCATTGTAACGATCCGCATCAAGGCCAAATTCGCCAAAATAAGCCTTATATGAGCTCACGCCCCAACGGAGCAAAAATATGATAAAGCTAAGGATTACTGCTACGAGCTCCTCGACAAAACTTATAAGCGACTACCGAAGTACGATGTTAAAATCGTGCTGGGAGATTTTAATGCAAAGGTGGGAAGAGAAGACAATTTAAGCAGTTTTGTCGGAAAACACACCCCACACGACAGCGCGTACGGTAACGACGTGATGATGGCAATATAGTATATAGTGATGATAGTAATATCTAAGCTCAAGCTTAATAAGGCTGCCGAAAATGACGGCCTCCCCACCGAGCTTTATAAAGCCGGCGAGGATTACATGGTAAGTAACATTTACCTACTCACAAGCCAAATCTGGTCGGATGAATGATACACAGAGGCATAAGACTCCTCGAAATTGCCTTGACGATCCTATCTGCCATAATATGTGAACGCACGAAACCGTTTACCAACAACCTGATCGGCCCTTATCAGTGTGGTTTTTGCCCAGGAAAGTCCACAACCGATCAAATTTTCACACTTGTCCGGATCCTGGATACAGCGCAATAAGTCCAAATCGATACCCACCACTTATTCATCGACTTCAAAACCCCATACGACAGCACTTATAGATACGAACTATACATTGTCATGTCTAGTTTTGGTATAACACCCAAACTCGTCCGTTTGTGTAGGATGATGATGGAGCATTCTCGCTGCTCCATCAGGATCGGAAACGACCTCAACGACACATTCGATTCCAGGAAAGGATTTAGGCAAGGCGATGCGCTGTCATGTGTCATCTTCAATTTGATTCTTGAGAGGATTGTGCAAAACTTTAAAGCCAACAATAGAGGCACAATTTTCAAAAATTCGTGCAACTAATACTAGCATACTCCGACAATATTGACATCAATGGTAGGACTCAACGTGATGTCATAGCCACGTTTGTTAGTAACCAGAAGGAAGTGGCAAAAATGGGTTTGGCAGTAAATGAAGGCAAGACACACAACATCGACGCATTGGAAAGATCGTCGTTATTGACAGATATAACTTTTAGGTCGTACGGGACTTTGTCCGCTGTTAAACTGACAACAACATCTCGTCAGAAATTATTCGAAGAACTACTCTTGCCAACCGCTGTTTCTTCAGGCTAAGAAGGCAATTCAGTACTAAAGCCCTCACTCGAAATACTAAGGAGATCCTATATAAGACCCTGATCATCGCAGTCCTGCTCTACGGTGCTGAAGCATGGACCGTCTCAAAAGCGGATGAAGAAATCCTTGTCGATTCGAGAGGAAAATTCTTCCCGTTTGCGTTGGCGGGCTATTGCGACGAAAATTCAACCAAGAACTACTATACGAGCTGTACACCGACATGCCCCTGGTAAAAAAAAACTCCGCAAAGGACGTTTAAGATGGCTAGGAAATGTAGAACGAATGGACACCAATACTCCGGCCGGTCGGACGCAGTAGAGGAAGAACTCGCCTTAAGTGGCGTGCGCAAATCATTTGGTACTCATTTTTAATTTTTATGAATCCAGAGTTTTTAGATCTCCATTGACAAGGAAGACCCAAACTTTCTCAAAATTTTGTGATAAACTTGAAGTACTACTCTGGTCGAGACTCAGACTTCAACTAGGTTTTCGTCTTTCCACGCTAATGTTATCCCGGTCTTATTTCTCTACGTTAGAAATTATACATCCAAGCGAATGTACCCCTATGGGATAGAATGATATAAAAGCGCACCATAGAAGCACTACTACAGCACTACACTAGTACGATGTGGAAGAATGCTTTTGTTAATTGGTTTCCATTGTCCTTTCGTCGATAATGAACCATGATGAAGGCATCCTTTCGTCGTTCGTTTGCTCTGGAATACTTCCTGCTGTTGTTGTAGTTTCTCTTCTTCTTTTCCTTTCCTGACTAGAGGAAATCTATTTTATAATTTATTACTCAAACAATGCATGGAGTTTGGCTATGCAAGAGCCTGGCAATCGCTTGAATTTAAGAGGAATGAATAGACCAGAAGCGTTAAGGACCAGTTGAGTTGTACATTTGTATTCAGGTTCGTCCAGTTTTGTGTAGTGAATTTGTCATTTGTGTAACAAGTTACCTCTATCCTAATTATTTTAATATCCCCCTTAAGTTTTTGGTGAGGATTAAAGATGGAAGCAAATTTGGTACGATTGGTTTTTGAACGCGAAAGGAAAACGGATTTTGTGAGTAAGGACAATGTACCTACGTGTACAATTATAAAAACTGAACTATTTCGAAACTTAACAAACTAAATGGGAAGGTGTTGAGTCGAACGAAATATTTGTAAATGAGTCTTTGGATGTTGACGTTCTCCTGCAATTTGGGATGTTTTGAATGTAACCTTTGTTAGTTAGGAACAGAAAACCCTGGAAATTTAAATATTGATTAAGAGCACAGGATTTCGTTGTACGAATCATAAGGAATATCATTCAAATCTCCTACGCTTCAAGGAATTTTAAAGAGTATTATGGCGTTGTTGTTTGCATTATATATTTACGATAGGTGACTTTCTTGCAGATGGATCTTAGGTTAGGTTAGGTAAAAGAGGCTGCCAGCGTTCGCCAGCACACTTAGAACTTAGATCTTGTCCATTCTCCTACTATCCGTATGAAAACCATTTGAGCTTTTGATAAAGCGGAGGAGGCTTTTCACTTCCTTTTTTTTGTCACATCACTGAGATTTTGAAAATAACAAGCTCCAAGATGTGGCTCCTTTCCTTTGATAGGGTCGGGCAGTTATAAAGGACTTTTTTTTCTGTGGGCTGGTAGAAATCTCGAAAGACAATCTTAGCACGTGCCCAAAGTAGTGTGAACTTTAACATACTAAAACCGCCACCCTTTTTGTATTTGTATTGCAACTAATTATGCGACTTATACAGCAATTTTTTTAACACGAGTAATAAATGTTTGGCAGGTAACTTTCCTGTGAGAGTTCCGGCTTTTTCCGCAATTTATAGAGCGGTTTGTTATTATCGGGCCAAATCGAAGGGCTCAGTTCTTTGAAGACGCCGCAATAAATTTGTTTCGTCAAGAATTTGGAGGATCGTTGTGTTAGCGTGTCCCAATAAACGTGTTTTATGTTTGCGTGCAAATTTTACGTTTCATCTTTAACCGCAGGAAAACCCAGATCTCTGCTTAGATATTCGTTCCTTATATACCACGGCGCATTGTCGAATGATCTTAACATTTTGTTTTCGTTTCACTGGTTGTATACCATATGTCCACATCGGCTTTAGCACTTGCTTGTATAATAGCAGCTTGTTGTCAAGGTTAATCTTCGAATATTTTCCGAGTAACCAGTACAGTTCTCTGTATTTATTTTTAAGTTCTTCGCATTTCTATTTCACATGCGACTTGCATTTTAATTTTGCATCGAGTGTCATTCCGAGATATTTCGATATTAATTTTATGTATGGGATGAGATAGGGTATGAAACGATCCACACAGTGCATTGTAGCCTTCTCATATGTTTTTTCATCATCTTCGTTCATGCAGCTCCTACAAAAGTGGTTTAGGTATAGGCCTAGCCTTTTTGCGTGCCTGTCGATTAATCAGTGTCTATGATTGCGCTAATATACGAGCTATCGTGCGAAATCAGTCCCTTTGATCTACTCAAATCAAAAACGTGGCTACGAAATCACGTTGTCTGCTACCAATGATGTCAATATCGTCGGCGTATGCTAGTAGTTTCATCGAATTTGGGAAAATTGTGCCTCTGGTGTTGGCTAGGGAGTTTTGAATGTGTCGGTGAAATCGTTTCCGACCCTGATGGAGCAGCGAGAATTCTCCATCATCCTACACAAACGGACGATCTAAGGGCAATATAACAAAACTAGACATGGCTCTGTATAGCTCGTCTCTATAAATGCTGTAGTATGCGCGGCTTTGAAATCGATGAATAGGTGGTGGGTATCGATTTGGACTTCTTGGGCTTTTCCAGGATCTGCCGAAGTGTGAAAATTTGATCGGTAGGGGACTTTCCTGGAATAAAACCACACTGATAAGGGCCGATCAGGTAGTTAGTAAACGGGTTCAGGCGTTCATATATAATGGCAGATAGGATCTTCTAGGGGATGTTAAGAAGACTTATGCCTCTGTAATGGGCGGATATATAAAGTTCAGCGGGAAGGCGCTCATTTCCGGCAGCCTTGTTGAGCTTGAGTCTAGATATTGCTGTCCTTACTTCATTCAGTCAGGTCGGGTGGTAAGCAGTTTTCGCTGTTGTCGGCAATATTGAATGTTGTTCGTCATCGCCATTTAACAGTCTGCATAAGTGGTTCTACCATATTCCCTGTATCGACTGTGTCTCAACTTCGATATTTCCTTGATCATCTCGATAGGATTCTGTTTTGCATTTTGCTTTGACGTTTCATACTTTGGTAAGACTTGCGAACATCGTTCCTGGATTGGCACCTCTCTATATCTTCCATCGTGCGATGCTCTTGCTCTTTTTTCTTCTTTCTGATAAGCCGCTGTTCGGCATTCCTCATCAAACCAGGGGTTAGCGCGAGAAACCTAGCACATCAATTGCCACTGATCTAAGGGCTTTCCGACAATACTGCTAAAGATTTTTTTCTTCCTATCTCCCAGCACGATTTTAACTTCGTACTTCGGTAGTTGCTCCTATGTTTTTTCAAGGAGCTCGTAGGTGTCACAGTTTTTCATCCTCTTTTTGCCAGGCCAATTCCATCGTAATTCTGGATGGCAGTGATGTCCGCTTTTTAGCAGTTTAGGGCTTCCGCTAGTTGTTTGCCTTCACATTTCCTGTTTAATGTTCTCACAATCCAGGTGCAGATACGAACGTCGTTGCCTTTTTCATTTTATTAGGGTCGTCAACAATAAAATCAGTCCTTTCCGAAGCTATTGCTTGCTTCGTAGCAAATACTTTTCACACGGGTAGGTTGTTAACCCAAAGCACAGATCCCATCCTATGGGGTCAGTTCCAATTTATAAGATACTCCTAGGACACGGGGACATCAATATCCACTACGGGATTGGGCGCTGCCGTTGGCCTTTCGGTTCATCCGACACCATCTCTGTTTGAGAGACCTCACTAGCCCTTGATATTCCTAGACAAACTGTTATCCAAATATGTCCAGGCAGCTTGTATAGGTTCGGCTGGTACAGCAGGCCGGTTATTCATTCCATGCCTCTCTGACCTGGCTGTTCATAGTGTTTCTATTTTTCGTCCTGTTATCAACACTCGCACTTATCGTTAAGCAAGTCAAAACCGTTTGTATGAGACCAGTACCCGGTGGTTTCCACTTGGAGGTTAAAAATAAGCACTTGATGTGTAGTTACAACTACTGTGCATTGCCAATCAGAGTCTACCCTCGTTCTTCAATAATATTCCTACAAAATGTCTACAAAAATATTCCTTCATTGGGGTTAGGAAGTTCCAGAATATTTTCTTTTTTTTTTTAGATTTTTCTCATCAGTTGGACATTGTGATTATTATAATCTTCGTCTCTGACTGTATTCACATTACTAAAAATTGTTAATGAGGTAAACATAACATTCACCGTACTCGCGTTCAACTTATATTCTTAATAAACAAACCTTCACTCTTTTTTCAAAGTTAACTTTTATTTTCTAACAGAATTGAAGTGAACCATGCAAAACCTGCTATGAAAATGAAGTAAATTTATGGAATTAACACCTAAATAGCTTTCATTTGAATTCAATGCAAAAATTGACCGTCACCTTACGTGAAGCAAAATCAATTATTTTTACTTTCAAGTATCTACTACTTCACGTGATTCCACCCATGTTCTCATGTTTGGAGTACGTCTCCGAAACATATAATGGATTCTATTGAAAGACGAGCAATCTGCCTTATATAGAATTCTTCCCTTACTTCTTTTTTGCAACCTTTGAATTAGCAAAGACCTGTAGGAGATCGGTCTCGTTATTACATATATTATGGCTCGATGGCTCGGAGGTGGACACGAGTACGATAAGTTTGGCGCCAAAAATTGATAACAAATTTTTGTAGAGGGGTCAAAAACAAGCATTTTTTTATTAAAGAGATGGGGAGTTAAGAAGAATCATCCTTTTTGAATTTTTACAATACCATATATCTTTTTTTTTGTATCTTACAGCAAATAGCCATCGCAGCTAGTTTCATTAATTTTAACATTACCATGTAATTTAAATTGCTTGTTAATAAAATATAATAATTTTAATAATAATAATAAGAATAGATTGCCCGTAAATAGATCGAAGAAACCAAAATGTTCTTAGTAATTTCAAGAGCTCAGCGTAACGTGGAAGAAAGCTAGAAAATTCATGACGTCTTCCTAATAAATCATCTATCCAAAACAATAGTCCTACCATATACTGTTCAAAAGTCCTATTTTACCTCCCTCATGGGCTTCTTCATTTACATGCAAAAGTATATTTGGGGAAATAAACCGTCCAGTCTGGCTTATTGAGTATGCCCACCAAGGTATCAATCAATTTTCGCCCACCAGTAGGAGGTTTGTGTGTGAAAATAAAATCCCTTCCTATACATACATATATTATAGAAAAAAAAAATATATACCCCATACGACTTTTCCAAAGGATTTTCTATTTGTCCAATCTGAGTATTTTTTTCCAGAGTAAATCCTGTAATTTACGACAGGGTGCCGTGCATGAAATGTTCACATGCAAAAAGTTAACCTCATCGCACCCACTCCTGCACCTCACATTGCCAATACTGGGTTAGGATCAATCTTTTAAAAAAGCTGGTAAAAGTATCGTGCGATTGGAAATGCTGTCCTCATACAACCATAAATCAGTTTTCAACAAAAGGCACGAAAAATGTCAATTTTACCATTGAAAGAGAAGAAGTATTGCGTCGAGGTTTTGATTATCCATCTCGGCTACAGCTCCTTGCGTAGATTTCCTGGCTGAACCAATGGCAACAGAAATGGAATAGGTAGATTGCTGAAGGCGCGACATAAATTATCAAAGGAATTTCCCATTGACTCCTGATGGCTGAATTAGAATATTTCTTTGTTTGTCATGTCCTTGCTCAGAGTGTTTTTTTTTTTTTTTAAAGATGTGAGCGATGACCCTTTGCCACCGGCTATAAAGTGAGAATTTTTTGATGGATGTATGTGTGTGTTTTCAACCTCCCAGGTGTTGGAAGAGACGTTTTCATAACTTTTGTCAGTTTCGAAGGTTTTATACGGAAGTTTTTGACAAGCGTCAAGGAAAGGTGTGTTATTTCACTTTGGGTGTATCTACATTATTAATGGATGTTATTTTTGCTGTTCAGTCATATGTCCTGTAGGAGATGTTTTATTAATGTGTTCAAAAGTTTTAGTGTTGCAGGACAAAGTAAGAACGTGTAAAATAAGGCGGGAGATGTGCATGGAGTCGGAATACAATTACCGCTATCGTATCCGATCGGAAGAATTTTTTTTCCGATTTGTTGTAAATCGGAGAATTTGCTACCGAGATATCCATTCCGATTAGCATTTAGAACAGGTCTTCCTAGTAAATGAAACGCACATGGTCGTGCATCCGCAATATTTGTTGAGTCAACAATTTTTGAAAAATATTTCTTCAATTTCTTCCGAAGTTGGCCAACAAAGAATTGCTGCGTAATCATTCGAACGCATTTTTTTTAATTTTTTCCGCAACGGATATCTCGAAACAAATTGAGTTCCGATTGGAACTGACTTTCGTTTCGAAAATTGTTCCGGATACCTTGATAGGGTGAATATCTATTATAAACATTTGATTTTCAAAATTGCGATTGTTTCGGTATGTATATGTGTAAACAGCCGGATATGTGAATGGATACCGATGCTGTCTAAAGGTTTAATTTTGTAGTCGTAGTGTAGATACATGATTCTTAGGTAGATAAATTGGCTGTAAGTACGATAAGAAACACAATTAGAGGCGAGGAGCGTCGATTTAATAGCAAAAACTGGTGTATCGGTTGTTGTTTCTTATCCAAGTGGCGTTTATTAAATACATCTTTCCTCTTCTACTTTGTCATCATAAGCCAAAGTATAATGGTTTTCACTAAATGAATTTGCAGCAGCATATAATATTGTGATCAGCAGCACTATTTTTCTTCCAATTGGATTCCATAAAGCAACATCGCGATCTCCAGATGGTTCAAACGCCACCCAAATCGGTCATGTACCTATAGGTGTTGAACACTTATCCAACATTTTGGATGTAAATACAAGGTGGGCCAAAAGAATCTGTTTGTTGATTATGTTTATTTGAACCTTTAGAAATTTATTTGATTGCCATACGGGCTTGTTTGATGACATTTTTCATCATTTCGGCGAGAAATTCGGGCGACTGATTCTCACACTCATGTCCAATGTTATCCTTGTGGGCTTCTAGGGTCTCAGGCTTGTGTAAACACGGAACTTCAAAAAACCCAACAAAAAACCCAAAAACCCAGTGAAAATCACCAAAACGAGAGATGAGGCGTTACGGGAATGCCGCCTTCAGAATATTGGCTGTGTCTCGCGCAGTGTGTGCCGTTGCTGCGCTCTGTTGAAACCACATGTCCCCCAGTCCTAATTCGTACAATTGCGGCAGAAAAACGTGGGTTAACTTGGCCCTATAACGCGTATCGTCCACTATTGTCGTTCGACCTGCGGCGTTCTCGAAAAAAATGGCGCGATGACTCCTCCAGCGTGAACAGCGCACCATGCAGTAACTTGGAGCAGGTGTAATGGCTCCTCGTGCATTACTCGTGGACTTTCGGTGCCCCAGAAGCAATAGTTTTGCTTGTTCACGTACCCGCTGAGGTGGAAATGAGCCTCATAGCTCATTATGATTTTACTTGAAAAATCGCCTATTTCGTCCTCGAGATTGGGGTTGGCTTGGGCGTAGGTTGCACGCGTTTGGCGATTGACAGGCAGCAGCTGGTGCACGGCCTGGACTTTGACCGAAAGTCTTTGACCGAAATTCGCCTTAGGGACTACCGGCTGATGGCAAATTGCGAGGCACGGCATATGGTCGATGTTTCCGGCGACAGCTCAACATCTCCGCCAATAGCGGCGATATTCTCGGCACAACGTGCGCTTCAGGGCCGGCCACTCTTGGCAACGTGTCTTGAGGTCCTATACTTGTCAAGGTTGGTGGCCAAACAGCGCAGTGTTTGCGCAGTGTTTGCGCAGTCGGTGTCGGATGATCGGGGAATCGGCGACGGAATTCCCGCTGTGCCAACACTACAGACGAATCGTTACCCCAAAAAATAGACACGATTTTTCCGCGTTCATGGGGAGTGTTTTCCTCCATAGTTTTTTCACTTGTATTCTACATCTGTCTAGTCCCCAAATGTCAAAACAGATTTGACATTGGCGGCCATTTGCAAAAATAATAGCATCCTCCAATATGGTGATCTCTCTTGGCCCACCCTGTACATTCAAAGGGGCAAACGTAGACTCTGACCATTTTCTTGTGGTTGCCAAATTCAGAGATTCCCTGTCTAAAGAGAATACACTACAAGTGGTACAAAAATGTGGAACCGGAGATAGCCAGAGTCGAAATCAACTCCACGATTGACACATTTTTAAATATAAAACAAAGGTTCTAAGGGTCAAGCTTTGTTATATTTCTGATCCTTTTTTGAGTTGCCGATGCAAATGGAATCAAAACTCTCAACTCGAAAGTCTTGTGTTGTGTGTATGTTAACCAGACAAGATTTATAGTGTTTATTCCCGCTTATTTGAGAGTTGGCTGTTGAGTGAGACTTTTTCCCTGACGACAGGTAAGTTGGAAAAATATTTCCGAATACAGACGGATTGTGCATGGCGATTGCGAATCCCTGTTCCTTCGACAGGTAAATCGGTTGGTGGTGATGTGTCCAACGGTTACACATAAGTTACTCGTGGGGAGATTAAGAGCAAACCGAACAGTGAAAAATATTGCGAATCTAGCAGGACATAATTAAAAAAATCAAAGTCAATAGAAATGCTCTTAAAGTACATGATTTACTTCTTAGCAGTCCTTAGCTTTAATCTTAATGCCTTTTGTCTATTCCGTACGCTAACTAGAAATTATCTATATCGAAAGTAAGTCGATTTGGTAAATTGCTCTGGGACTGCATCGAAAGGTGTATTTTTCGCAGAAATTAAATTGTAGTTTATGGTTCGAAGACTATAGTTTTTGAATGTTGATGATCCTTTTTATCTCAAGTTAAACAGGTTAGTTAGATATATTCATTTTAACTGCACTTTTCTTCGTAATTTTATGAAATACGTTATATTATATCTGAGAAAAACACAGAGACAACGAAGCCTTTTTTCATCTAATCATTGAAGCAATTATTCCGCGGAATTCCAACTTCAAATTATATAGAAATGGACTTTTGGAGTGTTGGCTTTTAGCAAATCCAAACAAGATTTGCACGTTTTTGCAACACCCACACACTTTTTTTGATTTTTAAGTCCAGACGCTGAACCCCATTTTAGACGGTTTTCAAGCATAAATCGGCCGATACTGCTGCAATTTCACGTTCGATATTCGTACGAAGTTCATCAATCGTCGCTGGCTTGGTGGTATAGACCATAAACTTGACGTAGCCCCACAGGAAATAGTCCAACGGCGTCAAATCGCACGACCGAGGCGGCCAAGCGACTGGACCATTTCGTGAGATTACACGTTCTCCAAACTTGGTTTCCAATAAATTGATTGTGGCATTCGCTGTGTGGCTTGTGGCGCTGGCCTGTTGAAACCACATGTCCTCCAAGTCCATATCATCCAATTGGGGCCAAAAATATTCGGTTATCATTGAACGTTAGCGATTCCCATTCACAGTAACGTGCCGGTCTTGATCATCACGGAAGAAGTACGGCCCAATGACGCCGCCGGCCCATAAACCACACCAAACCGTAATTTTTTTTCGGGATGCAATGATGACTCATGGAGTACGTGTGGATTGCTGACTGACCAATACCGCATATTTTGTTTGTTGACGAAAGCCAGAAATGAGCCTCATCGCTGAAGATGAGTTTTCGATGAAAATCCGAATCATTTTCAAGTTGTTGCTCAGCCCAATTCAAGAACATACGACGATCTGGTGGTCAAGCGGCTTCGGTTCTTGCGTCAATTTAATCTTGTAAGGATGAAGGTCTTTTCGCAAAATTCGCCACAACGACGTCACAGAGATGCCCAACGGTTGAGAACGACGTGTGAGAGACACATTTGGGCTTTCCTCAACTGAAGCCTCCGCGGCAGCAATAGTCTCGACACTACGGGCACTTCTTTGTCTCACTGGCACGGGAACATTTTGTTGTGCCTGTTGATTCAAATTTTTCCACTAGACGCTCAATTGTTGATCTGCTAGGACAATTATGACAACCATAAATTGGACGTAGCGCTCTTAACGTTGAGGCCACAGACTCCGAATTTCGGTTGTAAATCTTAATAATTTCGACTCGTTGTTGGATCGTATATCTTTCCATCATGAAATGACAAACCTTACTGAAGAGAAATGTCTTAAGAGCGGCAAGAAATATGTCGTCGTTTGCTGTCCCTGTCGCTCAACTTTTGTAGCGTCCCTGTTGAAAACCCGATACTTACTTACTTACTTGAGTGCCACTACTGGCCGGAATGAACCTGAGCCTCAATCAACGTGCCTCTTCAAATAGCCTGGTCCTTACCTAACTGCCTCGAGTTGCGAACTCCAAGAAGTTAAGGGCGGTTTCTACTTGTGCGCGCTACTTAAGGCGTCCGACGTCTGACTGGGAATCGAAGACGCTGCGAGGCTGAGTATTGGCGTCCATTCGTTCAACATGTCCTAGCCATCTTAAACGTCCAATGCGGGGCATGTCGCTGTACAGCTCGTATAGTTCTTGGTTGAATATTCGCCTCCATAGCCCGTCAAAGCAAACGGGAACGAACATTTTTCGAAGAATTTTCCTCTCGAATCAACTAAGGATTTCTTCATCCGCTTTTGAGACGGTCCATGCTTCAGCGCCGTAGAGCAGAATTGGTATGATCAGGGTCATATATAGGATATCCTAAGTAGTTCGAGTAATGGCTTTACTACTGAGTTGCCTTCTTAGCCTGAAGAAACAACGGTTGACAAGAGTAATTCTTCGTTTAATTTCTGACGAGATGTTATTGTCAGAGTTAATAGCGGAGCCGAGATGTACAAAGTCAAGTACTACCTCAAAGTTATATCTGTCGTTGACGTTCTGTCCAATTCGTCGATGTTGTGTGTCCTTTCGTGTTGGCAACATATACTTAGTCTTACCCTCATTTACTGCTAAACCCATTTTCGCAGGCTCGGGCTCGGGAGTTTGCAATAATAATCTCAAGAATCGAGTTAAGAAAGTCACATGACAGCGCATTGCCTTGCATAAAACCTTTTTTGGTATCGAATGTGTCGGTTGTATCGTTTACGACACTGATGGACGTGCTAGTTTGGGCGGTATACCAAAACTAGACGTGTCTCTGTATAGTCCATCTCCGTAAATGCTGCCGTCTACGGCTTTGAAGTTGGTGAATAGGTCGGTGTCGACTCGGAATAGGATCTTGTAGGCGATGTTGAGGATACTTATGTCTCGCTATTTGGCACAGCTTAGAGGGTCTGCTTTTTTGTGAATCGTGCAATCGATGCTGAAGTTCCATTCTTCAGGCATACTTTCGTCTGACCAGATGTGGCTTACGAGTTGGTAGACCTTACACTTTGTTGTTCAGGGGTAGGCCGTCCTTCCGGCAGCCTTATTAAGCTTGAGTTTATATATTGCTATCCTTACTTCACTTAAGTCGGATAGTTGCCAGTTTTCTCTGTCGTTGCCAATATTGAATTGTTCTTTCTGGCCGACAGCGGAATGTTGTTCGTCATCGCCGTTAAACAATCTGCAGAAGTGGTCCTCAGGTTTCCTTTTGAGTCTTGTATCCTTGGCTTCGACGTTTTACACTTTGCTAAAACTTACGAAAATCGTTCTTAAGTTATATCGTCTTTCTCCTCCGTCGGGTTGTGAGCGCATATATGGCTTATTTTGGTAAATTTGGCCTTGATGTGAATTTTTACAATGCGTTTGCTAATATCTTCGATACATAAGACTTCTTGCCTAAGTCTACCAATTATAACATATCCGCATGTAAAAAGTTACTGTTTCTGCTCATTTTAACACAGTCCGTAATAGTTGTCACGGGTTTTTATCTTCTTTTTGTCCGGCCCATCCAATCGTACATATTTCCTTTATGGTTGTAGGGTCTGCTTCATAGTAGTCTTGGGCTTGGGTTGTTGTTAGCCTGCAACTCTCCTGCTTAATGTTCACACATTCCAGGTGCAGATACGAACTTCGTTGTACTTTTTCGTTCAGCAGGGTGGTCAACAACAAAATCAGTCATTTCCGAGGCTATTGATTTCTTCGTAACATATAGTTCTTTCTATGGGTGGGTAGCTAGCCCAAAGCACAACCCCCAACCTTGAGGTCCTGTTCCAATTTAATATATACCCCTAGGACACGAGGTTATCCGTATCCACTACAGGATTGAGCGCTGCCGTTGGCCTTTTATTTTATTCGCCACCATCTCTGTTCAAGGGGACTGACTAATTCTTGAGATGCCTAAATAAACCGTTGTCCGAATATTTCGAAGCAGCTAATCTCGCTATGGTTTTGGTTTTATGTATGTGCATTTAGTTGGACGGTTATGACGAACAAAATGTGGTCGAAAAGCACTGATTTTGGGAATAAGTTTCCACAATTAGTAAGCGTTATTCCGGCGTAAGGAAGTTCATAGTGAAATGGGCACACGTACTGAACACAAACTTCATATAGACAAACAGTTGACAAAAAATAACTGTAAGCAGAACACTATTGAAAAAAAAACAGCACTGGATTACCATTTATAAGAAAAATATTTTCAAAAATATCCCGGAAAGTCTGTCAATGTCGTATAAGTCGTTTTGTGTGCCCAACTTTCATTTTGTTTGCATCTCGGGTGATTCATCCTCGAATTCTGTTTTCCTCTTCGGGTCTGTTTGGCTGAAGGATCATCTTAAATAAAGTAAACCTAAACCAAGGCCACTTTTATTACTAAGTAGAGTTATTATTATGTCCAGCTTTATAAAGGGAAAACACACAAAAATGCTGAAAATGGTCATATTGCTGCCAACCAGAGCGAGTAGAAACAATAAGAATCACATAAAAGTCCTTGAGAGTTTTTAGATACAAAAAAATAAGGAAATTTACTATTTAAGGAAGCGAATACTCTTTTTCCATCACGCTGAGTATTTGCCTTGTGCTATTTTTTTCCTATTTTCACATACATACATAAGTTTTTATAAGCTTTCGCGTATCAAACATTTTATATCTCTTGCTATGTGCTTAGTGGCAGAAGGATGTCAGGGGAAATTTCTGTATGCCCTCTTACCCTTTTGGGCGGTTGAATTGGGCGGAGGGTGAATTCACACCGGCTTGCCGCTCAAAAATATGAAAGACCATAAATTTTCATTCAATTTAATGCTCTAGTAAACAATTTTTATTCAGTTCCTACAAAGAAACTCCGTTTGAGTTTTGAGAAGGATCGTCTTGCACACGTTGCCTGGCTTCATCTTGATGGTTGCTCTGTTGTTGCTTTATATTGCTATGTGCTCGCTGTCATCCGGAAGTCTGTCTATCTATTTTGTAGCTTTCAGTTTTGACTGACTGACTACTAAGGATTTTTATATCGTCCTGAAAATGAACACACAGAAACAAAATCGAAATCAAGTTAGCAGCGGATGGATAGGATAAGACGGGTCTGCATTTAACGTTATTAAGCTAACTAATGGTTGTGCATAGCTAAAGGTTGCGAAGGGAGTTGTGGACTCAACATTTTAGTAATCAATCATTTTGATTTCGGAAGGATGTAATGTTATTTAATAGCCTTTGTGTCAAAATGAAGTACCTGCAAGGATCTGTAATACATAATATGATTACAAATGATGCATGGTGATGGGAACAAAGGCGGGAGTAACCGAACAATTTATGAAAATGTGTAATCAAATAATTACAGTCTTGAGTGCAGTTACAGGAGATCGAAGTGAGTCAGAAATGAAAATAAGGACATTGAAACCACATATCGGCTTAAAAGTTTTGATTCACGAAGGAAATTGAATGTTAATTAGGTTAACTATAGCAAAAATCGCAGTGTACATCCGCTGTGTACAGTGCGAGTGTTGTTAAAAAGACAAAAAACAGAAACACTATAAACAACCTGGTCAGAATGGCACCGAATACCAATCTCAAGAGTAAGTCAGTACCTTGAAGAGAGATTATGGCGGACAAAACCAAAGGCCAACGGCAACGCTCAATCATGTAGTGGATAGGGATAGCCTCGTGTTCTAGGGGTATCTAATAAATTGGAACTGGCCCTCCAGGTTGGGGGTTGTGCCTTGGGCTAACTACCCACCCATGGAAAAAAACTAAAAGTTACGAAGCGACCAATAGCCTCGGAAAGGACTGATTTTATTGATATATTCATCTGGAATGTAAAAACATTAAACAGATGAGTTGCAGGCTAACAACTAGCGGAAGCCCAAGACTACTATGAAGCTGACATTACTACCATCCGGGAAATACGATGGGGTGGGCCGGATAAAAAGAAGATGTAAAACTGTGACGTCTACTGCGGACCGTGAACAGAAACAGCGAATATTCGGATTCGTTATAAGTGAAATACTTAGCCAAATGCCTAATTTATCGAAGACACTAGCTAACGCATGTTAACAATTCGTATCAAGGCCAAATTCGCCAACATAAGCTTCATATGCGATCACACCCCGACGAAGGAAAAAGACGACACAACAAAAGTACGATGTTCTCAAGTTTTACCAACATTTAAAAACGTCGAAGCCAAGGCCACGAGGCTTGATCAGGATCCTTTGGAAATGAACAAAGAAATATCGTAGTTGAGACGCAGTCGATGCTGCACTTCTGCAGACTGCTAAACGGCGATGACAAACAACATTCCGCTGCCAGGCAGAAGGGACGATTCAATATTGGCAACGAGGACGAAGAATGCCAACCACCCGACCTGAGTGAAGTGAGGATAGCAGTATTTAAACTCAAGCTTAATAAGGCTGCCGGAAATGACCGCCTCCCCGCTGAGCTTTACCACGCCGGTAAATATGACTTGGTAAGGACCATCCACCAATTCGTTAACCAAATCTGGTCGGAGTATGCCTGAAGAATGGAACTTTAGCAACGCTTTTAGGATACACACAAATGGAGACCCTCTGTACTGCGCCGACTACAGAGGCATTATTCTCCCCAACATTGCTTATAAGATCATACCTTTTAATATGTGAACGCCTAAAACCGTTAAACAACAACCTGATCGCCCTAATAAGTGTGGTTTTAGGCCACAACTGGTCAAATCCTCACACTTCGACGGATCCCAAGAAGTCCAAATCGATACCCACCACCTACAAATCGATTTCAAACCAGCATACAGCAGCGTAGATAGAGACGACAGACATATACAGAGCGATGTCCAGTTTTGCTTAACCTCCCAAACTCATCCGTCTTTATAGGATGACGATGAAAAACCCTCTTCGTTTTGGATTATAGTCTTTAAAAATCCCGTTGGCGTTGACAGGATATGGAGACGAAATTCAACTATACGAGCTGTACAATGAGAAAGACCCAGTCTTTGGTTCCCAAATAGACTTCGTGCGCAGTAGAGCCGTAATTAACGAGCTAAATTAGAAATCAACCTCATCCAACTTGAAGTGCAGCATTCAGAGGCAGTTACCTAAGGGCCAGGAGAATTGGAGAGTTGTGTTAGTTGAGGCCCAACTGCATTCCGGACAGCAGAGAGAATTCGACACTTCTAAAATGTTTGTCTAAAACTTTCAGTAAAACACATCCTATTTCGGTTGTACATGCCTAGTAGCCATCAAGATACCCCTTAAAAATTGTGCTCGAAAAATAGTCAAAAAAGGCTTTGCCAGTCAACATTCCCATTTGCAGGAATGATAGCCATTGCAATGCGTGGGTCACACAATCTGAGTACCGATGGTATCCGAATTCGGCAATCCGGCTTTTTGAGGTCAAAACTGCGAAACCACATGCAAACTGGGAGGAATAAACTTAAGATGGTTTCCTCTAATCCAGATAAAAAAAAAACAGGACAGAAGAAGTTGTCCCTACCGCAATATTCCCTCTGTATCCTGTTTTAATAATAAAATAAATTACCAAACATTTTCTAAAAAAAAAAATAACAACAACTACAAACCACACAACACAAACCATTTGGCAATTTATGTAACTTTGAGATCCCCACACTTTTAGAGAACTTTCCGCCCACATATACGGCACTGTGTTCCCGCTCCATTAGTGGCATTGCATGTGGTTTGCACAAGTAAGAGTATGTACTTCTTTCATGTTCATCCTTGTAATATGAAACAGCTTCCCACGGGCAGTGTGCAATAAATAACTAAAGTGGTTTAGACTTTTATCCGACGGCTAAGAGCTGCACATAAAAGCGTTAGGTTTTACACCGCACACAAGGACGTTTAGCGCAAGTCGCTATTAAAAATTACTCACCGAGAGTGTCTATGAATGCACTTGGTTTTTACAAAGTATGTGAAGGTGGACATATAAAGTCCTAAAGTTCTCCATAGATGTGCAGCATGTTCAGTGCGTCCAATGAGTTCGCTACGTAGCTGGAGACAATGTTTCACATATATAGTTCTACAAGCCTTTGAACATATAATGCCTTGAGTTTGTAATTTATAAAAGCAACAAAAACTATGCGGCGATGTGCATTAATAGAAAGCGGATATATGTGTATTTTATGGCTTCCCGTCTTAGAAGTGAATCCACACGCTGCACACTACCAACCTATTTTTAGAATATTTCGACCTTCTTTGCGTTGTAAGTGGATCTAAGTGTTTGCTCTCAAGTGGCTTACCAAATTATGTTTTTTCGGGTTTAAATAACGATTTGGTTGGTAGGTTTTAGCTGCTAATGTAGGAACAACGTTCCACATTTCGTTTTAAGGCTAATCCTTTGCAATTAATCATACAATATACAATCAACAATATAGGGTAAGCACCTATGTGATTTTTTCAAGGCACTGTGATCATAGGACGCACCTTCCAAATATTCGTACCAAGCACTTTAGCATTAGTGGGTGCTTAAACCAGATCTATAATATTATTTTCCATTTTTATTAAAGATATCCTTCCCATAGGGGATTAGTTTTGAGACATAGTTTGTAACAGATGGCACTTGGACGACTTCAAGAGCCAAAAATTCTTAGAACTACTTTTGGACAATCATTTTTTAGTTAGTTCACAGGAAGCTTTCAAAGCCGACATCAATAGAACCAATCTATTGACCGGTAACTTTCAAGATGCTATCACAAAAGATAAAATACTTTGGGCAGTACATAGCGTCAAACCTTTTAAATCCGCGGAACCTGATTGCATTGTACCAGCCGAACTAAGGAGAACTTTGGACATCATCTTACCATGCTTGGAACCCATTCTTAGGGTCTGCATCGAGCTGATCTACATTCAAAAGGTTTTGAGAGAAGTGAAAGTTTTTACTATACCCAAATTTGGTAAAAGTTCTTGTGTCACTCACTTCTGAAATCCCTGTAAAGATTGAATTATATTCATCTTCGCAGTAGCATTGATGTAAATCAGCTATCTGCATCCCAATATGCGTAGTGCATGGGCAAATCTGTAGAAACAGCCCTACACACACTAGTATGTATTATCGAAAAGTCGTTATGCCGCAAGGAGTGTACTATGGTTGCAAATCTGGACATTGAAGGTGCTCTTAACAACGTTAATTCGGGAGCGATCATTAAGGCGCTAACATATCTGAAATTAACCACTCACTTGGAATGCTTATTAATTTTCCAAGAAATAGCCGGATTATCAACACAACACTGGGTGGTGCTTAGACCAGAAGACATCTCGGTAGAGCGACCCCGCAAGGTGGAGTCCTGTTCCCTCTTCTCTGGAACTTAGTGATTAAAGAGCTTTTACTCATTATGGAAGCAGAAAGATGCCACGTAATTGCATACGCGGGTGACGTTAATATCGCTGTCCCAGGAAAGCACATGAATATACCCAAGGAGCTTCTTCAAAACGCACTATATAAACTTTCCAAATGGGCAGTTAGCCGTGGACTGGGTATCAACCCTCACAAGACTGAACTGGCCCTATTCACTAGTATAAAATTCCTCACATTGTCCCCCGTCACTAAACTGAATAGAATTGTCTTCTCAGACAAAGCAAAATACCTGGAAATTATTTTGGACAGAAAGCTTAACTGGCTAATAAAAACTTCTTAACGAACATACAAGTATTCTTAAAAACATCGATTACACTCTTACCAGGCTTAACTACGATAAGAGTTTCCGGGTCACAATCAAAGACAGAACATCATGGGGGAGTAACGAAGTTGTGCTAAACGACTCGATCTATTTTTATACCGATGGCTCCAAGACAAATGACGAAGTGGGTGCCGGTGTCTTCTCCGACAGGCTGAATCTCAGCCTATCCTTCCGTCTTCCTGATCACTGTAGTGTGTTCTAGGTGGAACTCATGGCGATAAAAAAATCCTTATCCTGGCTGTGAGAGAATGTAATATCTGCGAAAGATATTATCATTCTCTTAGACAGCCAAGTGGCCATCAAATCCCTGGAATCAGTCTCAACAAACTTAATGACAACCATAGAACACCGGCTTTTCAGAATGAAGAAAAAAGAGCAAGAAAAGCGCGCGATCGAGGATATAGAGAGGTGCCACTCCAGGAACTAAGTTCGCAAGTCTTACCAAAGTATAAAACGTCAAAGGCAAGGATACAAGGTTCGAACAGAATCCATGTCGAGATGATCAAAGAAAATATCGTAGTTGAGACACAGTCGATGCTGATGATATGGAAGAATCACTTCTGCTGACTGTTAAACGGCGATGACGAAAAAAATTCCGCTGTCACCATTCATTATTGGCAACGACAACGAAAAGTGCCAACCACCCGACCTAAGTGAAGTGACGAAAGCAGTATTTAAACTCAAGCTTTATAATGCTGGCGGAAATGACTTCCTTATCATTGCGCTTTATAAAGCCGGCGGAGATGACTTGATAAGTAACATCCAACCAACTCATAAGCCAAATCTGGTCGGAAGGAAGTATGCCTGAACCTCAGCATCGTTTGCCCGATCAGCAAAAAGAGATTCTCTAAACTGCTTCAACTAAGGAGGCATAAGTCTCCTCAACATCGCCTAACAGATCCTATCAGCCATTATATGTGAACAGTTTACCAACAAACTAATCGCCCTTGTCACTGTGGTTTTAGGTCAGGAATGTCCACAACCGATCCAATTTTCACACTCCGGCAGATCCTGGAAAAAACCACAAGAAGTCCAAATCGATACGGACTTTATCGATTTGTGTTGTGTAGGATGGCGATAGAGGATTCCCTCTGCTCCATCAGGGTCGGAAACGACATCCACTATACTTTCGATACCAAAAATGGATTTAGGCAAAGCGATGCCAACATCAGAGGCACAATTTTCCAAAAATCGGTGCAACTGTTTACTAGCATTCGCCGACAATATTAACATCATTGGTAGGTTTCAACGTGATATCATAACCACGTTTGCTAGTAAAGAGAAGGAAGGAAGCGGCAGAAATGGGTTTAGCTTTAAATGAGGACAAGACAAAGTATATGCTGTCAACACGAAAATACACACAACATAGACGAATTGGATCACCATTGACAGCTATATCTTTGGGGAAGTAGGGACTTTGTCTATATCGACTCCGCTATTAACTCTGACTACAACATATCGTCAGAAGTTAAACGAAGGCTAAGAAGGCATGCCAGTAGTAAAGCCCTCACTCGAACTACAAAGGAGTTCCTTTGTAATTCCCTGATCTTCCAGTCCTGCTCTACGGCGCTGAAGCATGGAGCGTCTCAAAAGTGGATGAGGAAATCCTTAGTCTATTCGAGAGGAAAATTCTACGAAAAATCTTCGGTACCGTTTGCGTCGACGGGCTATAGTGACGAAGATTACACCAAGAACTATATGAGCTGTACAAGACATGCGCCTGGTCAAAAAACTACGCATGGGACGTTTAAGATGGCTAGGACATGTAGAACGAATGGACATCAATACTCAGGCTCGCAGTGTCATCGATTCCCAGCTAGACTTCGGACGCAGTAGAGGAACCCCTCGCCCTAGGTAGCGCGCACAAGTAGAAACAGACCTCAACCCTAAGGACCGGGCTAATTGCGGATGTTGGTTGAGGCCCTGGTTCATTCCGGACTGTAGCGCCACTTAAGTTTGTAAGTAAGTAAGCGCTAGCAATTTCATTTATCTCTTCACGACAACTTAGGTATTGTTTCGACAGCAGAGATTGATTTTATTGCAGCCTGGCTGTTTATGAAGATGGTGGTATCGCCAGCATTGGGATCACTTTGGCTGCCTCTGTTACTACCAAAATCCCAGCTTGGAAGACTCTGCAGTGCTCAAGGACACGAAAAGTGCTGTTAAGCTTCAGTGTTTCTGAAAACACTCCAGCTCGTACGTCAATTTTTAGACGGTGTCGTGACATTGTGCCAGGAGTCATTATGCCAAATTTTTATCTTTGACATAATGATGCTTATAAAAGTGACACTAGGACGAATATTAGCATTTGGCATAATGTCGCGATAAAGTATCATAAGGCCAAACTGGTTTGCATCATTGGGCCAAATACATGAAAAAGAGTGTTCGAGTGTACGCACTGCGCTTGTTTGCAAAATCCGTTTTTTTAGTCCACCGATAGCGGTTGTTATATCTTTGCTTTTTCACCAGCAAAGAATTGCTGTAAAGGAAGATGTGTTGAGTATGTTGACATCCAAATCGCGACTGAATTCATTATATCGGCATAGACTTCATTTAAACAAGTATTTCAATGTCAGAGGTAACTGGTCAGGGGTTATTGTTATAAGTCCACGTATTCCTACATGAATTTGTATTCCAATAATGAGGTCTGCCAGTCATAAGCGGTTTAAAGTCATTCACCTTTTGATGTCCATTATATAGCCTTTCAGCTATATTTCTCTTTAGAAAAAAAAATTATGCATTACCTGTATATTCGACCTCTAGTTCGAAGGCGGAAACTGATAGGGCGCTTTTTTTAATTAAGTTGAAGCATCTTGACCAATAGAATAAAATTAATCGATTCATGATGCTGGAACTTCTATACCTATCTACTTTTACTCTGCTCTTTCCTTGCTGCTTTTTCCAGTTACTTTTGAACTTATTCCGTCAAAGTTTTCCCCATGGAAAAAGAGTTCTTCCAGCCGTACGTCCGCAAAAGTAACTTTCATGTTTAACACAGCCGAACTCATAGTGTTGGTAATTATCACTACTTTGAAACAACTTCTGAATAATTTTTTTTTCTACTTCACACAGTCCATATCAGCATAGAGGGTGTCCTGACTTCCTCCAACCTTCGGGTCGTTTGCAAGGTAATTAAGTACAAATGTATAGCGAACTCGAATTACAAAAAAAAAAAGTTTCAGGTGGTTTCACTATGCGTTTCCATTCCTTGTGGTGGTCCGTTCTTTGGGTTCTCAGTGGAATGCATCTTTCGGGCCTTATGTAGTTTAAAGCCAGTTATTAGGGCAGAAAATTACACGAGCATTGAATTAACCTCAGCCCACTTTGGCGTGTAGTTCTTTTTTTTTGCGAAATTTTGCTACGCTATGGAAGTGTGGATACAAAAGGGTTAGCGATGTATGTGAAGTGACGAGGACGAGGACGAGGACGATTATGGTTGAGTTTATAGTTATGCAGCGGTGCAGAGCTCAGCTCTGTGCAATTGTTAATCACAACTTGTTTATAAACTCTCGAACGGATAATGTAGTAAAGCTAATAAACGCTTCTCATTGAGAAAAGTTTCGCGCTCCTTGAGTGGCTTGTGCACTTTGTTAGGAGAAAATTGAAAACATGTTTCCCTTCGAAAGTTATTGGAGCCCACTGAACCGCACTTGTATAGAGAAACTTGATTTTAGATATTAAGTGTATGGAGTAAAAAAAAGTTGAAGGCAAACGTACAGTACGTTCTAAAGATCTAAAGGGATTTCGAGAAAGTTTCCTGCAATTTTCGGCAGTACGTTGTTACAACGTTGAAAGAATTTTATTCGAAACTGTATGGAAATGTATTTATTGCCGCCCAGCTAAATGTGACTTGTCGAATAATTATAAAGCTCCATCAATGCCAATATGTAACGCATACGATTAATATCGTGAGGATACGTGATGTTTCTGTATATTATTATGGTAAAAGAGTTCGCATTGCAAGCCAATTGCATTACGAGTGCCACTTTGGTCAAAAGTGATATTAGTTTACTTCACCAGTATAAATTGAATAGGGGCTTAACTGATGGAGTGAAACAACATTTTGGCATGTTATTGATTCCAAAGCATCTGGCTTAATCATTTTTTTTTTTCAAAAGATGTCACGCATTGTATAAGTTATATCGGAGCCTCCGATTGTGAGGTACGCTAGAAAAATAATAATTCGTACTACTTGAGCTTTTACCTAGTTGATGCCGGCTAACTCCGACTCTGAGCCTGCTAATGGCGATCGCGGAGATCCGAGTACCTTGACCCTCTTTAAAGTCTTTGCGGCAGTAGATGAAAGCCGGGGTAATAAGTGTCCTTACACTACGGCCTAAAATGGGTGTTGTTTTTTTAAAACACAACAAAATCGTTTTAATGTCCATCAATTTGGCTTTGGAAGAATCATTTTATGTCACTAATGTTTAAATATGATTTCGGACATGTTCTGGATTGAATAAAGCCAAGTCTAGACTCTAGAGGTCTAATTTTCAACTTCTTTTTCGAGCATTTGGGGCCGTATGTCGGCAATAACGCCAAGAATGTTGGCTTCCAAGTCCCATAACGTTTCTGGTTTGTTGGCGTAGACGACTTCACATATCATCAAAGAAAATAATCCAATGGTGTCAAATTACACGATCTTGGTGGCCAATCTACAGGTCCATTCCGCGAAATTATGCTCTCATCGAATGTTTTCTTCAATAAATCGAATGTGAGGTGCGCTGTGTGGCGTGTAGCGCCGTCTTTTTGGAACCACATCTCATCCACATTCATGCCATCCGATTCGGGAACAAAATAGTCGGTTATCATGGCTCTGTTCCAGACTCCATTAACGGTAGCTGACTCTTTAGCATCATTTCGGAAGAATTATAGCCCAATGACTCCACCAATTTATATAGCGCACCACATAGTCAGTTTTTGTGGATGTTATGGCGTCTCAAGGGTCTCATGTGGATTCTCTTCACTCTGAATGTGGAAATTTAACTTTTTGACGTAACTATTCAATCTCATTTTCCCGTTTCATTAGTTTTCCGGCTTTAATTCTTACACAAGCTGGATCTTGTAAGGACGAAAGCCAAGATCTTTGCGCGAAATCTTCCATAAAGTTGATGGACAAAACTCCAATTGCTATGGACGGTGGCGAATCGATTCATTAGGATCCTCTTCAACACTTAACTCTACAGCGGCAATTGTTTCTTCGGTACGCACAGTCTCTGCGGATGCGTCTTATCAAGTAGAGTAAGCGTAGTGCCAAAACTATCCATGGTCAACCGAATTAATTGCTCTGATGGACGACTATGTCCATCATAAAATGGACGGAACTTGCGGTAAGCTTCGCGAACTGAACCATTATTTGCGAAATATTTTTGCACAATTTGCCAGCTTTGTTCATTTGTCAATGGACGCGGTGTAGTGGTAATGTGTTCGCCTGTCACGCTGCAAGGGCGATGGGTAGCGACAACAGCCTGATCCTTGGGACTTATTACCCAAATGACTTATAAATAGAGAGCACGGTCATGTCAGGCTTTATTCCACCCGAGGAATTTATTTACATCGATTCGTTAGGGTTAGTACAAGACAGGAACGGTATCCCTGTTTTATACCACCGCTATCGTGACGCGCGGGACAAACGGCTTATCCGCGACGGTAAGTCGACAATGCTCCGGAGCTCCTCCGCTTTAGCACGGCGGTATCGGCGATAGGATCGATGCTGCAAAACAGCGCACTGAATTTTTGTGGCTATATGAGGAAGGTGATTCTACACTTCCTCAGTAGTTTGCGGACTTTTAGTCCAACTCCATATTTTAGATTTTAAAATTTGGAACAAGGTCTGGGGCGGGGCTTGTACACCATATTGGCGTACAATATGGTTGAATGCATGCTGCCGTGTGACCGAAAGACGCAATCGGGATGGCGACCCCTCGGGGCATATGCAACGAGCGCTCGCCACCCCGATTATAATTAAGTTAGGTTTAAGTAGTTAAGTAGTCTTAAGTTAGGCTTAAGTAGTCTTAAGTTAGTTATAATCTAGAATAAGCTTATTTATTTAAAAAAAGTCACTATACAAAAAAATTTTTTTTTATGTTGTTAATTAAAATTAAACAAAAAAAAACGACAAATTTAAGCCCAAAGGCAAAATATAACAGCTAAATAAAAGCTTACAGCGCCCACTAAGGGCCGATAAGTTAGATTAAGTGAACCAGTTATTGGTAAGTTAGATTTAAGCATTTTTGCCTAGTAGTAAGTTAATATTTTAAGTAAATAAACAAAAAATGTGTTCGCCTGTTGAGTGAAGGGTTGCGCGTTCAATCCCAGCCAAAATTCATTTAACGTTTATTTAAAAGAAATAAAATAAGGTCGGTTGTAATACCAAAAGTATGCACACCATCTTGAATTTCTTCAAATTTAACGAACACCAGACAAAGTGACTCCCCGAAGTTATTTCGGACACCACCCATGGAGTTAGTCTCCACTATATAAAAAAATCATTTATATCACTCTCTTTCTTCCCCTTCTCTAACGCTCGTACTGTGGTTACATATAAAGGGTATCCATAACCCCTTGAGTACATGTAAATTATAAAAAAAAATTGTCCATGATGAAATGGCAAACCAAATTGAACATAAATGTTATTAGAGTTAACCGAAGCGACCACAAAATGTCAGTTTTATCTCTATTCGAAAAACCAACCTCTAAGAAAACACTCGATATTTGCTGCATCGTCGTTCATATATTATCGATTGTTTTTCTTAACATTGCAACTAATTGCGAGGTAAAATTTCAACGACTCAACTATGCTTTCAATGAAATTCAGACATAGTTCAATCGAATAGAGAAATTGTATGTTTTCTAACATAAATTTATAAAGAGAAAGATATTGTTTTGGTGAAAATTTTCCAAAATTTTCGAATTTACTCCATCATCGACTTCAAAGCCGCATACGACAGCATTTTATAGAGGCGAACTATACAGAGCCATGTCTAGTTTTGGTACACCTGCCAAACTCGTCCGTTTGTGTAGGATGACGATGGGGAATTCTCATTGGTCCATCAGGGTCGGAAACGACCTCTCCGTCACATTCGATATCAAAAAAGGATTTAGGCAAGGCGATGCGCTGTCATGTGACTTCTTTAAATTGATTCTTGAGAGGATTGTGCGAATCTTCCGAGCAAACACAAGAGGCACAATTTTCAAAAAACCGGTGCAACTAATAGCATACGCCGACGATATTAATATCATTGCTAGGGCTCAACTTAATGACAAATAGCCACGTTTGCTAGTTTGCTAAAGAAGGAATCTGCCAAAATGGGTTCGGCGGTAAATGAGGACAGGGCTAAGTATATGCTGTCAATTTAGTAGCAAAGCCCTCACTAGAACTACTAAGGAGATCCTATATAAGACCCTGATCATCAGAGTCTTGCTCTACGGCGCTGAAGCACGGACCGTCTCAAAAGCGGATGAAGAAATCCTTGGTCGATTTGAGAGAAAAATTCTTCGAAAAATCTTCGGTCCCGTTTGCGTTGACGGGATATGGAGACGAAGATTCAACTAAGAACTACACGAGCTGTACAGCAGCATGCCCCTGATCAAAAAACCCCGCATTAGCCGCTTAAGATGGCTAAGACATGTAGAACGAATGGACACCAATCTGACATCGGACGCAGTAGAGGAAGACCTCGCCGTAAGTGGCGCGTACAAGCAGAAACCTACCTCAACCAACAACGGGAGCTTAGAACCGTGTGAAATGGAGTGGCATGTGGGTTAAGGCTCAGGTTCATTCCGAACTGTAGCGCTACTGAAACAAGTTAGTTATTCAAAAATCCTACGCTATGATTGTCGTACAAAAATGGCATTACAGTTTTTGATAATCTCGAAAACGCCATATTCTAGTTGTACAATTCATTGTTTCAAGCAGTATAGTTTTTGCATTCACCAGCCTTTTTACCACCTTTTAACAATAATCCCATGCTTGTTAATATTTTCTGATTTATGGAAGCATAGCGATCAAAAGTTCCCTTATGTTGCACGCAAAAGTCTGCCTGATTTATTGCATTACCACACGATTCACATGCGTTCCCATGAGAAATTTCTATATCTGCAAACAGCAAATTCCATGCAGAATGAACCCGAAGATAAATTGCTGAAAACCTTTGAGTAATAAGCATGTCTCTAGATAATTCAATAAATAATATATAAATATTGCGCAATTGCTAACACGTCCCAATACACCGCCCACAAGAATATAAAAAAAAGGTGTCATGCTCCACATCCATCCATCCAGTATTCAAACTTGAACGCGACTGCCTATGTCGGAGATTACATTTAACAGCACAGGAACAGAAAATCCGTATCCCTGTCTCATATGGTGCTTGGTGTGCTTAAATGTTTTTCTGATAAAATTATGAACCTCACGGCTCGCCTATGCCATTTGAATGTGTACGTGCGTACTCGACTCAAAGGAATTCATGGCCGAAGGAACCTTTTGAATGTTGCTTGCAATTAGGGTCGCCTAGTACATCGACACGTGTGTATGATGTGGGAACTCGGAAGATTTAGTTTCGTCCTAACGGCAGGATATTAGAGATTCCTAATTAAAATTTTATTCCCAAATGGGTGATGTTGTGTGGGTTTTTTGTTTATTTGCTTTGAACTCAATTTGGAATTTTGAATGAGAGGCTTCCTCGGTCACGGATTAAAGGGGTAAGGTCGTGTGATACTTTATAGTCAGGATGGGTCTGATTATAATGTATAGGAAAAGGTTACGCGTGACTGAAATACCATACATTTGGTGGAGACTAAAGGATTTCATGAATGGATATAATAAGGCGATCTACTTGTAGTTTTTGACAGACTGTAGGAAGAGGGTATATACATTAATCGTCGTTAACTTCGCCATGTCCAGTGATGTCATTTTGACTACAGATCAGTGGGACTTATTTGAGATCCATGTGGTTTCATTAGATGGATGGGTAATGTAGAACGAGGGTAGAAACTCAGTGGTATTAACTTGGACAACGCCCAGTTTTTGTAAATTTGAGAATACATCTTACCACTCAGTGGTACCCATCGAATACTGGTCTCATCCAACCGGGTTTGACTTGCAAACTTTTAAAAGCGCGTGTTTGTTACAAAACAAAAAAATTGAAACACTCTTAAGAAAGACTGTTCAGAACGACTGGAGCGGTATACCAGGAATGATGTTCATTCTTTATCAAAGAAGCCCGTCGAGATGGATATGATATGGAATATGAAAAATAAATATTTTTGCAGACCACTTAATGAAATTAATGAAAAAGAACCTGTCAGGCAAACCGACCTTTTAGGACGATTTTCCTTTTTAAAATCGTTTAAAGGAAGCGGCACTGGTCCTAGTCGGAATAATCCCTATTCTCATCTATTCCGACGAATCGAGGAGAGTCTATATGAGGAAGCGTGCTAACAACCAACTCATAGCAAATTTTATAATCTAGAAAATGGAAAGAGCAATCTCCATGCACAGCTGGCAAATCTGCTGCAACAATTCTGTCACAGGATGAGTATATGTGTCCATCTCTACTTATCCCTGAAATAGAACTCTGAACGAAAAGGAAAACAGAAGACCTAAGTGTCTATACCAAGCAGTTTCTAACAAATCATGCTGGAGTCGGGAAATACTTACCAAGATTTTGACAAGACTCAATATCCTTTTTTATTGATTACTCTCTGCGAGAAGGATTACCTCCCAGATAGTAGGCGAGGTGATTCTGTAAGAGAAAACATGGAACAAAGCAACCAGTTTCTTACCAGCTTCCTAATAAAATTAAGGACAATAGAGCGTCTAAGACTACAGCAGAATAAAAGGAAACAGCTTGAGAGCCTAACCAGACCCGCAACGTAATACCTTAAGATAGTCCGAGGGGGAGATCGGTAGAAGCGTGGATATGTTTGAATACGAAGCCGCATTTCTGAATTAAAAAGTAAAGGACTGTCTTCCTGCGCGCTTAATAAAGCCGGTGCAGATGAAGTGAAATACACCAACTCCTTAGCCAGATTTGGTCAGATGATAGTGTTCCTTATTAAAAATAATTTTCCGTAATTGCACGATAAATGCTTCAGCGCCGTAGCGCAGGACTGAGATGAAGAGAGTCTTATACAGGATCTACTGAGTATTAAGTTCGAGTGAGGGCCTTACTACTCAATTGCCTTCTTAGCCCGAAGAAACAGCGTTTGACTGTTCGTATAATTTATGACGAGATGATGTTGTCCATCTTAATAGCGGAGCCGAGGTAAAGATAAAGTCCCGTACTACCTCAAAGTTATATCTGTCAATAGTCATGCTCTGCCCGTTTCGTCGATGTTGTGTGTCCTTTCGTTTTCACTGCATATACTTAGTTTTACCCTCATTTACTGCTAAACCCATTTTTGACACTTCCTTCTCTATGCTAGCGAACGTGGCTAAGACATCACGTTGAGTCCTACCAATGATGTCAATATCGTCGGCGTATGCTACTAAATGCACCGAAATTGTGCCTTGCAGAAATACTTTTTTGGTATCGAACATGGCTGTGTATAGTTCGTCTCTATAAATGCTGTCGTATGCGGCTTTGAAATCGATGAAAAGGTTGTGTGTATCGATTTTAACCTCTTCGGTTTTTTTCCAGGATATGCCGAAATGTGAACATTTTATCGGTTGTGGACTTTCCTGGCCTAAGACTACGCTGATGGGCCGATCAAGTTGTTGGTAAACTGTATCAGGCGTTCACATATTAAGGCAGATAGACGATGTTGAGGAGACTAATGCCTCTGTAGTTGGCGCAGAAAAAACATTATTAAGCTTGAGTTAAGATATAGCTAACCTCACTCCACTCTGGTCGGGTGGTTGGCAAATTTTTGCTGTCATTACAGCGAAATGTTATTCGTCTTCGCCGTTTAACAGTCTGCAGAAGTGGTTCTTCCAAATCCTCAGTATCGACTGTGTCTCAAGTACGATATTACTTTGCTTATCTCGACAGGATTCCGTTCGATGTTTGTATCCTTGCTTTGACGTTTTACACCTTGGTAAAACTTGCGAACATCGTACCTGGAGTGGCACCTCTCTATATCCTCGATCGCACGCTTTTCTTGCTCTTCTCTGCTTATACAGCTGAACGCCAGCACCCGTCTTCACCTGCAGCTCAGCCTTGTAGGCCTTGTTTTTGGCTTCGAGCATGTGTCGGCATTCCTCATCAAATAAGGGGTTTCTTACTGGTTGGCGCGAGAAACCTAAAACAGCAGTTGCGGCTGATCTAATGGCTTGTTGGCATCGTTGCTATTATTCTTCGACATTCGATGCTAGTGGTATGGTATTAATCGAGTGGTTAGGGGATACGCGTTGAGCGTTGTGCGAAGGTCTTGGAGGTCTTTTGCGATTGCATTTTTTCGACATTAAATCTTTTTCACAGTATTCTGGATTAGTGTGGAGTGTTGGAATCCTCATTCTTTCCTTGGTTGACCGTTCGTTGATTTGAAGACCCCATGTCCACTTATGGTTATCAAGGTGTGGAAACCGTATGCTGGCTATAGTGGCATTTCGTTCCTTAGTGAAGTCAATTAGCCTATGACCGTTACCAGACGTGTTGTCGTGTAGGCTATGTTATCCTACAATACTACTAAACATATTTTCTTTTCCTACCTTTGCGTTAAAATCTCCAGCACAATTTTAACATCGTACTTCGGTAGTCGCTCATAGGTTTTGTCAAGGAGCTTGTAGAAGAAATGCTTAGCTATTTCATCTTTCTCCTTGCTTGGGGCGTGAGCGCTTATAAGGCTTATGTTGGGGAATTTCAATGCATTGAAGACATAATACTTTTTGCAATGGTTTTTTCCATGGGTTCCATGTCAATGGCGTTCCCGATAATCACTATATCAATTATCCATGCCGCTAAAAAAAACTCTGGATACCTAAGATGACAATACTGGAAATTGGATAGGTACCAATCATAGAAATAATAAAGTGAGCACATTGTATTTAGATCACCGACCGTCTCGAAATAGGTATCTCCAAAGTATCAGCTTCAAAACCTTTGAAATAAAAATTATTTTCGAAAATAAATAAAACAATTCTTACACCAGTGTTGTGCAATCTTGAATACACTGCGAGTCCTTAATTGAAAAATGACAACCAACCGCAAAAGCAAGACTCGCAAACTAAATCTAGTAAAAGAATATAAAAAATAATCACAATGAAAACACCTCTAGCAACGAAAAGTCCTTCATATGATTTCGGGATTCAAGAACCATAACTGCAGGAGAAACAGCAAAAGCAGGCAGATCACTTGACTATAAACGGGATTAAAAATTCAATTACACTGGACCCGGATGCTGCTGCGGCAAAAATCAAAAAAAAAATCCATATAACACTGGACAATTTATATCCAGGAGAGAGGGTTCTATAGAGCACTCAATAGGCCCTCTGCAGGAGCAAGAAGAGAAGAGGGAACAAATGTTTTTGGCACTGGGTACGATTTACAGCCACCAGCCCCAACCAGAAAAGAGGTACACTCCAAGTACCTCAGGGTACTCATTTCGCTGTTGGCCAACAATACATTGAATAGCTTTCCACAATTTCCGTAGGTAAAAAGTAAACATTCGCGTAAAATGAAACTTTAGGAGAACCTATTGTGTATGTTAGCCAAGCGGTTATCCTTTTGTGTTGATTTTTTGTGCAGTGTTTCTCCTGGAGCGATATTAATTCTATTTTAGATTTTCTTTTTTCTGTTATCATAAAGGAGGTGTGATGTCCTTCTCATATGTGCATACTCTTGCATTTATATATTTAGGTGCGGGTAGCAAATGCATGGTGGCTCATGAAATGTTGAAACAGTTAGAATCTGGTTTTTGTCGAATATGAGATTTTTTATGTATGAAAATTGTAATAGATAAGAATTTGGGATTAGATCTAAGCTAAGTAGATCTAAGTAAAGATCGAATTTCTTTTCGGTAAACATATATAAATATTTCTTAATATAAAACACAAGTTTTGGTACTTTGTGAAATACAGGTGGGTGAAAATTCCAACATCTTAGAGCTATGCCTACTTTTATATTTTTTGCCTACTTATACAGTGGGAGTTTAGTAGTTCTCCTATCGGTGCGCGTCCCCGGGTGGTGGATACGGCTTTATGGCCGGCAGCCTACTATCAGGGCTGGTGGAAACACTCAATACTACACGTGGACCAAAAATAGCTATATGGCTGGATTATCGACTAAGCTGAGGGCCCTACCAAATGCTCAGTCGCTAATAGAGTATCCGGATACCAGGCAACCTCTGTATTACACTGGCTTGCCTACATAGCGCGGATCTATGTGTAGGTGTACAGAAAAAAAAACAAAAAAACTCTCTTCCATCACATCAGGAGTGAAAAATTAGCAAAAATTAATTTGAGCCAAGCTGGCAGCTGTGGAAAGGTGGGAACCCCTAAGGTTGCTGAGTGCACTTATGTTCCAAGGGAAATGGTTAAGACAATGGTTTACAAACCTAGTCCGAGCCCAAGACCTGGACAGGCGTGTCAATCTGACTCTCTCCCAACCAACCCAATCCTTAAAGGTTCACTCAATTCCACTCGTGGACCAAAAACAGCTATATGGCTGGATTAAGGTTAATACGACCCGTGCCGATAATCGACTAAGCTGAGGGCCCTACCAAATGCTCAGTCGCTAACAGAGTATCCGGATACCAGGCAACCTAAGGATTACACTGGCTTGCCTACATAGCGCGGATCTATGTGTAGGCAGCACTGCCGCAGCCAAGGCAAAAATTAATTTGGGAAAACCAAGCTGGCAGCTGTGGAAAGGAGGGATCCCCTAAGGTTGCTGAGTGCACTTATGTTCCAAGGGAAATGGTTAAGACAATGGTTTACAAACCTAGTCCGAGCCCAAGACCTGGACAGGCGTGTCAATCGGACTCTCTCCCAACCAACCCAATCCTTAAAGGTTTAACCGGCTGTTCGGCTTCGGGCTCTCGTTGAAACCCAGTCTCTTCTGAGAATGAGTCACCCACTTCTCAGACCTACACCTTTGTCCAGCATACTGGTATCTTCCCCCAGCAAAAACACCGCCGCTATCGTAAAGACTCGGAAATCATGGCAATCAAAGAAGCCGTGTCCTGGCTGCAAAGGAATGTAATACCCATGATGCATATCAGCATCTTCAGTGACAGCCAGGCGGCAATCAAATCCTTGGAAGCAATCTCGTTCAATTCGAAATCAACCCAATAACGAGATGGCGAGGCATTGTACCATTCACCTCTTCTGCGTACCGGGCCAAAGAGACGTACCAGGGAATTGCCAGACAAGGGACAAGCCTCGATACTCTACCGCCAGTAGACATGATAGGTATGCCCATCGCTAGACGTAATTTACGGATCAAATTGTATGCTACCAAGAAAGAAAACCGCTGGTGGTTAAACGGCACAACGTGTCAAATATCCATACAACTCTGGCCTAACTTTAACCAGAAGCGCTCAATCTGTTTCGGTGGGATTAGTAGTGCGATGAACTGCGGCGCAGAAGATCTGAGTTCGATTTCCATCCCTAGCAGCACCTAAATGATTTTCCACTAGCCCTGCTCTCGTGATGATCTGACAAATCATCCGAGTAGCATCAATTGTCAAGAAAAGCTTATCTAAAATTCGGCATTTAACACGAGGTTCCGCCGTCATGCAAGAAGTACACACGCACACATGAATTGTTTTGAGAAATCTGGCTCCATCTGCTTGACAATGCTGAACAGATCAAAAATCAGCGCAATTATCGGTGTCTTTATAGGACACTCTGAGAAAGGCCTTCACTAGGCCTCTTCAGCAATGACTTCTGCAGAAGCTCCAGGAGGAGAGAATTACACACCTTCTATGCTCCTGTCCTGCACTCTCAGTAAAAAGGAAACTTCATCTGGCGAACATCAATGTGATAGTCGACAGATCAAATCGTACCACAACGGACCTTTAGAACTGGGATTATCAGGGTCTTACTGCTGAATTGACTTCTAAGCCCGAAGAAATATCGGTTGGCATGAGTAATTCTTCGTTTAATTTCTGAAGAGATGTTGTCGTCAGAGTTAATAGCGGAGCCGAGATGGACAATTCGTTGATGTTGTGTGGCCTTTCGTGTTGACAGCATATATCTTGCCTCATTTACTGCTAGAACCCATTTTTGCCGCTTCCTTCTCGATACTAGCATACGTGGCTAAGACATCACGTTGGGTCCTACCAATGACGTCAATATCGTCGGCGTATGCAATTAGTTACACCGATTTTTTGAAAATTATGTTGCTGTTGGCTCGAGAGTTTTGCACCTCTCAAGAATCAAATTGAAGAAGTCACATGACAGCGCATTGCCTTGCCTAAATCCTTTTTTGGTACCGAATGTGTCGCTGAGGTTAGTATCGATTTGTATTTCTTGGTTTTGTTTTTCAGGATCTGTCGAAGTGTGATAATTTGATCGGTTGTGGACTTTCCTGGCCTAAAACCACACTGATAAGGGCCGATCAGGTTGTTGGTAAACGGTTTCAGGCGTTTACATATTACCGCAGATAGGATCTTGTAGGCGATGTTAAAGAGACTTATGCCTCTGTAGTTAGAGTAGTTTAGAGGGTCTCCTTTTTTGTGGGTCTTGATAGTGATTGGTCACCCGTTATTATTCAATGCCCTCTATCAATCCATCCCTGGGAAATGTGTCCGATAACCTTGTATTTTTATATCTATTCAAAGTTATTATTAGTTTTTATACAAAGTTTGTAACATAGATAGCTAATTTAGGTAGTTATATATTCAAGTAAACGGATTGACTCAGATTTGCTAGCAGAGTCGATGAAGCCATGTATGTCTGTACGCCCGCCCATCTGTCTGTATGTCACCGATTTTAGGCCTTAAATTTTAAGCTAGGAGAATGATATTTGGTACAAAGAATCGTTGTATGTTGCTTCAGAGCGAGTTTAAACTTTTTTCAAATCCGCTCACTGCCACGCAAACTTTTCAGAAATGCGTTGTTTTTGGCCAAAACGATAGAAAATTTTGAAAAAGCGTCTGAAGAACATTTTTAGGCAATCCCAATACCTATATTTTGACTATAAAAATTTGTTGTCACGCTCACATTTTGGGGGTGTTTTAAAGTTTTAAAATATTTGAAGAAATGTTTGATGAAAAATCATTAGCAATATCAGCATGAATATTTCGTCTATAGATCATTTTAGTCCACGGCTCTCCCCATGAAGAAACTTGAAGGAAGTGCTTGTTATTTAGTGCACTAGATCGTAAGGCTTGGCTCTTTATAGTCTTTGCACCAACTCTCCCATGTCCAAAAATTTGAGAATAGCGGCGCGGCGTTATAATAATTATGAACACTAGTATAATTTTTGCGAGCGAAATTCCTATTTCGTCATCATGGGTTGCTGTACCGAAATCTCTGTGGATACTATCGTTGCTAATATACCACGGTGCATTTATAATTATTGGCTGTTTTTTTATTTAGGAAAGATTTTAAAATGTTTTTATACATACAGGTTTTAGAACTCGTAATACAGAAGCAGTTTGTTATGTAAACTCAATTTGGAATATCTTGCAAAGTGCCAATACATTTGAATTTTTTGTTAGACTCATCATGATTTTTTCTTATGTGCGATTTCCATCGCCTCTTTCAAATATGAAATGTTTACTGATCCAATAAATATAGGCGGATTGTTAAATTTTTGATACGTAGAGCTAACGTCTATTGATTTGATTTCATTGAGAGCTATTAGACAGCAGTTATAGCTATGGGTCCAGTTATAGCTATCATTGAAAACCATAATTGAAAATTTTCTTTTACTTCTTGCGGTTTTTTTATAAATTCAATCATTGGCAAACAGTTCCATCGAACTGAAATCATTCCTACAACGGAATTTTCGGGTGATTCCTATAAATAGCTATGGGGGTGCCATTTTAATTGCATAATGTGTTGTGATCCAATGTGTTGTTTTCCAATGAAGTTGTTTAATGATAGCTAAACTGGCCATATGGGCCCATGCACATAGTTATAGCTATCATTAAAGAACTTCATTGGAACACAACACATTATGGAATTGAAATGTCACCCACAGCTTCTTATAGGAATTATTGGTAAGTTCCGATTATTATTATTGGAATGGCAATCATTACTTCATGAAAGTAAATGTTGATCAGTGAAAAATAAGAAGTGATTTACAGCGAAAACTATAATTAGACATTGAAATATTTTTGGATAATCATGTTCAAAAATTCATAACCTTTGTTTTGACAACAACTCGCCATTGATTGAAAATGCAAGAAGTAAGAGAAAAATCCAAAAATTGCTAGCTATAACTGTTCCTTAAGGATAGAATCTTTTGCGTTCAACACGACGCTGCATTGAAATTTTATAGATTTCTTCTTCATTCTCGATTTTATCCAATCTTGTCATAACTAGTGGTATATTGTAATGCTTAAGTGCAATTGCTTGTCCTAGTCGTTTTTTTTTCTCCTTCCTGATGATGTTGACAGCATCAACAATTTTAAAGCCTCTGTTTCTTACCTCGTTAAGTACTTCTTCTTTGAGACATGGAGAGTGTAGCTCTTCGCAATTGCACAAGCTACATCTTTGGATCAAATTTAAAAATTATCCGCAATGTTGCTGTGGACATCCACGAGTTGAGACTGGATTCTGCCATACAGTTTCATTGCGAACTTCTTATCGGCAATGTTACTCTGGACATCCAAGAGCTATGACAGATGGATCATTTGCGGTACTCTGCCATAATGTTTCTACATTGTATTCAGTGTAAACTTCTTATCGTGAAGGCTGTATTGGCTAATATTGGATTGATGCTGCGTTATAATATTTGATCCTTGACAAGAAGATAAAAACTCAATAAGTCAATAAGCAAAAAGAAACAAGCCTATTCGCCGAGTATGGACGTGTCCTTCCGCTCGATTGAAAATCAACACTTTTTTTGCGGCATCAACTATCGCTTGTGACAAATATCATAAAGTCAAAGTCAGTTACTTTATAAAAACAAAACTCGATTTGAGTTTACCTACATTTAAATGTTAAGCCAATGAACAATGGCTACGATGCCAAGAAGCCATTAAGTCAGCCGCAACTGATGTGCTATGTTTCTCTGGCCAACCATAAGAACTCTTGGTTTGATTAGGAATGCCGACACGTGCTTGCAGTCAAGAACGGTACTTATAAGGCCACTGGAAATGACTTGTTAAATAACATTCACCAACTCATAAGCCAAGTTTGGTCGAATGAAAGTATGTCTGAAGAATGGAACCACAGCATTGTTTGCACGACACTTTGAACTGCGTCAACTACAGAGGCATAATTCTCCTCAACACCGCCTACAAGATCCTACAAGCCGCAATATGTGAACGTATGATACAGGTTACCAACAACCTTACAGGCCATTATCAGTGTAGTTTAAGGCCAGCAAAGTCCACAACTGATCAAATCTTCACACCTCGGAGATAAAAAAAAACAAAGAAGTCCAAATCAATACCCACCTCCTATTCATCGATTTCAGAGGCGCATACGACAGCACTTACAGGCCATTATCAGTGTAGTTTAAGGCCAGCAAAGTCCACAACTGATCAAATCTTCACACTTCGGGTGATAAAAAAAAAAACAAAGAAGTCCAAATCAATACCCACCTCCTATTCATCGATTTCAGAGGCGCATACGACAGCACTTGTAGAGACGAACTATACAGAGCCATGTCTAGTTTTGGGATAATCGTCCGTCTGTGCAGGATGACGAAGGAAAATTCTCTCTTCTTCCTCCGCGTCCTGCTCTACGTCACTGAAGCATGGACCGTCTCAAAAGCGGAAGAATAAATCTTTGGCCGATTTGAGAGGAAAATTCTTCGAAAATTATTCGGTTCGTTTGCGTTGACGTTCTATGGAGACAAAGATTCAACCAAGAACTATACGAGCTGTACAGCGGCATGCCCCTGGTCAAAAAAAAACCCGCATTGGACGCTTAAGATTTCTAGGACATGTAGAACGAATGGACACCAATAGTCCAGCTTGCAGAGTCTTCGAATCCCAGCCACAAGTCGGCAGCAGTAGAGGAAGACCTCACCTTAAGTGGCGCGCACAAGTAGAAACGGAACTCAACCAACTTAGTGTGCGCAACTGGAGGAAGTTAGCTAAGACTAATTGAAGAGGAATGTTGGTTTTTGCCCAGGCTAATTTCGGACTGCACTGTCATTTCAGTAAGTAAGCATGTAAGTAATGTGTAGGTGTTCGTGTTTAAGCTTGCTTTACCTATTTTTTTCGAATATATACGAGCTGCCCAAGTGAATTGGTCAAGATGTCAACCTTATTAGATCTGTAGTTACCATTGACTACACCTTCGGTGATCGGCACATAACAGCTGACAACGTTTATTTCAGCTAGCAACGCACAAGGCATTCTTCCAATACCATCCTCTAATTGTCTGTCGATGTCTTGCACACGATTATAATAAATTGCAAGAACCTTTTGCAACTCTTTGCCTTTCATGTTTGCATTCATTCTGTTTTTAGTTTTCACCTCACGTTTCCTCGATTTTCACCATTTCATCCAATTTATTCATTGGCGGCAGACAAATGGATCATTAAAATTCCGCAATAGTACGAATCCCTTCTTACAGCGTAGATGCGTGAAAGTTGCGTATTTTAGCCATCCATATAGTCTGCAAGCCACAATGAGAATATTAAACGTATACATGATTGTCCTTAAACTCTGGGCGCTACATATTATTTATGTGTATGCGTGGGTAGGGGTAGTAAGCCGGTGGGTAGTCGCCGCATAATCTAATTGAAATTAATAATCCGCTTGTGAGTACATGAATCGAATAAAATTTAATTTAAATAATATATATTCAGATATATTCTGTGGATGACATTTAGTAATCACTGCTTCAACAATTGTGTTGCAATGCATGATTGACAGAATGAGTTTACATTGTTCGTTTGTATATAGACTGGTACGGCTTGGTAATTACTGGAGGTATTTTGTATATGCTTTACAAAAAAATATATATCCATCCAAAAAAATCCACTAAAAATTTAACGATAAGGCATTAATTTTGTTTTATAAATATTAAAAAAAAATCATTTAAAACCATTAAATTTGGTATTCACACCGAACTAAAAATTGAGTCTTCGACAAAAAGTTTTCAAAAACGAGGTGATGGAAAGGTTTTTTTTTTAGAGTTATATACCTTCAAATGAAAGTAAAACACAAATCAATAATTGGAAGAATAATTTCATGCCATTAATGCTTAAATATGATTTTGGGCATCTGTCCGCCGCGGCTGGTTCAAATAAAGCCAAGTCTAGAGGTCCAATTTTCAACCACTTTTTCTAGCATTTCGGGCCGTATGTCGGCGATAACGCCACTAGTGTTGGCTTCCAAGTCCCCTAACGTTTCTGGTTTGTTGGCGTAGACGAGCGATTTTACATATCCCCAAAGAAAATAATCCAATGGTGTCAAATCAGACGATCTTGATCTTGTTGGCCAATTGACAGGTCCATTCCGCGAAATTTTGCGCCCATCGAATGTTTCCTTCAATAAATCGATTGTAACGTGCGCTGTGTGGCATGTAGCGCCGTCTTGTTGGAAACACATCTCATCCACATTCATACTATCCACTTCAGAAACAAAAAAAAGTCGGTTATCATGGCTCTCTACCGAAGTCTATTAACGATAACTGACATTTCGGAAGAAGTATGGCCAAATGACTGCACCAGCCCATAGAGCACACCAAACAATGAGTTTTTGTTGGATGTAATAGGGTCACAAGTATCTCATGTGGATTCTCTTCACTCCAAATGCATAAATTTTGCTTGTTGACGTAGCCATTCAACCAAAAATGAGCTTCATCACTGAACAAAATTTTACGATGAAAATCAGCATCGAGATTAATCTCATACACACACACCAAAATCACGACGCATTGCATGGTCTCGCGGCTTTGATTCTTGCACAAGCTGGATGTTGGAAGGTCGTAAGCCATGCAAGATCTTTATGCAAATTAGTCCATAAAGTTGATGGACAAAGCTCCAATTTCTGTACACGGTGGGGACTTTTAAATTCATTTTTTATTTCCTTAAAATATTAACTTAATACTAGACAAAAATGCTTAAATCTAACTTATCAATAACATATTTACTTAAATTAAATTATGGCCCTTAGCGGGCGCTGTAAACTTACATCTAACAGCTTTTATTTTGCCTTTCGGCTTCAAGTACACGGTGGGCAATCAATTCGTGCGTCCTCTTCAACACTTTGCTCTACAATTGCAATTTTTTCTTCCGTGCGCACTGTTCGGCGTCTTTGGGGATGAATATTATCACAAGAGTAAACGAAGTGCGACCCATGATTAAGCCATGCTTAACCGAATTAATTGCTCTGATGGACGATTATGTCGATCATAAAATGGACGTTGCTTGCGGTAAACTTCGTGAGTTGAACCATTATTTTCGAAAGAATTTGCACAGTTTGCAAGCGTTGTTCATTTGTCAGCCTGTTCATGATGAAATGGCAAACCAAATTGAACATAAATGATATTAGAGTTTCCCGATTTGACCAAAAAATGTCAGTTTTAGCTCTATTCGAAAAACCAACCTTTAGAAAAAACATCCGTTATCCACACCTAACTCCGAACAGGTTTCAACTGAGGTTCCAATAAAAATCAAATAAAAGTGCAACTTATGGTGTTTTTCATTAACTCACAAAAAGTAGGAGTGGGTAAAACTGATCTATAGACGAATCATTTTTCATTTCTTGGAATATTTGACAATGTGGTCTACTAATTTTTTTTTTTTTTAAAACGCCACCAAAAAGTAGGAGCGGCAAAACATTTTATATTCAAGATATGTAAGTATATAGATATTGAGATTGTTTCAATTTGCTGTATTTCCTTACAGATTGTCCAATAACAAAGTTTATTTTAAAGGTGGACGGATTTTAAATATCGCTAGCTGAGTCTGAGTGATCTAATCCGTCCGAATTTTGAGCTAAGATAATGAAATTTGGCATATGCGATCTGTTCGAACAAGTGTTAAAATTTTCAAAATCTGCCTACTGCTGCGCCCTTTATTTCGAAAAACCTTGTATTTGGCCAAAAGTTAAATAATTTAAAAAAAATTGAGAGACCGCCAAGGCCCTTGCGCAACGAAACAACGTCGACGAACAATGGCAACGACACCAAGAAGCCATTAAATAAGCCGCAACTGATGTGATAGGTTTCTCGTGTCCAACCCTTGGTTTGATGAGGGATGCCGATAGATGCTCACAGCTAAGAACATGGCCTACAGGGGTAGGTAGGTTTAAGTGGCGGTTCGGAATGAACCCAAGTAGAACTTATGTGCCTTTTTGTTACAACGACTCGTGTGACCTATATTATGATTGTTATTGTGGATGTGATACAGGCGGTCTCTAGATCCAGCCTGTGAGGTTTAGAAAACGGATAAGATCTTGCATTCTTTTACCCGATATGTCTCTAAGCTTGTCGAAAAATGGTTGATCGTTTGTATTGTTTTTTTAGTAGGAGCGCCATTTCCTCCTCGATATGACGCAATTTGTTATTTTGGAGACGACCTTTTTCAGGAAGTATGAGTATATTCGTTCCTTTACCGCAACTACCAGTATACGGAGTGAGCCGTGAACCTACAAGTGTAAGCAAAGAAAGAGTGTAAAAAAAACGGCATTTCAGAAAGAACGAGTGGTGGGTACACCACTGGGTCGTACGCAGCTTTCTCTTTCACAGCGAGTTAATTTGACGATTTTATTGATATTGCCAAAATACACAATAATATTTAATTTTCTTAATGATGCTAAGTGGCTCAGTGGCGCGATGGTTAATGCGTTGAACTGCCGCGCAGAAGGTCTGGGTTCGATTCCCAGCCATAGCAACACCAAAATGATTTTTCACTGGCCCTCCTCTCGTGATGATCTGACAAATCATCCGAGTAGTATCAATTGTCGTGAATAGCTTATCTCAACTTAGCCGTTAGGATTCGAAAAAAAACAGGAGGTCCCGCACGCACACGCACACATGAATGGTTGTGAGAAAAAAGCTAGGCCCTGGGTCCTAACGAGCCTGTTGCGCTATAAACTTATTTTTATTTTTAATGATGCTAAAAATGATATAAACAATGTTGAAATGTGACTATACGAACGTTTATTCCGTTATTGAAGGTAATCGGTGTCCATGTGAATAATACTGTATTTTCGCTATTGACCAAAACTGAAAATTCCGTTTTGGGATAATTAAGCCAAAACCAGTTATTCAAAAACCCACTTTTTTGGGTTCCGCAATCATCGAAATGTTGGTTTAAATCAAAATCTCGAGAGGTAAAACATCTTCATGAAAACAATATCTTTCTCCCTGTAAGAGAAAAATAGAAAAAAAGAGCAAGAAAAGCACGCGATCAAGATTATTGAGGGTTGTCACTCCAGGAAAGATGTTCGCCAGTTTTACCAAAGCTTATAACGTCAAAGCTATCGATACAAGACTCAAACGGAATCCCGTCGATATGAACAAGGAAATATCGTTGTTGAGACGTATTCGATGCTGAGGATATGGAAGAACCATTTCTGCAGACTGTTAAACGGCGATGACGAACACATTCCGCTGTCAGGCAGAAAGAACCATTCAATACTGGCGACGATAACGGAATCTAGCAATCACCCGACATATGTGAAGTAAGGATAGCAATATAGCTCAAGCTCAACAGATCTCCCGGAAATGACGGTCTTCCCGCTTTATAAACCCGGCAAAGATGATTTGGTAAGTAACATCTATTAACTCATAAGCCAAATCGGGTCGGATGAAAGAATGTCTGAAAAATAACACCTCAGCAGCATCCTAAGGCGGTGAAGCAAGTACCTCAAAAGTGTATGAAAAAAATCCTTAGTCAATTTGAGAGGAAAATTCTTCAAAAAATCGTCGGTCCCGTTTGCGTGAGGACGAAGATTCAAGAAAGACCTATACGAGATGTACAGTAGCTTGCCTCTAGTCAGAAAAAGTTGCATAGGAAGTTCGAGACTGCTTGGACACCTAGAACCAATGTAGACAAATACTCCGGCTCGCAGAGTCTCCGATACCCAGACAGACGTCAAACTACGTAGAGATAGACCTCGCCTTAAGTGGGGCGCACAATTAGAAACCGAGCCCAATCAACTTGGAGTGCACAACTAAAGGCAACCGGGCTAATTGGGGAGACATGTTGGTTGAAGCCCAGGTTCATTCCAAACTGTTAAGCCACTTAAGTAAGTAAGTAAGTCTGAGACCACTGGGAGTTATTGTCATGTCTGCGATTCTAAAAGGTAGAGTAGCACAGAAAATCCATGTTAGATACCTGTAACTTTTACATATATACGATAGCATGTAAAATATTTCCATAAAAGCCATTCGATGAGCATAATAAAATAAAGCACTGCACAACGTTAAATGATATAATCCTATCGCATACCAAGCCACAGATGAAAGTGTCTAATCCTTATTACACTCGAAACCCAAAACAACGTAATATCACGTAACTTTCCCAACTACACTGCTGCGTTGTACCACCCTGTCACATAAAGTTCCCAACAAAGCCCCTTGCTGACTGCAACTATCCCATCCAATCAACCCCACTCCACGTGATAAATAATTTAGTAATAATTAAATTTTCAAAGTTTTCCGCCCGCCAAATTGCTAGCACAAAACACAAATTATAAGCCCACGCGCCTTAATTGGTACCCCCGAATGAAAATCATTTATCACATTCCCCCAGAGCACATCTTTTACCCTCCCTTACCAACTTGGATTAATTTTGTTCATTTACCATTTTCCGAACACCCCGTATCCGATTTCCTCTGATTTTCCTTCGAATCAGCATCAGCACTTTCATTAGATACATCCCATCCTGCCTATCCGCTACTGCTAGGAATATTCCGCTCGATTTGAAGAAAGGAGAGACGTGTGTCATTTGGATGACTGTGTTTGTGTGTGTGGAAATATTTACCTTAATCTCACGCATATAGGAATATTTTTGTTTATTATTCCGATAAGAGGGCGGCTCGGCAGAGAATCAAAGCGACTCCACCCGATTTGTTAGCCTTCTGTTCGACGACATTGCTGTGGACGTATATAGTGTTGCAATAGCCATATCCGCCGCCCAACCGATTTCGTCTGGACATTGTGAAAGGAATATGAATGTTCTTTTGGGGGAAAATGGCCATAACCTTCAAGCCTTCTTTCATGCTACACGCGCGCACACAACACGTACCGCCTGGATACTTGCCAAAGCCATTTCCTGTTGCCAAGCCAATTTGGGAGTTAGTCGGCCGACAACCCCATGTGAGGCATCAGCATTGTATAGCCTGTGGAAGTGCGGAATGAGCAAGGATTGCCAGAAACGAAGCTCACGTTCACAACGAGAAGAATTTCATAATTTTATGAAGCGTACGGGAATCGAATTGATTATAAGGGCTTGAGATGATCGGCTTGTGGGCTGGCCTCCCCTGCAATAAATGTTTCTAAGCACAAAGCAAAGTATTCTGTTATAAGTTCGTGCCGACTCTATGAACGCGTGGAATTGAGATGTGACAACAAATTAAGGCTTTGCCAGGGCGTAGTTCAATAAACAATTTCAATGGATAGTGATTGCTGACGCAACGTCAAAATTCAGATGTGAGTAAGCAGTGAATAAAATTCGTAGAATATTGGAACCATTTCCAACCATTTCTAATGAATACCTGAAACAAAAGTTTTTTTGTTTATTTAATATGGGAGTATTCTGTCAGTTGTTATTTAGTCAACCAGGTTACACAGTCTTTTGAATAAATATTGTTGGGTAAGTCACCATCACGAACGGAAAGCAAAAATTGTATCTAAAAACCTTATTTCAAGGTTTATATGGCGGTACTTCAATTAACGGGTAATGCTCAAGTAAGGTTATGTTTGATGGGTTAAAATAGTGAGTAGTCGGATCTCTTCTAATGACATCTAGATAGATATTAGTTGCGATGGCATTGGCAACGGCAATTCGATTTTATGAAAACACACCAATTTTTACCTAGCTGACACCAAAGAGTATAGAACTACATAGAGTGCGCATCTCATATAACGAGAACATTCTATGTGGGGTACTGATATTGATACCCCAGTGTGCACATGCTACCCCAGCATCTAACAACAACATAGCTTCATCCTTCAGACGGATACGATCTACGAAATTTCCTCTTCGCACTTACCGCCCACGACGGAAACGGCTACAACATTTTTTTGTTGTGATGCGTACTCTATGTAGTTATATACTCTTTGCTGATACTTACTCTCAGCCACCAGTCGCAACAGCTTGGTGCACTTTAGCGTAGTATTGGCGTCAGCAGGTGAGAGTGTTCAAAAGAAATGTCCTCAGGCAAATATCCCTTTTCCGAGACAGCAGCGAAAGTATTCTCAAGATGGAGTCTGGCGTCTACTGTCCCAGTTAGGATGAACAACGTGGAATACATATTCCGAAAGCCGAAAGGTCAAACATTTAGAAATGACCCTCCAGGTTAGGGTTGTTTGATTTCTGACGAGATTTTGTTGTAAGAGTTAATAGCGGAGCCGGGGTAGACTACTTTAAAGTTATATCTGTAAATGGTGACGTGATGTCCAATTCGTCGGCATTGTGTTTCCTTTCGTGTTGACAGCATATTATACTCTGTCTTGCCCTCATTTATTGCTAAACTAATTTTTGCCGCTTCCTTATCTATCCTAGCAAACGTGGCTAAGACATCACGTTGAGTCCTACCAATGACGTCAATATCTTCGACGTATGCTGGTAGTTGTACTGAATTTTGGAAAATTATGCCTCTGGTGTTGGCTCGGGAGTTTGGCAAAATCCTCTCAAGAATCAAATTCAAGAAGTCGCATGACAGCTGATCGCTTTGCTTAAATACTTTTTTGGTATCGAATGTGTCGGTGAGGTCGTTTCCGATCCTGATGGAGAAGCGAAAATTCTCCATCGTCATCCTACACAAACGGATGAGTTTGAGCGGCATACCAAAACTAGACATGGCTATGTATAGTTCGCCTCTATGAATGCTGTCGTATGCGGCTTTGAAATCGATAAATAGGTGGTGGGTATCGATTTGAACAACTTGGGGTTTTTTTCCAGGATCTGCCGAAGCGTGAAAATTTGATCAGTTTTGGACTTTCCTGGCCTAAAAACACGCTGATAAGGTTTCATATTTCGGGCAGACGATGCTGAGGTTCCATTCTTCAGACATACTTTCTTCCGACCAGATTCGGCTTATGAGTTGGTGGATGTTACTTACCAAGTCATCTTCGCCCGCTTTATAATGCTCGACGAGGTTGCCGCTCGTTCCGGCAGCCTTTTTAAGTTTGAGTTTAGATATTGCTATCCTCACTTCATTCAGGTCGGGTGGTTGGCAGTTTTCGCTGTTATAGCCAGTATTGAATGGTTCTTTATGCCTGACAGCGGAATGTGGTTCGTCATCGCCGTTTAACAGTCTGCAGAAATGGTTCTTCAATATACTCAGCGTCGAATGTGTCTCAAATACCACATTTTCTTCTTCATCTTGACAGGATTCTGTTCTAGTATTGTATCCTTGGCTTTGACGTTTTAAACTTTGGTAAAACTTACGTACATCGTTCCTGGAGTCTCACCTCCCTACATCCTCGATTGCGCTCTTTTCTTGCTCTTCTTTCTCCTTTCTGAAAAGCCGGTGTTCTTCCCTTCATCTCTGCCTACAAGGCTCAATGGCAGCTCCGGTCGTCACCTGCAGCTTAGCCTTTTAGGCTTCGTACTTGGCTGCGAGCATATTTCAGCATTCCTCATCAAACCAGGGGTTCCTTGTTGGTGGCCGCGAGAAACCTACCACATCAGTTGCGGCTGATATAATGGATTGCTGACATCATTGCCGCCCACTCTCGATGCTCGATGCTGCTGTTCGTTGATAATGGATAGGTTAATGGACTACGCGTTTTGCGAAAGGCCTAGCGGTCCTACATAGTGAATATTCGCATTCTTACCCTCGGAATAATCGAACGTGGAAAATACTATATGCGTGCCTCTAGTGATCAACTTGTTAGACCGTTATTTGATCTGAAGACCCCATGAATATCTTTATGAATATCGAGGGTAAAGCGTGTGGTGGCTGTAGTGACATTTCGTTCCAAGAAGTCCAAATCGATATCCACCACCTATTCATCGATTTCAAAGCCGCATACGACAGCATTTTAAGAGACGAACTATACAGAGCCATGTCTAGTTTTGGTATACCGCCTATACCGGTCCGTTTGTGTAGGGTCGGAAACGACCTAATCCGACACAGAAAACGATTTTGGCAAGGCGATGCTTCTTCACTTCTTCAATTTGATTCTTGAGGGGATTGTGCAAAACTCCCTAGCCAACACCAGAGGCCTGATTTTCCAAAAATCGGTTCAACTACTATCATACGCCGACGATATTGACATCATTGGTAGGACTCAACGTGATGTCATAGCTACGTTTACTAGTATGGAGAAGGAAGCGGCAAAAATGGTTTAGCAGTTAATGAGAGCAAGACATAGTATATGCTGGCAACACGAAACGACACACAACATTGACGATTTGGACAGAACGTTTATCTCGACTCTGCTATTAACTCTGACAACAACATCTCGTCAGAAATTAAACGAAGGATTACTATTGCCAACCCCTGTTTCTTCGAGCTAAGAAAGCAATTTAGTAGTAAAGCCCTCACTCGAACTACTAAGGAGATCCTATATAAGACCCTGATCATCCCAATCCTGCTCTACCGCTCTGAAGCATGGACCGTCACAAAAGCGGATGAAGAAATCCTTGGACGATTTGAGAGAAAAATTCTTCGGTCCTGTTTGCGTTGACGAGCTATGGAGACGAAGATTCAACCAAGAACTATATACGAGCTGTACAGCGACATACGCTGGTCAAAAAAATCGGCTTGGACGTTTAAGATTTGTAGAACATGTAGAATGAATGGACACCAATTCGCCGGCTCGTACAGTCTTCGATTCCCAGGCAGACGTCGGACGCATCAGAGACCTCGCCTTAAGTGGCACGCACAACTAGATACCGACCTCAACCAACTTGGATTACGCAACTGGAGTCAGTTAATTAAGGACCGCGCTAGTTAGAGAGGCATGTTGGTTGAGGCCGTTGTTCATTCCAGACTGTAGCGCCACCTAAGTAAGTAAGTAAGTAAGTACAAATATTATGGAAGAACACCTGCTTTGCCGAAAGAAGGCTAAACTTACTATCTGAGATAGGAATTTAGGATTTAGGAATATTGTTACCAAAGTATAAAATGTCAAAGATACAAGGCCTGAACAGACTAGAAATATTTTGTAAATCTTACGCAGTCATAATGGGTATACCCTTTCTGCTTGTGTTTTCAATCTGCAAAACAAACATATGCTACTATTATGTAGTTGTATATATTGCGAAGTATAACACGCAGTCCGTCCAGAATCTGCCTTGAGTGGTATTTACACTCAGTCGAATGCAGACCCAATTAACATATCACTTAGGAATAAGACAAAGAAAAACTCCAACAAAAGCAATGGCTTAGCACAATAGTGCTAAAAATCACACAAACCATTTGATCAGTCCTTGAAAGCGCTTCGATTTCCATTCAATTGCCACTAACGCTGCCACAATAGCTGTTGAATTTTTATGATGCAGAATACATTTAACCCATGTATACGTGGCCAATACCCACTGGCAACCTCTGCCAACCCAAATATGACTACATTCCGACAAGATAACCAAAACCGATAGAATACCCCATTTTACACAACAAAAAATACACCCAAAAAGAAAGGTTTAAAAAACATACAGTTTTCCAAAACACAAAAAAGTCATTCACTCAATATTTATTTATGCATTGAAAAATCAAACGCAGAAAAACTTCCCGCCTAAGTTTCCCGCGAAAATCATCCACCAGAGCGAAAGTAGTGGAGATACTCATACAAGCCCTTTCCCCCTCCACAACATCATACTGCACAAGGACTGAGATTTTTCCCAAATTGAAAAATCTGAGATGAGCGAACGAAAACAGCGCACAAAAAAAAACTTAAACGGCAGCAGAGGGAAAGGAGGAGGGTATAGAAAGACGATACTTTAGCCTTGCCGGAAATACGGGCCAGAGCGTCTGCACATCCCTTCCAACGCAACGGGTACCGCCACCATGTTGAATACGTTCGATTTCGCTATTCAATGCAGAGTCAAGTGTTCAATTCGCATTTAAGTAAAATGGAGTAGAAGATAAACTTGGGCGCGGATTACGAGAACCGAATAATGAATACGAAGGAGCTGAAGATTGAAAATTCTTTTCCCATCCACTCAAAGTCATCTGCGTAGCGTGGCGTACCCTTAGCGATATATTACGAACGAAGTCATTGATTCGGCAGAAGCCAGTGTCATCGTGTTAAGAGTTGACGCTCTAATTCTGTCGTGTTGTGATAGTATCTACACTGGAGCTGGAGGTGTATTCTATATGCTGAGAGGTATTTGTTCTTTGTATCTTCTACACCGAACGTTACTTTCGTATGCATTAGATGAATCAGTATTAATAGAATGTCTCAATTGAAATTGTATCCTTTTTTTGGATTAAAGCTGCGCTCGGAGTGATTACACAACTTGTTGCTGAGATGTCATAATAAGGAAAAGGATTTCTGGTGTTATAAGGCAGTCACAGGTCAGGTGGGCCATTGTATGCGATTGTGTTGATTGTGTTGATTGAGTTGTTATAAATTGTGTGTACCTCTGAGCCTTGAGCAACTAAGAGCTTTGGACTTACTTACTTACTTAGTTACTAAAGTGTCACTACAGCCCGGAATGACCCTGGGCCTCAACCAACATGCATCTCCAAATAGCCCGGTCCCTAACTAACTGTCTCCAGTTGCGCACTTCAAGTTGGTTGAGGTCGGTTTCTGCTTGTGCTACTTAAGGCGACGTCTTCCTCTACTGCGTCCGACGTCTGGCTGGGAATCGAACACTCCGCGAGCCGGAGGATTAGTGTCCATCCGTCCTACATGTATTTACCATCTTAAATGCGGAGTTTTTGGACCAGGGGAATGTCGCTATACAGCTCGTATAGTTCTTGGTTAAATCCTCGTCTCCATGGTCTGTCAACGCAAACGGGACAGAAAATTTTCGAAGAATTTTCCTCTCAAATCGACCAAGGATTTCTTCATCCGCTTTTGAGACGGTTCATGCTTCCTCGCCGTAGAGCAGGACTGGGATGATAAGGGTCCAATATAGGAACTGCTTAGTAGATCTAGTGTGGGCTTTATTACTGACTTGCCTTCTTAGCCCGAAGAAACAGCGGTTGGTAACAGTAATATATTAATTTCTGACGAGATGTTGTTGTCAGAGTTAATAGCGACAAAGTCCCGTACTATCTCAAAGCTATTTCTGTAAATGGTGACGTTTGTAGTTGCACCGATTTTTTGTAAAATTATGCCTCTGTTGTTGGCTTGGGAGTTTTGCACAATCCTCTCAGGAATTAAATCGAAGAAGTCACATGACAGCGCATCACCTTGTCTAAATCCTTTTTTAGTATCTAATGTGTCTGTTAGGTCGTTTCCGACCCAGATGGGGCAGCGAGAATTCTCCGTCGTCATCTTAAGCAAATGGACGAGTTTGGGCGGTATACCTATATCTCTATAGATGCTGTCGTATGCGGATTTGAAATCGATAAATAGGTGGTGGGTATCGAATTGGACTTCTTAGTTTTTTTTTCAGGATCTGTCGAAGTGTGGAAATTTGATCGGTTGTGGACTTTCCTGGCCTTAAACCACACTGATAAGGGCCGATCAGGTTGTTGGTAAATGGTAAACGGTAAACTAATGCCTCTGTAGGGGCGCAGTTTAGAGAGTCTCCTTTTTTTCTTTCTCTTTACAGGACTGACTATATTTTGTATGACCATGTTCAACGAAACCTAAAATGTGAGAACATTTAATACGATAGGTGCAGGCAAACAAGAAGCGGAGAACCCAAGCTAATATAAATTGGACATTACTGCCATCCAGGAATTACGATGGGTTATGCCGGGCAAAAAGAAGATGAAAGACTGTGATATCTACTACGTACTGTGTTAGACTAAGCGTCCGAATTGTAAGAATCCGAATCAAAGAAATCTGCCGAAATAAGCATTATATAAGGTCATGCTCCGACGGAGCTCTATAGGCAAAGAAGTGGGTAAGAACACTGGCTTTCAAGACAGAAGAAAAACGAGCAAGAAAAGACCGTGATCAAAGACATAAAGAAGAGCTATAACGGCAAATGTATACTGAAGTGAAAAACGACAAAACCACGGATGTATGGCTCGATGGAGAAGGAAATATCGTAGTTGAGACACAATTGGTGCTGACTTTTTGCAGACTGACAAACAATATGCCGATGTTAGGCAGGAAAACGATTCCATATTAGCGACGACACTGAAAAATACCAACCACTCGATCTAGGTGATCTGCGGATAGCAATATCTAAATTCAAGATTAACAAGCTGCCGGAAATAACGGCCTTCCGCCGAGCTTTATAAAGCCGGCATAGATGACTTTTAAGTTATATTCACCAAATCATAAGCAAATCTAATCGGATAAATGTCTGCCTGAAGAATTAAACTTCAGCATTTTTTGCTGCGGACCTTCTAAGCTGCGCCAACTAGACACATAAGTCTTCTCAACATCGCTTACAAAATCCTATCTGCCAGAGTATGTGAATTACTGAAACTGTATAATGACAACCTAATCAGCCTTTATTACCTAACTGATCCAATCTTCACTCTTCGTCAAATCGTGGAAAAAACCTATTCATCGATTTCAAAGCCGCATAGGATAGCATTTAAGAGACGAACTATACAGAGTCATGTCTAGTTTTGGTATACCACCCAAACTCGTCCTTCTGTGCAGGATGACGATGAAGAATGTTCGCAGCTCCATCGGGGTTGGAAGCGACTCCACCTACACATCCGATAACAAAATAGGATTAAGGCAAGTCGATGCGCGAATTCAACGAGAGTGGCCAGCCGGGGAGCGCCCGTTGTTCCGAGAATATCACCGCTGTTGCCGAGGACGTCGAGTTGTCACCGGAACCATCGACCAGACGCCTTGCCTCGCAATTAGCCATCAGCCGGTCGTCCCTAGGGCGAATTTTGGTCAAAGAATTGCACATGGGCCCGTAAAAAGTCCAGTCCGTGCATCAGCTGCTGCCTATCGACCGCCAAACGCGTGTATCCTACACCCAAGCCATCCTCAATCTCGAGGACGAAGTGTCCGATTTTCGACCAAAATCATAATGAGCGATGACGTTCATTTCCACCTCAACGGGTACGTGAACAAGCATAACTATCGCTTCTGGGGTACCGAAAATCCACGAGTAATACACGAGAAGCCATTACACCTGCTCAAAGTAACTGCATGGTGCGCTGTTCACGCTGGCGGAGTCATCGGGCCATTTTTTTTTTCGAGAACACCGCTGGTCAAACGACAACTGTGGGCGGTCCGCGCTATAGTGCCATGTTATCCGAGTTTTTTCTTCCACGATTGGACGAATAAGGACTGGAGGACATGTGGTTCCAACAGGACGGAGCCCGAAGTACTCACTGAAGTGATTTAAAATGTCATAAAACGAGCACGAATGACAACCAATTTTAACGGCGCCAATTTGGCCGATCTTCTCGACTTGACCAATAAAATTCTAAAGGTTCAAATAAACATAATCGAAGTTTTTCATTTAGAAAAAAAGAGAACCAAACAACATCGGATGACTTCTTTTGGCCCACCCTGTAGATGTCAAGCTTGCATCCTCTCCTTAGTTGTCCTGGAGGGCAGTAATGTCTGCCTTGCAGCAGCTTAGGTTGCTAGTTGTTCGCTTGTAACTATCCTGTTTATTGTTCTTACATTCCAAGAACATTGCAGTTCTTTTTGTTTCGAGTGGGTAGTTAATCCAAGGCACTGCTCCCAACCTGGAGGGCAAGCTCCAAAATAAATAAGTAGATACCACTAGGACACGGGCTACCATTATGCACTACGGGATTAAGGGCTGGATATGAAATTTTGACTAATTTGTCAAGAGGCCTCAGTTAACCTTGAAATTCCTAAATGCTCTGTTTTTCGAAATGTCGAAGGAGTTCATGATAGTTTGTCCCTTTTAGCTCGAACTATAGACGCCACCATTGACTCAAGACCTTACTCGAAGCTCTTTGATCGTTTACGGGGCGATTGTCTTAGTTGGTAGACATCAGCTAATTTAAAATGAATGTGGTGCTATATAATCACGTATTGACCTCTGATTTACAACAGGATAAAATTTCATCTTACATCACTTTCATACATCTTGAAAAAGTCTGCAAAATTTTCTCTCCTGAATCAACGTTAAGTTGTTGGTTCCATGAATTTTTTTAAACATTTTTTTCGTACTAACAATGATTGGATAAGGTAGGTTTTGAGCCCTATAAAGGCTGTTATAAGCATATTACATTATTTTTATGTTTATATCTTCCCAGTTTGGATACTGTTATCCTTGCTTCATTACTTATCTTGATGGTACGTTTCAGTGCCATTGTTTATGGCTATTGATTCCTTCGGCTAAACAACATGTTCTTGGTCTATATCTCCTATTAATAGTCATCAAAATTGTTGCTCCATATTTTCAATGTCAACTTCAACTCTTTTTCGATTGCCCTGCTTCATCTCAATTAGAACCTATCCGGCCGTCTATGACGTTTTATCTATACACCTATCACCACATACTTAATATTAAAATAAGAACTAGTTAAGCTAACATAATCCCTTCTCAATTCGCAATCAATACCGTTCGATAGAAATTTGAAGTTCTGTCGCCCAAACAACATCCAGATTGCTGCACGTCGCCGTATAAATACAGGACAGATTACAAATAATGTCGACTTTGTGTAGCTATCGATTGCCATCTAACGCAATACATCAGGATGGAGAAAAGTCTATACCTGCATGGTAAAGACTGCAATAAAAATCCCAAATACCTCAATCCATACTGTGTACACAGAGTTTCGTTCTAAAAGGACATAAACGCACAAACAAAGCTCTCCTCCATTCTGGTGTTATGCTATGTACAATGAACTTCCTGTAATCTGTTGTAGACATTATGGGTAGCATAGCAGGTTCTACAATTCGAATACTAGCAAAATTTATATCCATGCACTAAAGATCAAGGGAAATCCTTATTTATTGGGATGAAACTCTCAGAAATTCTATGCCGTTACTGCTGCTGCTGTTGTTGCTGCACACAGGTACACAGGTACAATAACACAGCTCTGCAGTCAATGTCGTCGTCCTTACGGTTCGCTGAAACTCGCATGTTGGCTACCTACTGAAAATCCACTAGGATTTAAAAATAATACTAGATACATTGAACGTAACGTAGTATTAGGCCAATATCTACCGGAATTGAAAACCGAAAATATAACATTGGATACTTGGTCCTATATATGTGGATGACCTTTCAACGTTCTAGAAGATCCCAATAGTCAAGTTTCGCAATTTATGTTGCACTCAATTTCGCATGGAAAACGACCTTGGCTGTAGCAAAGCGAATTGATATGAAATAGGCTTGGCAATTTGTTGCAGGTGAGTCTAGTAATCGAGCTGGAATTCTTCGTCCTTATTGGTTAGACGGTAAGTCCTGGTGGCGGTGGGGATGAGTCAGATTATCATGCTGTTCTTTGAGATTTTCTTTGCTTTACGATATTATATGGGTATATATAGACTTAACTGCTTTGTTTCGGCATTTTGTAGATTGAAGTACAATTTCACTGTGTTAGATAATAAGTTTTTGAAGGACATATTTGTTAAGTCTTGGAAGTTAATTGTTGGTGGTAAGACAGAAATATATGTTGGAAGTAATGTTGGGGATTAGTTCCATTGAAAAATGTAGCATTCGTCTATTGGGGGAGTTGTGGTACTGAAAAGAGCTTAAATTGTATGAATGTCCTGTTATGAAGTATGTTTCACTTCTAAGGATTTTTTTCTTATTATTGACATCTTTGAGAAAAGTACATAACGTAATACCATATTATTACAATGTAGTGTCGAATTAACAGAGACGATGCTGTGTATGTTGCATCAAATCATCCAGTTCAAGCTCACTGGCATCGGCGATTGCTGGATCACTACACCGAAAATTTGATCTTACTCTCCATTGAAAACCTGAAGGCATCGAATCGAAGATTCCCCAGTGTGGAGCATTGTTGTTCATTGGCTCAATGTGCGCAAGTCCCATTTTGTCGAAGAGTTTTTCTCTCTTCTACTGCATCCACATCTTTGAAAATCTCCTTAACCTCAACAATTATAATAATACAGGACCAAAAACAGACGGGCTCATCCTCCGAGTAGTATCAATTGTTATGAAAAACTTAGCCATTCGGATTCGGCATAACACAGGAGGTCCCTTCATTGTACAATTCTCCCACTAACAAACGCACTAAATAATGAGTCTGTAGATCCATATTATATGCTGTGGCAAATCTCTACTCGTAGATGCTGCTTGTATTAAGCTCGCTACCACTCAGATCTGATAGTGTGAAATATAATGCTAAATAAGTACATATGCACATATGAATGGTTGTAAGAAAAAGCTAGGCCCTGGGTATTAACGAGCCTGTTGCACCATATTATTTTTTTTAGGACCGAATATTATACATATATACAAATATTATTGTTGGTTTCGAAAACGCCTTATATTTTTCCTGCTTTCACGATTATTGCCCAGGCTCCCCACCCGACAGTGCAGCTTCCCGATACTGATTCTGCGGTACGAAGATTCTCTATGCTGGAGCATTAATGTTCTTTCCTCTCTTATTATGCTGCAGGTGAAGACGAGAGCTGCCATTGAGCTCTATAGGCAGAGAAGAAGGGAAGAACACTGGCTTTTCACAAAGAAGAAAAAAGAGCAATAAAAGCGTGCGATCGAAGATAGAGAGAGGTACGCCAACAACAGAGGCATAAGTCTCCTCAACATCGCCTACAAGGTCCTATCTGCCGCAATATGTGTACGCTTGAAACCGTTTACCAACAACCAGATCGGGCTTTTTCAGTGTGGTTTTAGGCCAGGAAAGTCCAGAACCGATCAAATCTTCACACTTCGGCAGATCCCGAAAAAATCCAAGAAGTCCAAATCGATACCCACCACCTGTTCATCGATTTCAAAGCCGCATACGACAGTATTTATAGAGACGAACTATACATAGCCATGTCTAGTTTTGATATACCGCCCAAACTCGACCGTTTGTGTAGGATGACGTTGGAGAATTCTCGCTGCTTCATCAGGGCCGGAAACGACCTCACCGACACATTCTATAACAAAAAAGGAATTAGACAAGGCGATGCGCTGCCATATGACTTCTTCAATTTGATTCTTGAACACCAGAGGCACAATTTTCCAAAAATCGGTGCAACTACTAGCATACGCCGACAATATTGCAGCCAAGCTTGCAAGTATAGAGAAGGAAGCGGCAAAAATGGGTTAAGCAGTAAATGAGGGCAAAACGAAGGATATCTTAGGATATATTAGGATACTTAGGATATCCTATATATGACCCTGATCATGCCAATCCTGCTCTACGGCGCTGAAGCATGGATCGTCTCAAAAGTTGAAGAAGAAATCCTTGGTCGATTTGTAGAGGTGGCAGTTAGCTAAGGACCGGGCTAATTGGAGAGACATATTGGTTGAGGCCCAGGTTCATTCCGGACTGTAGCGCCACACAAAATTAAAACCAAAAAGACGAGAAGGGGAGTATGTTCATTCATTCATTTTGTGTAAATATTTCTGCACTTGGGTTATATTGTGTTTTACAGAAAGAGGAGAAAGTTGTTTTATAATTCGGAGCAATGTTGGCAAAGTTGCCCGATATCGAACGAACATTGCTGAAAAATGTTGAAAAAAAAAAAAAAGAAAGAGTAATCCTGCATCACACACAATTGCCTAGAAACGAATAGAAGTACCAATTATAGGAGTTACCCTATAAAAAAGACCACTTGTCAAAGTATCCATAGTCCAATGCAATACTCATGTGTTATTTTGTTACTGTCACCACAATGAGCGCATACATACATACAATTGCTACAGCAATTGGAACTCGATGAGATTCTCCATTGATAGGCCCTCTGGTGCGCGACCTTCTATTCATGTCTCCACCAGCATCATCATCATCATCATCATCATCATCATCATCATCATCATCATCATCATCATCATCATCATCTTCATCATCATCATCATCATCATCATCATCATCATCATCATCATCATCATCATCATCATCATCATCATCATCATCGTCATCGTCATCATCATCATCGTCATCGTCATCATCCACTTCTGCAGGTCTGTTTGAAATGGTAGCACATAGAAAAATTCATTTTGTCCTTCTTGTCATTGTCGCTACTTTTATGTCGCCTTGAAAAGGGAGTTCTTGAAATGAATCGTTATTGATTCAATTAGGAATTGAAATTGAAAGGATTCGCTGCCCTCGTCACTTGGCTCACAGTCGTGATCGTCAACTTATAGCCTAGCTAGTCGGTCGCCATCCTACGAACCAACAAAGGGAACAATTGTCAATGCTAATGCAGTAATGAAAATGAAGATTTATTCTTAACGGACGACGGCGAAAAAGGACGACAAAAAACTAAACTAATTGAGCATTTTAACTCAAAGTGTAAAAAGGATATACACCCGTTTCTTCTACTACATACCGTATAAGACTGCGTTTCCCGTTTCCTGTTACTCAGTACCAGACGAATAACGTTTTCTATTATTTTTTAGTTAATATTCAAATCAGGGATGCTTCTTCTCGAACAAATGACAGTTTTTATTGCTATCTCTCTTTTGATTTATAGAATTGTGAGGCGATGAAAGAAGGTATGCAATTCATTCAAATTATGTTTTTTTTATTGAATAGGTGATGAAGAAGACACGCAAAAAGGTAGATATTGACAGAAAAACAGGAGAAAACAAATCTATTCACTTATACGTATCTACGCATCTACTTATTATATAACTATGTCGTGAAAGGAGTAATAAAAGGCAAGTAAATTTTATGGAAATGGCGGAAATGAGCAAAAATACACTTATTAAGTTTATTTTGCAATTGGGAGATCTTGTTGATACCAATGATTGAGATATACGTATGTTCATTTCAGGAATCCAACGATGAAGGACGAACAATGTTTCGTTTATTTTTGTTTAAAATTCGAAATTCTTACTTCAATTTTATTGCGTTTATCAAAATTCATTATTCAATATTTGAAATGGGATTGAAAAATGATGTAACTGGCATCACTGGAAGAATGAGTGACGAATAATTTCCCCACAATGTCAACAAGCCGTAAGATCGGCCATAACAGCTGTGTTTGATATCTTCGGACCCCAGTAAAAGAACTCCTGGTGACGATAGATGCTAGCAGCCAAAAAATTCGATTGGAGTCGGAAGGAACCATTTTATAGTGCCTACGACAGCGAACACCGACTGCTCCCGAACCTAATGAAGTAGGCATTGTAATATCTTTACTAAAGCTTAACAAATGTTATGCGAATGAAGATCTTCCGGCTGAGCTATATTTAGCCAGTGGAGATGATTTTATAAGTAGCTAACACTTTTTAATTAGCGAAATTTGGACCGATAAAAGTACGCAGAAAATGAAAACCTCTTCATTCTTCTCAGATCCACAAAAAAGGCAACTCTGAACTGCGTAAACTATAGAAGTATAAATCGAGCATTACCTACAAGATCCTATCTGGTGTAATATATGATCGCCTGAAACCGTTTACCAACCACCTGATGAAACCTCATCGGCAATCTCCACACTTCGGCAGATCCTAGATAAAACCCAATAAGTCCAAATCGATACCCACCACCTATTCATAGCTTTCAAAGCCGCTTACGACAGCATTTATAGAGTTGTATAGTTTTGGTATACCGCCCAAATCGCTGTTTCATCAGCATCAGAAACGACTTCACCGACACCAAAAAAGAATTCAGGCAAGACTCCTTAATCTCTTTCTTGAGATGATTGTGCAGAACTCGCAAGCCAAGACCATAGGCACAATCTTCCATAAATCTGTCGGATATAACGTATCAATTCCGGCTATCATAGAACGAGGGTAGACTGTGATTGGCTTTAACTTGGCAATGTCCAGTGATTTTAACTGTGATGTGTAGTCAGAGTTAAAATCACTGGACATTGGACAAGTGCATATTGTTAACATCCAAGTGGTAACCATCGGGTATCCATCGGGTTGGATGAGATAACCGGATTTGAATTGCTAAACGATTAGGGCGAGCGTTGATAGCACGACCAAAAACAGCAACACTATAAACAGCTAGGTCCGAATGGCACGGAATGAATAACCGCCCTGCTGTCCCAGGCGAACTTAGACAAGCTGCTCGAAATATTCGGACAACAGGATGTCTAGTAATTTCAAGGGTTAGTCAGGCCACTTGAACAGAGATGGTGGTAAGTGAACCAAAAGGCCAAAGGCTGCGCTCAACCAAGAAGTGGGTACTGATGGCCCCGTGTCCTAAGTGTAGATAAAAAATTGGAATTGGCCCTCCAGGTTAGGGGCTGTGCTTTGGGTTAACTACACACTCATTTAAAAAAAAAAAATTTACGAAGCAACCTATAGCCTCGGAAAGGACAGATTTTATTGTTGACGAACCTCTAAATAAAAAAGACGACTTTCGTATCTGCATCTGGAATGTGAGAACATTAACCATGCGAACAACACGCGGAAGCTCTAAACTGCTACAAGGAAAACAATACTGCCATCCAGAAATTACGATGGGTTGGGCCGGACAAAAAGAGGATGAAAACTGGGACATCTATACTACATTGACGTTGATGTTACAGTACTTCGCACATAAATGCATCGAACTACAGACACATAATAGCACTGGCGACTGAGGCCATCGGCTGGGACAGAGCCAGACATTAATACAACAGAGAAAGACAGATAGACACATAGAAGCCATATAACATAAACCTACGTGGCACAGAGGAGGAAATATAGATTTATATTGTCTCATATTATCGAACAGGTGGCCTCAGATAAGCTGGCGATTTTTGTAGAAAAAGAATGGACTTTCCTGGCCTAAAACCACACTGATAAGGGCGGATCAGGTTGTTGGTAAACGTTTGCAGGCGTCCACATATTACGGAAGATAGGTTCTTGTAGGCGTTGTTGAGGAGACTTATGCCTCTGTTGTTGGCGCAGTTTAGAGGGTCTCCTTTTTTGTGAATCGGACAAACGATGCTGATGTTCCATTTTTCAGGCATACTTGCTACCGAGCAGATTTGGCTTATGAGTTGATGGATGCTTCTTACCAAGTCATCTCTTCCGACCAGATTTGGCTTATGAGTTGATGGCTGTTTCTAACCAAGTCATCTCCGTCGACTTTATAAAGCTCAGCTGTCCTCAGCATCGACTGTGTCTCATCTACGATATATCCTTGCTCATCTCTACAGGATTCTGTTCGAGCCTTGTATCCTTGGCTTTGACTTTTTACACCTTGGTAAAACTTGCGAACATCGTTACTGAAGTGGCACCTCTTCATATCCTCGATCGCGCGCATATCTTGCTCTTTTGTCTTCTTTCTGAAAAGCCGGTGTTCTTCCTTTCTTCTCTTCACCTGCAGCTTAGCCTTGTAGGCCTCGTTCTTGACTGCGAGCATCTGTCGCCATTCCTCATCAAACCAGGGGTTTCTTTCAGTTGCGGCTGATCTAATGGCTTATTGGCATCGTAGCCATTGTTCTTCGAAATTCGGTTCTGGTGGTATTGGTGTTTAGGAAAACGCGTTGCGCGAAGGTCTGGGCGGTCTCTTGCGATTGCAGTCTTTCGACATTACATTTTTTCACAGTTTTTCTGGATTGCTATGTCGTGGTGCATATCCGCATTCTTACCTTGGCAGCTACAAGGAAGTGGTACGAGTCGATGTGAGCTCCTCTGAATGTTCGGACGTCCAAAATACTGGATGCGTGCCTCTTGTCTATCGCAATATGATCAATTTGGTTGAACGTTCGTTTACCTGGAAACCGCCAGGTTTCCTTATTGATATCGAGGTAAGGAAACCGTGGGCCTTGATTCGGATTGTTACAATGCGTTCGCCTATGTCTTGGAAACATAAGACTTCTTGCCTAAGTGTGGCACTTAGAAGAAATCCGCATTCGAATAGTCGCTGTTTCTTCTCAATATATAATGGTCCGTAGTAGATGCCACAGTTTTTCAGCCCCTTTATGCCCGGCTCATCCCATCGTAATGTAATGTCTGCTTTGCAGCAACTCAGGGCTTCCGCTAGTTGTTCGCTTGCACCTCTCCTGTTTAATTTTCTCACATTCCAGATACGAACGTCGTTGTCCTTTTTTTGTTTAGCAGGGTCGTCAACAGTACAATAAGTCCTTTCCGAGGCTATTGGTTGTTTCGTAACATTCGAAAGTTTTTATATGCATATACACAAAATGTTAAGAAGTAATAATCAGTATAGCTTTCGAAGTATTAAAGAAGCATATGAAGATATTGTGTTTTTTTAAAGCTTAAATAAGGCTTGCCAATTGTTAAACTTGAAAGTCGTTTCCGGTTCAGTGTTAATAAAGATTTATTACATCATTTTGATAGGGGGAAAATAGTTGTGAGAGCCTCGAAACGAATTTCTTCGTTGTAAGTTTCCATGGCTTTTCTGTAGAAGGATTTCTCTTATTAGGTCAGTTATAAATGAGCACTTATTCCGAGCTCACGAATCATTAAAGCTTTGAGCTAACGTCTCCACAATCAATATCCATATCATAACTTCATATACTCCTTGACAATAAATATTTGTTTCAGCCTTCTCGGTTTCATTATATGCTACTTACTTGCATATCCTTTCATAACAATTAAGTGAAACCTTTATCACTCATTGCCACTAGTACTGAACCATCAAATCATTAATTTAATGGTACCTTTATAGAAAAAAGTACTCCAGATAAATAAATATAATCAAATAAACCTCACGCCCTAAACAAGCCCTGTACAAACAATAAAATTTTCATGAGCATCGAGCACAACCTCGAAGTATTAATGAATCAGAGGTGACTCGAGGCACGTTGACTCTAATTAAATTTAATTTTATATACCTACACGCAACACAGAACAAATGATCAAACTTGTTTCGCTTGGGGGTTAATAAGAAGTATAAATACATAGATCCTGTTTGTGTGTACTTATGAACATATGTATCTATTCAGCTTGGTATATGTGTAGTCTACGCATCTTATAATTTGGCACATTCTATATAGAAGGAAGTTGATAGTCGTTCCCAAATTTGATGTTCACCGGAATCCCCATCAACTTTTCAATCCACCTACACCACTTTCAGCAGGTGCATGCTCTCGTCCTCTCTGAGTGTTTTCAATCGATCGTTTGGAAAATAGGGGTCTTCCTTTCCTAAGGAAAATAGGTGGTAAATAATTTTAATTGCAAAATATTTACGCCCTACGTAAGTTGGTCGGGGGTGGATTTCAAAAGTTTACATACCCACAGACTTGGGTGTTTTTTTATCCGCCATTTTGATCGAAAACAATGGCCAAGCACTGTGCCATACTCCAGTGTCAAACCATTAATGAATCGTTCGGTTGTTTTTACCATTTAATGAACTCTTATAAGAATTATACCTAAGAGAAATCGTTCTGGCGTCTTTGTCGTTCGAATGGTCCTCATTATAGTCATCATCGTCACTGTGTTCCTCGTCATGAACCGAAGCGATTAAAAGTCCCCTTCTTAGAATTTAATTGAGTACTTAGGCGAAATTAAAATCGTGAACTTGTGTGCAGCAAAATCAATAAAAATCCGAATAGTCCTAGAGCCACCTTTATATCCAATGCTCTATCCTCGACCTCATAGCTGCGATTCTGCGAATTCATTTCATATATCTGCGGGTTTGGGACGAGAGACGTATTAAGTCGTCGAAAAAAAACAACACCGCGGTGGTTTTGATAGAGACTTGAATCGATAGGGACTTCAGTTCATAACAGAGACGGTGATACGGTATGGTGTGTACTATTCCGAGAAATCGAGTTAAAAACGCATCTACTTTTGCGAGTAAGGTAGGTACTGAGAAATCTCGTTTCCTCTCGTAACCCTTTCAAGCGAAAATCTTTTTTTTTTTCCGTCCTTCGTTTGAAATCTCATCAAAGCATTAAGGGATGAATTTTAATTGAGTTATTCTAAAAGTTTTCTAATGGCTGTGTTTGTTGGGTAGGATGATACGCTGTGTGTGCGTGTGCTTGAATTTCTTTATCCATTCATCACATTGTTAGGAAGTTGTTTTGATTGGGATAGGGGGGATGATACTTGGTGTAGTATTCATTCCGAGGTGTATATCTTAACTTCAGGCGGCTGAATGTATTTATTTCAATTACGTGTATTAATGATCTTCAATTGTAGGAGGACATTTGGTTAAAATGTGTACAAGACTCTCAAAAGATGCCTCACTGCATGACTTATCGGAGGGTAGTGGGACGCTGAGTCGGCGATCGTAAAAAGTTATGTTTTTCTTGAATTCGAAAATAGTTCAAAAAGTTTGAAGAGACCTGTATAAAAATGGAGAAGCGCGGAAAGAAATAAGAGCGACCAAAACTACAAAGAATGATAGAAATCTCAGAGAGTATTAGTCAGTCTGTTCGTGACAATCTGAACCTTTTAATTTTTAAGCGCGCAAGTGCAATAAATATCCATACATCGAATTTTGGACAAAGACCTTAAGCTGCACCTCTAAAAAAATCATTTGTTGCAAGAATCATAGCTATAGGAAGCCGGTAAGCCTGCGCAAGCCCGGCAATTGAGCGCTTGTCAACGTTTACTAACATTTGTTTTTTGATGGAGATCATTTTGATCTTTATAGACTCGTGAATAAGCTGCTGTTGCAGTGCAGCGAATAGGAAACATAAGCATCAGAAACCCCTTCATTTGCCAAAAGTTAACGTATGGGCTGCGATGACGGCGTGAGGAATTGTCGACCCTTAATATTTTATAATGAAAGTGAAGGCATAGTTACAATGTATTCAAAGCGGTTGGATGTTGTAGAAAGGTCAGCCTCTGAATGGATTTGACTTGGCAATGCCCAGTGCTGGCAACTTTGACTAAAAAAAAAAACTCTGACCACACATCAATAAAGCTTATTTTTACCTCCAAGTGGTAACAATCTGATACTGGTCTCATCCAACCCAACGATAAGTCCGAGTGTTGATAACAACACGTAAAACAGCAGTGCTATACACAGCCTGGTCAGAATGGCACGGAATACCCGGCCTGCTGTCCCGGGCGAATCTATAGAGGAGCTGCTCGGACACCAGGTTATTGAGGAATCTCAAGGACAGATCGCATGAACAGAGATGGAGGCGAATGAACTGAAGAGCCAACAGTAGTGGATACTGTTGCCCGCGTGTCCTAGGGATATCTAATAAATTAAAACAGCCAATCCAGGTTGATGGTTGTGCTTTGCGTTAACTACCCACCATGAAAAAAAAAACATTATAAAGAAGCAACCAATAGACGCGGAAAGGAATGAAACGAAAAAAGAACAACCAACGATGTTCGTAGCTGCACCTGCAATGTGATAATGTTCTCACAGGAGAGGTGAAGGCGAACGAATACTTACTTTAGTGGAGCTACAGTCCGGAATGAACCTGGGCCTCAACCAACATGCCTCTCCAATTAGCCCGGTGCTTAGCTAACTGCCTCCAGTTGGTTGAGGTCGATTGAGATGAGGTAATCCTCTACTGCGTCCGACGTCTGGCTGGGAATTCAAGACTCTGCGAGCTGGAGTATGGGTGTCCTTTCGTTCTACATCTTCTAGCCATCTTAAGCGTCCAATGCGGAGTTTTTTGACCAGGGGCATGTCGCTGTACAACACGTATAGTTCTTGGCTGAACGCAAACGGGACCGAAGATTTTTCGAAGAATTTTCCCATCAAATCGACCAAGGATTTCTTCTTCCGCTTTTTAGGCGGTCTTGATTCAGAGCCGTAGAGCAGGACTGGGATGACCAGGTCTTTCCAATATCATCGACGTATACTAGTAACTGCACCGATTTTTTAAAAATTGTGCCTTTGGTGTTGGCTCGGGCATCGCCTTGCCTAAGTCCTTTTCTGGAATCGAATATAACGAGAATTCTCCATCGTCATCCTAAACAAACGGACGAGCTTGGGCGGAATACAAAAACTAGACATGACTCTGTATAACTGGTCTCTATGAATGCTGTCATATGCGGCTTTGAAATTGATAAATAGGTGGTGGGTATCGATTTGGACTTCTTGGGTTTTCCCTCACCCAAAATAATCTGCGCTGTGATTTTACAAAAAGTAGCAGTCGCATTCAGAAAATGTGTTCATATTCACTATAAATCGTAAGTTTACCAGCGTTTGCTATCATTTTAGCAATGAAATTGTAAAATTGATCACAATTTCTAGTTGTAAAACTGATATCGTCTTGTCAATTTCGATTGTTAAACGTACAGATATGAATATGTAAAATCTACATTGCCAAATTCTAAAATCTAAAACCACTTTTTGTAGTCATTCCATTAAGTTCCACAGATCTGAAAAATACCAATGCAGTCAATCTTCACCATGTGTAGTTTTATCTATTTGGAGTAGATATCAACATAAAAATCCCATTGTATTTCCAGTTTAGGGCTTCCGCTAGTTGCGTGCTTGCACCAATCCTGTTTAATGTTCTCACATTTCAGGGAAAGGGACGAACGTCGTTATCCTTTTTTTTTCGTTTAGCAGGGTCGTCAACAATAAAATAATTCCTTTCCGCGGCATATTGTTGCTTCGTAAGAAATACTTTTTTCCATGGTTGTGTATTTAACCCAAAGCACAACCCCCAACCTGGAGGGCCAGTTCCAATTAATTAGATAGGCCTAGCACACGGTTCCATCAGTATGCCCTACGGGATTGAGCGCTGCCTTTCGGTTCATACGCCACCATCTCTGTTCATGGGGCCTGAATAACCCATGAAATTCCCAGACAACCTGTTGTCCGAATATGTCGAAGAAGCTTTACTAGGTTCGGCCGGGACAGCAGGCCGGGTATTCCTTGCCATTCTAACCAGGCTGTTTATAGAGGCTGTTTTTCGTCGTGTTACCAACACTCGCGCCTATCGTATAGCAAGTCAAATCTGGCTGGATGAGACCAGTATCCGATGGTTAAGATTTGGAGGTTAAAAATAAAAACTTGATATATAACCCAATCAGAGTCTACCATCGTTCTACAGCATCCAACCATCTTGTTATCAACACTCGCAGTTATAAGTTTAGCAATTCAAATCCGGTTATATGAGGCCAGTATACGATGTGTTAAAAAAAAACTTGTTTCTGAATTTTTAGCAAATTTTATAGGTGTTTTAGGAAGAAATAAAAGGAAATATTTGTTTTTTGCATTATTAGTGTATTTTATATTTCAATGTCTTTAGCTATAATATAAAGTGTAAATCGATGAAAGCGGTACACGCATTCGTCTCTTCAATTCTACATTTTTTTTTTTTTATAATTTACACGTACTCAAGGGGTTATGAATACCCTTTTATATGTTACCATAGTACGAGCGTTAGAGAAGGGGAAGAAAGAGAGGATAGGAAAGATTTTGGATGTAGTGGAGACTTAAACTCCATGGGTGGTGTCCGAACTAGCTTCGGGGAGTCACTTTTTCTTGTGTTCGTTAAATTTGAAGAAATTCAAGATGGTGTGCATACTTTTAGGTATTACACCGACCTTTTATTTCTTTTAAATAAAAGTGAAATGGACTTTGGTTGGGATTGAACGCGCAACCTTCCACTCAACAGACGAACACATTACCACTACACCACGGCCACCCGTGGTGTAGCCAAGCCTAACATTTTTACAATCCGCCCACTGCCACGCGTTTTTTTTTATTTAGAAAAACGTAGTTTAAGACCAAATCGTTAGAGACTTTTAAGAACTTTTTCAATTACATATCTAGACAATCCTAATTTCTATATTTCGTCTGTATAAAGTATGTTGCCACGCCCGCTTTTTGGGGTCGTTTTCATTAAAAAAAACGTTTTTCAGTAAAATTTTAGATATTTCGGAAAAATGTTCGATGCAAAATCATTGGTTATGGTAATAAAAACATTTCTTAAGTACGTTATTTTAACCTCTGCACTTCGTTTTCTCTACGTGATAATACGCATCCACAGAGACGTCGAACAGTGCGCATCGAAGAAACAATTGCCGCTGTAGAGCAGTGTGTTGAAAGGACACGAATATCGATTCGCCACCGAGCATAGCAATTTAAGCTTTGTACATCAGCTTTATGGGAGATTGCGTAAAAGAGTGATGAGGCTCATTTTTGGTTGAATGGCTACGAAGAGAACCGCCATGAGACACTTGGGACGCCATTACGTCCACAAAATCTGACTGTTTGTTATGTTCTATGGGCTGGTGGATTCATTGGGCCATACTTCCGAAATGATGCTGGAGGGTCAGTTACCGTTAATAGAGACCGGTATAGAGGCATGATAACCGACTACTCTGTTCCCGAATTGGATAGCATGAATGTGGATGAGATGTGGTTCCAAAAAGACGGCGCTACACGCCACACAGCGCACCTCACATTCGATTTATTGAAGAAAACATTCGATGAGAGCATAATTTCGCCGAATAGACCTGTCAATTGGCCACCAAGATCATGTGCTTTGACACCATTAGATTATAGATATGTTAAGTCGCTCGTCCACGCCAACAAACCAGAAACGTTAGGGGACTTGGAATTCAACATTCGTGCCGTAATTGCCGACATACGGCCACAAATGCTTAAAAAAGTGGTTGAAAATTGGACCTCTAGACTTGGCTTCATTCGAACCAGCCGCGCCGGCAAAATCTCCAAAATCATATCCAAACATTAATGGCATCAAATTATCCTTTCACCTAAAGCCAAACCGATGGACTTTAAAACGGTTTTCCTGTGTTTTATTTCAAGTTTTGTAACTCTAAGAAAAACAACCTTAAGTTTTTAACGAAGAGAAATAATTTTATTAGATATACCATATACCTCAAAGTATATGCATCGAGAATCGAAAGCTGAGTCGATTAAGCCATGTCTGTCTGTCCATCCGTCTATAGTCCTAGGTGTTTAGGAATTAAGTTTTGAGCTGGGATGATGAAATTTGGTATTTCATGTTACGTGCTGTTCGAACAAGTGTAAACCTTTTTATAAATTCTGCCACGCCCAATGTTTAGAAAAACTATATTTTTGGCCAAACGTAGGGAATTATGAAAAACTGGCTGAACAATGCTCAATTTTTGGAGGCGTTTTCATACAAAAACCATTTGCTTACTATACGCCATACCATATGCAGGAAAAAACGTTGTTTTTGTCGAACCATACAAAATATTGAACAATATGTTGTGACAATTTTAATTTTATTATTTCCTTGCCATAAAGCCAACATTTTGGAAATATTAAATTTGAGGATTCAAATCCGCACAGTGGATTGTAGCCTCCTCATATGTTTTTAAAGTAATTTTTATAGCTGTTAAACACTTTTTTTGTATAGCACCTACTATCTATGAGGATTTTGAGAAATATTTGGCTTTTCAGATTTTTCTTTAAAATTGATTAAAACTTGCACCCAACAGTGACGAAGTGAGTCCTCTAGTAACACAGAAAAAAACAAACTGAGCTTAAGTTAAAAAGTTGAAACTTTGCGGAGTTTGTAACGTTTGAAATTCGAGTATTGGACAAACTTGTTGCTTTAAACTTTTTAATTGTTTATAGCTCTCTGGATTTATTGGTACAGCGAGTGTAGCGATGGGATGAATATTAAATGATTAACACGATTGTAGGCTTTTTATACATTTTACTGATTCCATTGCTACACACGAATTCTTCTAAATCGGATACAAACTTATAATAAACGAATTGCTTCCGTTTGTCTGAATTCCTTGGGCTATAATATTTTCAATTTCTATGTAGGTATGTATGTTTAACAATGTAAGGACTACAGTGCGTTCAACGCAATCTCCAAGCTAACGTTTTCCGGAACTTTGAGATATGCAAACAATTTAATATCTTTTGTAGGGTGTGTTTTTAATAACGTACTCATAAATATCTTTGTGCTTCTAATTCTGAATCCTTTGTATTGTAAATATATTACGCAAACATTTGTACATGTAAAACTAAATACAAACCAGAATTTCCCTACAAGGAGAATATACCTATCCTCGGCTACAACTGAAAACAATTTCATACTTGCCATTATGCTATCAGATCGTCCTTATCCATTTCTCCACGAATACAAGTAACCGTATAGTCTATGATTTGTACATTGTTACATTCAACTGTACCTACGTTGATAAACATCCGTGTAACTACCACACGAACAGACACTAACATCAAAGCACAAGTTTCGCAGCTAATGGTAACCACAGCCACCATCTTAAGCTGTAATTTCATTTAATTTTGAAAATGGTTACTTACGTTATTTACAATCTTCTAGCCACAACTTCTCGGGGAGCCGGGAGTATATTAAACATGTAGGGAATACAAAAGAATGTAAACTTATGTTTGCAGAGGTCTGTGCTTATCCTTGATCTTGATGCTTTAACTTGTTTTGCGCTTGATGTTGTGTTTCAAACTCGTATACTTGTATACTTCGTGAGACGGTGTGAACTCGCTGACATTTTAATTTAATGAAATTATTTTTTTAAAGCTGAGTAAATCTTTAACTGTGCCCACGAAATGAGCTTTAATGGGGAGGACGTTATCATATATTGCTGTTGTTACTATTGAAATACCAATTGCCATGAATGACTCTGAACTCAATGCAAACTAATGCCGTCTTAAATTTAAATAAAATTAATTTATTTGGCAATTAAAACCGTCACCTAAGGATGAGAAGGCCTCTATGGGAGATGGAACTTAGCTCTTTATTTTCTTGCTCCATTTAATGCGGTGAACATTAAATTTGTTTGAGGATAACCTCGCAACCGCAGCAGGCACTATCAGAGTAAGTTATTTAAAAGATGGTGCGTAGGTCTTATGCTCAAAAGGTGATGCTCTAGGAGGAGATGGTTGTAGAATTTTGAGTGCATACAGTAGTTGGGTTGCTGGTTCTTGGTTGGCTGTGAACAAATAAAAGGAGGAGAAAGCCCTCCAATTGCCTCTCTTGTTTGAATATGCTTACCTTCAAGTTACTAACGTTGACTTTGCATGAATACGTCTACTAATATTTCTTAATCTAATTACATTCGCTGGGGGTTCAGCGTTACTAACCTCAGTGTGGATTTAAAAAGATAAAATAAAACGATAGTGGTCCTTTACTATTCGACCTTGATATAGGTGGTGATTGCAACTTCTTAACGGAGTTGAATTATGGTGGAAGTAGCTTTTAGAACTATAAATAGTGACTTACTAGTAATGGAGCAGAGAACGGATTGTTTGTCCATTGGTGGTACATTCCGAAAAGACATAATACCTTCCGAAGGACATGATGTTGTGATTTACTTACTTCCTGTCGATTTGTTTGATAACCAAATTGGCCAAATAACAATTTTCCAAAATGTATACCGGCTAGTCAATGACTTGAAATAAGCATAAAAAAACACTTAAACTTAGGTTACACCCGTATTCAAGATACTATCCAGGCCACATTATTGACCACTAACCACATTCTGAGATAAAAAGTAATCACTACCAGTTTAAACAAAACTCAACTAGAAGGAAGTTACAACGGGCTATTGTCTGGAACCTGGTAATCAAAAGCTTGTTTATAACGATGTGTGAAAACATACGTTTTCTTTAATGTCCCACCTCATGCAAAACTCGGACAAGTAGGTCCCATTCTATGTGGCAAAGTATAACTTCGAACTCAAATAACTAAAGAGGCAAGGTTTGAGGCCCTGCATGGGTCGTTAATGCCGCATATTTAGTTTGTAATGGTTCCACATGTAAAACCTGCGAATTGCAATGTCCCCCAAGTATCAGTGTTTTTTCAGTATTGAAACTATTGAAACCATGAGAACCTTCGAGGCGTAATACATAGAATGGTAGAGAGAATTTAGCTATGAAGCACTCCATTGTAAAAGAGGATATACCATCACCTCTTCATGTACATGATAAGATCTGTATTTTGGCAGGATTAAACTAATGGCTGTTCGAATGCTAATTTGTCCAACACAGTTCCTTGGTAACCTAAATGGAATGCCTTTCAAGTATTTAAAGCAGTAGCTCTTGATTGTTGTTCCTTTAGATGTATAGGGAGCGCCATATTATATGTCTGTATGGGAATATTGAACAACTTTATCAAAACAACGGATTTTCATACATGAAATATTTTTATTTAAATCGATCCTTTACATTTTATTTGCATACAATATAAATCAAGTGGCCACCTCTATTCCCCACAGCAATCTGTCCAGTCTGTTATTTTTGCTACATTTTCAACTTTTTCACTTTTTCATTTTTTCGAGCACCTCGTGCGTTTTCTTAGTTTTATTTCTGACGAGATGTTGTTGTCAGAGTTAATAGCGGAGTCCAGATAGACAAAGTCCCGTACTACCTCAAATTATCAAGGGTTTTTTAATAAGAGCGCTACAAAAGTTTTTTTTTAAATAAAACAAAAATGATATCCAACAATGAAATTCTTTATTCCTGTGAAAGTTCGATGCCATTATGTATGGAACTAGATTTCTTTGTATGGCCAGGCACGCTTGCAGAAGTCCAGACGCCGAACCCAATTTCCGACGGTTTTCAAGCATAAAACGGCCGATACTGCTGCAATTTCACGTTCGATATTCGTACGAAGTTCATCAATCGTCGCTGGCTTGTTGGAATAGACCATAGACTTGACGTAGCTCCACAGGAAATAGTCTAACGGCGTCAAATCGCACGACCGAGGCGGCCAAGCGACTGGACCATTTCGTGAGATAACACGTTCTCCAAACTTGGTTTCCAATAAATTGATTGTGGCATTCGCTGTGTGGCTTGTGGCGCTGTCCTGTTGAAACCACATGTCCTCCAAGTCCATATCATCCAATTGGGGCCAAAAATATTCGGTTATCATTGAACGTTAGCGATTCCCATTCACAGTAACGTGCCGGTCTTGATCATCACGGAAGAAGTACGGCCACATGACGCCGCCGGCCCATAAACCACACCAAACCGTAATTTTTTTCGGGATGCAATGATGACTCATGGAGTATGTGTGGATTGCTGCCTGACCAATACCGCATATTTTTTAGCCAGAAATGAGCCTCATCGCTGAAGATGAGTTTTCGATGAAAATCCGAATCATTTTCAAGTTGTTGCTCAGTCCAATTCAAGAACATACGACGCTTCTGGTGGTCAAGCGGCTTCAGTTCATGCGTCAATTTAATATTTTAAGGATGTAGGCCAAGATCTTTTCGCAAAATTCGCCACAACGACGTCACAGAGATGCCCAATACTTGAGAATGACGTGTGAGAGACACATTTGGGCTTTCTTCAACTTAAGCCTAAGCGGCAGCAATATTCTCGACACTACGGGCATTTCTTTGTCTCACTGGCACGGGAACATTTTGTACTGTGTCTGTGGATTCAAATTTTTCCACTAGACGCTCAATTGTTGATCTGCTAGGACGATTATGAAGACCATAAATTGGACGTAGCGCACTTAACGTTGAGGCCACTGACTCCAAATTTCGATTGTAAATTTTAATAAATTCCTACTCGTTGTTGGATCCTTTATCTTTGCATAAAGAAATGGCAAACCTTACTGAAGAGAAATGTCAAAAGAACGACAAGAAATATGGGGTTGTCTGCTGTCCCTGTCGCTCAACTTTTGTAGCGTCCCTGTTGAAAAACCCGATATCTGTGACGTACTGTCCAATTCGTCGATGTTGTGTGTCCTTTCGTGTTGAGAGCATGAACTTAGTCTGGCTTTCATTTACTGCGAAACTCATTTTGCAGCTTCCGTCTCTATGCTATTAAACGTGACTATGACCTCACGTTGAGTCCTACCAATAATGTCAATATCGCCGGCATATGCTAGTAGCTGTACAGATTTTTGGAAAATTGTTCCTCTGATATTGGCTCGTGAGTTTTGCACAATCCTCTCAAGAATCAGATCGAAGAATGTGTCAGTGAGGTCGTTTCCGACCCTGATGGAGCAGCAAGAATTCTCCATCGTCATCCTACACAAACAGACGAGTTTGGGCGGTATACCAAAACTAGGCATGGCTCTGTGTAGTTCGTCTCTATAAATGCTGTCGTATGCGGTTTGGAAATCGATGAATAGGTGGTGGGTATCGGACTTTCCTGGCTTCAAATCACACTGATAAGGGCCGATCAGGTTATTTGTTAACGGTTTCAGGCGTTCTCCTTTTTTGTGGATCGGGCAAACGATGCTGAGGTTCCCTTCTTTAGGCATAGTTTTTTCCGACAAGATTTAGCTTATGAGGTGGTGAATGTTATTTACCAAGTAATCTCCGCCGGCTTTTAAAGTAGACTTATTATACTTGATATTGCTTTCATCAATTCACTCAGGTCGGGTAGTTGTGAGTTTTCGCTATCGTTGCCAATATGGAATGGTTGGTTCTGCCTGGCAGCGAAATGTGGTTCATTATCGCCGTTTATTAGTCTACAGAAGTGGTTCTTCCATATCGTCAGATATCGACTATGTCTCAACTACGATACTTACTTTTTCATCTCAACAGGGTTCTGTTCGAGCCTTGTATCCTTGGCTTTGACATCTTACACTTTGGTAAAACTTGGAACATCGTTTATATAGTGGCAGCTCTCTATATCCTCCATCGCCCGCTTTTCTTGCTCTTTTTTCTTCTGTTTGAAAAGCCGGTGTTCTTCCCTTCTTCTCTGCCTATAGAGATGCAGATTAGCCATGTAGGGCTCGTTCTTGGATGCGAGCATATGTCGGCATTCCTCATAAAACCAAGGGTTTCTTGCTGGTGGGCGCGACAAACCTAACACATCAGTTGCGGCTGATCTTACGGCATATTGGCGTCATTGCTCTTTTGTTCGACATTCGATGCTGGTGGTATGGTGCTAATCGAGAAGTTAAGGGATACGGCCTTGGCGGTCTCTTGCGACTGCAGTCTTTCGACTTAAAAATTTTTTCATAGTATTTCTGGATTTTTGTGGCGTATTGGTTATCTGCAACATGGTAGTGGTCCGAGTCGATGTTAGCTCCTTGGAATGTTCGGACATCCAAAATACTGGATGCGTGCCTATTGTCTATTGCAATGTGATCAATATGATTGACCGTTCGTTGATCTGGAGACCCCTTTCGACATCGAGGTGAGAAAACCGTGTGCTGGTAAAAGTGGCATTTCGTTCCGGCAATACTGCTAAAGATGTCTTCTCTTCCTACCTTTGCGTTAAAATCTCTCAGCACGATTTTAACATCGTACTTCGGTAGTCGCTCATAGGTTTTGTCTGGGAGCTTATAGAAGTAATCATCATCTTTTTTCCTCCATTGGGTCGTGATGGCATATAAGGCTAATTTGGCGAATTTGGTCTTGATACGGATTTTTATAATGCATTCGCTAATGTCTTGGAATCATAAGACTTCTTGCCTAAGTCTGGCACTTATAACAAAGTTTTTCATCCTCTTTTTGCCCATCGTATTTCTTGGATTGCAGTAATGTCTTCTTTGTAGCAGTTTAGGGCTTCCGCCAGTTGTTCGCTCTCACCTCTCCTGTTTAATGTTCTCATATTCCAGGTGTAGATACGAACGTCGTTGTCCTTTTTTTCGTTTAACAGGGTCGTCAACAATAAAATCAGTCCTTTCCTAGGCTATTGGTTTCTTCGTTACAAATACTTTTTGCCATAGGTGGGTAGTTACCCCAAACACAACCCCCAACGTAGAGGCCCATTCCAATTTTTAAGATGCCCCCAGGACGCGGGGTAATCAGTACCCACAACGGGATTGATCGCTGCCGTTGGCCTTTCGGTTCATCCGCCACCAGACGTCTATTCATGCCGGCCTGGGACAGCCGTTATCAACACTCGCGCTTATCGTTTACCAAGTCAAATCCGGTTGGATGAGACCAGTACCCGATGGTTACTACTAGGCGGTTAAAAATTATCACTTGCTGTATAGTCAGAGTTACAACCACTGGGCACTGCAAATTAAAGCCAATCAGAGTATACCCTCGTTCTGAAATACGGCCGAACACCGAATACCGATAGTGGCATATACGAAATAAAATGCAAATAGGTAATGTTGTATGTTATAACTTTTCTCTAAGATATTGTTCAGAGATAATATATATACCAATGCTTGTATATACATATAACATATACTTTTGCTTGTTTAAAAGGTTTTTTTTAAAAGAAACTCAAAATGTGTTATAGAAAAAACTCCGCGGGAGAATCCAATCAAAACCTCTAGGTAGTTTTGGAAATTCCTTGGCAGATACACATAACCATCGAATGTGATTTGTCTTTTATATAAGTTAGTGATTACGTATGTAAAAGCTTGTATTTCAGTTAAAAATCAGTTTAAAAAAAAAAATAAATCATACAAAAACAGTTTTCTTTGTCTTGTTCAGTTTTGTTCTATTCAGTGTGGAAGCACCCTAAATATAAGCATGGCCAATGTGTATCAAAAGAGGATAATCCATCCAATCACCTTTATTCTTCAAAATTATCATTTTTGCAACCCTTTCCATCCTGAACTTCCAACATTCGATTACACCTTCTTAACATCCAAAGCTAAGAATTCCAGCGCAGAAGCAAGTAAAAAAATTAACAAAAAAGTTTACAGGAATTATTAACGCAATGGAGGGCGAATAATAGAGCAAGCCATCCTAATTGAATTTTTCCTCATTTATTAATCTGATTTCGATAAAAATGGAAGTCGTTAAAAAAAATTTCCTCTTCGTTGCTTCCACGGCATCGCTTGGTGTCGATTCAAGGAGATTTTCTTTGCGTGGGAAACCCATTCACTCCCTCTTCCTTTTACCACCACCCACTTAATCGTCCTGAGTTGAGGATTAACCAAAGCTAAATGTTTTATTTTATGAATGTAATTTTATTGTTTTACATTCATGTACTGGCGGCAGGGAGACAGGTTCGCAGGAACTACTCTACTGTATGAGGGTCAGATTTTGAATGCCATCGTGAAGAAAGTGGCAACGATCGAAGAAGAAAATTCCTTAGCGGGATATAATTTTTTACGACATCAAATTGAGTGTGAAAATTCCCGGACAACGTAATGGCTGCGCAAATTTCTATTCACGGTATATGATTTTTTACGATCAAATTAGTGTAGGAGAGAAGTTTTCCGTTTTCCTGCCTCACCACAGATGCGGTGAAAGGAGGTGGCTGTTGTTCAAATGGGGTTTCAAATGATGCTACGTCCTGCTTATTAGTTTCTCGCTTAGTGTAATTGAGTTTGTAAGATTTAATTGTGAGGCCTTGAAGGTAATTGTTTGTCTTGGAATACTTTGATTTTATTTGGTAATCGGTGTGAATGGGATGAATACTGAGAATATCTCATTTTTCTTCTGTCAAAAGGACCTGTATTATCATCGAATATTTTTATCTAAGTTGCGACGAATTAAATTGTACATTTGTTTGGTATTGTATAATTACAATCAAAATATTTTGTACAGGGCATTTTTAAAACATGCATCGGGTGTCAGTTTCTTTGTATTGCTGAATATATGTTTCTACAAGACTATATAATGTTGTGAGTCATGTATGGTCACATAATTGATCCAGAGAAGAAGGGAAGACTTTTAAAACGCTCCAAAAAAGGTGGTTAAATTTTAAGGGTTAATTTTAAATAACTCACAAATTATTTAGCAAATAATTGTCATTTATTTTTATTAAGATGATATTGGTAGGGTTCAGTTATGTATGGAACAAAATAGCGGCCAAATGGCCGCCACAACCTAGGAGGCACACCTCCATCCGATGGTCCAAATTTTCGATGACGCTGAGGTATAATTGAAGTTCTATGCCATTAGTGTGCCGAATTCTCTGATAATTTAGCTCTTGCATTGTTGCTGGCTTATCGACGTTCACCTTTCCTTTCAACTAACCCCAAAGAAAAAAGTCCAACGCTGTCAAATCCCATGATCTTGGCGGCCTATTTACATCGCCACCACGTGAGATAATAATTTGTCGCGCAAAAGAGCCATTGTTTCTATCGCTGTGTGGCAAGTGGCACCGTCCTGTTGGAACCACATATCGTCCACATCCATATCATCCAATTTGAGCCATAAAAAGTTCGTTATCATCTCACGACAGCGAACACCATTCACAGTAACTGTCTGACTGGCCTTATTTTGGAAAAAAAAAATCCCGATGATGCCGCCAGCCCATAAACCGCACCAAACAGTCACTCTTTGTGGGTGCATTGGTTTTTCGACAATCACTCTTGGAATATCATTCGCCCGAATGCGGCAATTCTGCTTATTGACGAATCCACTGAGGTGAAAATGTGCCTCATCACTGAAGATGATTTTTTTAGAAAATTGATCATCCACTGTTGCCATTTCTTGACTTCATTCTGACCATTGACGACGCTTGAAATGGTCAAGAGAGATGCGATTGTTGAGCACGGCGACGAGTTGAGGCTGAAGGCTCTTCAGCCACACTATCGCGAACAGCAGCAATATTTTTCGCAGTACGAGTTGTACGAGCATGCACTGCTATTTTCACATCTCCTACAAACTCGGTTTGCTCAAATTTTTGCACGATTTTTCGATTTTACACACATTTGGACGATTAAATTGTCCGAAAAAATCACGACTTGCACGATATGCAATTTGATTTGAACGCCCATTTTCATAATAAGCCTGAATAACTTTAACGCGTTGCTCGGTTGTGTATCTTTCCATGGTTCAAATTTAATTAGTCTGAGATTGAGAAATGTTAAATAAAATGCAGAAAAAGATTTGACGTTTAGATGTGGTTCACATTCAACATCGGCCCTTAAAATTAAAACACCTATTATAATACGATGCCGTTGTTTAAAATTATTTGGCCGTGAAAAGTTTCGATAAGAAAAATTAAATTAAAATACATTTTGATAAGGAAAAAAAATGTATTGGCAATTCTTTACGATAGATCTCCAGTGCGATTCGCTGAATATCCTATCCCATTCCATCCTTGAATTAAATGTACCAAAAGAGTGGGAAGGGTCAAAAACTGAATGGGGATGAAATATAGAAAATGACACTGTCACAACACATAGTTCAGACAGACAGACAAAATCAATAAACGAAGAAATTACATTTAAGCTTTTTACACATTTAACAAAACAAAAAAATTACATAAACTTATACCGATTCATCATGCGATTGCGCAGAGTATTTTTTAAACTACTTTTACTAACATACAGTTCAACTTCATCGTTATTTTTATTATAAACTCTACTCATGCGATTAAAAGCCTCATGCATATCGTAGTTCTGTTTATGATTAGATTATGTAAATAATATATTTAATCTACGTAGGTTGTAGGAACCTATACCTAGCGCTTAAGAGATCAAGGGCATCAATTTTTCCTGATAATAATTGATGTAAGAAAACCATGTCGCTATTAAGTCTATTAAGGCAACAGCTGTAGTAGTTTAATTCGAGAGCTATACGGAGGCAAATTGTGTAGATCATCCCATGGTTGTCCTATCAAAGCAAATCTTATGAATTTATGTAGGACTATTTCAATTCTATTTGAAAGAACTACATAGAATGGCGTCCAAACTTGTGAGTCATACTGCAAGTGGGGGGATTGACTAGACAAATTTATAGGGAGAGCGTGACATAAGGGTCATTAAACTCTTTTGACCTTACTAACTTACTTTAGTGGAGCTACAGTCCGGAATGAACCCGGACCTCAACCAACATGCCTCCACAATTAGCACGGTCCTTAGCTAACTGCCTCCAGTTGCGCACTCCAAGTTGGTTAAGGTCGGTTTCTTCTTGTGAGCGCAAAATTTCTCTGATACGTACTACGTCTGGCTGAAAATCGAAGACTCTGCAAGCCGGAGTATTGGTGTCCATTCTATCTACAAGTCCTAGCCCTCTTAAACGTCAAATGCGGAGTTTTTTTTTGACAAGGGGCATGTCCCTATACAGCTCGTATAGTTCATGGTTGAATCTTCGTCTCCATAGTCCCTCAACGCAAACGGGACCGAAGATTTTTAGAAGAATTTTCCTCTCAAATCGACCAAGGATTTCTTAATACGCTTTTGATATGGTCCATGCTTCAGCGCCGTAGAGCAGGACTGGGATGATCAGGGTCTTATATAGGATCTCCTTAGTAGTTCGAGTGAATGATTTCCTATTAAATTGCCTTCTTAGCCCAAAGGAATAGCGGTTGGCAAGAGTAATTCTTCGTTTAATTTCTGACGAGATGTTCTTGTCAGAGTTAATAGCGGAGTCGATGTAAACAAAATCCCGTACCACCTCAAAGTTATATGTATCCATGGTGACGTTCTGTCCAATTCGTCGATGCTGTGTGTCCTTTCGTGTTGACAGCATATAATTCGCCTTGGTCTCATTTACTGCTAAGCCCATTTTTGCCGCTTCCTTCTCTATACTAGCAAACGTGGCTATGACATCACGTTGAGTCTTACCACTGATGTCAATATCGTCGGCGTAAGCTAGTAGTTGCACTAATTTTTGGAAAATTGTGCCTCTGGTCTCGGCTCGTGAGTTTTGCGTAATCCTCTCTAGAATCAAATTGATGTAGTCACATGACAGCGCATCGCCTTGCCTAAATTCTTTTATGGTATCGAATGTGTCGGTGAGGTCGTTACCGACCCCGATGGAGCAGCGAGAATTCTCCATCGCATCCTTTCATTCGGTATACAAAAACTAGACATGGCTCGGTATGATTCGTCTCTATAAATGCAGCCGTATGCGGCTTTAAATCGATGAATAGGTGGTGATTATCGATTTGAACTTCTTAGGTTTTTTCACAACCAGGATCGTTTGCGGACTTTCCTGACCTACAACCAGATTGACAAGGGCCGATTAGTTTGTTTGCAAACGTTTTCAGACGTTCACATATTACGGCAGATAGGATATTGAAGGTGATGTTGAGGAGACTTATACCTCTTTAGTTGGCGCAGTTTAGAGGGTCTCCTTTTTTGTGGATCGGGCAAACGATTCGAACTCTCGTTCTGTCGCACGGAAGTCCAACACGCTATCCACTAAGCTGTACTCTGGAACTTGAGAGTACAGTCAGTACAACGAAGAACTTCAATCGTGTTGACTCATTCTCCGGTAGGTTCCCGATCTTTTCACCTTTTTCCTGATCTTTTAACTTAAGCTTTTTTAAGCCTTCATTCGTTAGATCTATACATGATTTGGTTCTGCTTATGTTTTACCGAAACAACTTAATCAATGTTACATCTCCGGAAGCTTAAAAAACAACCATTCAGAGGTTATACCATCAAAACTTCGGGTATAAAGTCTTTAACAGGCTGATGCCCAAACAATCGACTGCAAAAATGCAAAAAATACTATATAAGGCCTACAGAAATAATTTCTTGTGGAGATTAAATTTGTTTGCCTAATAGAGGAGTAATTGTTAGGGGAGAAGTTGCACACTGTCCATTTAAAAAAGACAAAAATAACGCAATACCAAAACAAATTTGTATATTGTAGAACAAGCATGAACTTCTTATTGACCAGAACAGTGTACGATCTACAACAATTCTTTAGCATACTTTTGAGCGCTAGATTTCGCCTTACCTGAAGAATCTTTTACAAACAAACAGTTCTGCCAATACTTTCTGAAGTCCAACTGTATCATTCTTAAAACATTTCTTGCTCACTAACAAGCATACAAAATAGCTAAGTCTCATAAAAGATTGCCTTTACACAGTTATTAGACTAAAATACCTCTGCCTTCCTTATGGTAGGCTAAATACCACCATGTCAACGTTGATTGTAAACTTCAAATCACACAATGCAAAAAGAAGTCTCAGTAATTAAGACGCAATTTAAAAATTCATTTGCATTCCCACCTGAGAGGCATTACTATTTTCTTTACGAAAAAGTCAATCATTCTTCCACCAGCCCTTCGTTACCATCCTTTGTAAATCTGTTCGCATACAATTCTTATTCACAAGTTCCGTTCAACTTTTCTTTTTTTTTGACAAAGGACATTTCCATTACGTCGCTTCATGGCGAGTATTTTATTTTATAAATGTAAACATTTATTGTCCAGATCCGCCCTTATCGTATCCTTAATTACTTTCGCATTATATTCCCAGCTTACCCTCTCCCAGATCCTGAGGCAACGAGACGGATAAATAAATAAAAACATTAAAAAAAACGAAAGCTTCACATTCTCAGCTTGCCGCGTGGCGACACTTTGTCATCTTGTTAGCGGCCGTTGCTGATGGCATCCAGGGGGAAGTTTACAAAAAATTGTAAAAGTAAGCCAAAGAAGGGCCAAACGAATGTTTTTTTTTAATTTAATCAGGAATAAGATTTTACGAGATGGCCGCGAAATTAATGGCCTCAACTTTAGAGTTTACGATTTGGAAAAAAAAAAAATAAAAAGAAGTCATAAGACTGGGAACACAAAAAATGCGGCGGGAACATCGGGGAAAGCGGTGTAGGGGTTGTTATATTTTAATTTACCTTTTGCCAAAATGGTTGCTACAGGGTACAAAGGAGAGTGTTAAGTGCCAACGGAAATTTATATAATTTCCGAGATACAAATCGAGACATAGAGGCGACCTCTGGTCATTGCAAGATTGAACGTTGGAAAGCTTTCGTTTTATTTGGAGGACCGTTAATGAAAGCCAGGAGTAGGCCTTTAATTAGATGTCAGTTGAACCTGTGACTCTGGAATTGAAGATGAAGATGCATGGCAAGTTTCTTTTTGATACTAAAGTGGAAGAGGGAATATGTTTACAAGAGAATGAGTCCACATTCCACTAAGCAGAGGAGGAGGAATCATTTTCTGATGGTATTTATTTTATATTTTCCCGCTTTATCAATGCAAATTTCTGGTAGATATGTATATGTATCTACTTTTTTATGTTTGGGCAGAATTAAGTCGTGCGTGTGTTGACAGGTTCTCCATATGAGGAATGCTTGAACCGTTTTTTTGGTGTCGGTTTGATCATAAGCATGTTTTTATAAAGCTATACACACTACCACCAAAATTATACAGCTCGATTGTGACATCGTCTTTCGGCAGTTTCCGTTTCACTTCGTGTAGCACTGATAATACGGATGAACTTAGGAAAATATTCAACAATCTGGAAGACTTTTCATAAAAAAATGTATATGATAGGATCTCAAGCTTTCCGCCACACTTTTGCAATGCTACAAGGTTGTAACGGCTGTTTTTATTTGTTAGAGGTATAGAACGTGAAGTTGGCAGCACAATTTAAACAAGCGGCCATTTTGTCAGCTGTCAAGTAATTCATTTTTAGTTTCAACATGAATAGACTGACGCCTGAACAACGCTTTCAAATAGTGAAAATTTATTTTTAATCATGACTATGTTCGAAATACGTATTGCGCACTATGTTCACTTCACGGTCAACATAATCGACCATCATAGCAAATATTTCGATGAACTCTTCATCCACTTTTGAGACAGTACATGCGTCAGCGCCGTAGAGCAGGACTGGGATGATCACGGTCTTATATAGGATCTCCTTAGTAGTTAGAGGGAAGTCTTTACTACTAAATTGCCCTCTTAGCCCGAAGGAACAGCGGTTGGCAAGTGCAATTCTTCGTTTAATTTCTTACGACATGTTATTGTCAGAGTTAATAGCGGAGCCGAGATAGAAAAAGTCTCGTACTACCTCAAAGTTATATCTGTCAATGGTGACGTTCTGTCCATTTCGTCGATGTTGTGTGTCCTTTCGTGTTGATGTGGCTATGATTTTACGTTGAGTCCTACTAATGATGTCAATATCGTCGGCGTATGCTAGTAGCTGCACCGATTTTTGGAAAATTGTGCCTCTGGTGCTGGCACAGGAATTTTGCACAATCCTCTCAATAATCAAATTGAAGAAGTCACATGACAGCGCATCACCTTGCATAAATCCTTTTTGGTATCGAATGTGTCGGTGAGGTCGTTTCCGACCTGATGGAGCAGCGAGAATTCTCCACCTGCATCCTACACAATCGGACGAGTTTGGCCGGTATACCAAAGCTAGACATGGCTTTGTATAGCTCGTCTCTATAAATGCTGTCGTATGCGGCTTTGAAGTCGTAGAGGAAACCGTGTGCTGGATATAGTGGCATTTCGTTCCGTAGCGAGGTCAATTCCGTTACCAGACGTGTTGTATGTTTTCCAACAATACAGCTAAAGATGTCTTCTATTCCTACCTTTGTGTTAAAATCTCCCAGCACGATTTTAACATCGTACATCTATTAGTGCTCATAGGTTTTGTCAAGGAGAACGTAGAAGCAATCCTTAGCAATATCATCTTTTTCCTCCGTTGGGACGTGAGCACATATTAGGCTTCTGTTGGCCAATTTGGCCTTGATACGGATTTTTACAATGCGTTCGCTAATATCTTGGAAAGAAGTCTAGCACTTATAACAAATCCCCATCCGAATAGTCGCTGTTTCTGCTCACTATAACAGGGTCCGTAGTAGATGTCACTTTTCATAATCACTTTTTCATCTTCTTTTTGCCCATCCCATCGTATTTCCTGGATGGCGGTAGTGTCGGCTTTGTAGCAGTTTATGGCTTCCGCTAGTGGTTCGCTCGCACTTCTCCTGTTTAATGTTCTCACATTCCAGGTGCAGATACGAACGTCGTTGTTCCACTGCGGGATTGAGCGCCTTTCGGTTCATACGCCACCATCTCTATTCAAGTGGCCTGACTAACCCTTGAAAATCCTAGACAACCTGTTTTCAGAATATGTCGAAGTTGATTGTCTAGGTTCGCCTGGGACAGCAGACTAGGTATTCAACACGTGACATTCTGACCTGCCTGTTTATAGTGTTGCTGGTTTTCGTCGTGTTACCAACTCTCGCGCCTATTGTTTAGCAAGTCAAATCCAGTTTGATGAGGCCGGTACCCGATGGTTACCACTAGGAAGTTAAAAATAAGCACTTGATGAGTAGTCAGAGTAGTCAAATTAAAGCCAATCAGAGTCTACCCTCGTTCTACAACACCCAACCATCGCTCCAAACCTGCAATGTAGGAAGATCTGCTAGAAATGCAAATCCAAACGGATGCATCGGTACGAAATTCTCTGATATTGAACAAATCGAGGGAAATTTCGTTCCGAATTGATATCCGAATTGTGAATTTTTGATTTGTTAATGCCTGACACTAAACTAAATACTTATACTGATTTGCTTGGATCAGATTGTTTTTTGAACAGTTTAAGGCATTAACACAAGGCAGCAGCCGTGGGTGCAGTGGCTAAGGGGTTTATTATACTACTAGGTGCGGTGCCCCTGGTTTATATCCCGAAAGCTACAACAAATGAGTTTTTTTTGTATAAAACTGTCATGAGAAGTTTCTCGAGGAGGTTCCATTCTTTATGGCGAAAAAATAACTTTGCAAATACAAAATTAATGGAAGCAAGGTTTGAAAGGCTTCAACGGTCCGCTGTCAGATTTTTTATTTAAATAATTCAGATAATTTATTTTTAGAGATAAAGATAAAGATATTGAGGAAAAATTATGACCTAAAGGGGCAGTTGAGATAGACTTGCTTCTTGTGGATCTCGAGTTCCAACTGTCTTTTAATTTCGACCAACAACTACAGCTTAGATTAAATTTGAGGTAAAAATCCAAGAATTTGGAAGTGAAACTACAAGTCTCCTGTGTCAATGGACATGATTCTTTAGTATATCGAATCCTAAAGACTGCATATATGGGTAATTTTATTCACTTCAGCTGTTAAGAGAATTACAAATCTTCATATCCATCAAAGCAAATATACACAGCTCCTATGCTCCATTAAGCCATTCCGAAAGCAATCAATAATGTTATTCTCCACACTCAAACAAACTGAATGATCCACAGCATCAGTGAATTGCTCAAAAGGACATCCGATTGTTTTCGCCAATCACCTCAATAACTGAAATGCCAATGAATGCCGACAAGATAAAGAACGGAAAAAGAGCCCTTTCCATATCCGGTGAATTTGCTGGAATTTAAATCCATCGTATCCGGCTGAAAATACCCTTTCACAGTCAAGAGCGTTAATCCACACCTGACCTCCGGAAACGGGCGAAGGAAACCTTTTACTGCATTCATATAAAGGACTCGAACGTCGTCATCCCTGACAGACAAAACTAGTCCATTGATTAAATGACTGATGAAGTATCCCAGCAGCAGTAACCTCTCAGACCAGTCAGAGAAAGTATGTTCAATTGGCACATAACCGGCATGGGATCTGTCCGGCTGAATTTAAAACGTGTTGTCCGCACATCCTGCACTCGACATCAATACATCATTCATTCTTCAGGTCCATAGACAGTGTGTGTCTGTTGAACAGCCTCTGCTACGGGCAGTGCGGGTTCTAATGTGAAATGATGTAATAGCCTTTGCAGGTCTAATCAATGGAGTTATTCACTTAATGGAACTCATTTCGCCCCAAAATACTCGTACCGATGCCTGACTGCACACACACACATACACACATATGATCCAACCATTACAGATCAGCTCACGTGATGTCATCATGATTTGTGGTAATGACGATGTTCACACTCTTACACCGACCGGCTAACAATCCTGCTGCATCTGAATAGTATTTCAACAGGCGATTATACATTTATATGCATTTTCTAATCCACAGGATACCGAAAAACTATCTAAGTGATTTGATTTTGTGAATTTAGTGGTTTTATTTCTCAATTCATATTGCAAGAGTGGTAAGGCAATGGTTCTACCAGCTCTTCGATTGCAGGAAAGTACTCCACAAGCCCTCTGTCAGAGGATGTCATGTATGTTCGTAGTTTTAAGTGAAAATCAGGACTTTCGGTCAGAAAAGGCGGCTTGCATAATAGTTGGTGAGTTTATGTCCCAGTGTGAGTGCTATCGATAGACGGATACCGAAATCGGGATAATCTGAGGATATAGATGCAGGAGAACGAACTTCTTTCTTTCATGCGGCATTCCATTCAAGTGGATAGCCATCAGTGAGGAAGTGTATGAAATGCATTCAATATATGGGTGTTCCGTCAAGTCGCAACAGTGCGGTGACTACAAAGGCATACATAGTGTTTGTATGTGTGTGAAAGGGATAACTTTTCCTCTTGCACAGGGAAACTCTAAGACTGTTTTATTATCCTGAGATTTTGAGATCCGAGAAGGTGTTCATCCGATTTCCATTCGAGTGAAAACTTCTCTAAGGGAAGTCATAAAAGAAATATTACGTAGCAGATGGATTTCAGCTATGGATTTTCGACTGAAAGTTGCTTTATGGCTCTTCTGTGGGAGCAGAGTGAAACTTTAATATCTGAAATATATCAAAAAATTAATTCAATAAAATGTGTGTGACACATGGAATATGATTTGCCGACCAATATATAAAAAGGCTCTAGTGAGGAATATTGAAAAACTTTTAGAATTGTTTTCCTTTGGTACGTTGAATTGAAAACAGCGTTAAAGTTTGGAATTTGCAAGTGAAAGCTAAATTTTATTTTTAAATTTGAGGTAGGTGGTTACAAATTTGTCTGGTAAGGTCACTTTTAATACAAAAGCATGGTACTTGATCATAATATTTGGATTGCGACGTCTCATTTAAACCGCCCCAGTAGATGGCGGCCAGTAATGTTCTTGCGCATTGTCCCGGCGGCTATTAAAGTTAATTTACTTTATTCCTCTCTATAAAAATACCACGTGGAGGTGGTCACAATATATGCAATAGGATTGAGTGAAAAGCAAGCAATTTAACATACATGATGCATGCAAACGAACCATTCAATATTGGAAACGACAGCGAAAACTGCCAACCACCCGACCTTAGTAAAGTGAGGATAGCAATATCTAAACTCAAGCTTAAAAAGGCTACCGGAATAGACGGCCTCCCCGCTGAGCTTCATAAAACCGGCGGAGATGATTTGGTAAGTAATATCCTCCAACTCATAAGCCAAATCTGATCGAAAGAAAGTATGCTTGAAGAATGGAACATCAGCATCGTTTGCCCGATCCACAAAAAAGGAGACCCTCTGAACTTCGCCGACTACAGAGACATAAGTCTCCTCAACATCGACTACAAAATCCTACCTGCCGCAATATGTGAACGCCATGTGAACACCTTAAACCAATTACCAACAACCAGAAAGTTTGTAATCAAATTTTTACACTTCGGCAGATTCTGGTAAAATCCCAAAAAGTCCTAATCGATACCCACCAACCTACTCATCGATTTCAAAGCAGAAAACGATAGCAGAGACGAACTATACAGAGCCACGTCTAGTTTATGTATACCGCCCAAGCTCGTCCGTTTGTGTAGGATGACGATGGAGAATTCTCGCTGCCCCATCAGGGTCGGAAACGATTTCAATGACACATTCGATATCAAAAATTCATATGTCATGTGACTTCTTCCATTTGATTCTTGAGAGGATTGTGCAAGACTCCTGAGCCAACACCAGAGGCACAATTTTCCAAAAATCGGTACAACTACTAACATACGCCGACGATATTGACATCATTGCTAGGACCCAACCCAATGCCATAACCACGTTTGCTAATATGGAGGAGGAAGCGGTAAAAATGGGTTTAGCAGTAAATGAGGGCAAGACGAAGTATATGCTGTCAAAACAAAATGACACACAATGTCGATGAATTGGACAGGAAGTCAAAATTGACAGACATAACTTTGAGGTAGTAAGAGACTTTGTCTAATTTGACTCCGCTACTAACTCTGACAACAACATCTCGTCAGAAATTAAACGAAGAATTACTCTTGCCACCGCTGTTTCTTCCGGCTAAGAAGGCAATTCGGTAGTAAAGCCCTCACTTGATTTACTAAGGAGTCCTGTTCTACGGCGCTGAAGCATGGACCGTCTCAAAAGCGGATGAACAAATCCTTGTTCGATTTGAGAGGAAAATTCTCCGAAAAATCTTCGGTCCCGTTTGCGTTGACGGGCTATGTAGACGAAGATTCAACCAAGAACTATACGAGTTGTACAGCGACATGCCCCTGGTCAAAGAACTCCGCATTGGACGTTTAATATGGCAAGGACATGTAGAACGAATGAACACCAATACTCCGTCTCGCAGAGTCTTCGATTCTCAGCCAGACGTCGGACGCAGAAACCGTTCTCAACCAACTTGGAATGTACAACTGGAGGCAGTTAGCAGTTATTAGGCCGAGCTAATTGGAAAGGCATGTTGGTTGCGGCCCAGGCTCATTACAGGGTGTAGCGCCACTTAAGTACATAAGTAAGAATGGTTTTGAGAGCTAAGATTATTCTACATATCATGGAGTTTAATAAAATGTATGGTAGACTAATGCGCAAAAACACCAATGTTTGCTAAAAACATAGAAAAAAGTGCGAAATTTTTGGAAGTTAATTGTCTTCAGTTTTTACGTTTATTTATCGTAAAGGAAAAACTAACACAAAATAAACCAGGGTAAGAAAGAAAAACCGCAAATCCTGAACAACCGTCGTCGATTCAAAAAAGCATGTATTTCTAGGGTTTAAATACTAACATACCTTGATTGATGATTTCCATATCAATTTTTTTTAAACAAAATAACTTTAAATATAAAAAAACACTCAGAAAATAAACTTTTTTCAAAAACAGCAAATAAACATGGCGTACGACATAGTAGGAGAGACAGGATGCAAAACTCAAACTTATAAATCCTGGGCTTCGCTGTCGCATTCATATGTGATCAATTTATACTAGATCGAATTCACTAGTGGGCAGTCTGGTTATCTACCTGTTATGGAACGCGGACCTAATCCTGGGAGGCAAGGTCAAGTTTAATATATAGGCACTGTGCTATTAGTATCCACTACGGAATCGAGCGCGTTCGCCAAAGTTGGTTCTATCTTTGGAAGTTTGCTGCGGTAGTATTGGGAAAGTAGTATGTGCCTTAGTGTGAGGATATATCTGGTGCTTTCATTAACACCTGCCAAACTAAGATCTGCATTGGATGTTTTCATAAAGTCAGATCTTTTGGGCTCATCGTCGGTGACAGAAGAAATCAGTTCAGAAGATGAAGAAATGTTTGTGACTCCGTCGAAAAAACGACGTCATTCTAAGGACGGAGAACTTCTTACATTTCTGAAGAAGGAAGCCGAAAGAGACGATATAAAGCATCAAGAGCTCGTTGCTATCGAGAAGGCGAAAATGGAAATCGAGAAGCCGCATTTGGAACTTATTAAAGATCTGCAAAACTTATTGGCCAAATCCAATTAGAACCTTAAGACAGCATGAATGTTACACTACTTACCTGAATTACCTACTATGTTTGTTTAGAATAAAACGGCTGTTATATATTTTTTTTAATAAAATCGTTAAGTTAAGATTTGTTCTTTTTCAGGTTGTCCGCCGGAAAGGCATACTACTTTGATTCGCCGCTATTTTGGTAAACATTAGTCTTGACAGTTCATATTTGAAAGTCTTGAAGTATACACGTGGCAAATTTATTATGGAAAAATATCCGATAAACCAAAGTGTTTTAATCGTTAAAACATTTTATCAAAATCAATCATCGATTACTGTGACCAAGAGAAAGTTACGTGAAATTTTTCGGAGAAAAAACGTGCCATCAAAACGCACTATTTATTGTGTAGTGAATGATTTCGAAGAAAGAGGATCTGTAGGTGATAGGCCCAGACATGGACCACAACGTAATGCAAGTTCGGCTGAAAACATTACTGCTGCTCAAGGAAGTGTTCAAAACAATCCATCAACCTCAATTCGACGCCGTGCTCAGGAGCTTGGTCTTGAAAGAACAACTTTGGCCACAACTTTGCACAAGGATTTGCATTTGTTCCATAAGATTCAGTTGAGCTTCTTCCACAAGACCATTTACCGCCGTACTATGCCAATAGGATGTTACAGCTAGCCCATGAAAACCTCGATTTTCATGAAAAAAAAAATATTATATGACGAGGCACATTTTCATTTGAATGGAGATGTGAGTTAACAGAATAGTCGGTTCTGAGCAATGGAAAACCTTCAAATTATTCATCAGTCACCTTTGCATCCATTAATAGTTACAGTCTGGTCAGGAGGAATTTGGTCAGAAGGAATCACTGGACCTGACATCTTTGAAAATGAAAAGGGCGTAACGATAACTGTGAATGGGGAGCGATGTCGTGATATGTTTGAAAACTTTTTAACGGCACAACTGCATGGTTTGGGCTTGATTAACATGTGGTATCAACAAGACGATGCGACATTGCATACAGCCAATATTACAATGGAACAAGTTATTTCAAGAAAGTTATTTTGTGGGGATATCTGAAAAGTTGCTTGAGAAACTCAAACAAATATTCGTGATGAAGTTAATGGAATACCGTGTGAAATGTGTAAGAATGTAATGACAAATGTGCTCAAAAATACTCGCATTTGTGAGACTAACAGAGGCTGACATTTACCTGATATTTTATTCTATACATAATTGCCTACAATATACCGTGAGCGTCAAAAGTGAGTAAACACCCATGCGATTTCCGAAGTTACATGTAAATTAAGCAAAAATATAAACAAAAAAAATAATTCCAAAAATACCAAATAAAAGCTTTATTCAATAGTAAAACAATTAACAAAAATAAAAATTCAAAAATTAATTAATGTATATTTTTTGAAACAAAAACTAGACATACTACGTAATATACGCGTCAAAAGTAAGTAAACATCTGTAATTAGTTAGAGAAATTTATAAATTGATCATCTTAAATTAAGGAGTTAGTATTTAGTTATGCCACCTTTAGACTTTATATCTTCTTTAAGTCTTCGTGGCTGGATACGACGAGGTTATTTGTAATATCGGAAGATATTTTGGACCATTCCTCAATTAAAGCCTTTTTTAGGTCATCTTTGCTTTTGATAGTCCTTTTGCGAATTTGCCGGTCCAAATGATCCCATAAATGTTCAATAGGGTTTAGGTCCGGCGATTGTGGAGGGTGATCGAGCTGTTTTGGAGTCCTGTAAAGCAACCATTCCTTAACGAGCCTCGCGGTATGTTTAGGATCATTGTCTTGCTGAAAGATCCAATTGCTAAGCATACCTTATTTGTCTACGCTCGGTTGCAGGTTATTTTTTAGGACGTTAAGATAGTCTTGTTTATTAATTGTACTTTCAATGAAGACAAGATTCCCAACCCCCGACGCCGCCATACAACCCCACACCATCACTGAACCTCCCGCATGTTTTACTGTGCTCCTTACATTTTGTTCACTGAATTCTTTGTTTTTTTCTCTCCAAATTTTTTTATTTGTATTGCTTTTAAAAATTTCAAATTTACGTTCATCTGTAAATAAAATGTTTTTCCAAAACGAAATATCATTATTTATATATTTTTTTGCAAATGTTAAACGTTTTTTTTATTGACTTTAGATATCAGTGGTTTCTTTCTAGCACTTCTACCATGTTAGCCCGATTTGTGCAGTGTTCGCCGAACAGTACTCGCACTGATTGATTTTTCGGTTGTTGTTGTTAGATTTTCCGCTATTTTAACGGCACTTGAACTTGGATTTTTCTTCACTTCAGTTACAATTTGTCTTTCTTCTCTTTTATTTAACTTTTTTGGTCTACCTGTCCGTTTGAAATTTTCCAATGTTTTAAATTTTTTGTATTTATCGATAATTTTTTTCACCGACACATGGTTGCTATTTACTATTTCGCCAATATCCCGATATGATTTCCCTTTTTTCCTCAAATCCACTATAATTTTCCGCGTTTCCAAAGATATTTCACTCCTCATTATGAAAAAATCGAATTGCACTGCTTACACTGAACTTATCTCCGCAGAAATATTTATTAAATATTATAACAGTAAATCTAACTGATTAATATTAAACGATGGGAGGTTGCATGATGTTTACTTACCTTTGACGCGTTTATTACGTAGTATGTCTAGTTTTTCTAGTCTAGTCTATACATTAATTAATATTTTAATTTTTATTTTTTTTAATTGTTTTACTATTGAATAAAGCTTTTATTTTGTATTTTTGGAATTCTTTTTTTGTTTATTTTTGTCGCTTAAATTACATGTAACTTCGGAAATCGCATGGGTGTTTACTCACTTTTGACGCTCACAGTATAAAACATTAATCACTATAACATCCATTTCCTTTTATTTAATCTAAAATTATAAACCAACAAAATAGTATACCTTCCCGTCGGACACCCTGTATTAAATGCACATTACGGACAGAAAAGCATTGCCATTTGGTTTCTCTTTTGTTTTGTTTCTGTTGTAGTTAAGTTGTTTCCATTAAGGTTAATCAGGTCATCAACTTCCGAATTCTGTGTTTCAGTTTCAAGAACAAAATCCTGTGCCAATCCGTCTTTATCAATTATAATGTTTTGCAACATACAACAAGACAACACAATGTATTTAAGGTGTTGGAGGTTTTTAATGTCGACGTGTTTCTGAATGCGGATTTTTTTGTTATAACCTTCCAACGCATGTTCAATGCACACCCTCGTAGAACTATGAACGTAGTTAAACCTCTTTTCGATAGGAGTGAGGTAGCCTTCGTCACGAAAAGGAACCAAAAGGTATGTTGTAACTGGATATTCTCAGACCACAACCTACTACATCCTCCGGATTTTCCCTTAATTTCATTCCGATCGGACTATGTTCCCAAACTTAAGCATCATGACAGCTTCCGGGATAAACACAAAACACATCAATAAAGCATGAAAGAATGTATTTATTGAGGAATTTACTGAAACATTTACCTGAAGATTGCTCGAAAATATTCCTTTTCTGTAGAAGTAGCTTACTTTGTCGCACGATTCGATGAGAATATGGCCCCGTCCACAAACCTGCAACATTAGGAATTGAATTTACTCTGAGATTCTTAAAACCATTCATAATTTCATTTCTATTTGATAACCATTAGATGAACTTGCTTCTTAATTGATAGAGCAAATAAATTATTTCCAAAATATAATAAAATGCTGCTCCGATGGAAACGTTGAACAAATTAGACAGTTCGCGAAAGCAAAATCCGTTGGCTAGTTTCCAAATGGTCAAACATAACGCCAATTTGAATGTTAGTTTTGTTCGGCCAGTGTCTTTTGTTATCCATAAATTTTTCAATTCGCTTTCTACAAACTGGAAACGGAAATGAAATGTTTAACGATTATTTTATTATTGCAGAAAAAAACTTACATTAAATGTGGATTTTGACAATGGCCTGCGAAGACGTGGTCTGGATACTCCGCAATTGTCTCCATAAAAAAGGAGTTTTAAGAATTGTTCCATATATATATTTTTTTATTTTTAAAAAAAATATTTTTATAACCCTGCTTCTATATTTTATCCGTAAATTATTTTTTGAAATGATTTTTTTTGTCTCTTTCATATAATAATGACTCACAATTAAGATTCATCACAACTTATTTTGCGGCCATTTCTAATTTTTGTCTGACGTTTATGAACATTCAGTGAGTACATTAAAATTGTACTTGAGCAGGCCTGCATGTGTTCTACAGAATGAATGCGTACATTAATGCAGCAAAGAAGAATGAGGATTAGACTAGCGCAGATTTCCGACGTTTATGAAAACACCCATCTTCTCCTCCGCCAAGACTTTAAACACGTATTGAGACCCTATTTTTATTCAATAACTAGACACTCGGCGGTCGCCATGAGAAAGTTGAGAGTTGGTAGTCATCAGCTAGTTGAATGCTCATATAATTGCATTGCCTAACATTTGACCATATGACCTACTGACTTTAAGAATTTAAGTAATAAGTAACGGGTAACGGGTGATCCAAGTAGAGATACTTTTTTCAATAGCCTTTTTTGACAGATCACGTGTGAGTCGTCTCATGCTGTCATGTTATTTTTGTTTAGTTTTGTTTGGCATTTCATAATGGAAAGACTTACGCGTGAACAACGTTTAAAAATTGTTCAACTTTATTATGAAAACTCACGTTCTGTGAGGAATGTGTTTCGTGCACTTCGCTCAACTTATGGTCAACATAATCGGCCTACTGAGCGTACTATTCGCAACACCATCACCCATTTTGAGACCCAGCATTCATTATTGCATAATATTCGACCAAATAGACCACGTCCAGTACGCTGTGAAGAAAATATAGCGGCCGTAGCTGAGAGTGTACACGAAGACCGTAGAGAGTCGATTCGGCGCCTTTCGCAGCAACTCGGACTGACGTATGGAACGACTTGGCGCATTTTACGTCAAGATCTTAAATTGAAAGCGTACAAAATACAGCTTGTGCAACAACTGAAGCCGCTTGACCTTCCCAAGCGACATCGCTTCGCTCCATGGGCTCTTGAAAAGTTCCAAGAAGATCCGACGTTTTCGAGGCAAATTTTGTTTAGCGATGAGGCCCATTTCTGGCTCAATGGGTATGTAAACAAACAAAATTGCCGCATTTGGGACGAAGAGCAACCTGAAGAGATTGAAGAACTGCCACTTCATCCAGAAAAAACAACGGTTTTGTGTGGTTTGTGGGCCGGTGGAATCATCGGTCCATATTTCTTTAAAAATTATGCCGGTGCGAACGTAACCGTCAATGGCGACCGTTTTCGTGCCATGATAACCGACTATTTGATGCCTGAAATTGAAGCGCGTGATCTCGGCGACATTTGGTTTCAGCAAGACGGCGCCACTTCCCACACATCGCATCAATCAATGGACTTATTGAGAGAACATTTCGGTGAGCACATAATTTCACGTTTTGGGCACCAAGATCGTGTGATAGCACACCGTTAGACTTTTTCCTGTGGGGATATGTAAAGTCAAAAGCTTATGCCGACAAACCCTCTTCGTTCAGGCCTTGGAGGAAAACATCACGCGTGTCATTCGCCAGTTACCAGTCGAAATGCTCGAACGACTGATCGAAAATTGGACTCAACGGATGGACCATCTGCGACGTAGCAACGGCCAACATTTGATAGACATAATCTTCAAAAAATAAATGCCAAAGAATGTTCTTTCAAATGATAATAAACATTCTCCATTAAATTTGAATTTTCTGTGTTTTTTTCCTTAAAAAAGTAGGAAACCTCGAAATGGATCACCCTTTTACAAAAGCTACATTATAAAGTAAAATATAAAAAAAAACGATAAAAAATCTTTTCAAGAACTAATAAAACCAAAAGAAAAAAATCAAAGTTACAAGTAATTCTCTTCACCAAAGGCAATATCCAATCAAGTTAATATTACATTCTGCACGTATCCAATACCCGATTTATAAATCTCTCTGCAGAGAAGTCACGACTCACAGCCCAATATTCAGGCATTCTAAAACCATTCAAATGGATCGAAAAGCTCACAGAGAAAGAGAGAGAGATAGATACTTTCTTCATAACTTCATAGCAAAAAGAGAATCCGTACATGGAGTCGTACATTTACTACATCGCATCGACTGAAATAAAAGTAAAAACGAAAAATTCGTTTGATTCCTTTTCGAGGAATAACAATGCACAAGATAGATTATTCCAATCCCACTGCAATCCATTCTCAGTATATGAGCACAAAACTTTAACCCTTCTGCCTCCAAACCAGAAGCAGATATTAATTTCCTGTTGACTGACTTCATCCTTTACCACCACCCGTATCCAACCACAAGTATGGAACAACTCAGATACAAACACATAGGTATATGGTATATATGGAACCGATGGAACACCAAAGAGTCTTAGAACCTAAGACGATATTAAAACTGAAAATTCTTTTATTAACAAAATTATTTGAAATAAAGTTCGCCTTGTGAATGGGTAAGAGTCCTTCGAGCTCAATTTATTTTCCATTTATGTCAGTCGCCATTTGGAGTCGAAAAGATGCCAGAATGGAAGTATATCTTCGCATAAAAACGGATCTAGTTTATGCAACTTTAAATTGCATTTATGAACTCATTTCCAATGCTGTAAGAAGGACAACCAAAATGGAGGGTGGAGGTCGAAAAACCTGATGCACAGACGCACATTCTTGCAGGCGAAGAAAAGGAATTCGATGTGTGGGTGTGTGTATGTTTTCTATAGTATATCCTGTATCTGGTGTTTGCCACTATGCTTCTGCTCCCACTACTTCTTTTGTTGCCCATGGGACCTGGGTCTTTGCATTTTCTTCCTTTTCATATACAATTCAATTTGTATGTGAATAAGTGCACTATTCCACTGCATCCCGCTCTTAGAATGGTAAATGCAATTTGGAAAAGAAAGAGGAAACAAGGCTATGATATTGTAACACTATATGACATATGTATGTGCCGTCACGTTATGTGTGGTCCCGCAAATGTAAGCATTAGTTAGTTATAAGGTCGTTTTGGAGTTCACATTTGGTTAGAGAGAAGAGTGTCCTTCCATATATATATTTGTAGATTATAGACTTTTCGTTTCAATGAATTATTTTTTTATACCACGAGGGGGGAGAATATACCTTTACGAGCACAGGTCATGGATTTGATACAGTAATATTTTTTTAAGGTTCTCTGGAATTATACACCCGATATTTCATGACACATATATAAAGCTTCGGTAGTTGATCTTGCAAACATGCGTATTACTTGACCTAATCCATAACTCTAGTGTTCCTCATTCTTTCTGGGCCATCTCTAAAAATACATTACAGACTGGCTAAAAGTGAAACTCTATAAAGAGGGAAAACTTAGTTTTAGACACTAAGTCAGCATTTCTAATTAGAGATGGAACAAGCTGTGTTAAACTAGTTCAGCTTGACCAATCCAAAAACTGAGTAAAGAAAAAAAGTTCGGTAATTGATCAATTGCGAGAAATAATCCTGTCGTATGGCCATATACCTCATGCGATTGAACGCCGTTAGATTTAAATTAGTTTATGCGGTTTCGTAAAAAATTTAACACAAAGGTATGATGCGATGACATCCTTAGCAGTTTTGTCGGAAAATATAGCCTACACGTCCGGCAACGGACAAAGGCTGATTAAATTCTCTGAGGAACAAAATGCAACTATAGCCAACATACGGTATCCCAACCTCGATACCCATAAGGGGACGTTCAATCAAATAGATCACATTTGGATAGACATTCTGAAAGGCTTACATGGACCAATACCTTGTGAAAAAAATTGAAAAAATTTAATATCGAAAGACTGCAATCGCAACCTTTCGGTCTCAACTCTCACCAAAGCGCCAGCATCAAATACCGAAGAACAATGTTAACGATGTCAACACTCCATTCGATCAGGTGCAACTAATGTGCTAGGTTTCTCAGGCTCACCAGCAAGAAACCCTTGGTTTGATGAGGAATGCTGACAACTACTCGCAGCCAAGAACGACGCCTAGAAGGCTAAGCTGCAGGTGAATACGAGAGCTGCCATTGAACTCGACAAGCAAAGAAGAAGGGAAGAGCGCCAGCTTCTCAGAAAGAACAAAAATGAGCCAGAAAAGTGCGTGATAGACGATAATGACGGCCTTCCCCTCGAGCTTTTTAAAGCAGGAGAGATGACTTGGTAAGTTAAATCTGGTCGGATTAAAGTTTGCCTGAAGAATGGAACCTCAGCATCTTTTTTCCGATCCACAAAAAAGGAGACCCTCTAAACTGCGCCAACTACAGAGGCATAAATCTCCTCAACGTCGCCAACAAAATCTTATCTGTGTTAATATGTGAACGCCTGAAACTGTTTACCAACAACCTGACCGGCCCTTATCAGTGTAGTTTTAAGCCAGGAAAGTCCATAACCGGTCAAATTTTCACATTCTGCAGATCCTGGAAAAAACCCAAGAAGTACAAATGGATACCCACCGTCTATTCATCGATTTCAAAGCCGCATATGATAGCATTTATAGAGACGAACTGTATTGAGCCTTGTCTAGTTTTTGCATACCATCCAAACTCATCAGTTTGTGTAGGACGACGATGGAGAATTCTTGCTGCTCCATCAGGGTCGGAAACGACCTAACCGACACATTTGTTACCTAGAAAGGATTAAGGTAAGGCGATGCGCTGTCATGTGACTTCTTCAATTTGATTGAGAGGATTTTGCAAAACTCCCGAGCCAACACCAGAGGCACAATTTTCCAAAAAATCAATGCAACTACTAGCATACGCCGACGATATCATTGGTAGGACCAAAGATTGTAAATAAATAAAGATGACGCGTTGAGAACAAAAAACGGAAACTTTTGCTCACCAGCTACATGGTACTGCTTGGCGGTGTGCACGTGCACAAATGAGAAATGAGATCCAAACAGATGGCGAGATGTGACAGTACGACCCGCCGTAGAACAATTTTCCTCGTATGCAGTGAGCCATCTATATGACTTTGGTAGGACTCAACGTGATGCTATAGACACACAACATCGACGAATTGGACTGAACGTCACCATTGACAGATATACCTTTGAGGCAGTACTGGACTTTGTCTATCTCGACTCCGCTATTAACTCTGACAACAACCTCTCGTCAGAAATTAAACGACGAATTACTCTTGCCAACCGCTGTTTCTTCGGGCTAAGAAGGCAATTCAGTAGTAAGGCCCTCACCCGAACTACTAAAGAGATCCTATATAAGACCCTGATTATCCCAGTACAGCGACATGCTCCTGGTCAAAAAAAAAACCCGCATTGGAAGTTTAAGATGGCTTGGACATGTAAGCGAATGGACACCAATACTCCGGCTCTCAGAGTCTTCGACTCCGTGGCAGACGTAGAATGAATGAAAACCGAAACTCCTGCTCGCAAAAAGACCTCGCCTTAAGTGGCGCGTCCAAGTAAAAACCGACCTCAATCAACTTGCAGTGCGCAACTGGAGGCAGTTAGCTAAGGACCGCGCCAATGGGAGCTTATGTGTGTTGAGGCCCAGGTTCATCCGGGAATGTAGAGCCACTTAATAATATAAAGTCGAAAAGATAAAAGCATTCTTAACTCCTAGGCAGACGTGCTCGAGTCGTCTCGAGATATTAAGGGGAAACATATTACAGTCCTTATATTTCTCATCCAGGGTAAGTGAAGAGATGCCGCCTACATAACAATCATTTATTTTCAAGAATAGACGCTTGCAAATTTATATATGTATATTACAAAAACAAAATAGGTACTAGGAACATCGTCTACTCAGTGATATTACAGCTTTTTTTTTGCGTAAAAGCTCAATAAATCTTTTGCAAAAATGTTTTTAATAAAAATGTCATTCGAAAATTACGATTAAATTAGCTTTGTGATAGAAATTTATTTTCAAATGAAACAAGATGCTCCCGATGATGGAGAAATCCGCACAGAGGGTAGCTATCATTAGTTATGATTACCAACATTTATTGTTAAGGTAAAGATTTTAACTTCCTTGTATAAATTATTGTGCTAATAACATTTTAATATTCAAATTATTGCTAACATTTTTATGACATCGGAACTCAAAAATTGCACCTGTCGTTTGTTTTAATTTGCGTTTTTTGTTTACCTCCCTTGTATGTTCTATATAATTATAAGAAAGTTTTCTGATGGCAGGAGATTCTGTTTATTTTTTTTAATATAATTTGAACGCAGTCAAGGGGTTGGGAATACTCTTTATCCGTTTAGGGACAATGCGGGCGATAAGGAAATTTAGGATAAGAAGAAAGAAGGTACCGTCTGGTTGAGCATTTCACATTCGTGTTGTTCGGTTTATGTTCAAATCTCTATATATCAGCGAGTTTTTCTGAATTGTTGAATGGGAGGAATACATACTTAAGTGGCGCTACAGTCTAAAATGATACAACCAACATGACTATCCAATTAGCACGTCCCTTAGCTATATGCCGCCATAATGTAAAATACCATAATCAATCAATAGAAGTTATTATTACACAATGTGAACCCCCCTCGGTTAAAAGGTTTGAAAAAATCCGAGGTAAGGCATGCCTGTCGTAGACGGCGACTAAAATACACTCCCCGTACACCGAGTGTAAAGCGAAAAACGAGACTCAATGAAAAATAGGCGCCTTAAGGACGAAAACGACGTTCTTCGAACAAGGCACAATAATGTCGAACTGCTCTGAGAAGAGCTTCCTAAAGATATTATCCACCTTAAAATTGACTTTGAAAACTTGATTAATTCCCTTGGGCAGCGTTTTGTATGACACCGACTGCGAAACCACTGCGCCGTTTATCCACCAACGTTGAAGAGTATGGGACCACACGAGACGTTGCCAAAAGTAGCCGGCCCTGATGCTCCCGTTGAGCCGAGATAATCGTCGCTGTTGCCTAGGATGTCGCGCTGTCGCCGGAAACATCCACCACAAGCCGTGCCTCGCAATAAGATATCAGCCGGTCGTCCCTAAGGCGAATTTTGATCAAAGACTTGCGCATGTTTGACCGCCAAACGCGTGTGACCTACACCCATGCCATCATCAATCTATAGAACGAAGTGGAAGATTTTTCGACCAAAATCATAATGAGCGATGAGGCTCATTTCCACCTCAGCGGGTACGTGAATAATCAAAACTATCGCTTCCGGGGCACCGAAAATCCACGAGTAATGCACGAGGAGCCATTACACCTGCTCAACATTACTGCATGGTGAGCTGTTCACGCTGGCGGAGTCATCGGGCCAATTTTTTCGAGAACGCCGCTGGTCCAACGACAACAGTGGACGGTTGGCGCTATAGGGTCATGTTAACCAATTTTTTTCTGCCGCAATTGGACGAATTAGGACTGGAGGGCATCTGGTTCCAACAGGACGGAGCAACGGCACAGACTGCGCGATCCATGTCAATGACCGGCTCAGTGGTGCAATGAACATCCGCGCATTAGATCTGCTGTGTTTAATTCTTAGCCGTAGTGACACCAAAATGTTTTTTTTTCACTATCCCTCCTGTTGCGATGCTCTGATAAATAATCCGAATGAATTGTCAAAAAAGCTTATCCCTACTCAGCATTTCTGATTCGGCAAAAAAAGGAAAGTCCCGCCATCGACCAAAAATCACACACGCACACATAAATGGTTGTAAAAAAAGCAAACGAGACTGTTGCCCCAAAAATGTATATTTTTGATAAACTATCAATAATACTTCAAACCTCTGAATGGAATAGGATATAAGATTAAGTTTTCACTTTTTCGATGATTTTCTGCTTTCAAATCCTGACAACAACAAGTGGCACACTACTCAACTCAACTGATTGATGGCAAAATGTGAAATTCTATTTGTCAATTCAAATTTCATTCAATTGCCTTCCATGTTATATCCTGCGGGGGTGTTAAGTACATTTCTACCGCCTTCATTGTCGGCAACAATTTGGAATGCAAGTATATGAATATCCCATTAGCAATTTAGTGGAATGGGGCTGAAATTGATCCCCGCTTTCTAACATGATGCTAGCTATCTCTCGGCGCTATTTATTTTCCTCTACTATCCTGCCAATTTTTCAGTGTGCACAGAATGCACGATAGCACCCGGAATAAGAGCCGGCTATACCCGACGGAACGGCAAAAGTAGGGTTGCAAAATCGAGAACGATTCCACTCTATTCTTATAAATAAGGATATTTTCTTAAAAATTGAAACAATTCTGTAAAGTGCTCGGGCGAAGTTCTCACAGATACAAAATAAAAATGTATGGGAAAAAAGAAAATCAGCATCAGGAGCGTAGAATGAAATGGAATTCTCCCCATCGTTCAAATGGGGATAAGGACACAGTGCCCCTCGTACTTCTAGACATCGGTTTTTTTTTTAAGAAAACATATTCTTGGTTCGGTATCCACAAGTACACCGTCAGTACAAAACATAACAAAAATTTAGCTGCATATAGCAGTCCTCTGAGCAAAAAAATGCGAACAACAAACTAAAAAAAGGAAGGCATACCAACAAAAAAGGAAACGATTCAAGAATAAAATAAGTGATGCATTAGTCGTTGTTTTGTGTCCATATCCCGGAGTAAAACGCTGCAGGGATGAGGTAGAGTACATACTCTAAAAAAAGAGTTCTTAGAATGAGAATGATTTTATCGGATTTTATTTCAAAGAGTTTTTATTTTTTATATTCCTTCGTCTATATCCTTGTGCCTTTTATTTTATTTTCGTTTTCGATGGAGGGTGGGGGATTTTGTATTGTACACTTGGATTGGATGTTGCCATCGTTTCCAACTCGCAATTCCAATTTTTATTTTTTTGAAGATTCATAAGAAGACGGGGAAGAATACGCTACTTAGACAACTTTTGTGAAGCTGTGTGCAGCCTAGGTATGGGGGACGGCATAAGTCCTGAGAAATAATCAACTTCGATTTGAATACAATTTTGAAGCAATTCATAGCACACAATGTGATTTTACGATGACAACGAGAACGAAGTTAAATATAATTCGAGAGTTCGTTTTGTTTGCGCTCGAAAAAGCCCGTATAGAAGAATCTTCGAATTCAAGGGTGGAATGTTGCACGCATATAGCTATACAGTCGTATACTTTCGACATTTTTGAATAAGTTGTCAAACGAGTAATTTGATTGTTATATTTTTTAAGGAACAGTTTTATTTTATTGGATAAGTAGGCATTAACGCTGGAGATAATTCCTGGAATAATATCTATCCCCATGACAGCATTGTCACTTCTTGCAAATATTTTTTCCATCATGGAAGGCAAATTAGTTACCAAGTTCTATAATTATGGCTTAAAAATTGCCCAATCGTTCTTAGAATTTCCCTATGCTGAGTGGTTTTACAGGCTTTGTATTTACTTTGGATGTGATGAAATATGATGGGCTCAGTGTCGCGATGATTAGTGCGATGAACTGCCACGCAAAAGTGCATTTAGATGGCCCTTGACGCGCGCCGGCCGTATGGTCAGAGCTAAAGACCCGCGGTGAACTTGCCGATGTTGTTCAACTTCTTCACATTTGATCTATTAATGGATGAAGCGATGATTCGAAATTGAAAATCATTTTCTTAACAACTCAAATAAAATTCTCTTTAGTACGCTATTGCTCTAGTGATAGTGAGAAGAATATTTGGCAACCCGGCTTGAACATTTTTTATGTTTTAAAAAAATTTAATGGTTATCTGACTAGTGACTTACGCTATGACAAGATGACTGTGCAATCAATTTGACTCAAAGGTAAAAGTCATTTGCTGCATGGCCCTTTTAAAGACAATCACGGCTGCCCCGTGGGATTTTATGTAGCGCCATCGTACATTGAATCATACACGACTGTTTGACAGATCCTGTCCAGGATTGAACCGAACGCCAGAATCTGAGTACATAAAATACTATAGCATACTATTCAATACGACGGGGCTGATTTAAATGTTGTTAGCAATTTCCTTATTAAGTTTATTCAAATGCACGTTGTAGGGCCGATGCTACCTGTTCTGCGGGGCTTACCGCCTTAATATATGTATAGTAATTCATGAATTGATAAGGCTGTGAAATGATAAGGCTAGCTAAACAAGACTGTCCGGGGATTTATTTTATTTTCATAAATAATGGCTTAACAAAACTTTTAAAAATACGTGGCTTGATCAGAGATTTGATATTTAAATCTAATTGTATTTTAAGCAATTTAGCTTAAATTGCCAGGAAAAGGTTTTTACGTAAGAAAATTTCGGGAAAAGCTATTGGAAAAGTCGGAAAATTGTAAAAATCGATTGTTTTTTTGTTTTAGTATTGTCCCGAAAAACTCGAAAAATCTGAATTTTTTTACGAAATTTTGATGATTTTGGACGATGTCTGCAGTCTGCTATCGACATTCCCAATGTTGGCGCCGTTGATCGAAATGAGTTGGCGGAAAGAGTGCGAAAAAAGTGCCGCTGTTGGATGCCGAGCAGAAGAACGTAGACGATTCGCAGACGAATGTTGGAACCGTAGGCATTTACGTTCTTGATGCTCTCGGTGGTACAGATAATGTAAAGCATGCTTAACGTAAACACCTAGCTATTAGAGCTCCTATTTCACCCACATATATGGTTCTGATATGAAAAAAGTGTTGGTTTACACCTATATAGGGAACGTGTTATGGCTCCAAAAAATAATGATGTCAACAAAATATTAAGATGTCACAGTTTTTCATCCTCTTTTTGCCCGGTCCACATAGTATTTACTATTTGTCTATTTGCCTATTTGTTCGTCTGCACCTGTCCTGTTCAATGTTCTCACATTCCATTTGCAGATGTTTCTGTTAGTGGGTGGTTAACCCAAAGCACAACTCACAACCTGGAATACCTGATTCAATTTGTTAGATACCCCTAGACACGGGGCCATTAGTATCTATGCACTACGGGATTGAGCGTTGCCATTGACAGCTGTTAAGTTAACAAATTTTGAGCACTCTTATTCTGAAGCATATTGACACCAGGTGTTAGGTAGGTAAGGTAGGTTTGGTGTGCTGTTGACGCTTAAATGAGCCGTCAAACTCACATAAGACTCCGTGGGACCATAGCGATACCCCTTGGTTGAGAAGAGTTGTTCCTAAAAAGAAAGTTGCATTCGTGGGAGGAGAGATGCATAAGTGATTTGCGCTGTTCCATTCGCTTGAAATAGGTTATTGCTCCTTCCCGATTTACAAGAGAAACGGAAGTTATGTTATGGTGATTGTAACAGCTCCGACAAGTCTTCTTAGTAAATACTGCCGAGAAGTTTGCTGCTTCTATTGCTGATCGCGGGGCAGTAACACAGTAGGTGGACGGTGTCCTCGAATTCTGGATCTCCGAATTTCCTGCATTGTTGGTGCGAGTCAGTTAGGCTTATTTTATGGGACTGTTTACCCAACAGATTGTGACTTGTTATCACTACAGAAATGGAAGCTCTGTTCAGAGCTAAAAGCTTGTTAGATTTGCTACTGCTAAGTTACATCCATAGATCCTTGTTGTGTTTGCAAGTGTTAATGTTTTGCCACCTAGATTTCGTTTTATTTGCATCCAGTTCTTTTCTGTTTTTTTGAAGTGGGGGTCTTACCCTATTGTCGCAGTAGAGGATGCAGCTGTACGATCCTCGTCTAGCTAGATCGTCAGTTTTCTCATTTTCTGAAATGTTATTATGTCATGGAAACCAGATAATTTGGACCTTATTCTGGTTACATACAGCCTTAAGCTCTGTGCGGCAGCGTGCAACTACTCGGGATTTTATTATGTTGGATGCCAACGCTTTTATGGCTGCTTAACTATCTACGTAAATGGAGATATCCTCTTGAGATATGTCCAACATTCTAGTCGATTCGGCAGCTTCGAGTATGGCTAGTATCTCTGCTTGAAATAATTAATCCGGTGGTTAATCCGATTTTATCAGAGTAGACCCCAGAGCCCATTCCTATTTCCATTTTATACCGATCGGTATATATTGCAATTTCTTTGTTAGATTCCACATTCGTTTCCGATGTGCACAGTGGCGCGATGGTAAGTGAGATGAACTGCCCTTCGGATTCGGTATAAAACAAGAGGTCCTGCCATCGTGCAAAGAAGTACACACGAAAACATGAATGATTGTGAAAAAAATCTATGCCCTTTGTACCAACGAGTCTGTTACGCTATAATTGTTTTTTTGTTCGTCTCTGCTTGGTAAAACCAGATGTTAGTGCACCAACAATTACTACAAATGGATATGCCATCATAAGCAAATGTTACTTACACGCCCACCTAACATCCTTCATCCATTCGTCCGTGATTACCGATAATTAGTTATATTTGTCATCCAAGACAGTATAATTAAAACCTTTATTATCTCTAAGAAGCTTCCATACACCTGTATTACAATATATCCTTCAGTAGTCTGGCAAACGAACAAAAAAAACACACACACATTATCATACAGACGTCCCTTCTCCGCTGGGGTAGCGCCATAAATTATTACACAATTCCTTTGACTAATTACAAGGCCTGAGAGATTGTGGCAGAGATTGGTGGTTAAGGGCTTCCGCTACCACCCCTTGGGAAGGTGGTAGTAGCCAAGTTGAAATTTTTAACTTTTGCTCCTTTCGTTCAGTATCTTTTGGTTACTGAATATAGATCCCAAAGACTGGACAGCGATTCAACCTGAAATTAGCCTTTGTGGAATTGTGATGAGACTTTGGCATAAATTATGCATTCAGGATTTTTTTCGTGAGAATATAATGTTTCCATAGTTGTTGTGTCTTTTGAATATTTTGTTACTTTAGCCAGTACAACAACAACAACAATGGTGAGTAGAAGTCACACAAGAAAATAAAACTGCGAAGCTGCAAGTTTGGCTGAGTTGTTGGCTCAGAAGGATCCTAATGAATATTTAATTTTGTTCTTCGGTAAAACAAAAAAAAAAGTTGGTCCAAAGTTAAAATGGCTCCCTTTGGGTATTGAAGTGGTGGCTGCTACTTGTCGTATTATTTTCGAAGCCAATTGGGACTTTTGTTTCTTACTCCTTGTTTAAGTCTTCTGCTTAAAGGAATTGTTTTGAGAACAAGTTGTATGTGGGGTAAGAAATTCAAAAGTTTATTAAAGTTTATTTTATGAGTATTTCACTTTAGGCGGTTCTATATTTCAAGGAGTACTGCATGGTGCTATTGTTCTAAACGGGTATGGTAATAAAATATTTTCTTCTAATGCTTAGAATACTCTTGGAATAAAAAAACGAAACTCGCTTTGCTTTGAAAAAAAAATTTAAAAAATCCTTTAAACTAAAATTTGTTTTAAGAAGTGTAAAACAGTTTTGTGTCATTGACTAGACATCAACTTAGTTTTTTCCCCAAGTGGTAACCATAGGAACGGTTCTCATACACTGATTTTGACTAAGGGCCGGTTTGTTCACTGTCGGTTAACTTAAACGGACGGTTGTTCCAGCCGATAACCAACAAATGCTTTTTTTCCCAAAAAATTTAGCCGGAGAATCCACTGTTAGGTTAGATAACCGGAGTAATCTGTCACCGCCCGATTTTGTTCGCTTAATGGCACCTAACCGATGTTTTTCTGGAATTTTGTTTATTCGTGCTTGGTTTTGCCAGTGTGTATTACTGTTAGAATAAATTACTTTATATTATACTGTTCAGGATTAGTTATAACGAACATACCTACAACTATTTTGAATTTTTGTATTTCTTATTCTATCTGAATAAAATACTTCCTTTTGTAACCTGTGCATCATCGGATGGTCTTTTAAGCCTCAGTTAATTTATTTTATATCTGCGCAATATAATGGCATCAAGTGCATTCATACAACAGTCACCAAAGATTATAAAGTCATACATATGACGCATTGAGAACAAAAAAAACAGAAACTTTTTCTTACTAGCTTCAAGATACGGGAGAGCGGTATGCACGTGCATACATGAGAAACGAGATCCAAACATATGGCGGATATACCAGTACGACCCGCCATAAGACAATTTTGGTTGTATGCAGTCCGTCATCTCTATGACTTTATAATCTCTGGTATGTATTACTTTTGACTTGCCATTTACAGAACAACATTCTGTGTAAATTCAGGGAATTATTCGTGTGCTACCAAACAAAAACAGTAAGAGCCATATTAATAAAAATTTACTAATTTTCCTCTAATTCACAAACTATCTAATCTGTAAATAAAAAGTTATTTCATGAATTAAGATTTCTTATTAATAAAAAATAAATGCCCATGTAATAGCTGATTGACGTATATTCACAAATCTATTACTGAATCTATTACAATCAGTACAAAATCCGTTGCCATTAGCTGTTATTAATTTATGTGTTTTCTTCACTCCGTTGTCTAGTCAAAACAATTTTAAGTTGTTTGTGAAAATTAAAATAATTTAAAAAAACAATACATAAAATCTACCAACAACAAAAGAAAACAAAATTAGTCTCAAAGCGAGAAGACAGGTGTGTTGACAAAAATAAATATAGGAAATAAATAAAACATCAAATAGAGTTCATAGCTGCAAATATGTACCTAAAGACATTGAGAATAAGTGTGTGGACACCAACACAAATCGAGAAGAAAGGACTGTTGAAAAAAAATTACCGATAATGTAAGTAATAATAGTAACAAACTTAATACGAAGATTGCTTGAATAGAAGACTACCTATATAAATAATAATAAAAAAAATGTATGGTGCAACAGGTTCTTTAGTACCTACCCAGGGCCTAGTTTTTTTCTCACAACAATTCAATTGTGCGTGTGTAGTTCTTTGCACGATTGCACGATTGCACGATCTTTGCAAGTTGAGATAAGCTATTCATGACAATTGATACTACTCGGGTGACTTGTCAAATCAGGATATATAGTTTTTGTTATGTTGTCGTAGAATTTTGACAAACTCACCTCGGAGGGACGGTAGCCGGACCAAAAAGTATTTAGACATGGCTTGGTTCAAGTTCAATACTGCCGGGCTTCGACGCAAGAAATTAATCGGCATTGGACGGGCGTTATTGAAGTCGAGGGCCTTCATGATTTTTACTTACATTTCCAACCCCTGCTCCTTTGTTTATAAAAAATCGATTAAGGAAGGCGGGAATAGCTCTTCGTACTTGGAGGCGATGAACAACTCAGTTACACCAACCAACTACAATTAGTGCTGACGTAAAGTGTTCTTGCACGCTCTTAGGTATCGGTAGATTATGGCTACATACATGTGGAATGCTTCCGCTACTAAATGGAACTGGTAGTGTACTTCATTGATCCAGTGAATAAGAACTGCATACATTTTTGGAAAATCCACTTTAAACAACTTTATCCTTTTTTTTTACTAAAAAAATAAACAACATTGAAATTTTAACCGATATCAACTTTCCGTCAATTTTCAATTTAATTTAAGGATAATTCACATACTTCGGGGACTTGGTTAATTTTATGTTCACTAAGGTTAATTAACTTCAATATTTTTTTATTAATAAGATTGATTGATTAAATGTAATCCACATTTTATTTACGTTTATTAATACGGCTGTAAATTTGTATTTTTGTGTATGTTTGTACATATATTGTTTACAAATTTAGTTCATTTGGGATCAGTGACGAGAGTGAGGACGAGCACTACCAATGGTTTAACGGCGCGCGACAGTGTCGCATTTATGAACGATTGGATCATTTTAATAAATGGGACGATGTTGATTTCTTCAGACGTTTTATATTGCGGAAGGAAACTGTTGCACATATTTCAGATTTTATACTGTCAAAATTGCAAGATAGAAGTGAAAGGTGTGTTTTATTATGACATACAACAAACAAATTGTAAAAACAAAACATTTCTTAGAACTCGCTAACTTAAAATCGCACTTCGATTTTATGCATCATCCTCCATTTACGATGCTTTAGCTTCGAACTCACGCCAATTTGAACTTTTGGGGAGAGTACGATAAGTTTGGCGCCAAAAATTGATAACGGTTTTTAGTAGAGGGTCCAAAACAAGCATTTTTGACTATTGGAGGAGGTCTATCGCGGCATTCTCAGGAGGTAGGGGCAATTTTAGAAAAACGTTACTTAAAACGAAAAAAAAAACTCAAAATTATGATACAAAAATGCCAAAAAAAAAGTTAAGACCAATTTTTTTCAAAATGTTGAAATGAAGTGCTTACTTGGCTTTTTGCATTCTTACATCAATTCTTAATCGAACACAGAAAAAAAAATTATTTTTTTGTCTTCTAGTTATTAAGAAAATTAAAGATTGTTTGATTTTTGTTTTTTTTTGGTATCTCACTTAAGGGATTAATGCTCATTTTTGTAACTTAAGTACAGCATTACATTTGACAACAACAAAAAAACCTCGTACCCATCACAAATCCTACAATGAACCCAAGCGGAGGGGGCACCTCCTAAATGTACCCCCTCAAGTAGTAAAAATTGCTTGTTTGACCCCACTACTAAGAACCGTTATCAATTTTTAGCGCCAAACATATTCTACTCGTGCTGAACTTTAAAAATTAAAAAAAAAATGAGTGGTGGGTGCACGACTGGGTCGTACGCAAATTTCTCTTTCACAGCGAGTTGTGCGTTGATAGAGCATGAGAGAATTTGACGATATTCATAAGTTGGCGAAAATACACAGTAGGCAATTAAAATTTCGATTATTGATGATAAAAATGATATAAATAATGTGAAAATGTTATTAAACGAACGTTTGTTCCGGAATTTGAAGGAATCGGTGTCTATGTGAACTTATGATTTTCCGTTATTGGCCAAAACTTAAAATTCCGTTTTGGGATATTTGGGCCGAAACTAATTATATGGAATTCATTAAAACAGCTATAGTAGTATACAAATTAAATTTCATTCAATTTGGCCAAAAACTTTGCGAGAAATTGAAATTTTTTTTTAAATGGCCTAAACGCAAAAATCCGTTATATTGATTTTCTCGAAAAAACTGGGTATGCAATTTTCTTGGAACTAATATGCTTATAGTATATATAAAGTTTATCCAAATTCGTAAGAGCCGTTTTCCCAAAATTTGAGGTTATGTATCGGGTGATTTATTTTAGAGGTATAGAACTTCGAATTGAAATAAAACACAAGAAAATCATTTTAATGGCCATCAATTTGGCTTTATTGATCATCATTTATGGCATTTATGTTTTATTATGATTTCGGTCATGTGGCAGCCGGGGCTGGTTCAAATAAAACCAAGTCTAGAGGTCCAATTTTCAACCACATTTTCGAGCATTATGGGCTGTATGTCGGCAATAATGCCACGATTGTTGGCTTCCAAGTCCCCTAGGGCTTGTTGGCGTAGGCGAGCGACTTCACATATCCTTAACGAAAATCATCCAATGGTGTCACACGATCTTGGTTGCCAATTGACAGGTCCATTTGGCGAAATTATGCTCTCATCAAATGTTTCTTTCAATAAATCGATTATGACGTGCGCTGTGTGGCATGTAGCACGGTCTTGTTGGAATCACATATCATCCACATTCATGTCATCCAATTTGGGAACAAATAGTCGGTTATCATTGCTCTATACCGGTCTCCATTAACGGTAACTGACTCTCCAGCATCTTTTCGAAAGAAGTATGACCCAATGACTCCACCAACCCATATAACACACTATAACACACCAAACAGTCAGTTTTTGTGGATGTAAGACGTCTCAAGGGTCTCATGTGGATTCTCTTTACTCTAAATTTTGTCTTGTTGACGTATCCATTCAACCAAGAATGAGCCTCTTCACTGAACAACATATTGCGATGAAAATCACCATCGAGATCAATTTCATTTTCGGCCCATAAACCAAAATCACGACGCATTGCATGGTGTCGCGGCTTTGATTCGTGCACAAGCTGGATCTTGTAAGGTCGTAAGCTAAGATCTTTGCGCAAAATCTTCCATAAAGCTCCAATTTTTGCACACGGTGGTGAATCGATTTATTCGGGTCCTCTTCAATACTTTGCTCTACAGCGGCAATTGTTTCTTCGGTGCGCCCTGTTCGATATCTCTGCAGGTGCGTGTTATCACTAGAGTAAACCTAGTGCGAAAACGATCCGTGGTTAACCGAATTAATTGCTCTGATGGACGATTATGTCGACCATAAAACGAACGGAGCTTGCGGTAAACTTCTCGAACTGAACCATTATTTTCGAAATAAATTTGCACAATTTTCAAACGATGTCTGGTTTAAAATTTCATCATGAACAGGATGACAAATGATCCTGGCAAACCAAACTGAATATAAATGACATTTGAGTTGCCTTATTTGACCACAAAACGTCAGTTTTATTTCTATTCCAAAAATCAACCTCTAAAAAATAGCACCCGCTATGATTTTTATACCGCAGGTACCGGTAATAACATTGTTTAAAGCTACCAAAAAAAATGGCATAGATTTATGACAAAAAAACACTGGATACGAAGTTTGAAGAAAATCGGTCAGGTCTCTTGGGCTGGAGAGACCAGTACGGACAGACGAACCGACTTACAGACGAACCGACAGACGGAATTCCAAAATTGTTTAGGTTCCGCTTACGATGATCGTAATGTTAGAATCAATCAAAATCTCGAGGTCGAAAATGTTCACGAAAACAAGTCTTTCTATATCTTGTGTTTTTTATGGTTTTTATGTTTTTTTTATGACGGTATGCTATAGCCGGATATATTTAATAAAACACATCTCCGTTTTCCACGAACTGTTTTCGTGATTTTTCGTTTTCATTGCTTCGATTTTTGATTTACGTCTATCGAATATCGTACAATACTCGGTATTCGTATCAGTGGTGGCCGTACAAAACACACAAACATGGAGCTTATTTCCCATATCTTTTTGGAAAACGAAATAGGTCCTGCGGCTGTTAATGCCTTTTGCTTGTAGGGTTTATTTCCTTTTTAGGCATCCTCGCACACTTCCCAAATCCCAAGATTTGGGGGGCAGCATGTACACTCAAATTTTGCATGCACCAAACTTGAATAGAATCCCAAATTCAAATGACAATAACACCCAAAGGAGTTAATGCTTTTCGTGGATTATTTTCTTTTCGAAATTTAAATAACCCCCGTGGGGCTATTTTCTTTTATTTGTGCACCGATGTCATCAGTGTCATATAGTCTTGTATGCGCTTATATTTCAACTGAAGCCAAATATGACTAACTAAAGACTGCATCTACTAGTTCCAAAACATATGAGCGATTTCCAAATTATGACGGATAAAATCAGCAGCATGGAAGTGTATATTAAACAATATTTTCAACAAAAGTAATCGAGTGGTGGGTCCACGAATGGGTCGTGCGCAACTTTGTAATGGGAAGGGGGGTTTTGTTGGGTGTGGTTTTTCACTGGTAGTAGTGGTGGCACGCAAGTGGTTGAACAGCGACAGCTCGTCGGAGGGGGGATCTTCTACTACCAACCTTACCTACAAATAATTATTGTGCCTATTAAATATTGCAGCAATGCATGACCTCATAGACCTTTGATGATATATTATTATTATTGCTTATCCAGAAGGGATAACAAGATAAAAATAAGAACGGATTAAAAAGATAGCGTTATTAACAATAAAGAGAAATGTCAGATGTTGTTGACTGAGAAGAGATCGCACTAATCAACAGGCGTCTTTCTCATTAGGGTAACCCACCCACTAGTTAAGACTATGTAATGTTATAACTCCTTGACTATCTTTATGCCCAGGTAAAGTTTTAGATAGTCCCTTATAGGTTCCTTCTCAGTTACTCACACCCCATAAATCCCACCTTTCTTCACATTCTCCACCCCATCCCGCCAACAAGTAACCATTTCCCACATTATGAAAGTCAAATTATACTTTTTCAAAAGTTACAAATAATGTTTATTAGTAAATTCCTAATTATTTTCTAAAGAGGGTTTGTACAATTCATATATTAAATGATATCATCGTTGAGAATACAATATAGCTGGATTGTACATGAACTAACACCCCTAACTATAGATATAGTTAACTGAACTAGCAATTAATTTTTTTTATTGTATTCTAATTATATTTCTTATAATTTTCGTTTGTAGTTTAGGTAGTATTTAATTTATGTATCTTAGGTATCCTTTAAGTAATGGTTTAATATAGATTTTAAAAGATTTATTATTAATAGTGCATGTGGTGCATGGTATATTGTTGTAGATTCTAACTTTTTTAATATTAATAAGATAATGGATAAGGACTTTGTTAAAAAAAAATTCAAAATTTAAAAGTAAAATTGATCTTATCATGTATTGAATCGAATTAAAACCCAAAAGATCACTTACATTGTTTTTCTCTGAACCATTGAGTTTGTACTTATGTGTATGATAAAAATGCCGGTTTCTGGTGATTGAAGACTGTTGTGCGCACATCTGTCTGTAGATCACTAGTTTGGGAGGAATTTTAGTAGTCGTTATTTAATTTTCCTTTTAAAATAATGTAATCGCTTGGCTTCTTACCCAATCCAGAATGTATTATTGTTCTTACTTACAAACTATTAATATTAATATCATAAAAAAAATGCAATTGCTTTCCAATTTAGCCTATAGATAAATCTATCCACGTCACGTTTGTTGTGTTATAATGTCGTGGCATTTGACGATAAAAATGGTGATCAAGTTGTAAAATGTGTATTTTACATACCACGAATAGCGTCTTACGGTAGATGCTGAGACAATTGTTCAGGACATTTAGGGCTTAATTTACACAACCGGAGCAGCCTCAAGTCACTGGCGAAATTATACACGCACTCACATGAAACCTTATCGAGAAATGTCTCCTTTTAATTTTTTATTTAAAAAAATGCCTCAAACTATCAAAATGAAGTTTAATAAAACGCTCTTTATTGATTGATATATATGAAAGATTTTTAATATTATACACTTGCAATATCTGTATTGCTTTCCAAAAAAAAGATATGGTCACTCACTAACCACTTTTTCGCTGGTGTCTTTAAAAAAAATTTGCACACTGCGTTGCTAGCTGCTAATCGCCGAAGGAAAGAAAAGATACGCGTAATTTATACCACCTTTTTTTTGGCGAAAGTCAGTCTGCAACGTTTGGTGACTAATAAATGTATGGTTGTTGTATTGGCTATGTTCGCATAATACAATGTAAAATAAAAATTAAATAAATTCGATAATTAGTTATCGAATTTCCAAAAAAATATCTGTAGGTAATTATGAAAATTTCAAGGCGCACGCTACAACTTTCTTTTACACAGCAAGTTGGGCGTTCGATCAAATGCCAAGCACGAGGGAATTTGACGATTTTCATAATTTGGCCATCATGATATCCGTTCTAAAAGAAAAGTTTTCGAGTTTTTACGAATCGCTCCGATCAGTTGTTCGCAATATTTTGACATCCACACGTCAATTATTCTCCGATGGTCTCCAGAATCTGCTCGTCGCGGGAATATTTTTAAGTGAGTAAAAAGCAATTAAATATTTTTAGTTAAGTTTTGTTGAAAACTGGTGTTTAAGGCAAATCTCAAATTAAAAAAAAACAAGCACCAAACAATATAAGCGCTTGGTTGAGGAAATTACTCTCCGAACGGATACAACGATAGGGCCGAATAATATTCATTTTGATTAATTATACTAAAAATGATATAAATATTATCGAAATGTTATTATACGAACGTTTATTCCGGAATTTGAAGGCATAGGTGTCTATGTGAATAAAGATTTTCCGATATTGGCCAAAACTGAAATTCCGTTTATTGATAGTGGGGCCAGAACTAATTATGTGGAATTGTTGCAAACTTTAATATTAGCATATTAATTAAATTTCATTCAATTTGACAAAGTTGTTGGAGAGACTTTCGGTATATAGACTTTCGAATTATGATCAAAACAAACTTGTATACGAAATTTGAAAAATATCAGTCAAGTCGTTAAGGCTGGGGAGACTATTACAGACAGACAGAGAGACGGTCCGACGAACCGACGGACGGTAATTCAAAAAACACTTTTTCGGGTTCCGATATCATCGTAATGTTAGAATCAAACAAAATCTCGAGGTCGAACATATTCACTTAAAGAATTGACATTGACGTTACAGCACTTCGCACATAAATGCAACGAACTACAGACACATAACAGCACTGGCGACTGAGGCCATCGGCTGGGACAGAGCAAGACGTTAATACAACAGAGAGAGACAGGTAGACAAATAGAAGGAAAGCCATATAACATAATCCTACATGACACAGAGGAGGAGACAGATTTATATTGTCTCATAATATCGCAAAGGTGGCCTCAAATAAGGTGGCGATTTTTGTAGAAAAAGAATGCTGCCAAAGTTGGGGCTTGAACCCGCAGAGTTTGGATTAGCAGTCAACTTCGTAAGAGAAAGTTAAAAAAAGTGTACACTACACTTCCTTATCTCACTAATCTCACCTTAATAGCCCTTAGATTACTTGGTAGATTTGAAATTCTGTATTGTTTACCCGAGAAACAATTACGGCAAGTACAGAGGGATAATTCCTTTTAATATCAATACAAGATCCTATCTGCTAATATATATAAATTATTTAAACCTTTTAGCAACTACCTAAGCGGGCATATCAGTTAGGTTCAGGCCATCATTTATAGAGACGACCTATACCGAGACATATCTACTTTTGGTATGCCGCTGAAGTTCCACAGTCCATGCAAGACGATGTTAGAGAATACTCGTTGCTCTAAGTAGCGCTACAGTGAACCTGAGCCCCAACCACCATGCCTCTCTAATTAGTCCGGTCCTTAACTAACTGCCTCCAGTTGCGCACTCCAAATTGGTTGTGGTCGGTTCCTACTCGTGCAAGATCTTCCTATATTGCGTCCGAGGTCTGGCTGGGAATCGAAGACTCTGCGAGGAAGAGTATTGGTTAGACATGTATAACGAATGGAACCATCTTACCGTTTCAATTCGGAGTATATTGAATAGGCGAATGTCGCTGCACAACTCGTATAGTTCCATAAACTCGTTGATGGTTTTGTAATGGAGCAGACATTGCGATCTTGTGGTTGCGTATTCTGAAGTGAGAAATAAATCCAAAATATTCCCAACGTTTTTATGGATATCAGGAATATGTGTTTGTTCCCGACAAGTTGGTACATGTTACTGATAATGACAATAATTTCGGTAAGTTCATAAGCTCCGCTAAATTCGGGTATCGGATGATAAGTTCCAGTGAACCTCTTCCGAAAAATTTAGAAAGAGAATCGTAGGTTGATCGTCACTTGGGGAAGTAAATACAGCATATGAGTTTAAGATTCCCATGAAGAAAGTTTAATCCATATAACATAGAGGTTACCAGGTTCCATCTAATTTCATCTCTTTTATATGCTAGGTCAGATAATGAGAATGCACATAGATCACCCTCAAAACGGAGATGCAAATAAAGTGTAGACGTTAATTTGTGCTCTTGTAAGGACTTAGTGTATGTTCTTTCTTTTTGGAGATGTTGGTATACAGAATTGACATTGACTTTGGTGTACTCCAGATCTCTGGGTTGCAAGTTGTGGCCTCAGTGTAAGCCCGAACAAAACGGAATTCGTACTTTTCAAAACCAAAAATACACGATTTCACTCTCCCCCGTCTAAATGGCCAACCAATCATACAATCTTCCAGCGCTGGCTTGAACTATAACTTAACTGGAAACACAATATCGAACACAGAGTAAGAAAGGCATTTATTGCCTTCTATGCTTCAGGGCCACACTTCTCTGGGTCCCAGGGCACAGCGAAATTTAAGGAAACAAGCTTGCAGATAAGTTGCCAGGCAAGGCCCAGCTCTATACGGCTCGCAAGTCAGCCGTCCAGGGTCCATATCGTGCTAGGTGCGGTTAAGGAACAAACCCACTCACACTTCCTGGAGAAGGCCGACTTCAAATGGAGAACAGTAACAAATTGCATCATATCGACGAAGATATGGCCTACCTACGACACGAACAGAACAAACGGCCTTCTGAATAGAACCCGCTTACATATCGATACAATCACAGCGATAGTTACCGGGCACTGGTCAATTGGAGACCATCCATCCAAACTAGGGATCCCATGTTACCCCCAATGCCGAAGTTTCGGGAGCGCAAATGAGAGAGAAACACTCTCCCTTTTCATCTGCAAATTTCCGGCACTGGCAAGAGCCAAATCGCGTACATTAGACCAACCATTTTTCAACAACCTTGGCGACATCTCGGGTAAAAAGATACAAGAACTTATCCGTTTTCTGAACCTCACATTCTCGATCTAGATACCGCTTGTATTATATCCCTAATGTCGATCATAACAAAGGTCACACGAGGTATGGTATCAAAAAGGCACATAAGTACTACTTGGGTTCATGCTGAAAAGCCACCTCTACCTACCTACCTAATCCAGATCTCGAGTATTGCAGAATTCCGTCACAAGTCACATACTAAGTTACTGTCAAGTTCTATAGCAAAAGGGCTTCTCCAGCATGAAAGCCTTGTTTATCGACATCGTTTACGACTAAGCTGAGATTCCTCTACAAGACCTTTCGAGACTGATTAGCGAATCATTATGCTATCTTTCAGTCTAGCTTTTAACCGATTAGCTATAAAATAAGGCAACTATCCAATATCCCATTGAAAGGAACCAAACAACTGCGATTATATGTTTAACTATTCGCTGATGGGAAAGACATTGCATCTATCTAAACTCCAAAACAGCATAACCTAAATCCCAAAAAATCAACTTAAAAGCGACTTTATAGAACAACCTTCATTCCGCTCCATAGCAATTTAACGCAACAGAAAGAAAATTACCCCAAAAAAGTTTGGTCTGACGAATCCGTAAACCACAACGTCATAGTTTAAAGCGATTTTCAAGCAGGAAAATTATCTCCTCCTGTCAGTGTTCGTAATGGAAATCACATGAAAAGTTTTCCAAAACAACAGACTCTATTTCACCTAAATCCGATTTAAACTCCACTCTGCATTCAGCGCATGAGATTCCACAAGTTTCGAGTGGTTACCGACAACGATGCCGAATCCATATGTACAACTATTCTCTCTCCACGCTCTCAAACTTTTGAGGTAAACTGCCCTCCTTGATTGTGGGGGATAGCTTGGCTGTTCCTTGCCAAAAAAAAAAAAAAACTTCAACCAAATGTCCCTATAGCTATACAAAAATAAAAACAGGACCAAAGCGAAAAGTCTCTCCCAACACACAACTTCTAAGCAGAAAATAACCGCAAAAGTCTGTCTACTCTCTTTGCTAGCCATATGGACATCTGACCAAACTCACCAGGATCCCCATTAGTACGAGGCCATCTTGTCCCACATGAATTATTTTGTTAATTTTAATCTACTTTCGGAATTCACATGTGAGATTGGCGTATTGGCTTCCATTTCACTTTATATTCATTATCAAGTGCCAAGGATATCTACTCTCACCAACACCACCCCTTGCTTGCTGAGATGTGGTTTTGTGTGTATAGAGTTAGGTATTCGAATTTCATGTGGTGGTGGGGGTGTCGCATCTTCGTTGCTTTAACCTCCCACTCGGTACGTTGTTTTATTTTTTATTCCAGAAATCAACAAGATGGAAGGGCACAGCATTGCAAAAGTCTATCTCTTTCGAAAGGATTTCCTCCCTCTGGTACAACTACCAGAGTGCGGTGCAGTTTTTCTTGCTCCGCCAGGATGCAACTCGACTCAAGAAGTACTTTGCGTTTGGATTCCTAACCTAATTAAAATGTTGGGCATTGTCCAAGGACATTAATTAAAAATTGAAAAAATAATTATCCTTGAATTTCATGACATTAAAACGTATTAAATGCCCCTGGTTGGGGCAGATATTGTCCTTGTTACAGAGTGACGCTAGATGGAAAGAATCCTTGTAATCACAAGCGGCTGTGCCATAGGATAGCGCGGTAATATTGCATACGAAACACGTAGCAAGGATTTCGCTCTTTACTAGTGCATGGAATGCGATCCCTTTTGCAATTATCTTTGTTTTTTCATTCGTTTATTAGATTTTTCTTTTTTCCTTTAGTTTATTTCATTACGTTCCTTAACAATGGCTGTAAAAATATTAAAACGTAAAAATGGGGATTAGGTTGCATTGAGCGAAAGTAGATAGGTTTAGATAGGAACAAAAAAAAACGAGCTTACCTTGGGTGTCCTTTTCGTTCCTTTTTAGTGTTATTACTGTCCGAGCTGATTATATCGCATTCAAGTTTGAGTGAGTGAACAAATTCGTTTTGGCGGAACGAGTTGGTGGTCAATTAGGAACTAATTGTGGTCTCGCTTTCATTTGCGGTTTATGGCGCAGCAATACGGTGGTCAATGTGTGGTTGGTGTATGTAGGTGGAACAGTTTGCTGTATTATATTGTAGGGCTTAAGATAGACGATTATTGAGATGCAAATCTCACATTGGTGTCAGATAGAAGAACAACATTTGCGGACCAATATTAGCCAGGAGTAATCTACTAAATTAAAAAAACCTATCCAGGCGGAAGCGGAAGAGTTTTTAAGATGGTATTAAAGGTGCCTGAAATAAAATAATAAATAAAAAAAACTTCAAGGTACCTACCAAATAAAAAACTTGCATAAGATGCTGTGCCATATTTAGAAAACAATGCGCATACGAACTGTAGGGGTTAATTAGACCACTTGAACAGAAATGGTGGACGAAATTTCAAGATGGTGGTAAATATTGTGAACAAATTTAATGTCAAAAGACTGCAATCGCAAGAAACCGCCAAGACCTTAACGCAACGCGTATCTCATAACCTCTCGATTAACACCATACCGCTAGCAGTGAATGTCGAAGAACAATAGCAACGATGCCAGCAAGCCATTAGATCAGGCGCAACTGCTGTACTGGGCTTCTCGCACCCACCAACAAGAAACCTTAGGTTTGATGAGGAATGCCGAAATATGCTCGCAGGCAAGGACAAGGCCTACAAGGCTACGCTGCAGGTGAAGACGAGAGCTGCCATTGAGCTCTATAGCGGGCGATATAGACTCCAGGAACGATGTTTGCAAGTTTTACCAAAGTGTGAAACGTCAAAGCCAAGGATACAAGGCTCGAACAGAATCGAGATGAACAAGGAAATATTATAGTTGAGACGCAGTCGATGCTGAGAATATGGAAGAACCACTTCTGCAGACTGTTAACTGACGAACAACATTCCGCTGTCAGCCAGAACGAAACATTCAATATTGGCAACGACAGTAAAAACTGCCAACCACCCGACCTGAGTGCAGTGAGGAAAGCAATATCTAAATTCAAGCTTAATAAGGCTGCCGGAAATGACGGCCTTCCCGCCGAGCTTTATATAGCCGGCGGAGGTGACTTAGCAAGTAACATCCACAAACTCATAAGGCGAATCCGGTCGGAAGAAAGTATGCCTGAAGAATGAACCTTAGCATCATTTGCCCGATCCACAAAAAAGGAGACCTCCTATACTGCGCCAACTGCAGATGCATAAGTCTCATCAACATCACCTAACAGATTCTATCTGCCGTAATATGTGAACACCTGAAACCGTTTACCAACAATCTAATCGGCCCTTATTAGTGTGGTTTTAGGCCAGAAAAGTCCACAACCGATCCAATGTTTACACTTCGGCAGATCCTGGAAAAAACCCAAGGAATCCAAAGCGAAGCGCAAAAATATGTTTAGCAGAAGTATATGCTGTCAACACAAAAGGACACACAACATCAACGGATTGGACAGAACGCCAGCATTGACAGACATAACATTGAGGTAGTACGGTACTTTGTCTATCTCGGCTCCGCTATTAACTCTGACAACAATATCTCGTCAGAAATTAAACGAAGAATAACCCTAGCCAACCGCCGTTTCTTCGGGCAAAGAAGGCAATTCAGTAGTAAAGCCCTCACTCGAACTACTAAGGAGTTATTATATAAGACCCTGATCATCCCAGTCCTGCTCTACGGCGCTGATGCATGGACCGTCTCAAGAGCGGATGAATAAATCGTTGGTAGATTTGAGAGGAAAATTCTTCGAAAAATCTTCGGTCATATTTGCGCTGACGGGCTATGGAGACGAAGATTCAACCAAAAACTATACGAGCTGTACAGCGACATGCTCCTGGTCAAAAAACTCTGCATTGGAGGTTTAAGACGGCTATGACATGTAGAACGATTGGAGACCAATCGATTCCCTGCCAGACTTCGGACGCAGTAGAGGAAGACCTCGCCTGAAGTGGCTCGCACAAGTAGAAACCGACCTCAACCAACTTGGAGCTTGCAACTGGAGGCAGTTCGCTAAGGACCGGGCTAATTGGAGAGGCATGTTGATTAAGGCCCAGGTTCATTCCGGGGCCCACTTATGTAAGTAAGTAAGCCTGTAAAAAAAAATACTTCTAACAACACGATGTTGGTAGATTTATTGCCATTTTATTGATTTTTTTTATTTATTCCACCAAATGTTGGTCAGCATATGGCGGCCTCCATTGCTAGAACAATAGATGGACGTAGTTGTACCTTAAGTTTATCTAAAGTCGGCATGATGCTAATAATATTTTTCTGATAGAGAAAAAAAACCCATGGCAATAAAATCCATACCTTATTGTTATGCTTTACCTGGACATATATAGAAAAATATTACCCTACATACCATTTATTAATACACTAAGTAATCCCCACCATATTGACAAAATACAATTTTCGTCGGTAAACTTTTTTCAATTCATCAATGAAATTCAAATGCGAAATACCTATCTTCACCCTTGAACCACTACTCTGTTTGTATTTAGAGATTGAATATCCTTCGGGGACAAGTTGTTTCATTTCCATAATGCAACAAATATATAAAACACCGGATACCGAATACAATACATCAAAGTAAATATTTTACTTCAATTGGCTTAATAAAAAATAAAACAAAACGACGACAGACTAAAAGAATAACGGCCCCGACCAAATACAAATACGAAACACACACGCACCGGCAAGGAACCAATACACTGTAATCTGAATTCATAAATGTCAAAATGGAAATAAAATTCACCCTACAGATACATGTGCGACCAACAAACGAGCTGTTCAATCTATTTGCCCCCCAGCCCATCTCTAAATGAAGATATATTAAAACAACAAAAACAAAAAGAAACAATCCTAACCAAATAGAAAATCGCTAAAGTGTAGGAGGTAAGTAGAGACGCGCACATAAAGGACATAGGTAAAACGGATGAGAAAACGCAGTATCCCTGAGGAAAAATGTTCATTGTTTTCCCCACTCACAAGCACGATGGCACACCATGGCCATCCATATCCTTATCCATCGTCGGTTGTCGTAGTAGTCATGGTCGGGTGGCGCAAAACATCCTTCGACTAATAGAGGACACAAAAGGTGGTGAACATATATTATTATTAGTATTTCGACAATTTAAAATTGATGGGGGTTATAATGTTCACACACACAAATATACGCACGTACAGTGCTTATACAGGCCAACAAGCTTCTGGGGGATTGTTGACATTCTAACATTGTCTTGTCGACATTGGCAATATTACCTTTGCAAATCAACCCAACCACCCAGGTCCTTTGACATTTTGCAAATTCAATTGAAATTTTATGTTCACCTAGAGTGTATGGTGCGCTGCGTAAATGTTATAGCCTAGGACTTGGAGACGAGAGAGATAGACAAATAAAAAAACGAGGAGAGGATGCTACGCCCCAATGGAATGTTGTCTATTGCTTATAAGCTAATAAATTAAATAAATAAGGCGAAAAAAAGGAATGTTGAGTAAATTATCGCGGAAAACATAATCCATATGCAGTCGCGAAGGTATCAATTGTCTTCGAATTGGGTTAGGATATAGAGGCTGTGGTTCGCCAGAACGGCCCCTTGAAATAAACCCGGAAACTGAAAATGAAAAAAACCCCTCAACATTTTTACGGTGCTGAGGTATTTCATATGAAATCAATCCCTAAAATTGCTCGTCAGGACATTTATACCACCTGTTTCTTTTCGATTTAAACCATCCTGATCTGTGTATGGAACCGAGAAGTCTTTTACTCGCTCTAATAAGATAGATTTTGATGGTAGGATTCTGGAAAACGGGGCGGTATCTGACTACCTACAATAAATTGTGATTATTTTACATCCAATAGGTAAATATCGGATTTCGGTTTCATTCAACCGGGTTTGTCTTCCTAAACTTATCAGTGGGAGTGTTGAGACCAACGCTATAAAAATTCTGGTAAGAATGCCTGGAAACAAATATCCGGCCTGAGGTTCTCAGGTGAACACATGGGCCTGGACCTCCGGTTTGTGGGTTGTGCTTTGGGATAACAATTCACTCACGTAAAACAATAATTGTTTCGAAGCAACTAGCATCGGAGAGGATTGATTTACTTGTTGACTATGCTAACCGAAAAAAGGCAAAGATTTTCGTGTCTGCACCTAAAATGTGTGAACATTAAATCGAAGAGGTACACCTGAAACAGACAATTCTAGCATCTAGGAAATGCCATGGGATGGGCCAAATGAAAGAGGATGAAAAAGTGTGACATCTACTACGGCCCGGGTTAAAGTGAACAGAAAAAGCGACTTAGGCCAATGTAACAATCTGCATCAAGGCAGATTGGCGAACATCGGCCTTATATTCGCTCATGATCCTGCAGGAGATCATCAAAAGATGATATTGCGAAAGAATGCTTCTGCAAAATACTTGACAAAACTTATGAACCTCTACCGAAGAACGATGCTTAAATCGAAGTTATGGATTTGAACGCAATTGTAGGAAAATTCAACTTTTTTAGCAGCATTGTCCGAAAATACAGCCTGGTAATGGCCTTATGCTAACTGACTCCGCTACCGAACAAAACGCCATTATAGCGCCCACAAGGTTTACTTACCGCCATATTCATAAGAGGCAATGCGGTCTCCAGACCATAAAACGGCCAATAAAATTATAGAGAAGAGCCACGTATACAGTATTTTGGATATATGAACATTCCGAAGAGCTAACATCGACTCGGATACCAATTTTGTTGAAGCCAAGGTCAGAATGCGGATATCCACATCGCCACAGCCAATAATAAATACTGCTAAAAATAGCGACTGACTAAAATCGTATTCCTTAATCTCTCGACTAACACCATACAGCATATAATATCATTCGACAAATAATTGTCTACTTTTGGAATACCGCCAAAACTCATCCTTCTTTGTAGGATGTAGAATTCTCGCTGCTCCACTAGGATCGGAAACAAGCTCATCGCCAATTTGGCATTATTTCGTTATAAATCCAAATATATAAATATAAATACAAAGAAATTAAGCATGCAATAACTTCACTTACAACCCAAGTCTAGAAGTGTGTCCAAGCGCGGGGATGCAGGGGGGCAGCAAGCAATTAAAGTATACGGATCGACTCAGAACCGCTGGCTGAGTCGATATAGCCATGCCTGGCTAATGATGATGTAACAGCAATATTTCTCCAGTGACATGATTCACAGATGGAAGAGATTGAACTGGACAAGGGCTAAATGGGTTGGCAACTGAAGGCAGTTAGCAAAAGACCAGGCAAATTAAAGTGAGGCCAAGGATTACCTCGGACTGAAGCTTCACGTTACTCAGTGAGTATTCAACGATGATTTTCAACTTAAATACCAAATTCCCAGCTACTTCTTAATGACAAGAAACTTTACGTCTATCTAATGCAAATATCTAGTAACTATCCTAAATATCTAGCCTTATTAAAAAACAACCATAAGGCAAACACAACCAAAGATTCCAACCTAGCTCGCCCGATACTTACTTGTTGGTCAGTAACGTACTGAGGCCAAGAGATCATGCCCTTCCTCCGCAGCGTAATCAGACTATTGAAATATGGCTGCTGGTCCATTAAGCCCTACGAACATGTAACGTAACAGATTCTAATCCAGTAGGATTGGTCGGATAGCACACAACCACTCTTTCTTTCCAAAAATGCTATACAGCTGAATTTTTAAGAATAGAAAATTAGAAACAACATACATCGGTTAAAAACACTTTGCACACTTATAATTATTGACGTTTCCAAAATGGACTACTGGGTCTATACAGGTGTTAACTCAGATGTGCTATGTGCATCTGACGCGATTACTTGCGATAGTACTTTGATATGCGGTCACGCTACAATATTGGGTAGTAGCTATACACAAAAAGAGTTGTTACAATTTTATGAGACATAAACTCTAGCACATCTTGCTTGCGATGGCACAGCTTAGTTATGTCAGGCATCGAAAACTATGCAAACCGAATTTTCAACCGAGGTCTGATCACATTTTTCAATGCCACGCCTTTAGAGATATAAAGCAAGAACACATAGCCGTTTTGTCTTTAATTTAATGGCAGGCAAACCTATCAGAAACATAACACCTCAGCATAGGGATTTACTGTTCCACTACAATAAGTGGTTATGATAAGGCAATAGCACCATCCTTGCTTAGGACGGAGTTAGATACATATATGACCTATTTTGGGATGGACCTAGCCTATTTTCTTTTTTTTAATTATCAGATCTGTGTCGTAGCGAGCTTAATACAAGCAGCATCTACGAGCAGCATAAAATATGCATCCACAGGCTCATCATTTGTTAGTGGGGCCTAACAGAACAAATACGTTATAAAGTTTAACATAACTAACAAAATTAACAACCGAAGAAATTACAATCAAGCTATGTATACTATTAGCAAAACAAAATTTTATATACACTTATACCGATTCTATAGGGTGATCCAAGTAGAGATACTTATGTGAGTCGTGTCATGCTGTCATGCTGTCATGTTATTTTTGTTTAGTATTGTTTGGCATTTCATAATGAAAAGACTTACGCGTGAACAACGTTTACAAATTGTTCAACTTTATTATGAAAATTCACGTTCTGTGAGGAATGTGTTTCGTGCACTTCGCTCAACTTATGGTCAACATAATCGGCCTAGTGAGCGTACTATTCGCAACACCATCACCCATTTTGAGACCCAGCATTCATTATTGGATATTCGACCGAATAGACCACGTCCAGCACGCTGTGAAGAAAATATAGCGGCCGTAGCTGAGAGTGTACACGAAGACCATAGAGAGTCGATTCGGCGCCGTTCGCAGCAACACGGGCTGACGTATGGAACGACTTGGCGCATTTTACGTCAAGATCTTAAATTGAAAGCGTACAAAATACAGCTTGTGCAACAACTAAAGCCGCTCGACCTTCCCAAGCGACATCGCTTCGCTCTATGGGCTCTTGAAAAGTTCCAAGAAGATCCGACGTTTTCGAGGCAAATTTTGTTTAGCGATGAGGCCCATTTCTGGCTCAATGGGTATGGAAACAAACAAAATTGCCGCATTTGGGACGAAGAGCAACCTGAAGAGATTGAAGAACTGCCACTTCATCAAGAAAAAACAACGGTTTGGTGTGGTTTGTGGGCTGGTGGAATCATCGGTCCATATTTCTTTAAAAAATTATGCCGGTGTGAACGTAACTGTCAATGGCGACCGTTATCGTGCCATGATAACCGACTATTTGATGCCTGAAATTGAAGCTCGTGATCTCGGCGACATTTGGTTTCAGCAAGACGGCGCAACTTCCCACACATCGCATCAATCAATGGACTTATTGAGAGAACATTTCGGTGAGCACATAATTTCACGTTTTGGGCCGGTCGATTGGCTACCAAGATCGTGTGATATCACACCGTTAGACTTTTTCCTGTGGGGATATGTAAAGTCAAAAGCTTATGCCGACAAACCCTCTTCGATTCAGGCCTTGGAGGAAAACATCACGCGTGTCATTCGCCAGTTACCAGTCGAAATGCTCGAACGACTGATCGAAAATTGGACTCAACGGATGGACCATCTGCGACATAGCAACGGCCAACATTTGATAGACATAATCTTCAAAAAATAAATGCCAAAGAATGTTCTTTCAAATGATAATAAACATTCTCCATTAAATTTTAATTTTCTGTGTTTTTTTCTTTAAAAAAGTAGGGAACCTCGAAATGGATCACCCTTTATCATGCAATTGCGCAGCGTATTTTTTAACTACTTTTACTAACATGCAGTTCAACTACATCGTTATTTTTATTATAAACTCTATTCATGCGACTAAAAGTTCTGTTTATGATCAATATGCCCTAATATTAATTGGTGTAAGAAAACCATGTCGCTGTTAAGTCTACGTTGAGACAGCGGCAACAGCTGTAGCAGTTTAATTCGACACATATACGATGGCAAATTGTGTAGATCATCCCATGGTAGTCCTCTCAAAGCAAATCTTATGAACTTACGTTGGACTGCTTAAATCCTATTTGAATGAACTACATAGAACTGCGTCCAAACTAGTTCCAAGTGGGGGCGAACTAGACAATTATATAAGGAGAGAGTGACATAAGGGTCATTAAACTCTTATGACCACCTTTTTATAAATCCCAACATAGAGTTTGTTACGGCAGCCTTACGACGCTGCTGCTTATCTTATATATAATTCTACCCCTACACCCAATCCACCCCATCCTATTTACACACAAACTACCTATTAACTACAGTACATTAAAAATCTACCCCTTACTAAACACAACATACACTCATAAACCCTGTTATACCTCTTAGCACATCCCGCGCACATCATCCATTGTCCCACGGGAGAACTAGCAGTGTCCGTCCTTTCCTTCTCATATCCATGCATCTGTACCTGAAAAACAAAATAACATCTACAATCCCGCAAATAACACTAATTCGATGGAAATTTCTGGTTGGTGATAACCAATGCTAACAAACAATTAGAAATTTTCAATAAGATGAAAATACTCCTTACCTGTACTTGGATATTGCATTCCGTGTTCCTTTGTTTGGTGTTTGTTTGTTTTCTTTGGTTCCATTCTCTCCCAGTTGTGCTTTGCCTTGTCCAATTTTCTTTTGAACTATTTTTTTTATTTTAATCTACCGAACTTAAAAAAAAAGGAACATTGTTACTTTAGCTTCCAATCACTTTTTTCACTTTTTTTTTTGTTCCACTCACTAAATTAAGCTAAAAATTTAGCAATTTTTTTTTTGTCGCTCTCAATTAGTTAAAAAGTTATTAAACAATGAAATTTCCAAAAAATCCCCATAGAAATCAACCAACTTTTGACAGTTCACACATAGCTGAATGATAAATATGAAGAAAAACATTATAATGGAGCATTGCAAGATAGAAAAAAAATATATTACATATTTCCCAAAATGTAAAGAAATGTAAAAAATGTAAAAAATTGTAAAAAAAATTATTAACAATCATTAATTAATAATAAAAAATGACTAAACAAAATATCTTAAAAAAATGCCGTAACGAAAATTTAGACCCCCTCGAAGAATTTTTTAAATATGCCGGCAAACTATACAACGGGCAAGAAGCAATTCCAGAACCATGTTCTAATGATTCTGACGATTCATCATAAATTAGTATAATATAATAAATAAATTAAATCCTAACTCAACAGTTTTTCTATTAAGCGGTACTCTGCGTGGCCCGCTTCGCGGGAACAAAGGATTTCAACTCTCTTTCTGTGGACAGTCCACGCTCACGCAACTTCGTTGCTCCGCTCAGGGTATTTAAAGTCGTCAGGCAGGCGCCTAAGTGAACAGTTTTTCTATTAAGCGGTACTCTGCGTGGCCCGCTTCGCGGGAACAAAGGATTTCAACTCTCTTTCTGTGGACAGTCCACGCTCACGCAACTTCGTTGCTCCGCTCAGGGTATTTAAAGTCGTCAGGCAGGCGCCTAAGTGAACAGTTTTTCTATTAAGCGGTACTCTGCGTGGCCCGCTTCGCGGGAACAAAGGATTTCAACTCTCTTTCTGTGGACAGTCCACGCTCACGCAACTTCGTTGCTCCGCTCAGGGTATTTAAAGTCGTCAGGCAGGCGCCTAAGTGAACAGTTTTTCTATTAAGCGGTACTCTGCGTGGCCCGCTTCGCGGGAACAAAGGATTTCAACTCTCTTTCTGTGGACAGTCCACGCTCACGCAACTTCGTTGCTCCGCTCAGGGTATTTAAAGTCGTCAGGCAGGCGCCTTAGTCAACATATCTTTTTGTTAAAATATTTTTATTTGGTATGTTTTTTTCAACATGGCAATGCTGCGTACACCGCAGCAGAAAAAAAAAATAAATGAAGTGTCAAACTACAAACAATTTGTATGGGATTATAACCCAAAAAGTGCAATTTTATTTTATTAATAACTTTTAAACTAAATGTGAGCGACATTTTTTAAAAGCATATAAATGATCAGTGCGCAGAGACGAATCGATTAATAAAAAAAAAGTGCAAAAAGTGAAAGGCAGCTAAAGTATATTTATGCCAAAAAAAACATAATTTGCAGCACAAATGTGCATAGTTGCAAAAATGTTGGTTGTTTTGATTATTTTGACGTTTGTCAAATCTTTTTCTCTCTTTACATCACCTCTGTCATGTTCGTCGAAAGATCTGTTTCGGCGAATATCGAAACCACTTTCCAGGTATGTCGTCACTGGTAGGTTCTGTGGAGGAGTAGTTAGGTGTGTTTATTTAAAGTTTTGTTCGTTAGGAAACTTATTTATTCACGTAGGTATACGTTCGGTTTATGTTATTTTATTTATGTTAGTTGTTAATTTATTTATTTATTATAGGTTAGTAAATTTATGTATAGTTAGTAATGTTAAGTATTCAGCCAGATAGGATTTTATTTGAAACGACGACTAAAAGTTTGAGAATGATCGAATTGACGACATAGGCGAATTGACAAAGTTGACGAATTGTGAGAGAGTAGGGGAATCTTAGACAGTTAATTGTCGAAAGAGACAATCTATCTAAGAAAACGAACAAGAAAGTAGGGACTAAGGAAAAGAGCGGACGAAATATAGAAAGACAAAGGAAAAGAGTGAAAAGGTAAAGTCGACCTAGAGAGACAAATGACGAAAAAAAAGAAAGATAGATCATTATTATGTATTAAATGGGGACAGCTGATTTCGATGATCATTAGCCAGCCGACGGCTTATTTTTTTTTTACCGTACAGAAGAAGGTCAACGCTCACAGCTGTTTCGTAGCACTTAATCACATACAGTGGGTAGAGTTTTGTTTTCGGGTTAGAAAGAAAAGTAATGGAATTTAAAAATGGATTTATATCTAGGATATTTAACCATCATTAATCAGGCAGAGCACTTAATTCTGAATTGTTTAACCGGGAAGCTTCATAGGCAACGCACAAAAAGTAAGGAAATTTGATTTTCAAGTGTCTAGATTTTAACCCCTTTTTTGTATCATAGGAATTCCTGTGCTAATGCCGTTAAAGCCCCTAAAGCCGTTTCGTAGGAGGAATCCTTAAGGTAAAGTTGGTGACCGTTGCAACGGACGTCATACCGGTATCCAAAAGGAACCGGCAAAAGTAGGCGGGAGTTTAGACACCCCTACTGAGACGCTTCGACGGAACAAAACCCAATTTAGTGTTTAGTTTTAGTTTGAGTACCTAAGTAACTTTAGTTTTTTTTTTTGAATTAATTTTAAATTGTAAAATAAGATATAGTTCTGTGTTTCGGTTGATTTCGTGCGCGTGAAACCACCATTGTGGTAAAATTTCAGCTGTATCCTCCTTTGGTGCTGCCGGCAGGACTTCGGTGGAAAAAACAGGAAATCGTGAATAATAGAAATTATGATATTTATGATTGAATTTTTTTATAGTTTAATTTACGGAGGAGAGAACTTTTTTTGGTTTCTGAAATATATATAAAATTTTCCTTTGGATAAATTTAATTTTCTGGTGAAATTTGATTTTACTATGATCGGTTAGGTTCATTTCGTTTGTGGTGTGTGGGCGGTAGGCGGGCCGTCCTGTGGTAATTCAACTATGACAAACGAGGACATTTAACGAACGACGACAGTACGTGACAACGACGAATTTCTAACTTTTCGGCAATGGATTGCGGCTGAGGCGTATTAAGAGCTATCTCTCCAAACTGTTGCCAAAACCAAAACTGTGGGGTGGGCATCGCGGAATCGCGAGCGAACCTCTACAGCTGATAGAAAGAGGGATTCGTTTTATCATGTGCACGGTGTATTTTAGGCTAGATTTAAGTTAGTTAAGGTGTATTTTAGGGTTTATTTTAATCATATTGTAGCTTAAGTTTATAATAGGTTAGTAATTTAGATTCGCGGGTAATTTTCCCTGTCTTTTGCGGTTATACTGGCATAGGTATTAGATCTACTTCATTCTCCCGCTTTCCTTTTAACTATCTTTTCCTTTTAGAGTCCTTATTTTCCGTCTGATGTCGATATAGAGTAGCTTCCTTCTTCTTTTCTTCCTTTTAATTTTATTCCTGGCACGAGACAAAAATGTTTGTTGAGCTAGGATGTTTGGAGAGGGGGCAAGACCTACCCCCATCCGACGAGTTTAGCCGAGCAATCGCGAGATTGCCGAGCCCTTCTGTCCAGAATCGAAGCTACCCCTGTGGACAAGCTAGACTCACAACAAGTTGGATTTACTGACGATAATGTAAATATGTTTATTAAACTCAATTTTAGGATCAATATTATCACCTAAGATTATTAAGACTGTTCACATGACAGAGGGTGTGTCCGGACAGAGTAGGTATAATTAAAATTGGATATAACACGTCTTCGTGAAAATGTGATATGCTTGTAGGGTTCAAATTTAAACCGTTTTTAAGAAAAAGAATGGTAAAACTATTTAGATCAGTTTTTAGTAAAAGGGAATCGTTTATACCTCGTACACATTTGAAGATATTAACCAGTATGTTTCAATATTTTGCTATCTAGAATACAAGCTCTTACATCGTTAATTGCAAGAATTGATAAAACTGGGCTTACATGTCCTCCTTGAGGTACTCCATATTGAGCAACGAATGGTTTGGATTTTGAACCTCTAAATATAACTTGGTAAGTTCTCAACAATACCGAGGCGGCCAAGCGACTGGACCATTTTGTGAGATAACACGTTCTCCAAACTTGGTTTCCAATAAATTGATTGTGGCATTCGCTGTGTGGCTTGTGGCGCCGTCCTGTTGGAACTGCATGTCCTCCAAGTTCATGTCATCCAATAGGTGCCAAAAATATTCGGCTATCATTGAACAGTAGCGATTCCCATCACAGTAACGTGCCGGTCTCCCATCACAGAAACGTGCCGGTCAATTTAGTCTTGTAAGGATGTAGGCCAAGATCTTTTCGCAAAATTTCGACGTGTGAAAGACACATAAGGGCTTTCTTCAACTGAAGCCTCAGCGGCAGCAATATTCTCGACACTACGGGCACTTCTTTGTCTCACTGGCACGGGAACATTTTGTAGGTACTGTGCCTGTGGATTAAAATGTTTCCACTAGACGCTCAATTGTTGATTAAGACGACCATAAATTGGACGTAGCGCTCTTAAATTGGACGTCGTTTGGTATCCCTGTTATAAAATTAGGTTCTCCATGTGGTAAGTTAAAATCGCCAAGCAATAAAATAGAACTGTCCATCAAGATAAGTCAAAAATGTATTCTAACGCCTTTGATAGCTTAGAATACAGGGTGGAAAAACGATATGAAGGAAATTTACAACATAAAGATTTTTTTTCAAAAGTTATCTTGACAAAGATTATTTTCTCTGATGTAAGATGAATGCGGACTGCAGTAAGAACACCTCTACCTAGAGCTTTTAAGTCATTTTCATGACGATCATTTCTAGTTCAAGTCAATTATACTGGTGTCAAGCCATGTTTCAGTTAAGTAAATGTCATGAAAGACTGCTTGTGATTTAAGAATATTTTTAAGTCTTAACCTCTTCACGTCTCGATAGCCCAATTATTGAATATTATCTGATGTTTTGCAAGGATATCAATTCCACAAGGGAACTTAACCCCCCGGTCCATTAAGAATGATCGTTCCTTATTAGTGTGGTTTTAGGACAGGAAAGTACACAACTGACTAAATCTTCACACTTCGGCAGATCCTGGAAAAAAACAAATCGATACCCACCACCTATTCATCTACTTCAAAACCACATACACCAGCATTTAAAGAGACCAACTATACAGAAATCAACTCCTCCAACCGCTCCATTAGGATCGAAGACGGCATTACCGACACTTTTAATACCAAAAAAAGAATTTAGTCAAGGAGTTGCACTGTCATGTGACTTCTTTAATATGATTCTTGAGAGGATTCTGCAAAACACCCGAGGCAATACCAGATCCAGAATAAAAAATATTAAGGATCGTTTTCCGGTGAAGTTCCCATAATAGTCCTCCAGCGCAGTTGCTGAGATTTTTCAAACAATGATACCCTATCCTACAGGGGTATATTCATTTTGATACATAGTTCTCAACATAAGAAAATAATTTAGGTAGACATACCTATTTGGATCGACTAAGAATTGCTAGCTGAGCCGATTTAGCCATGATACACGATTTCTAGAGGCTTCCCAAATCCATCAAGAGGACCCGCCTACACAGCAATGTATATAAAATAACCGATACATAAGTATTCAAAAAGGCACACCACATGTTGACCATCTCCGTTGCTCCATATCCCCTTTTTATAAGGTATACTTCAATTAAAAATTCCGTCTGACCTTTCGGCTTTCGTTCCATCCCCAAGGGCCTGCTATTCGCATTCCATTTTCTTTCTTCTGTGAATATGGTAAGCGTGGGTCCAGATTTGTTTCAACTTCTGCTCACTGGCCAGCACCTTTTCGACTACGTCTGACACCGAAATTCGTCTCTTGTTCTCCACTTTCGATTTCCCATGCACATCGTCTTCATGGGAGTCCCCATACTCTCTGGCTGAGCCGATTTTGTGGAGAAAGGAGTTGAAGTATTTGTTTCCGGTGAGTAACTAGGTGACTTTGTAGTTAATCTCATCGTGTTTCTGGGCATTTCGCTCAGCCACGTTCCTGATCAGCATCTGTGTCCATCGTCCTCAAAGCGCTCTGCCACTTCTGTCTTATGAACTCTACATCCTTTTCCGCTGCGGTTTCCACTTCAACTTTCGTCATTTTAACGTAGACGTATTTCCTTTCTGCCGTCACTCCTGCGACGACAAGGAGGGCTGTTTCCGATACTGTTGGATAGGAGCTTGCTACGCGTAAAGCTAGGATTCTTTGCACAGCTGCCATCGGCATTTTGTAATTTTACTTTCAAACGCGTCTGCCTTAATCTCACGTTCGTAGAGGATGGTCCTTCATCGATATGAGGGGCCTGGCTGACCGCCTATGTTCTCAAGCAGCCTTTTTAGTGACGCTGTCAATTTCAGCGCTCGTTCCGATGAAGGTTTATCTTTTGCCAGAAAGTAATTGGGGGTTGATTGTCACTCCCAAATCATCGACATGAGGGGCCTGGCTGACCGCCTATGCTCTCAAGCAGCCTTTTTAGTGACGCTGTCAATTTCAGCGCTCGTTCCGATGAAGCCTTTATCTTTTGATAGAAAGTAATTGGGGGTTGATTGTCACTTCCAAATACTTCACAGTGGGTTTGCTTCTTATTGCTTACTGGCCAATTTTGAAGTCGATTAGACTTCAACTAGATAGTTCTTCTGACGAAGATAGTCCTTTTGACGACGAAAAGGATCTCTGTTTTTCTAAAGCTCAAACCCCGAAATCGAACTTTCGGCGGTGACTTGCATTTTTCGTTAGTCTTGGATAATGAATGTTTTTTTCAAGAGAGTTCAGCGCGTAACTTCGTCGGACTGAACGAAACGTCTACTTGTTGAACTAAAGTGATGTTTGTGGGCCAGACGGGTTTTACTGGGAAAGCGTTTCCACAATTCTCCTGATCTTTTCGTCTTTTATGGCCCAATTGGCCGTCAGAACTCCTACAATGCGCATTTACAGACATCAAGAACAGCACAACACTTCGTGTCTACCGCTTAAACAAAGCATTACCCAGACATAATAACAAATCCCTACTTTCAGGGAAGCTAGAGCGCCGTATATTATTTACTGGAGCCAGTATCAAAATAACCGTATAAAATGAGCAGCTATCTACTCTCAGGCTTAAGCTCTGTATCCTTATCCAAACAACTTCATTCAATCTAATCTCTCACATCATCCGCACACAATCACAAGCTTAACACATGCCGGCTATCTGAAGCCTTAACAGTCGTTATAATATTTCTATGGGACAAATTCAATTTAAAATAAAACCTGTCTATAGCTTTGCAATCTATGAGTCGGCATCACAAGCCCATTACAAACCCCATCATAAAAACTTATAACCGCATATTCTCACAAGCTTCACCGGATCTGTTAAGGACATAAAAAGGAGAATAAAACTCATTTGTGATGTTCTTCGACAATTAGAGTTGTTGCAAAGTTGAGCATTAACACACTAGCTGCTTGCCATTCTCTACATACACGCTGGATATAAAAACGCACACAGAAACCAACCAACTAAGGATACACACAAGAGAACAAAGGAGGATCGCAAAACTATTTTCCATTTGAACCGCTGCCATTAACAGAGTCGTTTACTGTTCACAAATGAAAATATCACAAGAAAAGTTTATCCTGCAGCGAGATGTTTCGCATGACATTGCCACTGTGTGCATGCATGTGTGTATATGTGATATCCTGTGTTATCCCATCTTACCAGTAGAAGGCAAATGCTTTCTAATAAAAGAGCATTACGGCAACCTCTTGATTACTTTCATTACAAGGAAATACATTTTCCAAAAGAAAATACCAGGCTCCATGAATGGCTTCGTGTGGGTCCTTGGCGTGCTTTCTTTTTTATTATCAGAACATATTAGCAGGTGCTGGCTTTTCTTTTTGTTTTCCAACATTAAAATTTTACGTCTTTGGAAGTGAAAGGTGCCACAAGTGCTTCGTGCATGAATAACTTATGAAAACATAAGAAAATTGGTTTTCCGGGCGAAAAGTTAAATTGACTTTGTCCCCGATTGACATAAATATTTTGAATTTATTTCACGGTGAACTTTGAAGATACTTCTGTCTGCATTTAGGTCCTTCGGTTAGTATCAAACGACGCGACGGATGGTATCTTGATGTGGGTGTCACATCTTACTTGGAAATGTAAAAAGGGGTTTAATTTTAACCCTTCAAATGCATGATATATGATAGAAGACTCAAGGCACGGCTATACAGGGTGTCCGTCGGCAAGGTATACTAATTTGTTTCTTCATAATATTTGATTAAATGAAAGAGAATGGATCTTATATTGATAAATGTTTTATCTTATGTCGGCAATTTTGTATGGAAAAAAATATCAGGTAAATGTCCGCCTCTGTTAGTCTCACAAATCCTAGCCTTTTTGAGCCTATTTTTCATTACATTCTCATATATTTCAGGCGGTATTTCATTATTTTATTCACGAATATTTTGTTTGAGTTGCTCAAGTGTTTTTGGTTTGTTTGCATAAACCTTGCTTTTCAGATATACCCACAAAAAGAAGTCCGGCAAATCAGGGGACCATAGAGACCAATCAACATCACCATTTCTTGAAATAACTTCTTGTAGAAAGAGGTCTCGCAGTAGTTCCATTGTAATCCTGGCTGTATGCGATCTGGAACCTAGTATTCTCTTTATTCACATATCTATTCAAATGAAAATGTGCCTCGTCACTCATTATGATTTTTTCATGAAAATCGGGGTTGTCATGGGCTAGCTGTAACATCCTAGTGGCATATGTACGGCGGCGTAAATGGTCTTGTGAAAGAAGCTCCTGTGTCAACTGAATCTTAAATGGAAGCAAATCCCAGTCCTTATGCAAAATTGTGGCCAAAGCTGTTCTTTGAAGACCAAGCTCCTGAGCACCGCGTCGAATTGACGTTGATGGATTTTTAAAAACACTTCCTTGAGCAGCAGTAATGTTTTCAGCCGGTCTTGCTGTACGTTGTGGTCCATGCCTGGGCCTATCACGTACAGACCCTCTTTTTCGAAATCATTCACTACACGATAAATAGTGCGTTTTGTTGGCACGTTGATTCTCCCAAAAATTTCACGTAACCTTCTCATTGTAACAGTAATCGATGATTGAATTTGATAAAATATTGTAACGATTAAAACACGTTGGTTTATCGAATATTTTTCCATTATGAATTTGCCACGTGTATACTTCAAAACTTTCAAATATGAACTGTCAAGACTAATGTTTACCAAAATAGCGGCGAATCAAAGTAGTATACCTTCCCGGCAGATGTTATGTTTTTTTGTGCAGTGCATATATGCATATGTATGTATAACCTTTTAGATGAAAGAGGTTGATAGCAGAGGGGAGGGTCCATCGGACCCTCAGAACTAATTATTTGTTCAGAATATGACTCGTTTTCCATTAGCTTGCTCCATGGCTACCAGACCCCTATTGCTACACTTCAAGTTATTTGAGGACATTTTCGTGTTGAGACAATTCCTTTATATACAACGTCTACCATCCGGATGTGTGTCTGGGTCTGGAGACCGGAGTATTGTCATCCGATGCTTCTATTTACATGTCCTAGCCGTCTAAAACGTCCTCAGTTTCTACTTCTACAGTCCAGAATAAACATGGGTCTTATCCAACATGCCCGGTCCTTAGCAAAGTGCCTTCAGTTACACACCTCTAGTTGGTTTTGATCGGTTTCTACTTGTGCGTGACAGAAATTTCCGTTGTGAAGTTGTCGTTGTTTTGAGACTTGTGTTTGAAATCTAATAATTTAAATCAATATAATGAAATAATTAAATATTAAATATTAAATACGTACTTACTTACTTATTTAAGTGGGGCTACAGTCCGGAATGAACCTGGGCCTCAACCAACATGCTTCTCCAATTACACCGGTCCTAAGCGAACTGCCTTCAGTTGCACCCTCCAAGTTACTTGTGCGCGCCACTTAAGGCGAGGTCTTCCTCTTCTGCGTCCGTCGTCTGGCAGAAGACTTTGCGAGCCGGAGTATTGGGGTTCATTCGTTCTATATGTCCTAGCTATCATAAACGTCCAGTACGAAGTTTTTTGACCACGTGCATTTCGCTGTACAGCTCGTATAGTTCTTGATTGAATCTTCGTCTCCATAGCCCATCAACGCAAACGGAACCGAAGATTTTTCGAAGAATTTTCCTCTCGAATCGACCAAGCATTTCTTCATCCGCTTTTGAGACGGTCAATGCTTCAGCGCCGTAGAGCAGAAATAGTATGATCAGGACTTCACTACTGAATTGCCTTCTTATTAAAAAGGATCATCGGTTGGCAAGAGTAAACCTTCGTTTAATTTCTGAAGAGATATTGCTGTCAGAGTTAATAGCGGAGCCGAGATAAACAAAGTCCTGTACTACCTCAAAGTTATATCTGTCAATGGCAATATTCTGTCCAATTCGTCGATGTTTTGTGTCTTGCCCTCATTTACTGCTAGACCCATTTTTGCCCCTTCCTTTTCTATATCGCCGACTTATGTTAGTAGTTGCTCCGATGTTTGAAAAATTGTGCCTCAGGTGTTGGCTCGGGAGTTTTGCAAAATCCTCTCAAGAATCAAATTGAAGAAGTCACATGACAGTGCATCGACTTGCCTAAATCCTTTTTTGGTATCGAACAAGTCGGTGAGGTCGTTTCCAACCCTGATGGAGCAGTTCTCCATTGTCATCCTACACAAACCGACGAGTTTGGGCGGTATATCCAGACCTGACATGGCTCTGTATAGTTCACAGTTATAAAAGCTGTCATATGCGCCTTCGAAATCGATGAATTGGTGGTGGGTATCGATTTGCACCACTTGGGTTTTTTTTTCAGAATCTGCCGGAGTTTGATCCTATCCTAAAACTACACAGATAAGGGCCGATCAGGTTGTTGGTAAACTATTTCAGTCATTCACATATAATGGCAGATATGATCTTGTAGGCGATGTTGTAGATCAACATCCTTTTCTCCTTTTTTGTAGATCAGGCAAACGATGCTGAGGTTCCATTCTTCAAACATACTTTCTTCCGACCAGATTTGGCTTATGAGTTGGTGGATGTTACTTACCAACTCTTGGTGTCTTCCTGTGACATCCGGTTTGGTCCGACCAATGATTTCAATATCGTCAGAGTATGCTTTGTAGCTCCAAAAAATATATGGAAGAATATGCCTCTAGTGTTGACTAATAAATTTTGCACAATCTTCCTTAGAACCACGTAAAATCTTCATCCTTTTTTAATTCCGGCTGTTTCGGTTATGTCTTTGCCGCCCATGTTGAACTAGCGAGTATTTCCCATCGTCATCTTACACAGAACGATGAGTTTAGGCGCTATACCAAAACTGAGCAATTCTCTACTGTATGCGCCAATGAGTCCTATCCGTAAACTGTATTCTACCAGTGGCTTTGATTCGATGTAACTCTCTTCGAACATACTCACAAGTTTCCAGTGCTCGAGAACCTCGTCTATCATGATCGTTATGGACGTTATTGACATTCGGGGGGAAGGACAACGTAGGCATCAGTTTAGGCGAGTCACAGTTAACACTCATCAACTGATGGGTCATCTGGTCGAAGTCGATGTAGAGATATGGGGGCTTTAAATACTTCAAATCTGCCAGTGGCTTTGATTTATTGTGAGAACCTTCGAACATACTCCCAAGTTTCCAGTGCTCCAGAACATCGTCTATCATGATCGTTACGGACATTATTGACATTCGGGAGGTAAGGCATCAGTGTATCGGTCAATATTAATCAACTGATGGGTCATTTCGTCCAAGTCGATGTATATATCAGGAGCCTTTTAATTTCGCGGTCAAACGTAGCCTTGAATGACCTGCGGGGATTATACGGCCAGGAAAATTAACACTTTAAGAGGATAGCATAAATCTTGTACATGGGTTTCTTATTAAAATTTCTAGTCATTTGATTACTCTGCAAGCTCTTTCCTATCGTTTTTAGATTTGTTTGCTTTACTGGTTACTGGGAAAATATTCGAAGCTTAACCTTGATAACAAGCTGCTTTTATACAAGCAAGTATAAAGTCTAAATATTTTACAAACTTTTGAAAATAAAATGTTAAGATAATTCGTCAATGCACCAAAAGGAATAAAGAGCTACGCATAGATCTGGGTATTCCCGCAGTTGAAGATAAACCTAAAAAATGTTGCACGCAAACATAAAAAACGTTTATTGGGACACGGTAACACAACGGTCCTCCAAATTCTTGACGAAACATATTTATTGCGCCGTCTCCAAAGAACTTAGCCCTTGGATTTGGCCCGATAATAACCACACTATATTTTGCGGAAAAAGCAGGAACACTCAAAGGAAAGTTATCTGCCAAACATAAATTACTGGTGATAAAGAAAAAGAAGGCCCTCATCGAAAGATTTGGAAGGCAGGTTTTATAGAGATATTTGTCGACAACTGGAACACCGTTGCATAAATAAATCTTAACCAAATACTAATATTAGTTATACGGAATAGTTTTTATTTAAAAATAATATGCTTAAAAAATCCTCAAGGCAGCATTATCCTTTTAAAATTCATAAATAAATTACTCTTTTGCTCGTTTTTAACTTTCTCTTATAAAGAGAAAGAAATTTTGTTCGTCTAAATTTTCGACTTCGAGATTTTGATTGATTCTAACATTACGATGATAGCGGAACTCCGTCGGTTCGTCGGTAAGTCGTTCCGTCTTTCTGTACACGTCTCTCAAGCCTTAACGACTTCGTATCCAGCATTTTTTTTGGTCATAATTCTAGGCCATTTTTATGTTTGCTTTTAGCCATGTTATTACTGGTACCTGCCACAAAAAAAAATCATATAAAACCTCAATTTGTTCAAAAACGGCTCTAACGATTTTGATTAAACTTCTTATATTTTATACGCATATTAGTTCCAACAAATCTACATACCCAGTTTTTTTTCGAGAAATTCCATATAACTATTTTTGCATATAGGCCATATTAAGAAAATTGTCAATTTCTCGCAAACTATTTTGCCAAATTGAATGAAATTTAGTTCGTATACATAACTGATTTCATTAGTTCCACATAATTGGTTTTCGCCCAATTATCCCTAAATGGAATTTTCAGTTTTGGCCAATAACGGAAAATCATTATTCGCATTGACACGGATTACTTTCAGTAAGGAAATAAACGTTAGTATTACCACATTTCGACATTATTTATATCATTTTTAGCATCATTAATCGAAATAAATATTATTGTGTATTTTGGTCAAATTGTTAAAAACGTCAAATTAACTCGCTGTGAAAGAGAAAGTTGCGTACGACCCAGTCGTGCACCCACCACTAGTTTTTTTTTATTATTTTTGCGTACCTACTATTCAGTGTACACACTTCATCTCTTGGCTTCAATTACATCAAAGCCGTTATCCCGAAACCAAGGCGAAAGGCAAAACGACCGAAAGGATAAACTGAAAAGAAAACTTTAGTCCCTATTAAAAATGAATTTATTCCAACACTATGGGAAAATGAAAACAAGCGTGTAATGTATTTTTTATGTTCGTTTCTTCATCCATTTACCAATCTTTTGCCAGGCTACACTACACATACATCACCTGCAGACAGGATATTATACCAGTAGGTAGCATAGCACCATTAGTTCATTCTTTCTCACCATTCTTCTCGACAAAACTCCTCTCCCTAGTTTCCATAAAAAAAAAACCTTTCAAAAGAAGAGGTAAAACGAAAAATATGTATGTAGATAGACAGGATCCCAAATGTGTTTGCCAAGGCGTTTATACACACTGCAGGCATATTGAAGTATCCTACCACCATCTATGTATGAAAAGGAAATCTAGTATGTATTTTTTGGAGGGTTGTTGCCTTCTCATAAGATATAAAAAAAATTAAATTCTGTCAACGATGCTGAGTCTTACCCTTTGTACACTTTTTGTAAACTTTTATTGAGATTAGCTATATTGGTCCTATAAATACCTTTCTTGAGATAAGCAATATTGACCACGAGAAACCTTTATTCAGATTAGCTATATGTGACCACATAAGACTTTTACTGCCGTTTTAATATTTGTTTATAAACTTAGTTGATAGTAAATGTCGGTGACATGACCAGAACGGATCTTCAGAGACTAAACATCTGCATCAGTGTAAAACGCTAGAAACTGCTACACGGATATAGTGAGAAAACACATATACCGAAAAATACAAATTCTCAGCTTTCTTCGATGAAGTCACCACAACAGAAGCTCAGACTCTGTCATCAACATTTTTCATAACACAGAATCAAGGGTAACCTACACTGCTGTAAGACGCTGGGAAAACCTCAGTATAGACACCCAATCAGGGTGAACAGACAAAGATTTTGAATCAATTTAATATTGCATAAAACACCGACCACACCACAACCCAACTCAGTTTTGAGCAGAACTTCAGGACAAGAAGAAATGTAATATCCATTAAGTAGAGGGTAGAATCTGATTGGCTTTAATTTGGCAACGCCCAGTGGTCGTAACTCTGAATAGACATCAAGTGCTTATTTTTAACCAGCAAGTGGTAACCATCGGGTACTGGTCTCATCCAACCGGATTTGACTTGCTAAACGATAAGCGTGAGTGTTGATAACACGACGAAAAACAGCAATACTATAGACAGCCAGGTCAGAATGGCACGGAATGAATTTCCGGCCTACTATCCCAGGCGAACCTAGACAAGCTGCTTCAACATATTCGGATAACAGGTTGTCTAGGAATTTCAAGGGTTATTCAGGCCCCTTGAACAGAGATGGTAGCAGATGAACCGAGAGGCCAACGGCAGCGTTCAATCTCGTGGTGGATACTGATGGCCCCGTGTGCTAGGGGTATCTGCAAATTTGGAACTGGGTTTCTAGATTGGGGGCTGTGCTTTGGGTTAACTACCCAACCATATAAAAAAATATGTTACGAAGTAACCAATAGCCTCGGAAAGGACTGATTTTATTTTGACAACCCTGCTAAACGGTAAAAGGACAACGACGTTCGTATCTGAACCCGAAATGTGAGAATATTAAACAGGAGAGGTGCAAGCGAACAACTAGCGGAACCCCTAAACTGCTACAAAGCAGACATTATTGCCATACAGGAAATACGATGGAATGGGCCGGGCAAAAATAGGATGAAAAACTGTGACATCTTCTACGGATCGTGTTTTAGTGAGCATAAACAGCGACTATTCGGATGCGGATTTGTTATAAGTGCCGAACTTAGGCAAGAAGTCTGATGTTTCCAAGCCATTAGCGAACGCATTGTAACAATCCGCACCAAGGCCAAATTCGCCAACAAAAACCTTATATGCGCTCACGCCCCAACGGAGGAAAAAGATGATATGAGCTATGCGCTCCTTGACAAAACCTATGAGCGACTACCGAAGTACGATGTTAAAATCATGATGGGTGATTTTAACGCAAAGGTAGAGAAGACAGCTTTAGCAGTATTGTCGGAAAACATAGCCTACACGACAACACGTCTGGTAACGGACTTAGGCTAATTGACTTTGCTACGGAACGGAATGCCACTATAGCCAGCACACGTTTCCGTCACCTCGATATCCATAAGGGGACTTGGCGGTCTCCAGATCAACGAACGCTCAACCATATTGATCATATTGCGATAGACAAGAGGCACGCATCCAGTATTTTGGATGTCCTAATATTCACTCGGACCTCTACCTTGTAGCAAACAAGGTAAAAATGCGGATAGCCACCACGCCACAACAATCCAGAAATACTGTGAAAAAATGTAATGTCGAAAGACTGCAATCGCAAGAGACCACCAAGACCTTCGCGCAACGCGTATCCCTTAACCTTAACCTCTCGATTAACACCATACCACCAGCATCGAATATCCAAGAAAAATGGCGACGATGCCAACAAGCCATTAGATCAGATGCAACGGATGTGCTATGTTTTTCGCGCCATCCAGCAAGAAAACCCTGGTTTGATGAAGAATGCCGTCGTATGCTCGCATCTAAAAATGAGGCCCACAAGGATAAACTGAAGATGAAGACGAGAGCTATCATTGAGCTCTATAGGCAGAGAAGAAGGGAAGAACACCGGCTTTTCAGAAAGAAGAAAAAAGAGCAAGAAAAGCGCGCGATCGAGAATATAGAGAGGTGCTACTACAGGACCGATGTTCGCAAGTTTTACCAAAGTGTAAAACGTCAGAGGCAAGGATACAAGGCTTGAACAGAATCCTGTCGAGATGAACAAGGAAATATCGTAGTTAAGATGATATGGAAGAACCATTTCTGCAGACTGTTAAATGGCGATGACGAACATCCCTCTAAACTGCGACAACTACAGAGGCATAAGTCTACTCAACATCGCCTACTAGATCCTATCTGCCGTAATATGTGAACTCCTGAAACCGTTTACCAACAACCTGATCGGCCCTTACCAGTGTGGTTTTCAGCCAGGAAAGTCCACAACCGCTCAAATTTACACACTTCGGCAGATCCTGGAAAGAGAATTCGCGCTGCTCCATCAGGGTCGAAACGATCTCACCGACACATTTGATTCCCAAAAAGGATTTAGGCTAGGCGATATGCTAACATGTGACTTCTTGAATTTGATTCTTCAGAGGATTGTGCAAAACTCACAAGCCAACACCAGAGGCACAGTTTTAAAAAAAATCGGTACAACTATTAGCATACGCCGACGATATTGACATCATTGGTCTCACCCAACGTGATGTCATAGCCACGTTTGCTAGTATAGAGTAGGAACAAGGAAGCGGCAAAAATGTATATGCTGTCAACACGAAAGGACAAACAACATTGACGAGTTGGACAGAACGTCACCATTGACAGATATAAGTTTGAGGTAGTACGGGACTTTGTCTATCACGGCTCCGCTATTAACTCTGACAACAACATCTCGTCAGAAATTAAACGAAGAATTACTCTTGCCAACCGCTCCTTCTTCCGGCTAAGATGGCATTTCTGTAGTAAAGCCCTCACTCGAACTACTAAGGAGATCCCATATAAGGCCTTGATCATCCCATTCCTGCTCTACGAAGCTGAAGCATGGACATCAAAAGGGGATAAAGAAATCCTTGGTCGATTTGAGAAATATTCTTCGAAAAATCTAAGTGAGATTGCTAATATCATCTTCAAAAACCTCCTCCGCTACATAGTTAGCTCTAAATAGTACGATTAGGCGAACCAATATAGGAAAATCGACAGATCCACGTATTACCACAAACGGACCTTTATTGTGTAATTGTGCACGCACATCGAGTGCGGCTTTTACATAATCGTTTTCGAGTGCCATGTTAACAATCGGTTCTTGGTTTAAATGTTGTACATCGAACGGCTTGAACCTTTCTTCTATGTGCTCATCAAATAAATTCACTTTCTCTTTGGCTCCTTTTGACCATTCGCCGTTAGATTTTCTTATTGGTATTGAGTCAATGCAATCGTCATCTTACTAACAAAACAAGGCTCGAGACTGCAAATAAAACTGATGAATTATTAAGAACCAAGCCAGCGATGGTTCTATACTTCTTAATCTGAATAAAAAAAAAAACAAAAGATGAAAAACTGCATTGTCTCACTCCGGACGTGTAGAAGAGCGTTGAGTAAGAAAATAAGTAAATAGCGAGTACATAGAATAGTAGAAATCTCCCTCTTTTCTGGTAGACTTATCACTCATAAAAAATCATAGAATTCTTCGAAAAATCTTCTGTTTTTTTGGGTTAAATTTTAAATTTAAATTTTACAACGATCATAATTAAAATAAATATTCATGCCCTTCCTCCAACAAAACAAAACGAAATAAAAATAAATACAAATTTTCAAGCATTCCATGATTACGTAACAGAACACTGCTGAAATAATTAGAAACCACAATTCTTCAAGGATTGTACATGTGCGGTGGCAATCCATGAACCTCGACATGGTCGCCTTCATCATCATCATCCCCATCCACAACGCCTACATAGCAGTTTCTGTCCGTGTATGCTCGTCCATAGAAAATTAACATCAATTTACTGCATTTTAATCTCGGTGCAGTCTGAAGAAACTCGAAGGAGTCTCTAATTTCTCAGCTCCCACACTTCCTGCCATACTCAACAATCAAATGCCACACCACACATGGCATTGTGGGCCCATTACCAACCAATTGAAAATGTACACACATGAATAATGGAAACATTCATATTTAAATGCTCCCCCACCAGTAAGAAGGACATACCCAACACAACTAAGGAAAGCCGTAAAAAAAACAGAAAAAAAGAATCCTGGATATCTTTTGTGTCCATCCATTAGGTTTCAAATACATGTCTGATACATTTCTTGGTAAAATTCCCGAAGGAATCGCTTTGAGTAAATGGTATCACATATGCAAAACCAACATTTCAAACCGCCCTCGTTACGTTATGCCATTGTGCTATCCCACTACTGCTACTGCTAGCTTTGCATCTCTGCACTTACAACGATGTCTTGGATACGAGCATGCATACGATATTCGGATATGCCTAAATGCGTCTCCAGCTTTACGAATGGGTGTGGAGGCATCTTCCCAATCGGATGATTACAAATCTGCATACCTAATGCTGCAGCATCATTTTTGAATGTTTCTCAAGATGATGCTCTTTGGCTTCACGATAGAGGACAATTGTGCTGGCTTTTTGCATCTTGGGATGCATTTTATTCTTTTATCCTTTTGTGAAATGTAAAACGAAATTGTCTTCTTGATTTTTCTCATCAAATGACAGTGAAATTTGTCAAAATCATGTTCAAATTCTTGACAGGGGTAGTTTTTTCATTTTCATGAAGGAACTCTCCCGGTGATCCATCCTTACTATATCATACAGCCTTAAATATCAAAATATCATGTTCGTCAAACAAAGCCGACACTTAATCACTAACAGCATAACACTATATGTTGCGATCGTCACATCGTTTACGGATTGTTGGCATAACATCGGACCTTCACGGTTTCACAAAACAAAAGTCCAAAGGTGTCAAATCGCAGCTCTGAGACGGCCAATTGACATCGCCAAGACGGCTGATAACAAGATTTGGGAATTTGGAGCGCAAAAGATCGATTGTGGCATGGGATGTGTGGCTTGGTGCGCCATCCTGCATAAGCCATTTATGTCTTCAATTAGAGTAAACAACTAGTGGTGGGTGCACGACTGGGACGTACGTTGGTTCAACTTCCAAGCTCTAGAGAATTTGACGATTTTCATAATTTGGTCAAAATACACAAAATTATTAATTTTGAAGATTGATGCTTGTATTAATATAAATTGTGTCGAAATGTGATCATACGAACGGTTTTTCCGGAACTCGAAGGAATATGTGTCTATGTGTATAAGGATGATTTTCCGTTATTGGACATAACTGAAAATTCAGATTATGGATAGTTAAACCAAAACTTAGCATGTCGAATTGTTGCAAACATAAATAAAAAAAAAATTAAAAATTTGTGCTGCAACAGGCTTGTTAGTACCTTTGGCCGAGCTTTCCCACAACCATTCATGTGTGCGTGTGTTCCACTTGCACGATGGCGGGATCTCCTGTTTTATGCCGACTCCGAACGGCTTATTTGAGATAAGCTTTTCTTGACAATTGATACTACTCGGATGATTTGTCAGATTATCACGAGAAGAGGGCCAGTAAAAAATCAGTTTGGTGTCGCAACGGTTGGGAATCGAACCCACCCCTTCTGCGAGGTGGTTCATCGCACCAACCATCGTGCCACTGAGCCCGGAATGGAATAGAGTATTCAACGATTCACAAAGCGGATTGTTGCCTGCTCATATATTTTTTTAATCTAGTAGTATAAGAATTAATTTCAGTCAATTTAACAAAAATTTTGCGAAAAGAGGTTGCCATGAGTGGCCGGCCGCGGAGCGCCCGTTGTGCCGAGATGTCGAGCTGTCGCCGGAAACATCGAACAGACGCCGTGCCTCGCAATTAGCCATCAACCTGTCGTCCATAAGGCGAATTTCGATCAAAGATTTCTGGATTTTCGTAGCAGAAGATTTCTTCAGAGAATATCTTGAGTAACTTGCGCGGATAGTGTAATGAATGTCAAAGTGCATCAGTGGTTATGTAAATCCCGAAGGTGGTGTGTGGTTGCATTCTCATTTTTGACCGACTGGTTTTTTTACATGCGTAAAGAACTACGTGTTTTAGCTTTTAGGCATTCCTGAATATTTGGCTTCCTGTTAATTTTTTTTACCTACCTGTAACCAAAGATTTTAAAGTCATACAGATGAATGAAACTTTTGCTTACCAACTTCATGGTAGGAGCGAGCGAAGTGAACGTCACGTATGAGAAACGAGATCAAAACATATGGCGGGCTGTGCCAGTAGGACCTACCATAGAACAGTTTTTCTTGTAAGCAGTGCCAATAAATATATTTGGCAGTGTATATATTGTTTGACAGACTTTGCAGACACTTTTCGTACGTGAGGCGTTTTAGTAGCTTTTTGGGCAAAAAGCTTAATACATTTTGAGATTGTAACAGGCATTGATCATTCATTGTCGGTTTTGTAATCCCAATTGGAGTCTTCTTATTAGTTAACTGCAGTAAACAAGACCTGATTGTTCCAAATATAACATTTTTAAAATTTGTTCCATCATAACAAAAATCCAGACGCCACACCAATATACAATAGCTGGGATCCAATGTTTATTGTATAAAAAAATCCTTTCTAATCATTTCCTTTCAAGGATTCCATATTACATTGACATTCACGCAAAGTCAAAATAGATTTTTTTTCGAAATTATCTCAAACGCCATCTTGCTACTCGTACTGTCATATCCAACATGCATGGCAAATGCGATGCTTTGTATTCGGAATGCATTACGCAAGGACATGGTCCTCAATACTGGTAGTGGTCGTCAATGCCACATTGTGACATGCAGAGAAATGCTAACTCAACTGCGTCTCAATGCTATCATCTATCTATGGGACACAGTGCCACTATCTCTACTGTTAAAAAGTAACTTTTAGATCCACTTTACGATCATTTATTCAGAGGTTTTTCCAAAAGACGACCAACAACATATCCTTGGACAACGCATCAAATCCACTCCTGTCGCAAATGCAAACTCTTTGTTAAGAAGCTCTCCTCCGTTTTTTTTCTTCTGTGCCTTGCTCCAATGGTGGTTCGGTTTGTCGACATTTGCTTCGACTACCCATGACAGTTGTTGTACTCCAATGTCGGCTGATTTATTGCCTTGTCAATTGATCAGAGAGTTGTGTGCAATGGGTACATGGGGGTGGATCAAAAAGCGAACAACAGAATTTATTTTAGATTGGATGTGAAGTCACATGTTCAAGCAAGGAGCTACCCTCCCCCATATAACGAAGAAAATCCGCTTTGAAACAGATTTTCTTTTCATGCTGCACATGCAACAAAACCAACTATCCTATTGGGAGTTAAAAGCCAAGCACTTAACTGTTCTATTGGAGTGCACGATGTCTAGAAGCATTCCAGCAGGACTTTTGGAAATTCGGGATACCTACATTTAATTTGTCAATATTTCTGATGTCAGCCATATAATATGATCGAACTTCAGATAGTAAACGATTTTTTCTTATGAGAAAAAATTCGTCAGGAAGTGAGAGTCCTGCAGCTAGTTGGATGTTGATTTGGCCTTGCTGGATACAAGAAACACCGCATTGTGGGTTGTGGCTGTTTTGCGAATCTGATTCTGGTTGTGTGCCGGTCACATTCAATTCTCTCAATTTGCAGTTGTACAAACTATTGGTTTTCAGAAATACCTTAGCCGGCCGAAATCCACAAATAAATTGGGAGGAACAACTTTGCATTGCTGGTCAATCACCATCTGTCCATGGTAGCTCTTGGAATACTCGGATTTTGTAGAAAGGTTAGATATTTCAATCTAAAACTTTTTAATTTTTGCAAAGCTGTACCACTTCAAAGGGATTTCAGTGGCCGAAAGTAGTTGAATAAAACAACGAAATGAATTTCTAGTGCACCGGTTCATTTGTGTAGCTATGTGATTTTGAAAATATTGAATATTTTAGCATTTTCATTCGAATATTGTGACAATTGGTTTTCGTAACTAATGGTAACTGAACGATACATGAAATTTTTTTTGTTAGGTTTAGTTATTCACTAGGTACAAAGCAAGTGTTAGATACAAACATATCATGTATTTGACAAAATTACGGCAATCGTTAAAACAGAAATTCTATAATCTCTATCGTGGTGAGAATCTGATATATGGTTCAATGACTCAACTCAGACTGATAGAATCAATTTTGCAGGATTTGGATGGACGATTATCTATTTATATATCAATAGATATAAAATCATTAACCAGGATGGTTGGTACTGATTGTATCCGCAGTTTTCACCTCAGATCATAGATTCGCAACTATGGCAACCTGAGTAAAAGCATGGCTGCAGTTTTTGATAGTAATGAAGGTTCACATACAAAGTTTTTTCGTAACCAGCATAGCTGCGGGTATGTTACCAATATGTCCATGGATTTTAACTTAAGGACATGTAGGTTACTTGAACGGTTGACATAAATCAAACCCAACAAATACTTGTAAAAACCGAAACCGAAGGGACAGGTTGGCAATTCCAAATCACCCAAATCTCCTCGCTCCAATTCATCACGTACTTACTAACAAAAGTGGCGCTACAGTCCGAAATGAACACGGGCCTCAGCCAATATGCCCCTTCAATTAGCAAGGTCATTATCTAACTGCCACCAGTTTGCAGTCCAAGTTGGTGGAGGTCGGTTTTTACTTGTGCATGTCACCTTGTACGAGGTCTTCATCTACTACGTCTGACGTCTGGCTGGGAATCGAAGACTCTGCGTCCGATGTCAGTCTGGGAATCGAAAACTGTGCGAGCCGGGGTATTTATTTTATTCCATTTCAAAGTTCTTTATCTCTAAAAAAAAAACACCCTTAAAAATAACGTAAGCACAGAGCGATTCTCCATTAGAGAAGCCGCAGCAATGGAATATCAAAGACAATGGAACACGACACCAAACGGAAGATATACGCACAGACAACTGCCGAACATCGAAAAGTGGAAAAAGAGAAATCATTGCGAAGTAAATTTCTTTTTATCACAATTCCTAACGGGACACGGTAGCTTTCGGAAATACCTGTAGAGGTGTAGACTTGCTGATGACCTATTCTGTCATCATTGTGTTGGTAAAGTCCAAAATGCCGAGTACGTACTGTTCATATGCTGAAAGTATGAAGTCTAGCATAACTCGTATCACGGCCACAGAGTATCCGTAGAGGATTTCACCCCTCCACCGCAAAAAAAGGGGGCTCATTAGGTATTTTCTTTTTTCTTAATATGTTTTGCAGGGTGCAAGTTGCAATAATAATGGTTGAGCCAGTACTCAATTTTAAAAGGGCACCGTAGGCAAAATAGGAAATCTTCGTTTTAAAATCCCAACAACATTTCGATTACACATCTGGAACGAATTTTTGAGTTGTGTCCAGTTAGAATCCCTACTAAAATCGAGACAGATTTCCTGTATCTTCGAAGTAGGTTATGGATTCTGGCTTTGTCATACTCAGGCCACATCCTTTTGGAAGTTTCACAGGTGGGGAGGGAGTATCACCTGTTTTTGGCATGAGTTCGTTTTCCAGCAGCTTTAGCTGACTGATTCTTAGAGCACTTTTGGCTGCAGATTATTGTATGTACAGGTCTAGCAGTAGCAGGTAAAGGATGGTTTCCATTCCCCCCGTTGGTGTGGTTTTCATTGCTCTTGTAGCGCCCACACTTGTTCTACTTAACGACTTATAAGTACAAAGCTCTATGTATTATGTGGAACATAAACTCTTAAGTTTTGTATCAGCCAACGGGCATAAGTCTTCCTAACCAATACGATCACTTATACCAAATCCGCATTCGAATAGTCACTGTATCTGCTCAACACTCCACTTACCACAGTAAATGTCACGGTCTTTGGCACATTGGTCACCATGTCTATTCAATGGACCTGACTAATTTCACTTCATCCTTAATTCTTCCGCTGCTGTTAGGGAGCGCTTTTTCTTTCAGGACTTTACCCCTGCAGTATTCGTTGTTCCCTAAAGGACTTCAGGCTTTGTCAGTCGTTTTGACTAAATATTTGCAATTCGTTATCAATAGTAATTTCTAATTACTTTGTGTTCCAATTATGCCTTTTGAAATAGAATAGCCAGAAATGGTTAAACTAATTCAATTTATTTGCCCAAATACCTTTTAAGGTCATAATGTAGATATCCTTTTTGCAGCAACTAATTGTAAGAGGCAGATCGATGACACGTTCTTGTTACGGCCATCAACCCAACCATAGCAAATGTCTTGGTAACCGGAATAATTGATAATTTCCCCTTTTGTAATTTTCATTTCCTTTTTGCGGCCTACCATTGAATTCGTCATCAAATTGTGTCCTTTTTTCTTTGCACGTGACGAGTTTGTTAACATTCATCCCCTTGTATCGCAGTTACGTTGATAACCGAAATTAAATTAATTGCCATAAAGTGCTGTCGAGTTAAATTGTTCGCGAAATACTTTGATAACCATTTAAGTGGTTAAGATGTTACAGAAAGAGAGACATTTCTGTCGATATTGCACAAGTCCATTTGCAACAAGTTGCATTATTTAAAACCCCTGCCAAGTATTCCATTTTAACTATACGCTGTTAGCCCACAATTTCAGGGAACATTCGTTGTATTTGCAGGTGATCCGTGGTTTTTCATTTTCGGGTTAATCCTTTTTTCAACAGTTTCTTTTGCATGTAAGAGTGCCGCATTGTACAGTCCCGTCGACGTCAGTTTTTTTTGAGATTTTTTTTATTATTATTTACACTGATGGTGAATTATTACGTGCGGATTTAAATCCGTATTTAAATTCATGAGAGGAAATAATTAATGGGTTGTATACTGCACTGAGAACACTTTTCACGACCCTATGTTTCCTCCACACAAACGCACACATCCATTTATAACTTAACATTTTTCTGATGTCCTTTGTCTTTTGTATGTGGGATTTTTTTTTTTTTTTTGGTTTCGGTATGACGAGTTTCAATATACATTTGCAACTACTATGCATCCGTCTCGTCCCAGTGAGAGGTTCATTGTTAAATTAAAGATGCCGCAATATATTGTAACACTGCCACGGGGACAAAGCAAATAAGGTCGCGCACACATGGTAGATTTTCGTTGTCCAGATTTTTAACCAACCTTGGTAGCTATATATTATCAGAAGGTCTGACATCCTCTGACCGTTGTAGGAAAGATATACCTATAAAACAAAAATGCCAAAATTAAAAAAAAAAAACATATGAGAAGTTTACAGTGCGCTGTAAGAAACATCACATACCCTATCGGCCTATCCAATATGCCATTTTTAATCTGAACGTGTTTATATGTTTGGAGGTGCTAGTCTGCAATAAGATGCATTATCTGGTTTGGGATAGAGGAACTGTGACGTGAAATAAGGGCGAAAGTAATATGAGCCAAATTTTAGAAAACGATACAAATAGCATTATTTCGATATATATACATAGAAATTAAGCATGCAGCAAACATCGCACTTAACTCAAATCTAGCAGTGAGCCCAACCGGCATACACACAATTCCACACCCATCATAAGTCCAACAGTGAAAACAGTCAGGAGGTTAATTCTTTGCATACATACAAGTACGAGCATGCTGTCCCCCGGTTGGATTTGGGTTACGTGCAAGGTTGGGTTGCTTACACAGCTTCGCAGGGGTTATTTCCTCTATTTATATCGACTGAACTAATCAATGATAACCTTAAGAATAATTTGGCGTTATTGCCTTAACGTTTTGGCAATGTTTTGATTTGCATAGCAAAATAATAATATTTTGAAGTCAAATTTTTGAATTTGGTGTTATTTCGTTTGGCATTATTTTACGTCACCTAGAGAAACTCTCTGCAGATGTGTAGAGGAGGTAGAAAATAAAATAGCACTCGCGGAAGAAAGTTAGGGGTAAAGTCCTCAACCAAAAAATCTAGCCAGACGGCATGCAGTGGGAGAATTTGAAAGATGGATTCAACTGTGGCGCTTAACAAATCGGAAATATCCGGACAGCATTACATATGTGAATTTCAAGGGTGATTGGGTAAACTAATCAGTCACGGAAATACCCAATTGCTATGAAGCAAGCTCGGAAAGGACTGATTTAATTGTAAACCATTATTTTTTGCTATGTGTTGGCGGGAAGTAAAGGTTGTCTTTATCCGGTAGGTAGGTAGGTCCAGCCACACGACTGCGTGTTAAGCTCAAGTTAAGGGAGTCTAAACCAGTCTAAGTCTAACCATTTGAAAAATAACGTGGACCAATCTCTAAGAAGTATGACAATCTTATTGGAATATGATCAGCCACAGAAATATAAATGCGAAGCTGGGAGACATTCATCTGAAAGTAATAGCATCAAGAGAACACAATGAATCGGTACTTCACTTCTGATGTGGGTCCTAGTCATCTAAGAGATATACGCCGACGATCTACCGATAATAATTAAAGGATACAAGTTAAAGGAAAATTACTACCAACTATCAGTGAGCTGGTCGAGCATGCATTGAAAACACTGAACGAGTGGACAAAGCAATAACAGCTTGACATCAATCCCCCCAAAAAAAAAAGAATAAAACCAAACTGTTCCCTTTACTAATAATATAAAATAACTAAGATTTGACTTAGCGGTTATCGATGGGACTGCCCTCAAACTATACGATACCGAAAAATATCAGGGTGTCATTCTTGTTAGTCGGAAAAAAACTGGTGCCCAAACTCCAGGAGTATCTTATGGATATACGGCGATTTTAAGACCTATGTTAACATATGGAGGACTTGTATGGTGGCAATCCACAGCTTGACTGGAAACCATCCTAAATCTACTACCTGTGTAGCAGTAAATGAGGGAAAGACAAAGTACAAGGTGGTCGAAAAACGGTCACCCTATTGGAGGATGTTCTTATTTTTGCAAATGGCCGCCAATGTCTAATCTGTTTTGACATTTATGGACTCGACAGATGTAGAATACAAGTGAACAAGCCATGGAGCGAACGCGGAATAATCGTGTCTATTTTTTGGCGTAACAATTCTTCTGTAGTGTTGGCGCAAGGCGTAATTCGTCGCCGATTCCCCGGCCGTCTGAACCTTGAAGAGTATGGGACCACACGAGATGTTGCCAAGGGTGGCCGGCCCAGATTGTACGTTGTGCCGATAATAATAATGAAGTCCCGTGTGTACGTGAACAAGCCCGAGAGCCTAGAAGCCCTCAAGGACAACATTCAACACTAGTACGAGAATATGTTGCCCGAAGTTCTCGCTGAAGTGATGAAAAATGTCATAAAACGACTCCGTATGGCAATCAATTGTGATGGCGCTTATTTGGCCGATATCATCTTCTCGACTTGACCAATAAAATTCGTATGGTTCAAATAAACATAATCGAAAAACGGAATCGGGTTTTTTAGTTCAGAAAAAATGAGAGCCAAACAACATAGGATGACTTCTTTTGGCCCACACTGTATATGCTGTCAACACGAAAGGGCATACAACATCGACGAATTGAACAGAATGTCACCATTGACCTCATTCTGCTAAATTTGAGGTAGTACGAGACTTTGTCTACCTCGGCTCCGCTTTTAACTCTGACAGCAACATATCGTCAGATATTAAACGAAGAATTACTCTTTCCAACCGCTATTTTTTTCGGCCTAAGAAGAAGGCAATTTAGTAGTTAATCCCATTATCGAACTACGGAGTCAAAAGTGGATGAGAAATCCTTGACCGATTTTAGAGGAAAATTCTTCTTAAAATATTCGAAACGAGTTGTAAAGCGACATGCCCCTAGTAAAAAAAAAGTGGAAGTTTAAGTTGGCTAGGACATATAGAACGAATGAATAAAAATACTCCGGGTCGCACAGTTTGCGACTCCCAGTCGACTTTGACAAAGTTATGGAAGAATTCTTTCAAAAAGGTTGTACGAATATGTTGAAAAATATAAAATATTAGAAAAAAACAGTTTGGCTTCCGCAAAAACAAGATTATTAATCAACTGCTGGGCAATTTCGCAAATATATTATATAAAAGCTTTGATAATAACCATAACACAGTAGTTCTATTCTTCGACTTTAGGAAAGCCTTCGACGCATTAAATCACAAGCAAATCGTAAGACAGTTGGAAAACGTTGGAGTACGAGGGGGATGCCTGGCATAGTTCGAAAACTATTTGACAAATAGAAAATTCAGTGAAGTATATCACGACTGCAAAAAATAGTGCAAAAAACAATTCAAAACAGCGAGAAGCAAAGCCAAGGGCACCAGACGTATACTGAACATCTCTCAAATTCATTTCCTGTCTAATTTATTTAACGGCAACACTTACAGAATCCAAACGCCAGTAAAAACTAGAAGAAGACAACAACACTTTTATGAAATTCCGAGGTACTGGAATGAATATTGACGAAGATCGTTTAAGATCGCAGTTCAAATTGTACTAAACGAACTCCCAAGAACTTATCAAAACAAGAAAGTTCAATAAAATCAATAAAATATACCTAAGTCAATAATTAAAAAAAAATTCTCAAATAGTCTTTGTTTTGGAAAATTTATTGTATATATATAGTCAGATGAGAGTTTCTTAATTGTGATATTAATTGAGTTTTGTGATGTTAAGAACTCAACACCTAAAAGTAGGAACACAATTATAATCAGTCTTCTGCAGACAAGCCCTTCCGGCTTTTCAGATACAAAACATGTAAATATTGACAAAGAAAATTTAACACTGAACGAAATAAAACTGAATTGGATACACGGATAGACGGACAGATGGATTTTTCATAGGTGGTATTCCAAAATACCACCCAAAAAGAAGCCAACAGAAATATGAGAAGAAAATACGTATAGCAGAACGTTTGATATATATGTCTTAGAAATGACCAGATATTTCACGACCGAGTGACAAATTCAATATTGATTTTGAAATATTACAGTGCCTGGTACAATCAGTCAATATAACATCGGTGGTAACATTTTAGTTAAGTTTTCCTCTCGAAACACTGAATATCATTATGCTGTTGTTGTCAATCAAGTAGATGAAGAAAAAGTTGAACTTACAGTGAACATTTGGGACTATAAGAGCATCAAGTTCAGAATCGACGAAAATGGTATTTCCGATGTCAGTTTTGACCAAATATTTGAGAAGATACATAATCCAGGTCTAATCCTTAGAGGGAGAAAATATTTTTACTATTTTCCACTAGTAAATCGGTCTTTGAGAAATAAGTTTATTTAAGAAATTCCTTAAGTGTACTTGTGAAAGACAGATTTTTTTTGTAAGGATTAATGAAAAATAATGCCTTACATTTTTAATGAAATAATTATTCTAAATTTTTAAACAATTAAACAGCCCTCTGATTTATTATAAAGGTTCCCTGTCAGGTTTTTGGAAAAAAAAATGTCAACAAAAATACATTTTTTTTGGCGCAACAAGCTAGTACCCAGGGCCGAGCTTTCTCGCAACCATTCATATCTGCGTGTGTACTTCTGAACGATGGCGAATTTGAGATAAGGTTTTCTTGACAATTGATACTACTCGGATGATTTGTCAGATCATCACGAGAGGAGAGTCAGTGAAAAATCTTTTAGGTGATGCTACGGTCAGACCTTCTGCGCGGCAGTTCATCACACAAACCATCGCGCCACTGAACCCGTCAACAATTCATATATTAAACCGATAATGTGTGAGCTTTTTGAAGTTACGTTTTTAATTTACTATTGCCCTTCATAGTATTAAAATATTTTATTAACATTTAATAAAATTTCTTAGGATACTCTTGTATGACCCATATATCCATCCACCGTAGTTTTTTACTTTTCGTTGCAGACCATATAGAGAGCGAATATACCCCTATGAGATAGGATAAAATAAAAATATCCCCGGTACCGGGTCACACGAAAACTCCTACAATTGTTTAAATTGCATTTCATCCTTTGTAATCCTTTGCAATAAACGCATATTAAAAATTTATTTTAAAAGTGAAAATAAAGTGAAATACTCAAATAATGGCCGAATGTAGTGGTAATAAACACGGTGAATGGAAATGCATACACCAAAGTGAAGGAGGTGGCATGCTATACATTTGTAGAGCGACTATAAATATATTGAAACGAAGGACCATTGGCAATTAATATAAATTAAATAAAATGCTTCAATTGATTACCGCAGTTGTTGGGTTTCCTTTACACGGAATATGCGCGTGTATATGTGTAGTGAAGTATATATTTGTGTTACTGTCTGGTGTCCTAGTTTCCCATCCATTTCTCATTCGGGTTGAATATTGAAGGAACACGGCGGGCAGAACACAACCACCTCATTGAATGAAATGCAAATTAATTACAAGACCGAATCATGGGAAATAATTTCGATAACTCTATAGATTTACAAAAGGCGAAGTTTTCCTGTCTTGGTATAAATAAGTGCAACAGCAATCCTTCATTGCGTAAATGTGGAAGCCAGCAAGTGAATGATGTGAGAATGTTCGCTTTAAACTAGTCAGAGCTGTGTGTGATGGATGTGATTGATTACGGCAAAGAGGAGTAAATTTTACTTCTATCTTGACTGACTATTGAGAGCTTTACGCAGAATACACTTTTGTCTGAAGTTATTCAAATTTATAAAAAAAAAAGTTTAATATGAGCAATCCCAAAAGGGGGATTGAACATTTCCTAAGATAATGCTGTCCTCATGGGCCAAATTATGCATTTCATTGTATTTATAAGTTTTTTTCAACACAATTAGTTTCTAAAGAAAATTTTAATTTTCCTAAGACGACATTTGGCAAATATTTAAACGTTAATAACTTTAATAACAATATTTTCAGAATATCTTTAACTTTCAGGAAGTTTATTGTTTGAACTTTAACCAAATATTGTATCCATTTTTAAGAGATCTAAAAATGAGCATGGCTTAGGAAATAAGGGCAGATAACAAGATGGTCTAGATATGGACTTTTTCCGAACAATTTAAAATTTTGCATGATTAGTATGATTTAATCATTGCAGTTAAACATAATTATAATCTAAGAATGTACTCCAATATAATGCAATCCAAACCTTAAATTGAAACCTAGAGTGCTTTTTCCTCACCCTGAAGTTAGTGTCGATTAAGTGATTGGTATAAAACCTTTGCCGCCATATTTTTTGTTTTTTTTTTCACTTTGTACTTTCAACACGCTTAGACTCGGTACATGTCCAGCTATCAATGTTCTTGCCACGAATTTATATGGCCAAACAAAGTTTTGTTTCAAATTGTTTACCGCGTCCTTATTTTCAAATATACCACCCTCGCACTCCCTTAAGTTAAGATATAGATTAGTGTATTAAACTGTTAAGCGTGGGTTCTTGTTCAAATCCGGGTCGGATCGTCTCTGTCTAATACACAGGTACTTCTAACAAATGTACAAAATTGTACTTAACCAATAGAAATCGACCTAGGTGAAGTGACGATAGCAATATCTTAACTTAAACTTTACTGGGCTTTCGGAAAGGAAGGAATGATGTGGTAAGTTACATTCCACAACTCATAGTTGTAAGACCAGACATGGCTACACGCCGCTGTAGTCAAACCAATCCTTATCTTAGTAGCCTAGTCTTGTGGAATTCCATGAAAAAGACGAAGCCTATGAATGCACTAACAACGGTTCAACGAACAGCATGTGTGCTCATAACAGGAGCTATGCGCGTTGCGCTCCAGCCCAACAGCAGGTTTGGAAACAATTCTAAGTCTTCCACAGGTGCTGTGAAATAAAGCCGAGCGAAATAGCGCTGAATTCGGAATTCTTTAACTTTACTAAATTGAAGCTGAGTCGGCCTTATTTCACATTGCATCCATACAATTTTGCGCCTATCCCCACACCCACAGTGAGCACAAGCAAGGGGTTCAAACTTTGAATACATCCGAGTGCGAGTTTGCCAACTTTGAATATGTATGGGAATATAAGCCCCCCTGTACAGTAAGCCCAAGCAGAGGTTTTCATACATATTCCAACTTCACATCGCACGCAACCCAAATCCAACAGTGAGCCCATGCAGGGGGGTTGCAGAGGGGCAGCATGCCCCATTCACTCATAATCAATCTTTTTATACATTCAAACTCGCACTCGAATGTGTTTAAAATTATTCTGAATTCAGCTTTATTTCATAAGCTATGTTCGGTGTTATTTCGCTCCGGCATTATTTACAGCACCACAGGAACGAATAGACCTACAAACCAATGACACAGCAGCGAAAAGCGCAGCACTTCCCAATGAAGTGGATAACCTATGCATCAAACCCTTGGTCACAGGACTACATTGAAATTAGTAGCTTTCGAGAATGATGGTTGGATTTTGAAAACGATCCCATTGGATGTAACTCTGATTACAAATCTATTGTGATTATCTTTACCTCCAAGTGGTAACGATCGGGTACTGTTCTCATCCAACCGGATGTGACTTGCTTAACGATAAGTTCAAGTGCTGATAACAGGGCGAAAAACAGCAACACTACAAACAACCTGGTCTGACTGGCACGGAAATCCCAGCCTGCTTCCCAGGCGAACCTAGATGAGTAGCTTCGACATATTCGGACAACAAGTTAAGGCTCCTCAACATTGCATCAAACTCTTTTTACGCCTGGAAAGTCCATAGCTGATCAAATCTTTATACTTCGGCAGATCCTGAAAAAAAAACCAAACCGCTACCCATCACCAAATCATCGATTTCAAAGCCGCATACGACAGCATTTACAGAGGCGATCTATACAGCGCCATGTCTAGTTTTGTTATGACGCCCAAAGTCGTCCGTCTGTGAAGGATAACGATGGTAAATTCTCTCTGCTCCATCAGGGTCGGAAACGACCTCATCGAATGTGTCGATACCAAAAAAGGATATCGAAAAGGCGATGCGCTGTCGTGTGACTTCTTCAATTTGATTCCTTAGAGGATTGTCCCCAAAAATTAGGCGTGACTTTAAACTGAATGGGAATGAAATAAATAAAATTACGTTGTCAACACATCTTGATCCGATAGTATCTAAATGTTTTTCGGTTCGACAAAAAACGACGTTTTTCTATGTCATAACTATGGGGTAGGGTATACAAACGAATTGTGTAAAAAAAATGGCTCCAAAAAATGGACGTGGGTTAAAATGATCTTAAAACAAAATGTTCACATTGACATTATGGAAGTAACTAACGGCTGGTTAAATTTTAAGGGCCGATGTGGAATGTGAACCAGACCTTAATGTCAAGTTTTTTCTGCATTTTATTTGACATTTCTCCAATTCGGTCAATTTAATCGTCCAGTTGTGCGTAAAATCGAAAAAATCGTGCAAAAACTTGATCAAACTGGGTCTGTAGGAGATATGAAAACATCAGTCAATGCTCGTACAGAAAATATTGCTGCTGTTCGCGATAGTGTGGATGAAGAGCCGTCCACATCAACTCGTCGTGCGTCGTGCTAACAATTGCACCTCTCAGGCTCGTCGTCGATGAACATTATGAATAAAGATTTGCATTTACACTTTTACAAGGTGCAATTGACTCAAGAACTAAGGCCTCTTTTCCATTTCAAGCATCGTCAATAGCCAATATGTTGGCAAGAAATGGCAACAGTGGATGATCAATTTTCGAAGAAAATCATCTTCAGTGATGAGGCCGATATTTTGTTCCATACAAAATTGAACCATACCAACATTATATAATAAAAAGAAATGACAATAATTTTCTAAATAATTTGTGTTTAATTTAAAATCAACATCGGCCTTAAAAATTTAACCACCCTTTATCTGCACCGACATTTTTTCGAAACTCTTTAATATTGTACCTAAATCTTTTTTTTATGTATAGATGAAATATAGAAAATTTTCACAATTCTCAAACGTTTGGCCAAAAGCAACGTTTTTCTAAAAAGTGGGCGTGGGAGTTAGTGAATTTTTAAATTTTGTACACTTGTTCTGTAGGCACGGCCAAGGATCCTATATACCAAATTTTATTATCTTACATTAGAATTTAAGGCCCAAAAATCGGTTACGAACAGATAGACGGACGGACGTACAGAGAGACGTGGCTAAATCGACTTGCTACTGACTCTGAGTCGATGCATATACTTTGAGGTATATATAGCTCAATTATTTCTCTATGTTACAAACTATTTATATATCCCTATGGGATAGATACAGAAGCGGTGACAGAACAGAGCATTGGGGGGTGAGTTGCAGACTTGAAACCACCCAAACCAACTTAAATTGAACGTTTTGAAAGATCATTTCTAATCCGTAGAACAAGTTTTTCATCTATTCTATATGCACGCATTTATGACAAAAGTTCTTGATGTCAAACCCTGTCAAATGATTTTGAAGTTTTAGGTGCAACAACATGCTTCCAACACCGTGGTTCCATTTTTCGGTGAGACATGTCATCAAATCACCAGTAGACCTGTTGTTTCGAAAACCATACTCCTGGTCATTGAGACGTTGTCATGTTTCAGTATATTTTTAATAAGCTTCCGATTTATCAGCATTTCCATGACCTCGCAAAGAAGGGACGTAAATGGAATTTAGTCAGTAACTGCAGGGAAACAAAGATTCACCCCCTGTGGTACAGGCTGGTCTTCTTACTACTCGGACCATGGTAAGTAGGATAGCTAGAAAAAGTTACGTCAAAGTTTAGCTAACGATGACTAACACCTCTTCAATATAATGGGGATATACCACCTGGACCAGCGGTTTATGAATGTAAAGATCAAATTAAAGTCTTGTACGAGTACGAAAGTGAATTTGTCGCATAGAATGATTTACGATCAAGTACAGGAAGAAACTGGGAGACTGCGCACAATCTAACAGCTGGCTACGAAATACCCAGAAAGCGGGTTGGCTTTGTCTAAAGAGCTAAAAGCTGGAATGCCATCCTGTCGTATTCATCGTTTAAGTCGATGAAGAGGTCGATTTGGACTTTTTGCGTTTTTTCCAGGATCTGCAGAAGTGTGAAAATTTGATGATTTGTGGCATTACACTGATAAGGGCCGAACAGATTGCTGCTGAAGAGTTTCAGGCTAGGCCTGAAAGCTAGATTCTCCTTTCAATTGTGTGTGCGAAGTTTTTTATTTGCGTTTTATTTAATGGGACTTCCTGTTTAATGCTGAAATTGGATAAGCTTCTGAAGATTGTTTTATAATCAGACTTGTCAGACATTCACAAAAGGTGGGGTAGTGACTTTCGAGATTTGAACAATGGATCCTGTGCATGATTGTCCAACGCACTAACGACCAGTCTAATTCCTCCACCGAGTAGTGCTTCAACGTAATAACATTGGATCCATTGCAACGACGGTATAAAAGTGTGTGATAAGTCGGTCTGTCCCAAGCAGACCGAAAGATTTTCAAACTGATGTACATGAAAGACCAAATGAATAAATGCCCAAATTCAACTTCACTATAATTAAAATTAAGCAACATCACAGGCACAATTTTCCAAAAATCGGTGCAACTATTATCATACGTTGACGATATTGACATCATTGGTAGGACTCAACGTGTTGTCATAGCCACGATTGCTAGTATAGAGAAAGAAGCGACAAAAATGGACTTAGCACTTAATAAGGGTAAGACTAAGAAAATTCTGTCAACACGAAAGGATACACAATATCGAAGAAATAGACAGAACGTCACCATTGACAGATATAACTTTGAGGTAGTACTGGACTTTGTCTACTTCGACTATGCTATATCTCGTCAGAAATTAAACGAAGAATTACTCTTGCCAACCGATATTTATTCGGGCTAAGAAGGCAGTAGTAAATCCCTCACTCGAACTACTAAGGAGATCATCTATAAGACCTGATCACTCCAGTCCTGCTCTACGGCGTTAAAGCATGGTCTCTAAAGCGGATGAAGAAATCCTTAATCGTTTCAAAAATAAAATTCTTCGAAAAATCTGCGTTGACGCAAACGGGACAAAGAATTAACCAAAAACTATACGAGCTGTACAGCGAAGTGCCCCTGGTCAAATAACTCCGCATTGGACGTTCAAGATGGCTAAAACATGTAGAACGAATGGACACTAATACTCTGGCTCGAAAAGTCTTCCATTCCCAGCCAGACGTCGGACGCAGTAGATGAAGGCCTTGCCTTATGTGGCGCGCACAAGTAGAAACCGACCTCAACCAACTTGGACTGCGCAACTGGAGGCAGTTAGCTAAAGACTGGGCTAATTCGACAGGCATGTTATTAGAAGCCCAGGTTCATCCCGGAATGTAGCGCCACTAAGGTGAGTAAGTTTAATTTCATTTCCTGCTTATTACGCGTACATATAGATATTCAAGCAATGGAACGAATTTCCAGAAGATGTTATTCCACCAACGTAAGATCTGCAACAATTTAAGAGCAGGATAAATCAAGATTAGTAGTCATCCTCAGGGCATAGAGCGTTATAGATTTGCCTTATCTGAGAAAATTATTTAGAAAATTAAATCCACCATTAGTAACATTTTAATTTGCCAGGAATTAGGTATACCTACGTCATACTCATATGCGCATTAAAATCCCACACACCACACAGTTCATGCATAATAAACACCCAAGCCTAAAACATTTTACCAACGTCAATATGCTCAAACTCACTGAAAAAAACATCTCATTTCATTAGTTGATAATGCTGCCAACAATCGCTCACTTCATTGACACCATTGGTGACGCAACGGGAACACATTACACCCCACTTAATGGATAATTTCAAATTCCATTCCGTCGATTGCCAGAGACTTCGTTCCTTCTCCCCCAAGGTCTTTCATATTTATACACCACCACACTAACTACAAGGACCCGCCGACGCAAGCATAAAGCGCGTGTCATCATCACACATGCAAATGGTTTCATACATTCATCCTGCAGCGAACTAGTAGGGCTGTGCAAGTCTTGTTGGTAAATCAATACTCTGCTACTGCATCTCCTTTATAAGCATAAGACACGTTAGTATGTACAAATTGTGCTCTTTATAACCGATACCTGATGGCTTTGACTGCCATCAGTCCTAACGCAAGGGTAGTCTAAGTTTTGTTGTTTTATTGTATGATCGGTGAAAACCCCAAGCTGGAGGTACTTCGTTATGCACTTGAGGCTATTTATGAGTAGGTGCAGCAGTGCTATGTTTCGGATAGCTGGTTGGAGGACTGTTTCCCAACTCTGTGTGGTAAATATTATTATACCGTTATGGAGAAAAGGGTAACTAATTGCAATCAATTATTTTGTCTGGAGCATACTCTTACTTTTATGCCACACGCACATACATCATACCGCCAACCGCGTCAGGACTCTTGAAAATTGATTTACCTTCACAGACATGTGAAGGATTCAGGCAAAGTGGCTGTTGCTTTCAAGGCAGCTCTGTAAATTATATTTTTTCCCCTAGAAGATGGCTTATAATTGCTTGCAGCGTGATAGGTTAATAGATGTATTTTTGCACGAATCCAAGGAGTGCACGGTGGTAGGTAACACTTTGTAATAATGTTGTTGTTGTGCACGTAACTGGAATTGAGTACTTATATGGTACTATATGGAAAGAACATATTTAGTTCAAAAGTTAATAGTTGGAGAATTATGGCCTTATTCATGGATTTCCGCTTTTTGTAGGTCAATTTCTGAGTAAAACCTCGTGAGCTGCAAGACCCACAAGGACGCCAATTTTTGTGTACTCTGGAAAGTTATCTATTAATTTTCTTACCATGCAAATAAATGAGTACATCTACACAAGTCGTTAGAACGTCTATCCTTATTCTATAAGGCGATTAAAACTTGCCGTAAGAAAAGGATATAAGATAAAATAATACTCACGGCATATTCATAACTTTGTGGTTTCAAAAGAGAAAAGGAAAACAAGAAAAAAAATAGGATGCTAAGAATTTGAAATGCCTTCAAGTGCTTAGTGCTATGGACTAATCTAAGATCTCTGGTTCAAAATACGAAAGCAACATGTTTTTGTTTTAATTGGCGCTACAGCCGGGAATGATCGTGGGCCTCAACAAACATGCCTTTCCAAACAGCCTGGTCCTTAGCTAACTGCCCCCAGCAGCGCACTCCAAGTTGTTTGAAGTCGGTTTCTACTTGTGCGCACATGTTCAATGCGGTTTTTTTTTCAACGCAATGGGGACTGAAGATTTTACGAAGAATTTTCCTCTCGAATCTACCAAGGATTTAATAATCCGCTTTTGATACGGTTCATGCTTCAGCACCGTACTATGTAGGTTTTCATTAGAAGTTAGAGTGAGGGCTTTACTACTAAATTGCCTTTTTAGCCCGAAGTAATACCGTGGCAAGAGTAATTCTTCGTTTCTTCTTCAACAAAATCCTGTACTACCTCAAAGTAATATGTGACAATTTTGTGCGTCCTTTCTTGTTGACAGCATATACTTTATCTTGCCCTCATTTACTGCTAAACCCATTTTTGCCGCTTGCTTCTCTATACAAGCAAACGTGGCTATGCATCACGTTGAGTCCAACCAATGTTGTACAAATTTTTGGTGTTGTATCGATTGTGTCGGTGAGATCGTTTCCGACCCTGATGGAGCAGCGAGAATTCTCCATCGTCATCCTACACAAACGGACGAGTTCGGGTGGTATACCAAAACTAGACATAGCTCTGTATTGCTCGTCTCTATAAATGCTGTCGTATACGGCTCTCAAATCGATGAATATGTGGTGTATATTAAGCTTGAGATTAGATATTGCTATCCTCACTTCACTCAGATCGGGTGGTGGCAGTTTTCGCTGTCGTTACTAATATTAAATGGTTCGATCTGCCTGACAGCGGAATGTTGTTCGTCATCGCCGTTTAACAGTCTGCAGAAGTGGTTCTTCCATATCCTCAGCATCGACTATGTATCAACTACGATATTTCCTTGCTCATCTCGACAGGATTCTATTCGAGCCTTTTATCCTTGGCTTTGACGTTTTAGACTTTGGTACAACTTGCGAACATCATTCCTGGAGGGGCACCTCTCTATATCCTCGATCGCGCGCTTTTCTTGCTCAGGGGGTTATGATTACCCTTTATATGTCTTAGCACAGTACGGGCAAACAAAAATCGAAGTTCTCAAAACTAATAAAAAGCAACTTTAGCATTTGTGTTTAAAATTTCTGAAACTTGCTCAAACGATAATTTTCAAATTTTCTTGGCTGTTGTTAAACACACAAAGGCAGATGGGAATGATTTGAAAATGTTTTGAATCCCAAATGGCGTTCATAGTAATTCTACCTCGAATAGATTTCAAATTAATAAAAATGTCATAATTTTTGTTTTTAAAGCCACACAATTTGCCAATGCCAGTGGCCTTCCTCTCGTGATAATCCGAGTAGTATCAACTGTCAAGAAATTTTTTTCTCAAATTCGCCTTTCGGAGTCGGCTTAAAATAGGAGGTCCTTCCATGGTGCAAGAAGTTCACACGCACACATGAATGGTGGTGAGAAAGCTCGGCCCTGGGAAAAATTTGTTCATTTGGAATGCTCTTAAGGCTATAATTAGCAAAGTATTTGAAGTATTGCAAAGTTTCGAAATTCAGTAATATTGTAACAGATAATAGAGAATTTGAAATCATTTGCTGGTGGCCATGGCTCAGAGGAATTCGTAGTTGACTGCAAAGCCAAACGCTGCCGGTTCAAGCCCCAGCTTCGGCCGCATTTGTTTTCCACGAAAATTGCCAGCTTATCTGAGGCCATCTGTGCGATAATATGAGACAATATAAATCTATGTCTAATCCTCTGTGCCACTTAGGTTTATGTTATATGTCTTTCCTTCTATGTGTCTATCTGTCTCTCTCTGTTGTATAAATGTCTTGATCTGTTCCAGCCGACGGCCTCAGTCGCCAGTGCTGTTATGTGTCTGTAGTTCGATGCATTCATGTGCGAATTACTGTGATGTCAATGTCAATGTCAATCAATGTCAATCATTTCTGCAGACGGCAACCCTATCCATAAATAAATATGCAAAAGGAATTTATCAGCTTTTGCTCAAAACATTAAAGGCGCAAAGCTTTGTACATTACAAGAACTACATCTTCATTGGCATTATTTAAATGGCACCACACCGCTTACCCTATCTTGACATCAAACTCATAAATAACTCCTTTTGAATGGTAGAAATGCTCCTTCGGGATAATAGTGTTGGGAATTTACTTTAAGCCTACAAACACAACTCAGCGAGTGCCATAAGCTCTATTTTCGCTAAATAAGCTAAAAGGACGCCGCCACGTTCACAGGGCATTATGCAAATGAAGCAAATATGGAACTAATCATCTGCAATACATCATCACCAATGTAATTCATTATTCATCGGGCTAATAAAAAACATACAGTCGAAAATAACGAAGAATAATTTCATAAAATTCAATTGGCGTGTAATTTGCATTCCTAATCAATGTGATTCGAGGCTGCCGCTCTAATGGAGGGAATGAGTTGATCCACGCGCACAGTGTACAGCTCCAAGCTTGGATGAGGGTTATTTTAGAATGCTCCGGAAGGTACAATAATGAGGAAAACATATTTCTATGGAATGAATGTAAATGGCAAAATCGATTGACTTGAACCGAGAGATATAAATCTTCAACAAATGGTGTTTTTCAGTAGTTTACATAAAATAAAACACTGGAGTTTACTACGCCGGATTTATAAATGAATGTCGACAACTATAGTAAACAGACAATACTATGATACTGTTGCGCTGGAATTAAGTTAAATTGGACATGTCCAAGGGTCCTCATCATTCCCTTCTAGTCACGCAACATGCTTGAATTTTCAGCACTCTATATACTTCAAGAAAAAAAAAATGCCGACATTTGAACACATTCCAAGGAAAATAAATCACACTCTACATTTGTAAGGAACTTCACCTGAAATATGGTACATATTTAGGTATAAGTATATTATCGGAACCATACAAAATATAAAAGGGTTAGTGAATGGATGTTTTAGAACGACAGCAAACTCTAATAGGTGTTAACTTGGCAAGCCATATCGTTTTAATTTGGACAACATATCCATTGAGCTTATTTTACCTCCGAGTGGTAATCATCGGATACTTTTATCATCCAACCGAATTTGGCTTGCCGAAGTAATAAGTACGAGTATTTATAACAGGACGAACACAGCAACACTATCTCTATACATAACCGGTGGTTAAATTTGAAAGGCCGATGTTGAATCTGAACCACACCTAAACGTCAATTATTTTTCTGCATTTTATTTGGCATTTCTCAGTTTTATACTAACTCAATTTTAACCATGGAAATATACACAATCGAGCAACGCGTTAAATATATTCAGACTTATTATGAAAATGGGCGTTCAAATCAAAATGCATATCGTGCACTTCGATATTTTTTCTGGTCAATTTAATCTGCGCGTACAATCGGAAAAATCGTCTGTAGTAGATGTGAAAATACCAGCTCATGCTCGTACAGTTCGTACTGCAGAAATTATTGCTGCTCTTCGCGATAGTGTTGCTGAAGGGCCTTCCACCTCAACTCGTCGTCGTGCCCAACGATTGCACCTCTCACGCTCGTCGTTAATGAGCTTTATGCATAAAGACTTGACTCTTGAACAGTTCAAGCGTCGTCAGTGGTCATAGTGGTGGCAATAAAATCATCTTCAATGGTGGGGCATATTTTCACCTCAGTGTATTCGTCAATAAGTAGAATTGCCGCATTTGGGAGAATGATAATCCAAGAGTGATTGTCGAAAAACCAATGCACCTACAAAGAGTGACTGTTTGGTTCGGTTTATGGGCTGGCGGCGTCATCAGGCCGTATTTTCCAAAATGAGCCCGGTCAGGCAGTTACTGTGAATGGTGTTCGCTATCTTGAGATGATAACGAACTTTTTATGGCCCGATTTGGAAGATATGGATGTGGAAGTTGTGTGGTTTGAACATGACGTTGCCACTTGCCACACAGCTAACGAAACAATGGCTCTTTTGGGCGACAAATTCAATGGCCATTTTGAGCGTGGGTGGAAAGAAAAGTATTAATAAAAGGAAAACGTAAATCGGGTTGTATATCAATCATTATTACAAAGAAATAAACGCATAAAGATTCTTAAAACTAGAGGAAGGCTTTCCGTAGGGAAATATCTTAGAGGGAATTTTAGGGAATTTGAGGAAAAAATAATCAAGGAGCGACATCTAGTTATTCAATATGTCAGCGTTTCATCTAAACACCCGTGTTATCTCACGCGGTGGCGATATCAATTGCCCGCCAAGATCATGTGATTTGATACCGTTGGACTTCTTTCGTTGGTGTTATTTGAAAGAAAGGTTGTACGTCGACAAGCCAGCAACAATTCAAGAGCTAAAGGATCCGATAATTCGGCAAATTAATGGCATAGAACAACAATTATTCCTCAGCGTCATTGAAAAATTGGACCATCGGATGGAGGTGTGCCGCCGAGTTCGCGGTGGCCATTTTGCCGATATTTTGTTCAAAACATAATTAAACCATACCAATACTATAATAATAAAAATAAATGACAACAATTTCCTAAACAATTTGTATTTTATTCAAAATCAACATCGGCCCTTAAAATTTAACCACCCTTTATATATTTTTTTTTATAATTTACACTTACTCAAGGGGTTATGAATACCCTTTATATGTTACCACAGTACGAGCGTTAGAGATTTTTTTTTTCTGTTAATTTTTCATGTACCTAGAGAATTGTTTCTCTATTGATGAAATAAAATAAAAATAAAATATAAATTAGTGTTGAAAGAGGCCTGTAAAAACGCCAGTCCCAGTAGTTTTACCCTATTAGGGCGACGGCTTCCGTAAAACACGCCTGATGAAATAATCTTTTAAATGGCAACAAGTTATTGAACAATTCGGTGCTTGTTAGACTTTGGATCATTCTGACTATATACATATTTAAACCATTTCAAAATCTGTAAAGGTCACCCCAGCTTATATCATTATAATATCTCAACACCATAATCACAGTAAAACCAGCCCATTTCGAGTTCTTCTCATTACATCCAAATCGCTTCACAACTATCCGTTATGACAGCAATTACTTTGATCACGTGCGATACCATGCAAACGATAAAGTTCCAATCCCTACACAATCTCTGCGATTAGAAGAGTCTCTAAGTAATATTTACTAACGGATAAGATATTCTCAATACGTTCAACTTCAGGCATCGTTTTCATCGAACTAAGACCGCCGACCATCGACCATCGACCACCGACAGCCACCCAACGCCACAGGACGCCAACTACAAAGCCAAAGTAACATCACGCAGGCCGCACCGCTTCTTGCTTCTCGGATAATCTATTTCCAAACAAAACTTTTCGCATTTGTCTGTAAACACTTGAATTATTGAAAAACGCCTGTCTGTGGATCTCCGCACAGATGAAAACTTTTCCAATTATTGTGGAGAACAGGGCATCGAACGAAGAAACGGGGAGATACCACCACATCAGAGTTGCAACACCATCAACAATGCCACCGCTAGCAGCTGGCTTCCATATTAATTCGAATGTATAATTTCTTTTATATTGCGGGGATATTTGGATCTAGACCACCCCCTATAACAAAAACGGTGGCCCCGATGGCAAGTATCCGCCTATTAGAGTTGTGATATTTATTTCATGACACTGCGACTTTGGAAGAAGTAATTCTGGAGAATTTTTTTGTAATACGGTTCACCGATAATAACTGTTTTGTTGAAACACCTACGGATAGACTTTATCATCGATTCCATGTAATTGGCCTGCATACTTCTGTGCCAATTTAAGTATTTTTTTGTTGGTACCGAAAAAAATGACTTTGGTTTGGTAGGCTTCATAAATCAAAGGCTAGTGGAAGCAGGACCAGTAAGGGAGATTGTACATGGCATTTGGAGCGCATATTCGACCTGCATAGTCATGACAACTCTTCCAGAGCTTAGTGCACACGTATGTTATCAACATTCCAATTCAGTTGTTGTGTTGTTTGGTAATCCTTTGGGGCACACGAATGTAGGCAGTGCCATTATCCCGTAAAAGCGCTCAAATGCTTTTATATCACTCATTCATTATACTGCGTATCATGGATGTTTCGTTTGCAAACACGAAGGATCAACACCTCTTCGTAGGATTACACTTGGCTAAAAAGCACTTACATGTCAACACAAAAAAGAAGAGGTTCCTCCTGCCTGCGATTATCTCATAGTCATAGGAGGGCTACACAAAGTTACATGTACTATGAGAGGATTATGGTGGTGTTGGGGGGTTTGGTTGGTTTCCTACATACACAGAGTGTTACCTTCGGTCGAGGTCATTTCAAATGTGGAGCATTAGTATAAGGGTTAGCTTTAAATGTTTGGTATTTAGAGCGTTCATTTTACCACGTGAATAAAATTACTGAAAAATGGTTCGAAAGCATGGAGATGATTTGTTTAAAGGACCATGCCACGTGTTTTGTATAATAAGGTTTATAAATTGAAAGATAAGGTAAAAGATCACTTGAGAACATGTGTAAGTCAACTTCATTAACCCTATGGTAGTTACTAACTACGTGCGGTGTCATGAACATGTTAGTATTTGTGATGAATCGCAAAGTGGTTAAAATATTGTATGGTAGATAAATTTTTAGAGGTTGGTTTTTCGAATAGAGATAAAACTGACATTTTGTGGTCAAATCGGGCAACTCTTATGTCATTTATGTTCAGTTTAGTTTGCCATTTCATCATGAACAGGTTGACAAATGAACAACTCTTGCAAATCGTGCAAATTAATTTCGAAAATAATGGTTAAGCTCGCGAAGTTTACCGCAAGCTCCGTCCATTTTATGGTCGACATAATCGTCCATCAGAGCAATTAAATCGGCTAACCATCGATCGTTTTCACACGACGTTTACCTTATGTGATAATACGCATCCGCAGAGACGTCGAACAGTCTGCACCGAAGAAACAATTGCCGTTGTAGATCAAAGTGTTGAAGAGGACCCGAAGGAATCGAGTCGCCACCGTGTACAGCAATTGGAGCTTCGTCCATCAGCTTTATGGAAGATTTTGCTTACGACCATACAAGATCCTGCTTGTGGAAGAATTAAAGTCGCGAGATCATGCAATGCGTCGTGATTTTGATTTATGGGCCGAATATGAGCTTGATCTCGATGCTGATTTTCATCGCAAAATTTTGTTCAGTGATGGCGTTATTGCTGACATACGGCCTCAAATGCTCGAAAAAGTGGTTGATAATTGGACCTCTAGACTTGGCTTTCTTCGAACCAGCCGCGGAGGCCACATGCTCAAAATCATATTCAAACAATAATGACATAAAATTATCCTTCCAATAAAGCTAAATTGATGGACATTTAAACAAATTTATTGTATTTTATTTCAATTTGAAATTTTATACCTCTAAAAAAAAAAAACACCTTTTATATTGATTGACTCAGTATCGCTAGTATAGTTAATTAAGCCATAACTGTATGTCGGTACATGTGATCCTCGCACATTTATTATCAAAAAAAACATTATTTTGGCCAAACGGTACGGAATTGTGAAAAAGTGACTGAAGGTTTTTTGCTCTGCTCACAATTTGGGGTCGTTTTTAGTAAAACCATTTTACGGTTAAATTTTAAAATATTCTAAAAAAAAAAACGTTAAGTGCAAAATCATTGGTAACTATAATATCAACATTTCGTCTATATCTATATCATTTTAATGCACGCCCGGTGTGGGCGTCTATATATCATGTTGCCCCCACTTAATTCGACATTTCTTTGTTTCAGTGATTGACAATTCAACCATGGTGAGGTACACGATTGAGCAGCGCGTTGAAGCCTTGTACAAAAAAAATTGGCGATAAATTCAAAATGCATTTGGTGCACCTAGTGATTTTTTTGGTCATCATAATCGACAAAATGTGTCCACAAGCGAGAGAATTGTGCGCAAATTTTAGCAAACCGGGTCTCTAGGAACTGTGAAAACTTCTGTGCAAATATGCCCAGCTCTTTCTGCAGAAAAAATTGCTGTTGTTCGCAATGGTGTGACAGAAGAGCCGTCAGTCTCTACTCGTCGTGCCCAACCATTGAACATCTCACGAACATCGCTGATCGGAATTTTGAATTTAAACACGTACAAGATTCAATTGACTCAACAGCTGACGTCTTCCGACCATTTTAAGTGTCGTCAATACGCCGAATGGTTGGTTGAACAAACAGAAGGTAATGGTGACTTTACAAAAAAAAAACACTCTCCTGCGATGAGGCACACTTTCACCTCAATAGATTCGTTAACAAGCAGAATTGCCGAATTTTGGCAAATCAACGAAAGATTGTTGAAAAGCCGATGCATCCGCAAAGAGTGACTGTTTGGTGCGGTTTATCGGCTGGCGGCGTTTTCAGGACTTACTTCTTCGAACATGAAGTTGGCCAAGCAGTTAGTGTGAATAGTGTTCACTATCGCGAAATGATAACAAACAATGGCTCTTATGCGCGAAAAATTCAAATTCCGTGTTAGCTCACGTCGTTCTTACTTAAGTCGCGCTACAGTCCGGAATGAACCTGGGCCTCAACCAGCATGCCTCCCCAATGGAGGCTAATTGCCTCCAGTTGCGAACTCCAAGTTGGTTGAGGTCGGTTTCTACTTGTGCGCGCCACTTAAGGCGTGGTCTCTTGCGCCCGACGTGTGGCTGCGAGCCGGATTGGTGTTCATTCGTTTTACATGTCCTAGCCATCTCGATCGTCCAATGCGGAGTTTTTGGACTAAGGGCATGTCGCTGCACAGCTCGTTTAGTTATTGGTTGATTCTTAGTCTCCTTAGCCCTTCAACGCAAACGGGACCGAAGACTTTTCGAAAAATTTTCCTCTCGAACCGACCAAGGATTTCTTCATCCGCTTTTGAGACGGTCCATGGGATTAGGGTCCGGAATGATTACTACAAAACGATCTAAATAGTTTTACCATTCGGTGTCTTAAAAACGGTTTGAATTTAAACTCTACTTAGTGCCAGCATATGACATTTTCACGAAAACGTGTTCCATCCAAATTTAATTATACTTTGTCCGGACACACCCTCTGTCATGTGAACAGTTTTAAAGATCTGGGTGTTTATTTTGATCCTAAAATGGAGTTTAATAAACACATTAACATTATCGTCAATAAATCGAACTCTATGTTGGGATTCATGAAAAGGTGGTCAAAAGAGTTTAATGAAACTTATGTCACTCTCTCCCTACATAATTGTCTAGTTCGCCATTCTATGAAGTTCATTCAAATAGAATTGAAGCAGTCCAACGTAAATTCATAAGATTTGCTTTGTGAGGACTACCATGGGATGATCTACATAATTTGCCTCTGTATAGGTGTAGAATTAAACTACTACAGCTATTGCCTCTGTCTCAACGTAGACTTAACAGCTACACGATTTTCTTTCACCAATTATTATCAGGACATGTTGATGCCCCTGATCTTTTACGTGCTATTGGTTCCTATTACCTGCGTAGATTAAATATATTAAATATACCCAATCATAAACAGAACTACGGTATGCATGAGGCTATTAGCCTCATGATTAGAGTTTAAAATAAAAATTACGATGTAGTTGAACTGCATGTTATCAAAAGTTGTTTAAAAAATACTCTGCGCAATCGCATGATAGAATCGGTATAAGTGTATGTAAATTTTTTGTTTTGTTAAAAGTATAAATAGCTTAAATGTAATTTCTTCGCTTATTGATTTTGTTAGTGATGTTCCACTAACAAATGCACTAAATGATGAGCCTGTGGATGCATATTTTATGCTGCGGCAGATCTCTGCTCGTAGATGCTGCTTGTATTAGGCGCGCTTCTACACAGATCTGATAGTGACAAAAAAAATAGGGCCTTGTATAGGATCTCTTTAGTAGTTCGAGTGAGGGCTTTACTACTAGGTTGCCTTCTTAGCCCGAAGAATAGTAGTTGCACCGATTTTTTTAAAATTGTGCCTCTGGTGTTGGCTCGGGAGTTTTTCACAATCCTCTCAAGAAGCAAATTTAAGAAGTCAGATGACAGCGCATCGCCTTGCCTAAATCCTTTTTTGGTATCTAATGTATCGGTGAGGTCGTTTCCGGGCGGTATACCAAAACAGCAGCCATGTCTCTGTATAGATCGACTCTATAAATGCTGTCGTATGCGGCTTTAAAATCAATGAATAGGTGATGGTATCTATCGATTTGGAATTCTAAATTTTTTTCCAGGAAATGCCGAAGTGTCAAAATTTAATCGGTTCTGGACTTTCCCGGCCTAAAACCACACTGATAAGGGCCGATCAGGTTGTTGGTAAAATGTTGCAGGCGTTCACATATTACGGCAGATAGGATCCTGTAGGCGATGTTTAGGAGTCTTATGCCTCTGTGGTTGGCGCAGTTTAGATTGTCTCCTCGCTCATATTTTTAAAAAAACTGGTGTAATAAATGCATTTTTCCATTGAGTTGGAAATACTCTTTAGGTATGACAAAAGTTCATCTTTAGCTTTACGACTATTTTGGGGATACCATCAGGCCACTTTGCTGAAATAACTTGACGACAGCAATTAAAATAACTGAAATAACGTTCGTCTAAGACTAGAGGGGTATCAATAAATGATTTGCTGAAATTGTCTGAGAACAAGTTTAGGCCCTTAAAGAAAGACAATTTATTTTATTTTATTTTTTTCTGAACAGAATATTTAGTCTATTTCATTGCCATATATATTTGTTAGGCATGCTCACTCTTTCGAGGGATTTGAAAAAAAAAGACTTATAACCTATCGCATAACATATAAGATCATAGGTGTTTAAGAGTCCATTAAAAAAACTTGAGTTAGGATTGGCATTTATCTAAGCCATTTTCTGTATTTTATCCAGTTTTTAATCCACGCCGACTTATGAAGGAAATTTTATTAAAAAAAAAGTTTTTTTTTAAATAATAAAAACACAAATAGCTTCAAATCAAATTCAGATATTATAAGTATGTACATTTCGTCTATATCTATACAATTTTTAACCACATCAACGGTTTGGAAATGTTTATTTTAGGACGAAACCGCACAGCTTAAAAAAAATACTCTACTAGACCAGCACTTACAATTACTGTCAAAAAGACTACAGTAACATAACTACTCATCAAGAATTTTTGAAAAAAAAAAACAATCTGCTATGAATTTTACCAGGTAGTAGATGTTGGTTCGCAGGAAGGGTACTTCAAAAGCACAACACAACTGGCCATCATTTTTTACATTTTCTTCATAAGTACGCATCTGCCACTTAAACCCCTGACGCCAATGGGATAACACCCTCATCGCCTGAAGCATTATTCAGTTAACGCAATTTTTCAAAACGATACCGAGAGTAACTGGAAGTAGGATACTAATAAAATAACTATCCACTTGCTGCTTGCTGCTGCATACTATTGGCACGTTCACATAAAAGTACTTGTAACCATACATATGTGACTACAAACCTTTTCATTCAAATTTAAGAAAAAAAAAAAACATATGAGAAGGCTGCAGTCCGCTGTGCGGGTCGTTTAATACCCTATCCAATCCTATCATTATTGTAAATGTCCCAAAAAAGTGGGCGTTGCTTAAATCTGAAAGAATCTTGTTCAGAGGGTGCACAATATATCTAACGTGCACAATATAACAACGTTTTTCTAAGGATATGTTTTGGGATAGGCTTTACAAATGATTTTCTGGAATATCGAACCCAAAAAAAGGGCGTTAGTTAACCTTCATCCCATCCTCGTGTAGAAAACTACACAAAAGCTGCCTGTTTTTATATTTTTTTTTTTTTTTCAAAAAACACTAATTGCTTACATCCGGAATTTTATAACTTTATTTGAACCCTTATTTTACGATAAAAACGAGTGGTGCCCTACTGGATTGTACACAACTTTCTCTTTCACAGCGAGTTAATTTTACATTTTAACAATTTGGCCAAAATACACAATAATATTTATTTATTTTGATTAATGATGCTAGAAAGATATTAATAATGTCGAAATGAGATTATACGAACGTTTACTCCGTCATTGAAAATAATCGGCGTTCATGTGAATAATAATGATTTTCCGTTATTGGCCATAACTGAAAATTGCGTTTGGGGATAACTGGACCAGAACAAATTATGTGGAACTCATGAAAATAGTAATATTACTTTACCAATTAAATTCCATTCAATTTGGCAAAATAGTTTGCGCGAAGTTGACAATTTTCTTTATATGGCCAATATGCAAAAATTCGTTATATGAATTTTCTTGTGCAGTTTTGTTGGAACTAATATGCTTATAGCATATCGTTAGAGCCGTTTTTAAACAAATTGAGGTTATGTATGATTTTTATATGCAGGTACCAGTAATAACATGGCTTAAAGCAAACAAAAAAAAAATGGCCTAGAATTATGACCAAAAAAACGCTAGATACGAAGTTTGAAGAAAAGTCGTTTAGGCTGGAGAGGATTGTACGGACAGACGGACCGACGAACCGACGGACGAAATTCCAAAAACCACTTTTTTGAGTTCCGCTATCATCGTAATGTAAGAATCATCAAAATCTCGAGATCGAAAAATTTCACGAAAATGTTTCACCTGTTATTGGTAAAATCACGTTGTCTAACGAACTACGTTGTAGATTTCTACACATATGAATAATTAGTACATTTCATATAAAATGGTAGTTGCATTATATTTTTTTGCAAGTGGACATCGTGCTACATATTTTGAAGTAAATTATTGAAGAGGAAGCGTATGAATCAAATGAAACAAACGAATCATTTACTCAAGAGGAATTTATGAATCCATTGCTTGTTTCAAAATATTCAAAGTGTTTTTTTTTTTCAATTTAATTTTTATTTACTTAAAATATTAACTTAATACTAGACAAAAATGCTTAAATCTAACCTATCAATAACATGTTTACTTAATCTAACTTATCGGCCCTTAGTGGGCGCTATTAGCCTAATATCTAACAGTTTTATTTTGCTTTTCGGCTTAAATTTATATTTTTTTATTTATGTATGTGTATATTTTGTTTTAATTTTCAAAGAAAAATTACGAAAAAAAATTGAGTAGAGACATTTTTGTTTGTTTTATATAAAACCTTAATCTAGGTTAAGACTAAATTATACTACTTAACTAATCAAAACTAGCTAAATTACCTAAGACTGCCAAACTACTTAAACCTAACTTAAATGTAATCGGTGTGGCGAGCACTCGTTGCATATGCTCCGAATGGTCGCCATCCAGATTGAGTCTTTGGGTGCAAGGCCATCCTGTGTCAGACCATATTGCCCGCGAATATTGTGCACAAGACCCACCCCAGACTTTATACTTAAATTCAATTTTCTTAAGTACTAAGGAGTTGGACTACAATTTCGCAAAGTCCTGAGGAAGTGCAGAATCACTTTCCTCATGTAGCCACCAATATTCGGCGTGCTGCATTTCAGCATCGTTCATATCGCGATCTGATTGTCGACGTACCCGTCGCGGATTAGCCGCTTGTCCCGCGCGTCACGGTAGCGGTGGTATAAAACCGGGATACTGTTCCTGTCTTGTACTAACCCTAACGAATCGATATAAGTAAATGCCTCTGGTGGAATAAAGCCAGACTTGAGCGTACTCTCCATGTATTTGTGATTGGGGTAATGAGCCCCGAAGATCAGGCTGTTGTCGATAGCCATCGCCCTTGCAACGTGCCTTCGAATCACTTTAATTAGGAAATTGTCAATTCTATTCAGCTAAGCCCCATTGTATAGAACCTTGTTGCGATAATATTTTATGTACTCGGAGTCCGGCGTTCGGTACAATCCTAAGCAGGATCGGAGACACCGCCCCTCTTTTCCATGTAGGCTTGTGCTACATTGAACCACACGGGGCAACCGTAAGCAATGATCGGCCTTATGAGGACCATGAAGCAAATGACTTTCACCCTTGAATCAAGTTGACTGCTATGAAACAATCTTCTTGTCAGAGCATAAGCCCCCCTAGCCCTAGCCAGACAAATATGGTATTGTGTGGCAACCACAATCATTTCAGCATCCAAGTGGTAGATCTCAGCATGAAAATGGGATTTCTCTTCGCCCAGAATCAACAAGATATGCAACAGCTCGTGTTACTGAACGTGTTTCGGATGTAGGCGGTGGATGATCGCGGTGTAGATACAGTTGACAAAATGCTTTCTTGCTCCATATGTAAAATAAAAACAAATAGATGCCCAATGGCTGTACTTTCCAATATGATTGATATTACTGCTTTGAATTCATTTATTATTTTCAAAGAAGTGAATCCAAATTGGGAAGCAACACAAAAAACAACAATACTATGCGAATTTGGATTCTCACTTGCAAAATCTTATATGGCAACAACTAGAAGTGGCAAACCGAGATCTGCATCATCAGCATCTTTGCTTGCAACTGTTTCACAAGACAGTTCAGAAGCACAATCATTAAACTAATTCTGCATCGAGTTTATCAAATCCACCAAAAAGGTGAAGAAGCAGAGCAAGATGTCGCGTTTGCTATGAAGTAAAAAATAATGTTTATGAGACAATTTGTTGCTTTTGCAGAAAAGCTGCTTGTAAGCATCAACATAATCGAAATGTTTGTGTAAAATGCTTTGAAGAAAAAGTAATTTAAATTTATTAATTTTCACTTGTTAAGAATTAAAGTAGATATGCATAAAAGTAAGTTTATTGTTTAATTTAATGAAGACACATTTAATGTCCATATGTGTAGAAATCTACACACAAGAGTAGACAACGTTTGTTTTTTTGAGGATGAGACGAAGGTTAAAATTAAAATAGACGACATGTTCTTGATATTATTTTCATTAAAAGTTTTTTTAAGTATTACCTTAAAATGTGCGGAAAATTATTTTTTTTAAGAAAACGCACAGATGACCTACAGACCGACGGACGGACAGAGATGGCTTAATTATTTCTCTATGTTACGAACTATGTATCAAAACTAATATACCCCTATGGGATAGGGTATACAAATAATACCGACAAAAAGAACACGGAATAAAATAACAGAAACAAGAATTTCCTGTTTGACTATTCTCTCTTTTTCCCACTCACTTCGCAACAGAAAGTAAACAAATACAATGATCAGCAGCCCCCGCTCGGCTCCCACCTGGCTTCAGCTGGGACTGGTGATGATGATAATCCCATTTAAAAAATTGAAGGCAAAAAGTTGTAAAATGGCAGAGAGTTTTCCATTTAAAACAATGGCAGCAGATGATTTCACAAGCCAGCCGGTGAGCTCCTACATCCTTCATACGATCTGGCCAACTATAGGTTTGGTTGGAACTTTGCGCGCCACCAACTACTACAGCCGTAACAGTGATGCACTGTGGCGGTGACTGCAACACGAATCTTCCCCTGCACAATGCACATGGCCTCAAGCCATGTTACCTGTAATGTCCGTAATTGAATGCATGCCAGGGTGGTAAATTGTGTCAGTCCTTCCCGACCGGTCTTCAGTGTACGGATGCCTTCTACGATGGCCAGAGGAGCTGTTTTTTTCCGTTTCATCCCTGTTATTCATTTTCATCTTTTTTCCCTCGGATTTTTGTCAAATGGCAACTTTTTACCTCTGTTTTTGCTGAGCATCAGTGGGCCAGGGCCGGTTGTGTGCGGCACACTACTGTGTACACTAACATGGATGTAATTGCATTTTTAATCTTTCGCGTGGAAGACGTACCAGGATGGTTGCGCAGGGCGGGGAGATGACTGGAGAAGTTGATTCCAGTGCCACTTGAGGGCTTTATCCATGCATGAGAAGTTGAGTAACATTTTTCTAACTCGATTTACACGTCTACTACTGGTATGCTTAACTGCTATTTCTGCTGCAGCTCCTCCAGGGCACTTGATGGATACGATGTGTTCGGAGTAAGGCTGTGCGCACTTGAGTAGAATTGCATATACCCACTGCTGCAAGGAATCGAAAACTATTAGTGGTGATTTTATTTTTCGAATTGGAATATGTTCATGCTATGCCGATATGTAGCGCAGATGTGGAAACATAAATAAAATTGATGGCAATCAGGAGTGTGTGTACCTGGGGCCATCAGATTTGCGGAGGGATTTATATTTGTCAATAACTGGTGCGGAATGGTAAACGCTTGTTGAGTTTATCTGTGGGCTCTAAGAGGAACCACCGTGTAATTTGATTTGGTTTATGTACGTGTTAAAAAAAAAATGGTGGAACCACGTAGATTCTGTCCATTCTCCTTGTTATCTGTGAGAAAACCATTCTGTTCGTTTAATGACAAGGAGGACGCCTTTCACTTCCGTTTTTGTCAAATAAATGAGTTTTTGAAAATAGTTAGCTTCAAGATGGAGCCAGACAGTTACAAAGGAGATGAAGTATTGTTTCTTCTCTTCCACCTCCTCCATGCAGCTCGTACAGAAGTCGTTTGAATGTACGCCTGCTTTTTGAACAGTTTCCAGGGATGACACTTATGGTGGTTCAAATATACGATCTATCGAGCAAATAGTTAGCTTCAAGATGGAGCCGGACAGTTACAAAGGAGATGAAGTATTGTTTCTTCTCTTCCACCTCCTCCATGCAGCTCGTACAGAAGTCGTTTGAGTGTATGCCTGCCCTTTGAACAGTTTCCAGTGATGACACCTATGGTGGTTCAAATATACGATCTATCGAGCAAAATCAGTCCCTTCGATCTTCTCGAATCTAGCTTTCGCCAAATTTGGTTGGTTATTTGATACGTCGTGCACCATTCCATCATAGGTTTTAGGATTAGCTATTAGCATATTGCGCTAGTAAGCTTTTGCATGTAGCTATAGAAATACCTAGTGCACCCGTGTCGGGAACAACTGGTAATTTAGTTAATCACCTCTATAGTTCTCTGGAATGTGGCTATACCCATGCACTCAGCATAGGATAATGTTAAAATGCTTTGAAGATATGATCGGCAATCTATTGTTGTTAAGACTGATTCCAGGCATTTGATGGCCGCTTGTCCGAGAAAATGCTAATATCCTTGGTAGATATAACATTCTCTTTCCACCAAGATAAGGTTTTTTTGATCAGGAAGGTGAAAAGATGGCTGAGTCTTAGCCCGTCGGAGAGGACACCAGCACCCACTCCGCCATTTGTTTTAGAGTCATCGGTATGAAAATGGATCGAGTTATTTGGCACCGTTCATAACTGTCTCATGACAATCTCTTTGGGATTGTGACCTTGAAACTCTTATCAAAGTTTAACCTTGTAAGGGTGTAATCGGTGTTTTCAGGAAATATTTGTATTTTCGTTTAGAATTTTTGAGTGGCCAGGTTGTATATCTGGCCACTGTTGGTTGGCTTTGAGACATATGGCTGAGTTAGTTACCATTTGCTTGCCGAAAATATCTAGGGTTAGTAGGTGAAAAAGAATGTCTAGTGCTGCTGAGCGTGTTGTATGTAGTGACCGCCGATACACAAACACGCAGTTCTTTGCATCATGGCTAGCTTCTTGCTGTTCAAATTTATCTCTAACGCTGTCCACACAACTAGTCTATTAAGAAATATCGGTCTTAAAACCAAGGTATATAGCCCATGCGATACGAGATTTCATGCCCCATTTAATGCCAATGGCTTTCTTACAGAAATAAAGTGCGACTGTCGCTTTCCTTACTCTGTCTGTTATGTTAAGCTTCCAGTTAAGCTCCCTGTTCAAAATAAGTCCGACCCAAGTATTTTCCTTTCTCTGAGATGAATAGGTTGATTCCGTTAAGTGACGAGGGGTCAATGTGAGGAGTTTTATATTTTCTAGTAATCAGGACCAGTTCAGTCTTGTGGGGGCGTACACCCAGTCAGCAACTGACTGCCGTTTTGGGTAATATGTGTAGTTCAGGTACTTCCCTGAGACTGCGATAGCAGCGTCATCCGCGAAGGCATTCACGCTGCATCAATTTTCTTGAAAGGAGGATTTAGACGATCACTAGGATAACGGTCTCCTTAAGGCTGTTATTATGAGTAGTGGCTACAATTAGGGCCTTGTCTGTGGTCCTAATTTTATACCATTTCTCAATAGAATATTTAAGGATAACCAACCATCTCTATGGTCTCAGAAAAATTTAGAGAGAACTTAAAGTGATTTCGAGAATCTTCTTCGGCTATATCTATGTGACTAGGAATTACGTAGTAAAAGTTAGTTCGTACGATGGGTAATTCAAAAGGACAGGCAATCATTTTTTTGAAGTGGACATTTTATTCTGACGAGGAGAATTGGATTTTAAGAAACGAAAAGAACATGGCAATGTCAACAACTATGTTGTTCACAACCGGTCCGCTAGTCCTCCCAACCGGTCCACAATTTTAAGGTGTTGATAATCTCAGAAATTGCAAGGGGGCATAATAGAAGTAAGATTGTTATAAACCGATGTCTAGCGGAAGCACACCACTATGGAAAAAAATGTGCAGGATGCTCGCAAAAGCAGAATATTGCGAGAAAAGCGGTTTGTAAGGGTAACATCGCTGTATCAGTCAGCATAACTACGATCCGAAGGATAATACAAAAATGTGGTACTATACAGAAAGAAAGAGTCATAAGACTCTTCCTTGATGGAGGCCTATGTTTTTGAACTCAGCTTTGATGCGAATAACAGAAAGGCGATCACTTATAGGCTGCAGTTTTACCATTTTGGCCCACTTTGTCATAAACTCTGTTCCAACACCCTCAGTATTGGGAATCCCTATAGACGTGGTGTTCAAATATGTCGAAAAAAGGTCATTTAGCGAACTCATAAAGGGAGCTGCACTTACCAATGCGGTCTAACTGAACATGTTGGCGCCACCATTGAAGCCATCTAGGGAGTTCCTCCGCTATCGCCTGAGAATGAGTACTTTAGTGACAGGACATCCCTCCCATCTCTCTCGTTGGTTTGTTTACTGCTTTTCAAGTACATAGTTCATTGTTTGGTCTTCGGAAATTCCAACGTCCGTTTACGAGTAAAATATTTTCAACATGTATAAGGAGTGAACATCGATTGCAAAATGTATGGCTTCATCATTGCGATCGCCAGTGTACTTTTAAACGAACAAGTTTTGCTTATAAATTTGAAATCGGAGAAATTCTAACTAGCAGAAAAATACGGTGGTGGTGTTTTGGTAGGGAGAACATGCCCGATGACTGGACTATCAGCTCTATACGCCCCATCTACAAAAAAGTCGATCATATGCCTTGAAAGAATTATCGAGGCATATCCCTGTGAAATGTCGCATACAAGATAATATCTAACGTACTGTGTGAACGTCTAATACCTTTCTGCAACATATTAAAATGCACGTACCAGCGAAATATTCACAATTTGACAGGATTCGCAGAGTAACCAATAAAACTGAAAAAAAAAAAAATAGACAGGGAAATGGTTTACTCTTGCGCTCTTTTTGACGACTTAGGTATATGCCTTTGAAAATGTTTGATACGATGGGTTGAAGTAAGTTTGAAGTATAATCTGAAAATGTTTCTCCGCAATGTGTTACAATCTATTCTTAAATCACACACATAATCGTGTCCTTATCATTCGATTTTAAAACGCGAAACTGAATACTACGAGTAAGAGGATATCACTGCGATAGTTACACAAGGAAGTGCTTCAGTGGCCATATTTTATTTTTGCTCGAGAGATTTTGTAAACTCAAAATATTGTTGTCGCTACATTTGCGGATGACACAACTGCGCTTGCAACAAGACTTTCTAACATGACAGCAACTGTTCTTAGCAATTATTCTCAACGAACCTTGAGCTATTTGTGGAAAGAGGGTACGATGTTTTTAGTCAGTATAAATCTGTCAGTTCTTTGAATAGGAGGTGCTCCAGAATAATCATACTACAGTAGTGGTTTTATATTTAAACTCATATTTTGTAAATAATAAATCAAATTTTGTATGAACATCCTCCCTTCAATCGAGAACACCATTGGACACACAAATTATGCATCAAATAACATAAACCATCACATACCCATTATAATTCTACGAATTTGTTTGCTTCCCAAACAGTACATACGCTCTGACTAAACCATTAACTGAAACAAACAAAGTCCCCCTTCTTCTCTAAATACCATCCCAAAGGTTCCATGTCCTATTTAATATATGCCATCGGTCATGCTCTCGTGTCCTCGCGCCCTAATTTAAATTTTTAACTCATTTCGGGCATCCATTACCTGGAATTCACTCATGTCAAACCAGATTTGTCCAAATTAACATTTCATGAGTGCGGCTCTGTTGTAGTGGCTGGACCTCGTACCCGGTCATCTAACTCTCTGCATCTCCACAGCTTGTACTTCGCCGGTGATTTCACGTAAATCACGAATCACACAGTACGTTTAGGAAATCCTTTTTAGCAACAACAACTAAAAGAAATCTTGAATTAAATATACAAACACTGTCTGTGGTATCCAAAGGACAAAAAGGGTCTTGTCTGACATGTAATTTCCAGATGGATTTTTGTTCCCTTTTTTAAATTGAAATCAACAAAAAAATGAATCCTTATTTTGCATCGTAACTTCAAGTCTACAGCGAAGGAAAATCACGTTATCCGTAACAATAATTTTATTACCCCCCACATCGTATGTGCGTATATGGTATATATATAAATATATATATATATATATATATATATATATTCTTCACTCACTCATTCACTAAGAAACACTTACATACTTTTGGATTATGAAAAGTGATGTTGGGAATGTAAGGAACGCAATAATGTTGCCCATATACATATAGAGGCAAGGATGCGATAACCGAAAGAGGTAGAGCTTTGCAGTCACATTCGGTCCGTATCCATTTATCCTTCCGACACAGTGCCAAAAGGACATTCATATGAAAATTCGATAAATTGCGATGTTCCGTAGAGTGGAAAACTAGATTTTCAGAATATTTTCGAAAGCCAGGATAAATGCTACTGATGCGAAGAATTCAGATGGAGAGATGATGTTTCTTGTCGTCCTTAGCTCTGTTCACAAATGCATTTAAATATTTTCTTCATCTTTATGTTTCATTTGCATTGTCCTTAATCGTTTGTGGTTATATTTTGAAGTTATGCAATCTTGAATTAACTAAACCTGTATAGTGTATATTGTCAGGGAAAGCCTTACATTTTGAGTTTTACCAATAATTATTTCAGCTTTATCGGTTAAACTTAACTTTGAGTGATTAAACTGGACCAAAGCTAATGACACATTGGAGAATTTTCCTACGTTTGTTGCGAAACTGCAAAAAGGCACATTCTAGAGACATCCATAAAATTGTTCTTTAATATTAAGGGACCACTACCTTTGTTACAGCCAAGGTAAGACTGCGGATATCCACCACGCTACAACAAACCAAAAATAACCTCTCGATTATCACCAAACCACCAGCATCGACTGTCGAAGAACAACGCTGGCAACGCTGTTCATCCTGATCAGTCCTGCTTTACGGCGCTGAAGCACGGACCGTCTCAAAAGCGGATGAAGAAATCCTTGGTCGATTTGAGAGGAAAATTCTTAGAAAAATCTTCGGTCTGCGTTGATGGGCTTTGGAGACGAAGATTCAACCAAGAACTATACGAGCTTAAGTAGCGCGCACAAGTAAAAACCGACCTTAACCCATTTGGAGTGCGCAGTTAGCTAAGGACCCGACTAATTGGAGAGGCATGTTGGTTGAGGACCAGGTTCGTTTCGGACTGTAGCGCCACTTAAGTAAATAAGTAAGTAAATGAGGGTAAGACTGAGTATATAATGTCAACACGAAAGGACACATGATACAACATAGACGAATTAGACGGAACGTCAACATTGACAGATATAACTTTTAGGTAGTATGGGACTTTTTCTACAATAATAACTCTGAAATTAAACGAAGAATTACTCCTGAAAACCGCTGTTTCTTCGGGCTAAGACGGAAATTTCATAGTAAAGCCCTTGCTCGAACTATCGAAAAATCTTCGTTCCCGTTTGCTATGGTGGCGAAGATTCAACCAAGGACTATACGAGCTGTCAGCGACATGCCCCGGATGGTTAGGATATGTTGAATGAATGAACACCAATACTTCGGCTCGCAGAGTCATCGATTCCCATCCAGACGTACCGATCACAAATAACTTGGAGTACGCAACTGGAGGCAGTTAGCATAGGACCGGGCTAATTGGAAAGGCATGTTGGTTGAGGCCCGCTTTCATTGCGAACTGTAGCGCAACTTAACAAAAAAAAAACTCAGGCTCGCAGTGCCTTCGATTCACAGCCAGACGTTGGACAATATAGAGGAAGACATCGACCTCAACCAACTTGAAGTGCAAAACGGAAGGCAGTTACCTAAGGACTTGGCTTATAGGAGAGGCATGTTGGTTTAAGGTCCAGGGCCATCCCGGGCTGCAGCGTCGGTTATAGGTAAGTAGGTTTTGTGTGAGAGAATAGTGTAAAATGGAAAACATACTCAGAATTAAATTCACTTTCATTGCAGTTGTTGACCTACTCGTTGGCAAAAATCTTTTAACAGTCAGCTTGAGAAAAAGAGCTCTCGTGTGCAAATAAACTAACACATATAAACATTAAAAATATAAAGGTGATTTTAATATTCATTAGTCAATCTAAATTCCGTGTAAGGTATAATGCGAGTGTTTTGACGCAAGCCCAGTTTTGGAATTCTGATATAATGGCCACAGCTTTAGATGGAATGATATGGTTGTTGCACATGCTCAGGAGGAGTAAAAGTTCAGCTCTTATTATGAACTACTGGAGCGAATATAAAAAACTTCATTCAACGTGAACATTCCGAAAATATTTATTTAATTTTTGCTTTTTTTAAAATAAAATCATTAAACAACTTTTCAAATTCGAATAATTCACATTTCATCTTACCACATCTATTTATCTAGAAAGAGATAAAGTTATTCTAATTGTTCTAGCAGATATTTGTTTTCAAATAACTCACAACAACGCAACTATTTATAGCAATATATGGTGTCCATCAACCCCATGAGGTGTGACACATTGCAATCAGATGTTTTCATAATACCTGACTACTGTACCATGCTACAATAAAATGGATTTCGGATACGCGTATTTCAATTGAGGAGGTGGGCGGGAAGTTTGGAATGCTTATAGCTAAAACAAATTATTTTGTTATTTAAATTTTCACAAAAAGCAACCGCAATTCAATCAGAAAAAGCAAATACATTTTAAACCATTCGGGATATTCTCTAATCCAAACAATTAAATCGATTTTAATAGATAACCTGTCGAATTTTATATGTTGTATATGGTGCCAGACCGCAGTAGAAGGCAATTCATTTATATCAAGGGAAATTTATACCAACAAACATGTTAAAAATAAAATCGTTTAAGTTTTAAATGCATATGTAATGCTTAACAGACATTTTGAACTTGGAGTGGATTTTTTTAAAATTGTTTAGGTCATGAGAAATTGTAACTTATTTCAGACTTTTATTAACTGGATATTTTTTTTAATCGACATCTTTATTGCACAGCCTATTCTGTAACAGAAAGTCTTTTGGCATTGTGTTCTTCGCGTTAGCTTAGGCTGGTAACACCGGTTAAATAAAACGTTTTTGACTCACCATACGAAACAGAATGTAACAAAACAAAACGTTTTTAATTACAAGTTTCATTGAAATAAAACAAAATGGAATTTGCGACTTGCTTTTATTGTGCTTGTGAAATTGCGCCAATCGTGCATACAATTTTTACAGCAATTGTAAACTTTATAGCTGAAAAACAAAAAATTGACTAGAATGCCGAGCGGGGATTAATCGAAAACGCTATCAGAAAACATAATACGAACTATCGCAAAAACGTAACTCTAGCTGAAAGACATATGTGTTTTTATATATGTCATATTGGAAGTAGAGGCTTCATGCAACATGCTAGGAGGCTCATAAAAAAGAATGCATTCGCATTTTTTGGTGTCTTTTCTCAGGTCCTTTATTTCAAAAACTCGCTCACTGGCCCAGCTATTCTTAGGTCAAAGCCTTACTTTTTTTGGATGGCTTTGGGCAGATGTGAAGAGATTTGCCACTTGCCAACATAAGCCTTATATGCGCTGACGCCACAACGGAGCAAAAAGATGATGTAGCTACGGATTTCTTCTATGAGCTCCATGACCGAACCTATGAGTGACTTCCGAAGTGCGATGTTAAAATCTTTAGCACTATTGTCGGAAAACATAGCCTACACGACAACACGTCTGATAACGGACCTAGGCTAATTGACTTCGCTTCGGAACGGAATGCCACTATAGCCTGCACACGGCTTCCTCACCTCGATATCCATAAGTGGATATGGCGGTCTCCAGATCAACGAACGGTCAACCAAATTGATCATATTGCGATAGACAAGTGGCACGCATCCAGATTGGATGTCCGAACATTCCGAGGAGCTAACATCGACTAGGACCACTACCTTGTTGCAGCCAAGGTAAGAATCCGGATATCCACCACGCCACAACATTCCACAAAAAAATTTAATGTCAAAAGACTGCAATCGCAAAAGACCGCCAAGATCTTCGCGCAACGCGTTTCCCTTAACCTCTCGATTAGCAACATACTTCCAGAATCGAATATCGAAGAACGATGGCACCGATGCCAACAAGCCATTAGATGAGCAGCAACTGATGTGCTAGGTTTCTCGCGCCCACCAGCAAGAAACCCCTTTTTTGATAAGGAATGCCGACAGATGCTCGCAGCCAAGAACGAGTCATACTGGGCTAAGCTGCAGGTGAATACGAGAGCTGCCATTGAGCTCCATAGGCAGAGAAGAAGGTAGGAACACCGGCTTTTCAGAAAGAAGAAAGAACAAGAACAAGAAAAGTGCGTGATCGAGGATATAGAGAAGTGCCACTCCAGGAATGTTCGCAATTTTTACCAAAGTGTAAAACGTCAAAGCCAAGGATACAAGGATCAAACAGATTCATGTCGAGATATCGTAGTTGAGACACAGTCGATGCTGAGGATATAAAAAAACAACATTCTGCTGTTAGGCAGAACGAACCATTCAATATTGAGAACGATCGCGAATACTTCCATCCAAACGTCGAAATGCTAGAACGAGTGATCGAAAATTGGACTCAACGGATGGACCATCTGCGACGTAGCAATGGTCAACATTTGATGGTAATAATCTTCAAAAAATAAATGCCAAAGAATGTTCTTTCAAATGATAATAAACATTCTCCATTAAATTTGAATTTTCTGTGTTTTTTTCTTTAAAAAAGTTGGGAACCTCGAAATGGATCACCCTTTAGTTTGGTGTAGGGGAATTCTCGCTGCTCCATCAGGGTCGGAGACGACTCCACCGACACATTCGTAAAAAGGATTTACGTAAGGCGATGCCCTTTTATGTGACTTCTTCAATTTGATTCTTGAGAGGACTGTGCAAAACTCAAGAGCAAACACCAGAGATACAACTTTCCAAAAATCGGTACAACTATTAGCATACGCCGACGATATTGACATTATTGGTCGTGATATCCCAACGTGATGTCATAGCCACGTTTGCTAGTATAGAGAAGGAAGCGGCAAAATGGGCTTAGCAGTTAATGAGGGCAAAAAGAAGTATATGCTGTCAACACGAAAGGGCACACAACATCGACGAATTGGACAGAACGTCACCATTGACATATATAACTTTGATGTAGTAAGGGACTCCTGCCAAACACTGTTTCTTCGGGCTAAGAAGGCAATTTAGTAGTCGCAGAGTCTTCGATTTCCAGCCAGACGTCGAACGCAGTCGAGGAAGACCTCGCCTTAATTGGCGCACACAAGTAGAAACCGACCTCAACCAACTTGGAGTGCGCAACTGGATGCAGGTTGCTAAGGACCAGGCTAACTGGAGAGGCATGTCGGTTGAGGCCCAGTTTCATTGCGGACTGTAGCGCCACTTAAGTATGTAAGGAAATATGAGTGAAACCGATATGATGGACCAAAACATATCATATTTTCGTATATCTACCAGAAAGAAGAAATGGCGGTGTTCCATTTTCACTTATTTTATTGATGTAGGTATTTAGAATAGTTTGATCCCTCATAGGAAAGAAGGAGGAAACCTTTCCCATAAACGATTGCGGCGAAATATCGCAACGATATACTTCAACAAGTATACCGATCTTACGCTTCTTCAGAAGGCTAAGAAAAAATACAACACATCGGATACTGACGGATTCGACGGAATGAGTCATTATGTGGTCCCTTCTGCAACACGGCGGAGGTGTGCCTGCCAAATTTTTATGGCCACGAGTCGCTAAGTTTGTAAAAAGTTTGATGTAGGCATTTGCCCACAATGTTTTGTTAATTTTGTTGACCTTAGTGAGTGGTATGTTTGGGAGCGAAAACTTCGAAGAATCTTGCAATCGCCATTTCACCATTTTTGCACAACGCAGTAATCTATGTAAATAAAAATATTCTTTTGAAATACCTTATATTATTTACTATGGCTTTATTTGAAAATTTTATATACCAACCGGAGCAAGGCTTGCGCCACCCAACTTCTGATGAAAGATATATTACGTCCTTCAAAATAGCATCTGTGAGCGCTAACACAGTCGACAATAGAGTTACAGCACAGAAAAACAAGCGTTGCAAACAAGGAAATCAGAAGATACAACGTTCGTTCCAAATTGCTTATTGAAGTCAGCTATCCCGAATTATGCCTTCACCTTATGAAAAGCTTCACATATTACATCTGAAAGTGGTGTAAAATGGTCGGCGCGTAAGTCTTATGATATAACGTTCCCGACTAGAAAGGATTTGTGCTGTGGGTTGGGTATAACTACTCACGCTAGAATAGACTTAAATAGCTGCATCCATTCGCAAGGAGTAATTTATTAGAACCTCTTTGTTTTTTCCTGTTTGGGTTTTATTTCTTGGCCTTGACTAAAACGATTTCTTTGTCGATACTCAGAAATTACCCTTCTTTGTGCAGTGTCGTTGTGTTTTCCTTAATACTAAGATCGGGATTCCTGATTCAAATACTAAAAGCATTAAACCTAAAATGTTTACTGCCTCAGAGTAAAGTCACAGTAGCCTTATACTCTTGTAAAAAAGCGATCGGAAAGAAAAAGGGTATGCAACCACACATTTTCCTGTATGGTTTCTTAGTCTGGTGGACGGCTCTAAAATCAGCCTCCGACCGCAAACTAGGAAAAGTTTAATGATCAGATTGCATATGCATTAGCGGAGCTCTTAGAACACCCCCTCCGCAGCCCCAGATGCTATCCTACAGGGCACAATTCTCGATATTATACGTCCAGTAGACATGATAGATATGCCCATCGCTATATGTGAGCTAGCTAACATCAATGTCAGAAGCCTCCTTCGCTACATAGTTAGCGCTGAATGATTCAATTATTCAAACGAATATAGGAAAGCTGATAGATCCACGTGTTACCACTACGAACTATTACTGCCTAAATCTGCACGCGCATCACTTGCAGCCACTACAACCTAACCTAACCTAACCTAACATCTTTTGATGCCGCAACCCCTGGCATCAGTTTCAATTGTTACCCCTAACATTGGCCCGGGTATTCCAGATTCAGTATAGTATTGAGTAGTGCCGTTTGGATTCATCCGCTATTTTATATAAAGTCTTGTTTGTAGTTATATGTCAATTTTTTTTCATTTTTCCCAGCCTAATTGGCATTTCATCATTGAAATTGGTCCGTCTAGATAAAAAATGAAATGCTTGAATAGAGGTACAAATGTCCCTGTTCAATAAAATTTTCAGAATTCAAAACTCTTTTTAATGGAAATGCTTACCATGATAACCCACTTCCATATATGTATTGTAGTGATGACTTCATATATGTATGTATCCTGCTATCAACTCCATTTCAAAATTTCATTTCTGATATTCTCCTCAACATCTCATTCTTATAAAAAAGTTATAATGCTTCAATGACATATTAAAATTTCATCAGATTTCATTATTCTTTTTCAAAAGCAACCACAGACACGACTATGACTAGATGGAGCTAATGTTTTGATGTTACTTCATCGTCAACAAACTCCTCTGAGCAGACGACTTTTTGATGCAGGATTTCAATTGACCACCAGCTTCGTGTCCTTTGTGCAATGTAAAGAGCAAAAAAACAATTCCTGTCTTTGTAAAAACTCCATTTACCCGTACCCAGTTGTCTGCTATTGCGACTACAGTCGGGACGATTACTCAAGGGCCACATATTGCAGTGCAAAAGATACTACTACTCGTTAGAAAATTCATTTGCAAGATACAAGAATTTGCATTAAAAAGCGATTCTCATCACTTTAGACGGAATATTTTGCTTGCCATTGAGATAGTGAGCGTGAATGGTGGTATGTTAAGACCTCAGTCACTGTCATCGTTGGATAAGAACAGGCGGGCTGTATATAATATCCGGTTCGGGTCTATACGAATCCCTTATGATCCAACAAAAGTGTAAGATATATGAGGAGCGATTTGTATTAACATGATGTCCTGATTGCTACTTGAGACATTTAACTTCCGGTTGATGAATATTGCATGAATATCATTTCCTATTTATACTCAACAATTACGACATTCTATGGTGACGTTGAGATGATACTTGACGAGCTTAAAGAAAATAAATTTATAGCTGCAATTTAGCTTCCAGTCTTTATGACGGCGAGGAATTCGCATCAAATTCGAATCATTTATCAGAATTTAAATTTTAAATTAGAGATGTGATTCAGTTTTGCGAGTTGAGAATATCATCAGCACTTTGTCACTAGAAACATTCGAAATTGAATTAAACAATCAAAGTGAACGTTTCGCGAATGTTTATATGACTGCTTGAATTTGAAATAATATGCAATTTCGTTGGATAAGGACATCGGTGTTTTGTTAGTTGCCACAGTTTCTTACTCTTTTAGTATTTTTTCCAATAATTGCTCATCAAAGTACTATTCATAGGAAAGCCGAGGAGAGAAAATTCTAGTGACTAGAAGAATATTCTAGAGATTAAATTTTGGCTCATGAAAACACTGTATTTTGAATGAGGAATAGTTTCAATATAAAATTCCCTCATTTGTTTTTAGAAATTTTGTCAAGGATTTCCCCAATCTTTTCTCCGAATCGGATGAAAATTGAACCTTCACCACAAGGATAGTGGCCGAAATCCATACAAATACGAATTCCCTTGTTTACTCAAAATGTTATCCCTACCCCATGTCACTCAAAGAGGAAGTGGATAAACAATTTTTTCAACTCTTAGATGAGGTAGACCAGTGAGGGTCTACCTCACGGTCATCCTATAATTCTCCTATTTGGATTGTATCCAAAAAAAAACCGATTCCATGGGAAACAAGCAGTCTCGACTAGTCATCGACTATACTATACTATACTCAACTCGGTTACTATCGCAGATTGAAACCCGATCCCGGAGATAAATGTGGTCCTTTCCAAACTGGCTAGAAATGCATGCTTCACAGTGCTTGACCTCAAAAGCGGATTTCAATAGATTCCCTCAAAGGATTCTGGTATAGAAAAGCCTGCATTTTCAATAAACAATGGAAAATTTGAGTTCATGCGGCTACCATTCGGCCTTAAGAAGGCACTGTCAATTTTCCAACGAGCTCTCGATGATATTCTTCACGAGCTTATTGGAAAATATCCAAGTACATATACATCGGTGACATTATAATCTTCAGTAAAACCGAGTCGGATCATGCCGAGCATTTAAAGCAAATCATCAGCACCCTCAGCGATGCCAATATGAAAGTCCAATTGGACAAATGTGGCTTCTTTCAGCAGGAAGTATAGTTCCTTGGATTCATTATATTCCAGAATGGTATTAAATCCAACCCAGAGAAGGTGAGAGCAATAGTAGATCTTCCTCAACCCAAAACATGGAAAGAACTTCGCTCTTTCCTCGGTCTTTCGGGCTATTATCGTCGGTTTGTTAGGGAAAAACATGCAAAGCCTATGACCGTGTTTCTAAAAAAAAAAGATAATTCACTTGGACTCCGATGCTGTCGAGGCATTTAATAAAATTAAAAATTCTTTAACATCCCAAGAGACAATGCTTGCATATCCAAACTTCGACAAGCATTTTGACTTTACCACTGACGCATCAAACTTTGTGATTGGCGCAGTTCTGTCACAAGATGGTCGACCGATAACCTTCATATCAAGGACTTTGAGCAAAGCAGAGGAGCATTATGCCACAAATGAAAGGCAAATATTGGCAATATTTTGGGCCCTAAATTAATTAAGAAATTACCTATACGGTTCTGCTCACGTGAATATCTACACATACCATCAACCACTCACATTCGCTCTCAGCAATAAGAACAAAAATAGTAAAATTAAAAGGTGGAAAGCGATCTTGGAAGAATACGATTATACTCCTCAGTACAAACCTGGCAGGACTAATGATGTTGCCGATGGTCTATCACGAACACCGGACTTATCAAACATTAACTCCCTCACATCAACCGAGCATAGTGACAAAAGCTCACCTGAAAAACTTATTCCCATCGTCAAGGTTCCCCTTAATGCATTTAGAAATAAAATTATCATCAAAGTAAATCTGAATCCATCCGCGAACTTCAAAAATGTTTTTTTTAACTTACCATAGCCATTATATTGCAGAATCAACGTTCACATCCGATAGTCTCATAAAAATTCTGAAGAAATATTTAAATTCATCAGTGGTAAATGGAATTAAAACTCAATAAGCCATAATGGAAATGAGTCAGCAAGTTTACCCTATACCCATTATAATAGTTACAACACTATTAAGGACGGCATTGATGAATCAGATCAGGATAAAATTATGATCGATACCCATCAACGTGCGCATAGAAACGAGAGAGAGAGAATAAAGCTCAAATTTTACTAGAACATTATTTTCCAGGCATGACTAACAAAATTAAGAGAGTGACAAAACAATGTAGTGTATGTGTTTGAGAACAAACGAAACCGAAGGACCATACGAATACAAAATTCGATTGACGAAACACGAGCGAAGACAATAAACCAAAAATGTTCGAATCTTAAAAACAATTTTTAATTGAGGTGTTACCCATATGGTGTCAAAAATCCAAGTGCCGAGAAACATATTGAGCGAGAATTCCACCACTTCCAAATGAACGGTTTTCTAATCATGGAAAATGTATGTGTGTGCTTCCACTAAACAATTGCGTTATTCTTATTTACATTAATAAGAAGAGAACATTTGCTTACGGTTAAATTACGGGCTTAAAATCGATCATTGTATGTATATATATTATGTACATAGAGTGGAACGTAGGGTAAATTACAACACGTTTATAACATTCAACCAAACAAAATAGAAAACATTATTGAACATAATTTAACAAAATTTAACAAAATTTAAACAAAATTGAATGAACGAAATGAGTTTAATCTCAAACAGTATGTATATCGAACAAAAATATAATCGCAGCCCCGAAAAACCTAAATTTCAACCAACCCCTGTTCCTGAATTCCCAGGACAAATCGCACACATTGATATTTATTTTACTGCCGGAAAAATAATACTGACCGCTACGATAAATTCTCCAGGTATGCTCTAACGAAAATCTTAAAGTCCAGAGCTACAAAAGATGTAAAACAACCACTTAGAGAAATCATATTAGCTCTCGGAGTACCGGATATAATCGAAATTGATAATGAAAAATCTTTCAGTTCAAACTCTGTCTTATTTATGTTAGAAAACTTATGTAAAATTAAAGTTTTTAAAATTCCTCCTTATACAAGCTCTGCCAACGGACTGGTGGAAAGATTCCATTCCACGCTCTCTCAATTAATGCGCTGCATTAAAGCTAAGAAAATTAACAGCACTTTCTTAGAATTACTTCTTATGTCGATCTTTGAGTATAATAGGTCTATAGATTCGACTACAAAAAGAAAACGTTTAGAAGTTTTCTTTGGGAAAACTTCCTAATAGCTCAACCTAGAAAGAAAAGAAATTGCCAAAAACATCAGATTTAATTGATTGTATATTTAAATTATTAACTACAGTTATTTATATAGTAGAAGATGATAAATGGTTTTTCATCGGTCCTCCTCTCGTGATGATCTGACAAATCATTCGAGTTGTATCAATTTTCATAAAAAGCTTATCTCAACTTTGCCGTTCGATTTTGGCAGAAAATATGGGGTCCCGCCATTGTGCAAAGAAGTACACACGCGCACATGAATTGTTGTGAAAAAAACTAAGCCCTGTTTACTAACGAGACTGTTGCGCCATAAATTTATTTGTTATTTTTTAGCCTAAGCTTATGATCAAGATGATCAAGTGTTCATTATAGAGGTTGTGAAATCAAAGGTGATGAACATACCAACAACACTTTAACCTTAAGGGCATATTTATTTTATAATATACCAACAGTGATTCTTACCATAGTGCCGCTATAGTTTAGAATGAACCTGGGCCTCAAACCAAATATCTCTCAAATAACCTAACTGCCTCCAGTTGCGCACTTCTAGTTGGTTGAGGTCGGTTCTCACTTCCGCGCTCAACTTGAGGAGAGGTTTTCCTCAACTGCATCCTTGCTGGTAATCGATGAATCTCTACATTCTATAACCATCGAAAATATCCAATGCGGAGGTCAATCTCGCTGTACAGCTCATATTCTTCGTGGTTGAATCTTCGTCTCCATAGACTGTCATCCGAAACGCCACTGAAGATGATTCAAAGAATTTTTCACTCAAAACCACCAAGGAGTTTTTCAATCACTTTTGAAACGGTGCATGATGTAGTGCCGTAGAGAATGGATGGGTTGATCATGGTCTTGTATTGGATCTCCTTTGTAGTTTGAGTGAAGGCTTTACTACTAAACTAGTATCAAAGCCTTATATTTTTATCTGTCAATGGCAATGTTCTGTCGAATTCGTCGATGGTAATGTGTCCTTACTTACACTCGAGTTTGCATCAAATATTCAACAATTTTATTATAATTGATAAATAGGCCTTTGCTATTTACGTTTTAAAGACAAATTCTGTAAACGTGCCATTTTGAAAGATAAGCTTGTTACCAAATGTATCCTTCAATATTTCTATTGTTTCACGAGTTGTGTGGCATGTGGCACCGTCTTGATAAAATTACATGTCAACCAAATTCAACTCAGCCAACTGGGGCAAAAAAAGTCGCGTATCATTACTCGATATCCTTCGCCGTTGACGGTAACGTTTCTTCCAATGTCGTCTTTGAAGAAAATTGAACCGATGATGCCACCAGCTCATAAACCACACCAAACTGTCGTTTTTTTCGGGATGCATCTTCACTTCTTGTATGGCATGTGGCAGTTCATCACTCCAGATGCTACAGTTTTACTTATTTATGTATCCGTTGAGTCAGAAATGACCCTAATCGCTGAACACGATTTTCGATAAAATATTTTTTCACAGATCACGAATTTTGATAATAAATTTCAATTATTTGCAATCGTTGCTCTTTTGTAAGTCTTTCCATGATTAAATGGCAGAGTATACTGAAAACTTTTCATTTTGACAGATGACGTTTGGACGCCATTACTAACCAGTTCTGCCACCCTGAAAAACTTAACTCCTAAAAAATCAGTTGTCTTTGCCACTTCCTTCTCTATACTAGCAAACGTGGTTGTATCAACTTGTCAATATCGAAACAGCGAAAACTGCCAACCACCCGAGCTGAGTGAAGTAGGGCAGCATTTATAGAGACGAACTATATATACTCATGTCTAGTTTTGGTATACCGCCCAAACTCGTCCGTTTGTGTAGGATGGCAATGGAGAATTCTCGCTGCTCCATCAGGATCGGAAACGTCCTCACCGAGACATTCGATGGCAAGGCAAGGCGATACGCTGTCATGTGACTTCATTTATTTGATTCTTGAGAGAATTGTGCAAAACTCCCGAGCCAACACCAGAGTCACAATTTTCTAAAAATAGGTGCAACTACTGGCATACCCCGACAATAGTCACACCATTGGTAAGACTGTCATAGCCACGTTTGCTAGTGCGGAGAAGGAAACGGCAAAAATGGATTTAGGAGTAAATGAGGGTAAGATTGAGTATATGCCTTCAAAAGGAAAGGCCACCCCACATTGACGAATCGGACAGAACGTCACCATTGAAAGACATAACTTTGATGTAGTACGGGACCTCGGCTCCGTTATTAACTCTGACAAAAACATCTCGTCAGTAATTAAATGAAGAATTACTCTTGCCAACCGCTGATTCTTCGGGCTAAGAAGGCAATTAAGTCTGCCCTCATTCGAACTACTTAGGAGATCCCATATAAGACCATGATCATCCCAGTCCTGCTCTACGGCGCTGAAGCATGGACCGTCTCGAAACCGGATAAAGAAATCCTTGGTCGATTTGAGAGGAAAATCCTTTGAAAAATCTTCGTTCCCGTTTACGATACGAGCTGTACAGCTGTACAGAACTATACGAGCTGTACAGCGACATGCCCCTGATCAAAAGCTAGGCATTTGGTCAATCCCGCATGTAGCGGCACTTAAGTAAGTACGTAAGTATAGAATTTCTGTAGAGTGTGTCAAATCTTTTCTATGAGGCATTATGCAGTTAATATTTTTGCAGGGCAAATAGTTTCCATCCGGCTTTATCGAAAAGAAATTGTTAATGAAGTTCCATTTCAAGAGTTGCAGTTGAACTCCAACTTTCAGGAAAAGTGACTTTATAAGGTATTTCTTGTCTTAAGACTATGAAATAGTGTGTATATCGGTATAATGAACACCTCTGGCAGTGAGCAAAGATAGCGGAAATTGGGCCCAAATGCGAATAATGTTCAGAAAAAACTGAAAAACAACTTCGCCTTTAAAATTTAACTTTTGTCGCTTACTTTGAATTTTCTGTAAGAACTCGATATCTGCGTCGCGAAGTCTATTGATAAGCCAATCAATGGGTTGCTCAGTTGGACGTCCATGAGTATATAAATATTGCATATTTGTACCCTATCCCATAGGTTTCGGTTTGACACATAGCTTGGATGCATTGAATCGTCCGTAGGGACATGAATTTTAAGGATGGAATATTATAGGATATTAAATGATTACCAAGGTTGATTGTAGCTTTCTCATTTGTATTTCACACAGGAAGCTTTTATTCAAAAATAATAATATTTTCACAATTTGGCGGCGTTGACCGAGCAAAAACATCGGTCACAGTATATTGTCAAGAAACTCTGAACAAACACGTCGAAGTGTTTTTAACATTTGAATGCTTATGACAGTTGACCCCATCGAAAGATGTGACACACTAAAAAACGACTGCAGAATGTAAACATTTGAAGCTTTGTTATATGAATTTAACTAAAAATAGATATCAGAATTCTAAGTTCTAAAATTTGTTGTGTTCATCTATCATTGCAATGTGTTTTTATACCCACTAAAAAAGTGCATGACTCACTGGCCATTGGTGTCTTCTCTAAAGAAAATACTGTTTATGCAAAAATTTGAATTTTCATTAAATTTGACCTCTTAGCGTGAATAATAGGATGCACTTCTCTCTGTTTGTATTTTGTCAGTTTCAATACAAAAAGGAATAAAAACAAAATAATTTTATAACATGTCAACATATGTGAGGTTCCACAATAACTCGGATCATAACTCATCTAATGCAATGTTCAACTCAGCCATACATTTTTTTGACTTTTTTTTATATTACCTGTCTCCCGAAATGCTACCTGTAGTATCTATGTAAATTCATTTGAAATCATACCTGCAGAGCATGAAAACTTTGTTCAAATAACTCAAAAATCAACAAAACTGTCAGCAACAGATCGAGTTACTCTTTTATTCCTCACCCCACTCATGGACCTAAATAACATTTCCTATTGTCTCTATATATTTTTTATCTGTCAAAAAAAAGAACGAACTCGTAGCTTGTGAAGTAAAGTTTTTCCGAGTACCGTCGAACGTGCCGGCCGCAAATTGTCACCAGAAAATAACCCGGTGCAAGTCTCACGTTCCCACGTGCACAAGAACAGAGGGTATCAAATTTTGTGGCTGGAAACGAGGTTCGTACAATGCCACTTTTATTTCACATTTTGAAACGATTTTGTGACAGAGCAGGTGTGACAGGGGTATCCTCGTATCCCAGGGAGATGGTTTGTAAAAAGTTTTTTTTTTTGTAATATATGTAGGAGTGTATTTCATGGATGTTCTATTGTGATAATAGCTAGGGTTTTATTTAAACCTAAAATGGACCTACTAATGATTTGAAATCGGGTAAATGAAAACAATTTATTTGTTAACACTATCAGATCTGTTTCGTGGCGAGCTTAATACAAGCTGCATCTACAGGCAGAGTGCATTTAGTGCAATTTTTATAGGACATAAGAGAATATTGAAATTATTAAGTTTAATACTACTAACAAATCAATAAATGATGCAATTACATTTAAGCTATATATATACATTTTTTTTAACTTTTATTTATTCAAAAACCATTGAATAATTAAGAACCTTTATAAACTTAAAAGCTATACATTTGAACAGTTGAAAAAGCAAATGACCATTATGGTTCGAGATACACTTTTTGTATATTGTTTTTATAACTATGTATAGGTAAATTTTCATATTTTGTAATTACATTTTTTTATCATACAATGTGGCCCAAAAGAGATCACACTATTGGAAGTTGCTCTCATTTTTGAAAATGGCCGCCAATGTCAAATCTGTTTTGACATTTGTGGACTGGAAAGATTTAGAATACAAGTGAAGAAGCCATGGAGCGATACACTTACCAAGAACGCGGAATAATCGTGTCTATTTTTTTGCGTAACAATTCGTCTGTAGTGTTGACGCAGTGTGAATTCCGTCGCCGATTCCCCGGCCGTCCGACACCGACTGCGCAAACACTGCCCCGCTTGGCCACCAACCTTGAAGAGTATGGGACCACACAAGACTTTGCCAAGAGTGGCCTCGTAACTAGCCATTAACCGATCGTCCCGAAGGCGAATTTTGGTCAAAGAAAATATTTGAAGCTAAACCTTGATAACAAGCTGCTTTTACACAAGCAAGGGCTAAAGCCGGTCTGGACATATGGTATGCAACTATGCTGTTGTACCAGTGAAACGAATCTAAACATTCTACAATCCTTTGAAAACAAAATGTTAAGATCATTCGTCAATGCGCCGTAGTATATGAGGAACTAAGATCTACGCAGATCTGGGTGTTCCCGCAATTAAAGATGAAACGAACATTTTTGAGCGAAAACATAAAAAAAAACGTTTACTTGCACACGCTAAGAAAACGATCCTCCAAATTCTTGACGAAACAAATTTGTTGCGGTGTCTTCAAAGAACGATGTAAAAACCATACTAGGAGAATTTAATGCAAATATAGGTAGAGAAAACTTTTTAGCAGAATTGCCGGAAAACATAGCTTACACGACAATACGTCTGGTAATGGACTTGGTCTAATCGCCTTCGCTTCGGGACGAAATCCCACTAAAGCAGCATACGGTTTCATCACCTCGATATCCATAAGAGGACATGACGGTCTCGAGATCAACGAACGGTCAACCAAATTGATGACATTGCGATACGCATCAGGTATTTTGGATGCTGATAAGCCAAATCTGATCGGAAGAAAGTTGAAGAATGAAAGAAGAAAGAAAGAATGAAACCCCAGCATAGTTTGCCCGATCCACAAAAAAGGAGATCCTCTAAGCTGCGCCATCTACAGAGGCATAAGTCTCCCCCAGATCGCCTACAAGATAATATCTGTCGTAACATGTAAAACCGTTTACCAAGAACCTGATGGGCCCTTACGAGTTGGTTTTAGGTCAGCACAGTCCACAACCGACTAAATTTTCACAATTCAGCAGATCCTGAAAAAAAACCCAAGATGTCCAAATCGATACCCACCACCTATTCATCGATTTCAAAGACGCATGCGAAAGCATTTATTGAGACGAACTAAACAGAGACATGTCTAGTTTTTGTATACCGCAAAAACTCGTCCGTTTGTGTAGGATGACGATGGAGAATTCTCGCTGCTCCATCAGGGTCGGAAACGACCTGACCGACATATACCTAAAAAGGATTTAGGCAATTCGATGCGCTATCATGTAACTTCTTCAATTTGATTCTTGAGAGGACTGTGCAAAACTCCCGAGCCAACACCAGAGGCACAAAAAATCGGTGTAACTACTAGCATTGGTCGGACCCAAAGTGATGTCATAGCCACGTTTACTTGTATAGAGAAGGGGAAGCGGCAAAAAATGGGTTTAGCAGTTAATGAGGGCAAAAGGAAGTATATGCTGGAAATACGAAAGGATACACAGCATCGACGAATTGGAGAGAACGTCACCATTGACAGATTTAACTTTAAGATTGTACGGGACTTTGTCTATCTCGGCTCCGATATTGACTCTGACAACAGCATCTCGTCCGAAATTAAACGAAGAATTACTCTTGCCAACCGCATTTTCTTCGGGGTATGAAGGCAATTCAGTAGTAATGCCATCACTGGCACTACTAAGGAGATCCATTATAAGACTCTGATCATGCCAGTCCTGCTCTACGGCGCTGAAGCATGGATCATCTCAAACGCTGATGAAGAAATCCTTGGTCGATTTGAGAGGAAAATTCTTCGAAAAATCTTCGTTCCCATTGACGACGACCGACGGGCTATGAGACGAAGATTCAACAAATAACTATATGAGCTTTACAGCAACATGTCCCTGGTCAAAAAACCCCGCATTGGACCTTTAAGATGGCTAGAACATGTAGAACGAATGGACACCAATACTCCGGCTCGCAGAGTCTTCGATTCCTAGCCGTACGTCGGACGCAATAGAGGAAGACCTCGCCTTAAGACCCAACTTGGAGTGCGCAACTGGAGGAAGTAAGCTAAGGACCCGGTTAATTGGAGCACCACTTAAGTAAGTAAGTAAGTAAGTATTTCGGCATTGTTCTGACATTGGATGTACCCCTTTTTAGAAAATACTATATGAGTGACACGCAACCTTCGACCCGGAAGGCCGATTCCAATTATTTAGATACTCCTGAGAGACTGTACTACGAGATTCAGCAGCTATTCGGGTCATCCGCCAAAATCTACGTTGAAAGGCCTGATAACCTTCGGAGTTTCTAGCGGAACTGTTGTTGTGACAATACAGCTGCAGTTGGTTTATCACTTTTTTTTTGCCATTCTTATTTGGGTCCGTCGACCTCACCATTGCCTTCTCCTTGAGAATTATTCCACTGCCTTATGGGGAAAACGAAAAGGTGGCCGAGTGATACATTCTTCTCTACATTCAAGGTACTAGTGGTCCGCATATGTATACTGAATGGTTGATAGTCGAAGCTGGTAGCAAGAATCAGCATGATGGGGTTAAGCTTCATTTCAGAATGAGTGTTGTATAGCCCAGCCTTAGAAGTTTGGGAGATTGCATTACTACTAAATCGCCTTTAATCCCGAAGAAATATCAGCTGGAACGATTTATTCTTCGTTAAATTTCTGACGAAGTTTTGTTGTCAGAGTTAAAAGCGAAGTGTTGAGTCCGAAAAATCGTGTCAATATCGTCGTTACACCGATTGATGGAGGATTAGGTCTCTGGTGTTGGCTAGGGAATCAGATTATAGAAGTCACAAGAAAGTGCGTTGTCTTGTCTAAATACTTTTTGTGTCGCCGTTGCCGAACCTTAGTGCAGCGATAATTCTCCATCGTCTTCCTGCACAGACGGACGAGTTTTGCCTTTGTATAGTTCGTCTCAATGAATGCTGTCTTATGCGGCTTCGAAATCGATAAATAGGTTGTAGGTATCGATTTGGACTTGATGGGTTTTTCATACAGGATCTTCTGAAGTGTGAGGATTTGATCAGTTGTTATTTTTTCTGGCCTTAATTATTGTGGCGTATATGATCTTATGGATGATGTTGGGGAGGCTTATGCCTCCGTAGTTAGCATAGTTGAAAGGATCGCCTTTTATTGCGGATCAAACAAATAATGCTGATGTTGCGTTTTTCAGCCACACTTTCATTTTACCAAATTTTCTAATGCGCTGGTGTATATAATCATCTTCACCTGCATTATTTAGCTCACAAGGAAGGCTGTTATATCCGGCTCCCTATATTAGCGCTCGTTTAGGTATTGCAATACTTACTTCACTTATGTTGTAGGTTTGGGAGATTAAGCTGTCGTTGCAAATATTGAATAATTCGTTCTGCCTGCCAGAGGGAGGTTGTTTATCAGCGTCGCTTAACAGCCTGTTGAAGTGGTTCTTCAACTAATAAGTTGTTTACATTGTTGTCATTACCCTTCGGCATAAGATGCTAGTGGTGTGGTGTTAATCGAGAGGTTGAGGGATAAGCATTCTACAAAGGACTTGGTGATCTCTTGCAATGATTGCTGATATTTAAATGATTGCTCAATCGTATTCATCTGACACGGTTTTTCTTAAATCCAGATGAGAATGGAATTTATTTCGAAATGCTTAAAATTTTCCCGAAAAACGTTTTTTTACTAAAAGTAAACAAAACAAAATGAACAAAATATAGACATTATGATTGTCTAGATATGTTGTTCAGACACTTTTTCAGTATGTCTAGCGGTTTGGCGTAAAACTATGTTTTTTTTGAAAAGGGGGCTTGGCGGTGGTCGGATTTAGCCCAGCTATAGATTCTGAGTCGATCCATATGCTTGGAGGTGTAGCTAGCTCAATTATTTCTCTATGTTACAAACTATATATCAAAACTAATATACCCCTATTGGATAGGCTATAAAAATAGGGATGCACAGAATTTCTAAAATTCCTTTTCTCTGCTCTAACGTCAAGTAATAAAAAAATAAAAACAATTTACTTGAACAATCATCCTTCACATTCATACCAACCAAAACAGTGCTGACGGTGTCTTTAATTAAAACTATAACACCGACAACATTAATTGAAGTCCATTTATGCCAAGTATTTCAGTTCCGTCAACTCAACTTCCACTTTGATTCATTACTCCGAAAATCGTCAAATGTATGAGTGTTTCTTACCATAAGCCACAACAGAGTATATTTGTTCGCTTCCATTTCCGAGTGGAATGACATTGCATGATTTTACGTCCTCATTGCTAAGGATATACAAATTCGCCAAAGCGAAATGGAAAGAGAGAAAGCCAACGGTCTCACGAAAGTAATCTGCAACGAAATTTCGTTACAAATACTTTCGCAAGATACAACTTTGCCGTACAATTTCGAGGTTTTGCGTTTTTATGCTACTCCCATCCACCCACTACAGCAACATACTTACAGTTGTCGTAGTCGATATAGTTGGAGAATGTTGGTATCCTTTCCCAAGGGACTGTGGTTATGCTGGGTCCATTAAAACAGAAATTGTTCTACGAATGCGAAGGACAAAGTGATGACACCAAGTTCTGTAACGAAATGTCGTGTAATACATGTATTACTGTCATCGCTTAAGTACTTAATGCGACTGCAAATTACTTCGATGGGAATTAATTACTATGCGTGTGTGTGTAAAGCGGTCACAATATAGTCATAAGCTAGACGTTTCCGCAGTACGAACGGTTCGAAAATGTGACTTGTGCATATGTCAAATCTCAATGTTCACTTATATTCGAAGTCAAGATGTCAACTTACCTTTGTTTAGAAGCGTACAAAAACAAATACAAATTGTTGGCTCGATAGTACCCTGGTACAATTGAACTGCTCGGCTGATTTGTCAGATCATCATGATAGGAGAGCCAGTGAAAAATCATTAAGGTGTGCGCTTCATCGCTGAATATGATATTGGGATGTGGTCCAGGAGAGGCCCCATTCTTGAGCCATATTCCCCACACTGCTAGCACGGCTCACTAGCTCACTAGCATGTCAACATCAGGCAGAGAACATTCTGACATCATTTTTTTCACTAAACTATGAATTGATTGGCCGAAAATTGGCGTTAACCCTCTTAAAGTTGGTTGGGTTTTGTAGAACGAGGGTAGACTCCGATTGGCTTTAACTTGGCAATGCCCAGTGGTTGTAACTCTGACTCATCTAGCATGGAAAGAAAACATTGTTAGCAATAGCCTCGGAAAGGACTGATTTTACTGTTGATGACCCTAAAATAAAAGACCAGGACGTTCGTACCTGCACCTTAAATGCGAGAACATTAAACAGGTGCAAGCAAAAAACTAGCAGAAGCCCTTAACTGCTAAAAAGCAGATATTACTGCCATCCAGGAAATACGATGGGAAGGCCCGGGCTAAAAGAGGATGAAAAACTGTGACATCTACTACGGTATAGTGAGCAGAAACAGCGACTTCGGATGCGGATTTATTATAATTGCCAGACTTAGGAAAGAAGTCCTATGTTTCCAATACATAAGCGAATGCTTTGTAACAAGCCGCAGCCAAATGCGCCCACATTCGCCTTATATGCGCCACGACGGAGGAAAAGGTTGATATAGGTAAGGATGGCTTATGCGATCTCTTTGACAAAACCTAGTCGCTCATAGGTTTTGTCATAGGTTTTGTATTACGATGTTAAAATCGTAGTGGGAGATTTTAACGCAAAGGTGTGAACAGAAGACGCCTTTAGCAATATTGTCGGAAAAAAACATCACCTACACGACAATACGTCTGGCAACGGCCTTAAACTAATTGACTCCTCTATGGAACGAAATGCTACTACAGCCAGATAACGGTTTCATCACCTCGTTATTCATAAGGAGAACAACGAATTGTCAACCAAATTGATCACATTGCGATAGACAAAAGGCACTCATACAGTATTTTGGATGTCCGAACATTCCGAGGAGCTAACATCCACTCTGACCACTACCTTGTTGCAGCCAAGGTAAGAATGCGGATATCCACCACGCCACAACAATCCAGAAATACTACCACTACCTTGTTGCAGCCAAGGTAAGAATGCGGATATCCACCACGCCACAACAATCCAGAAATACTGTGAAAAGATGAAATGTCGAAAGACTGCAATCGAAAGAAACCATCATGACCTTCGCGCAACGCGTTTCCCTTAACCTCTCGATTAACACCATACCACCAGCATCAAATGTCGAAGAACAACAGCTACGATGCCAAGAAGCCGTTAGATCAGCCGCAACTTATGTGCTGGGTTTCTTGCGCCCACCAGCAAGAAACCCATGGTTTGATGAGGAATGCCGACAGATCTTCGCAGCCAAGAACGATGCCTACAAGGCTAAGCTGCAGGTGAAGTCGGCAACTGCCGTTGAGCTCTATATGCAAAGCAGAAGGGAAGAACGCCGGCTTTTCAGAAAGAAGAAAAAAGAGCAAGAAAGATCGCGATCGATGATATAGAGAGGTGCCACTCCATGAACGATGTTCGCAAGTTTTACCAAAGTGTAAAACGTCGAAATATTGGCTCCAACAGAATTCTGTCCAGATGAACAAGGAAATATCGTAGTTGAGACACAGTCGATGCAGAGGATATGGAAGAACCACTTCTGCAGACTGTTAAATGGCTATGACGAACAACATTCCGCTGTCAGACAGAACGAACCATTCAGTATTAGTAAATACAGCGAAAACTGCCAACCACCCGACCTGAGTGAAGTGAGGATAGCAATATGTAAACTCAAGCTTAATAAGGCTGCAATGACGGCCTTCCCGCCGAGCTTTATAAAGCCGACGGAGATGGCTTGGTAAGTAACATCCACAAACTCATAAGCCAAATCAGGGCGGAAGAAAGTATGCCTGAAGAATGGAACCTCAGCATTTTTTGCCCGATACAAAAAAAAGGAGACCCTCTAAACTGCGCCAACTTCAGAGGCATAAGTCTTTTCAACATCACCTACAAGATCCCACCTGCCGTAATATGTGAACGCCTGAAACCGTTTACCTACAACCTGATCGGCCTTATCAGTGTGGTTTTAGGCTAGGAAATTCCACAACCGATCAAATTTTCACACTTCGGCAGATCCCTGAAAAAACCCAAGATGTCCAAATCGATACCCACCACCTATGCATCGATTTCAAAGCCGCATACGAAAGCATTTATAGAAACGAAATATACATAGCCGTGTCAAGTTCTAATATACCGCAAAAACTCCGTTTGTGTAGGATGATGATGGAGAATTCTCGCTGCTCCATCAAAGTCGGAAACGACGTCACCGATAAATTCGACACCAGAAAAGGATTTAGGCAAGGCGATGCGCTATCATGTGACATCTTCAACTTGATTCTTGAGAGAACTGTGCATAACTCCTGAGCCAACACCAGAGGCACAATTTTCCAAATATCGGTACAACTACTAGCATTCGCCGACTATCATTGGTCGGACCCAAAGTGATGTCATAGCCACGTTCACTAGTATAGAGAAGGGGAAGCGGCAAAAATGGGCAAAACTAAGTATATGCTGTCAACACGAAAGGACACACAACATCGACGAATTTGACAGAACGTCACCATTGACAGATATAACTTTGAGGTAGTACGGGGCTTTATCTATCTCGGCTCTGCTATTAACTCTGACAATAACATCTCGTCAGAAATTAAATGAAGAATTACTCTTGCCAACCGCTGTTTCTTCGGGCTAAAAAGGCAGTTCAGTAGAAAAGCCCTCACTCGAACTACTAAGGATGAAGAAATCCTTGGTCGATTTGAGAGGAAAATTCTTCGAAAAATCTTCGGTCCCGTTTGCGTTGACGGGCTATGGAGACGAAGATTCAACCAAGAACTATACGAGCTGTACAGCGACATGCCCCTGGTCAAAAAAAACTCCGCATTTGACGTTTAAGATGGATAGGACATGTAGAACGAATGGACACCAATACTCCGGCTCGCAGAGTCTTCGATTCCCAGCCAGACGTCGGACGTAGTAGAGGAAGACCTCGCCTTAAGTGGCGCGCACAAGTAGATGTAGTGCGCAACTGGAGACAGTTAGCTAAGGACCGGGCTAATTGGAGAGGCATGTTGGTTCAGGCTCAGGCTCATTCCGGACTGTAGCGCCACTTAAGTAAGTAAGTACATAGTTTGTAAAATAGAGAAATAATTTAGCTAGACATACCTTAAAGTATATGGATCGACCCAGAATCGATAGCTGAGACGAATTATCCATGTCTGTTTCTCTCAGCAGAACGAATGTAATTATTTGTGAAATCCACCCACTTCCACTCCCCTTTTTGTAAGAAAAACGTAGTATTTGCCAAGTCGTAAGAAATTGTGAAAGAGGGCTTGAACATCATATTTAGACAATCGGAATATCTACATTTTGCTTGCAAAATTTTTTGCCACGCCCACCTTCTTGGGTCGTTTTCATCAAAAAAACCTTTTTCGGTGAATTTTTTAAATATTCGAAAAATATGATATAAACTGTCTGATCGGTATGTTGTGACGATGACATTTTCTATATATCATCGACATTGAAGGGATAGGGTATTAAACTATCGGCACAGTGGATTGTAGCCTTCTCATAAGTTTTTTTGTTGTTTCAAAACATCCAAATCTTATAATAATTGAGTAGGCACCAAACCCGAAAATTCAGCGCTAGGCATTCTGATCAGGCTTCGTTTATAGGGTTTTTCTTTTTCTTCATTTATCAACACTCCAGTTGAATGTGGTCAGTTTCCGATGATAACTTCTGGGATGTAAAACAAGCATATCTGATATTTATGTCAAAGTTGCAACCACTGAGCGTTATCCAAGTTAACGCCGTTCAATATCTACTCAATTTCTACAACACCCAACCATTTCAATCTTCTAGGTCACAAAAATTTCCAGAAGTGAAATTACGATATCACAAGAACTTGACGCATGTCCTTAATTTTGTCGAAAGGAACATATTTTCAGAGATATTTATTGTAGTCTCATTGAACCTATCCCAATCGACGCATTACCTTAATGTTCATCTACCTACTCACTCCATTAATAAGAAGACAAAAGACAACTTACATTAAGGTACCCTGGACAGCATGTTACCCACCAATCATTAATGGAGTTTTCTACTTCATTTCGGAAGGGAATATAATTAACCTAAAATCAGATATCGCACAAGTGTATGCCTTACAATGTGTCCCTATGTATTTTTAATGGCACTCATATAACATTCCCATACTCGGAGTAGTATTGCACTCTTCACTCAACACACCATATGCGAAGCACTTCAAATATCCTTGTATTTGTCTAATGGAAAAATGTAAGAATGTCACTTTTGGGGATTTTACGAAATTTACAAAAAACAATTTCGTCCCCCTTAGCCGTACCCGACCGACCGCATAACAGTGTATGTTCCAAAAAAAAAATAACACCACCCTCTTCCTCATTGTAGTCGTATGCGAGACAAGAAGATCCGAAATATTCAGAGTGGTATTCTCTGCCAAGCTGTACGTATCCTTCGAGATATCATCGCATTCTCATCGACATATGCAAACGCATGTACTGTCTGAACATGCTTCTATGTATGTATATGCAACATTTTCTTATTTCCATATGAGAAATTCGCACATCAACCGTTAGCAGCAATACCGAGGACAAGATTTAAAAATTATGTACGCATACCCCTTCAACACGCGGTTCGCATTCGCAGAGCACTCTTTCACAAGGCTGTCTCACCATACTTACGTCTGGCACTCCTCGACGACACCAACATAACACCATCAGCACTATACTGTGCCTCTGCCAGCCAACACGACAACAAAACCCGAGAATGTAGGACCTGTTCGTATGGTTCACTCAAGGATCCAGCATGCGCCTGCTGAATGTGTAAATGGCTATATCGTATAGGTGGGTGTGGGAGAATCCTGCTTCCAAAGTGTAATGACAAAGGGTATGTTAATGTTGCTTTAATATTCAGTGGCAAGCAAATTCCATTTCGCTTGTAATTTCCCTTTATGGGCGAAATGGAATTTATCCGGAGATGAGTAATGCGTTCACATCTACGTATAACATCATTTTTATACGTGTAATGCGGTGAAGGATATCACAGGATGAGTTTTTGGGATGCTTGCTCCAACAACATGAACAACAAAAAAAGTTTTTTTTACCTTGAGTTTCCTGTTATGGTGGCATTATAATTTGAGGACACACCTATGTGTGGCACACTCTGGCGAAAGGGTTCAGTTTCGGATACATGTACGTAGGGATATTATTGTGTGTTGTAAGTAAGGACTGTTGTAGAGCCAAAAATAATTAGGGGAGCATAAATAACTTATCCCATGCGAGAAGGGGTTACCTATCTGTGGAGTGAAATGCTTTTAAAGGGGTTATGTTTTCGATTTCATTTTTAGTGGAAATTCATTAAAAGGTGGATATTTCAAGGCGCACATTGGTTTTGTCAACGACGCACGTACTAATAGCTGTCACACATTGGTTGACTACCGACGCAATTTAATTGTGTTTGTGGTGACTGTTGCTGGAATTGGTGGTGTTGTGTTTGTTACATTTGGGATGTAAGGGAGAAAAATCGCTATATCATAAAGAATATACATCAGCAGCCTTCCTTGACATAGAAGGCACCTTTAACAACGTAAAAACAGCCGTAGGGGTGGCACTTGAAAAAGCAGGAATAGATACGATCACTAGCAACTGGATCAAAACCATCAGAATGGTTTTCTTACAGAACAAAAGGAGAATGGATAATATCCACGCGCTATCAAATGAACCAAAAAATGGTCCAAGTGTGCTGGTAGCCGCTCTGTCCTAACCTACCCTTAGCTACCGGCAAGTTGTAACAATTGGATACTGTTCTCAACCAAACGGTTTTGATTTACTTAACTTATAAGTGCGAGTGTTGATGTCAAGACTAAAAACAACAACACTATAAAAAGCTTGACAAAAAAAGCTTGACTTCAGTGGCGCTACTGTCCGGACTGTACCTGGGCCTTAACTACTTGTGCGCGCCAATTCAGGCGAGGTCTTCCTGTATTGCGCCCGACGTCTGGAATCGAAGACTCTTCGAGCCTGAGTATGGCTGCCCATTCGTTCTACATGTCCTAGCCATATTAAACGCCCAATACGGAGTTTTTTTTTTGACCAGGGACATGTCACTGTACAGATCGTATTGGTTGAATCTTCGTCTCCATAGCCCGTCTACGCAAGCGGGACCGAAGATTTTTCGAAAAATTTTCGACCAAGGATTTCTTCATCCGCTTTAGAGACGGTCCATGCATCAGCGCCGTAGAGTAGAACTGAGATGATCAGGATCTCCTTAGTAGTTCGATTGCGGCTTTACTACTGAATTGACTCCTTGCCCGAAGAAACAGCGGTTGGCAAGAGTAATTCGTCGTTTAATTTCTGACGAAATGTTGTTATCAGAGATAATAGTAATTCGTCGTTTAATTTCTGACGAAATGTTGTTTTCAGAGATAATAGCGGAGCCCAGATAGAAAAAGTCCCGTACTACCTCAGAGTTATGTCTGTCAATGGTGACGTTCTGTCTAATTCGTCGATGTTGTGTGTCCTTTCGTGTTGACAGCATATACTTTGTCTCCTCCATTACTGCTAAACCCATTTTTGCCGCTTCCTTCTCTATATTAGCTTACGTGGCTATGACATCACGTTGGGTTCAGATAGGATCTTGTAGGCGATGTTGAGGAGACTTATGCCTCTGTAGTTTGTCGCAGTTTAGAGGTTCTCCTATTTTGTAGATCAGCAAACGGTGCCGAGGTTCCATTCTTCAGACATACTTTCTTCCAACCAGATTTGGCTTATGGTGGATGTTATTTAACAAGTCATATCCGCCGGCTGTATAAAGCTCGGCGGGGAGGCCGTCATTTCCGGCAGCCTTATTTAGCTTGAGCTAAGATATTGCTATCCTCACTTCATTTAGGTCGGTGGTTGGCAGTTTTCGCTGTGGTTGCCTGTATTGAATGTTTCGTTCTGCCTGACAGCGGAACGTTGTTCGTCATCGCCGTTTGACAGTCCGCAGGAGTGGTTCTTCCATATACTCAGCATTGACTATGTCTCAACTACGACATTTCCTTGTTCATCTCGACGGGATTTAATTCGAGATGAGCAAGCCGTGTGCTGGCTATAGCGACATTTCGTTGCTTAACGAAGTCAATTAGCCTCAGTCCGTTACCAGACGTGTTGTCGTGTAGGCTATGTTTATTCTAAAAATGTCTTCGTTTCCTACTCTTGCGTTAAACACTCCCAGCACGATTTTAACACCGTACTTCGTTAGGTTTTGTCAAGTAGCTCGTAGAAACAATCCTTAGCTATATAATATATTTTTGCTCCGTCGGGGCATGAGCGCATATAAGGCTTATGTTGGCGCATTTGGCCTTGATGCGGATTGTTAAAATGCGTTCGAATATGTCTTGGAAACATAAGACTTCTTGCCTCAGTTTGGCACTTTAAACAAATCCGCATCCGAATATTCGCACGACCAATTCAGTAGATATTTCTATAGTTTGCATCCAAATGTCCAACTTTGTAGTCAATGATTTGTATATATATGTTTGGTATGCCTAGCAATCTTTTTAGACTTTCGATCAAAATCATCCTCTATATTATAATCCTGACCAATACAGGTTTCCAATCATACAAGGATTAATACGAAGACACATCACATATTGACTTGTATGCCTTAAATTTAGATACCAACAACATATACATAACCAACTTTTCTACCCATTATAGTTTCTTTAGCACCACAGAAATATGTATCTAAAAGCCCGGATACGTGTTACATACACATATTTATGTATACCCATTTTATATAAGTCCCTGTCACAATTCAGCTATAGTCCCAAAGTCGACAATTTTAATGGATTCCAACCAGCACACATTACCCAATGTGGTTCTTCCATTTCACTATTTTTCACTTTACTGTTCCTTATACATTCTGTCGAAAGCCGACTATGTGCGAAGGACATCTGCATCCTGCACTTTCATATTATAGATGGTGAGCAATGAAAATATGTTATTTTTACAGAAAAGCAGCCGGCAAAAAGGCAGAGTCTCACGATCCAACACACTATATATCCAGCCATCATCATCACACTCCATTACACTCTTGGGAGCCAGAGTGAGGAAGTTCTTAAAACCGGAACGAAACTGAGTCGAAGAGTTTCAAGGACGCCGCTTCTTTCTGGTCTATAGGGGGTGAATGTGTGTATTGTGCAATGGCGCACAAATGGTAAACTTGCTCTGGTTTTAAATAGTCCAACTGTGTGTTGTAGTTCTTTTCTTTTAATTTTTTGTTATTATAATACAAAATGCAGCACACACCAGAAATACAGAATGCCGGGGTATTCGGTTTTCAGTTGTGTGCACACAAACTCACACATTTTAATCGCTAGCATTTACGTACACTGCGGGGCGATAATTCCATATGAATCCTTGAACTCCGATGTCCTTATGGCATAACAATTTTAATGAATCCATTTAAGAACGCGAATCTTGACTATTTCTGTGCAGCTTTTGGTTTTAATTAAAATTAAATGTGAGATACATTTTTTCTGCCTTTTTCCATAGAACATAATAGTCCTGCTTACAGGACTTACAGGGCTTTTTCGGGTTGGGTTGACTTTATATGCCCTCGGGTTAAGGGGGTGGGCATCATCTTGTGGTAAGAGCTCACGTTCAACACGGAAAATGATTGTAAAGAGGCGCTGATGGTGTGGACCTAGAAACACGTCTTAATTGTAAAGAAAGAGATTACGTATATCCTTTTCTTTTTCTCTAACTCCTCTTATTATTTAAATTGTACTTTTTGTCATTGTCCCGCTTTGCAGATCTTAGTTTCTTTTGTGATTAAAATTACGAAGGCAAATAAGCGGGGATAAGATTCTTAGAGAAGAGTATGATGACGAATTGTAATGCACTGTTCATCTGTATAATTAAACAACGGGGGCATTCATTATGAAGCTTGCATTTAGATACAATAAGTGTTTTGAGTACAATTAGAGTTGGTCGGCACAGAAACTTAAATCCACGTGTTGCTTTGGTTTCGAACAAGGCACGCTTGAGAGCTATCTTTTGTTTTTTAACGCAGCTATTCAATACCCAGTCTTTTTACATTACTTGAATATTTCTCCCCTTATAAGTGTTTAGCTGACGGAACACTATGTCCTTCTACAGGAGGGTGGTAACCGAATAGGTGTTTAAAAGTGTCGTCACACCATGCAAGTAAAATGGTCTCAGCAAGCTTTCCAATGAATTTTTTTCTTAAATATGTAAGTGGTTGCAGTGAACAGTCCCACGCACACCGTGCACGTACGTTTTGAGCAAACTTTCTGCAAGCACTTTGGGATCGTTACAACTAGCGCTACCACCATATAGATGATTGCGTGCAGTATATATCACAAAAAAAAACATTAGATTGCAATATACCGCAGCAGATGTTACAATATACAAAACTAAAGATTCAACTAATTTTTAGTACTTTAAATTTACGAATAAAAACAGGAAAATTTGAAAACGTAACAGTTAATTTAAAAACGAACTCCACAATAAAAAATTTCCTAAAATAAATAATCTTATCTCATTCGCCATTTATGAATGTTAATTTAGTGAAAAACTCATTAGTACAGGGTGGGCCAAAAGAAGTCATCCAATGTTGTTTGGCTCTCATTTTATTTTTCTAAATGAAAAACTTCGAGTCGAGAAGCAAAATGGGCGCCGTCACAACTGGTTGCCATACGGGCATGTTTAATGACATTTTTCATCACTTCGGCGATAACTTCAGGCGACAGTTTCTCGCACTCGTGTCGAATGTTGTCCTTGAGGGCTTCTAGGGTCTCGGGCTTGTTCACATAAACACGCGACTTAAAAATCCCCACAAAAAAAGTCTGGAACGGTTAAATCGGGTGATCTTGCGGGCCAGTGCAAATTTTAAAAACGAGAGATGACCCGGGAACGCCGCCTTCAGAATATCGGTTGTGTCTCGTGCAGTGTGTGCCGTTGCTCCGTCCTGTTGGAACCACACGTCCTCCAGTCCTAATTCGTCCAATTGCTGCAGAAAAAATTCGGTTAACATGGGCCTATAGCACGCACTGTCCACTGTTTACGTTTGACCAGCGGCGTTCTCGAAAAAAATGGCTCCATGACTCCTTCAGTGTAACAGCGCACCATGCAGTAACTTTGAGCGGGTGTAATGGCTCCTTGTGTATTACTCGTGGATTTTCGTTGCCCCAGAAGCGATAGTTTTCCTTGTTCACGTACCCGCCGATGTGAAAATGCGCCTCATCGCTCATTATGATTTTGGTCGAAAAATCGTCATCGAGATTGAGGATGGCTTGGGCGTAGGTTTCACGCGATTGGCGGTCGACAGGCATCAGCTAATGCATGGACTGAACTTTGTACGGGAACATGCGCAAGTCTTTGACCACGACGCAAGTCTTTAGGCACGACCGGCGGATAGCTAATTGCGATGCACTGCGTCTGGTCGATGTTTCCGGCGACAGCTCGACATCCTCAGCACAACGGGCACTCCAAGGCCGGCCACTATTGGCGACCTCTTGTGGTCCCTCTTCTAGGTTGGTGGCCAAACGGCACAGTGTTTGCGCAATCGGTGTCGGACGGCTGGGAAATCGGCGACGGAATTCGCGCAGCGCCAACACTACAGACAAATTGTTACGCAAAAAAAAAAACGCGATTATTCCGCGTTCTTGAGGAGTGTATCACTCCATGGCTTGTTCATTTGTGTTCTACATCTCTCTAGCCCACAAATGTCAAAACAGATTTGACATAGGCGGCCATATATAAAAGTAAGAGCATCTTCCAACAAGGTAATTTCTTTTGGCCCACCTTGTACCTACCTGTTTTTTTCAGCCTGTTAGCTAATTGGCTAAAATAGTTTTTTGAAGGTTATACAGCTGTTCCTAGTTTATGTTGTTAACAAGTTGACTAGCGAATAGCTGCATTGCTATGGGGTAGGTAGCAAAAAAATGTTGATAGCTCTGCTAATACAAGTTGACCTAACGCGTTTTTAATTGTACTTGCTTCTGACCGAAACTTTCTTATGTTTAAAGGATTATTGTATTTTTCAACAATATTATTATTGCCTAAAAAAAACCTTCATATCAGTTGAAAATAGAAATTCGTTCATTATTGGTGTTACCAACTATTTGGCTTACATATATAAAAATACTTAAGCAGTTATAATTTTGTTGTTGAAAGCAAACCGTTTCGTAATTTAGATGCTAATATTGAATAAATCATCTTCTAGAAAATCATTTGCAAGAAGATTATGATACTGTTTTGGTTGTATTTAAAGATATAAATCTTGAATTTCTTGATGTAGCAAATAAATTTGTCTAAAGTGTAAAGCAAAGTTTATTTATTTTATTTATCAAATTTAAAGAGTAAGAGAGAAATTGGAGATACACATTATTTTTCGAGATAGTCAAAAACTACCAATTTTCTAAGTTGAATCTTGGTTTTCAAAAGATTCCTATTTAAAATAATATTCCAACGCTTGCCACTGCTGCAAAACTGATTTATTATACTTTCCATGGAAAGTTAACAAGTCAAAGATGTTGCTTTTCACATCAAAAGATTCTTGCAACTCTTTATATGTACCAATGAGTTTTTTGTTGTGCGCAAAATAGTAACATATAGCTTTGACTATGTTTTCAATGAATTCTGTCAAATATCGACACGTACATCGAAGGAAAAATATATTCTTATTTATATGTATAAACTTTACATTCTTGTATGGCATGTGGCTTTTCATTACTCCAGATGCGACAGTTTTGGCTATTTACGTATCCGTTGAGCCAGAAATAAGCCTCATCACGAAACACAATTTCTGGATAAAACAGTGGATTTTCAAAGAGCTGTCGTAAGGTCCATTCACCAAAAATTAGACGTTGTTGTAGGTCATTCGGCTTCAATTCTTGCACAAGTTGAATATTATAGACTTTCAAACCCAAATCGATACGTACAATTTTCCATGTGGTTGAGTAACACATGCCCAGTTGGTGAAAAAGGCGATGAATGAGGGTAAGACTAAGTATATGCTGTCCACAATAAAGGCTATACAACATCGAATAATTGGAGAGAACGTCACCATTGATAGATATAACTTTGATGTAGTATTGGTCTTTTTCTACCTCGGCTCCCCTAATAACACTGACAACAACATCTCTTCAGAAATTAAACGAAGAACTACTCTTGCCAACCACTGTTTCTTCGGCAGTTTAGTAGTAAAGCCCTCAGTTCAATTTCTTCAGGCTAAGAAGGCAGTTTAGTAGTGAAGCCGTAACTTCAACTAAGAGATCCTATTTAAGACCCTGCTCTACGGCGCTGAAGCATGAACCGTATCAAAAGCGGATGAAGAAATCCTTGGTCGATTCGAGAGGTAAATTCTTCGAAAATCGTCGGTCTCATTTGCGATGACGGGCTATGGAGACGAAGATTCAACCAAGAACTATACGAGCTGTACTGCGACATGCCCCTGGTCAAGGACGTTTAAGATGGCTAGGACATGTAGAACGAATTGACAGCAATACTCCGGCTCGCAGAGTCCTCGATTCCCAGCCAGACGTCAGACGCAGTAGAGGAAGACCTCGCCTTAAGTGGGGCGCACAAGTAGTCACCGCCCTCAACCAACTTAGAGTGCAGATATACTTTTATACCAACGAATTTTGCTAAAATTAGATATATGGGTTCTCTCTAGGGTTTAGATAGTTCGTCAAGAAGTTTTCAACTTAAGCGTTCACTTTTTTCAAGATTGCTTTCAAAAGCAGGCTTTAATCCCAAAGCTGGATTTCTTTGAGCCGGTCAACGCTGATGTGGAATAATCTGTGAGTCCCTATATCTTCCATCAATTTAATCCAATCAGATATTGAAAATAAAATCAATTTCTGCAAATCGCGTACACTTAAAAGGTATAATTGGCATCTACTAAAAGCAAATTAACTACCTACACACTTTTTAATGTTTTATTCACAACTATGACACGATATCTAATCCGTTTTAAACTAATAATATCGGACATATACTTCCATACATAAAAAAATTAGCTAATGAAGCTAGGGAACCTGTGTTCCCCTCGGCCATGTGTCTACCTCCATGTGTACCAATATCAATAACAATAAACTATATCATCAACTATAATACTCCAGGTGCACACTTTGGCTATATTCCTAACATTCCTCTTTCAAATTTCCTCGTCAATCTTCGTATTGCATAATCAAGAAAGGACGAACTGGCAAAAAAAAAGAACAAGCTCACACGGTAGAAAAGGGTAAAGAATCGGAATCCGTTGGCCCTTGTAAAACCACCAAACCTTGCAGCAGCTGCTACAGGCTTTTCTGCACCACCAAAGTGATATTTATACTGCGCTCTATGAGTACATCCCTATGAATGTCAGTGCACATGTTCAACGGGACACGAAACACTGTATATAAGGTGCACCCTGACAAGGAATCATCACAGCGAAGTGAAATTATTTCCATCATCCCGGATGCTCCCTGCTTCCCACATTTCGCCAACCAGTAATGTAAGTAGGTAACCGGCTGTCCCGTCTCACTCACTCAAAATTTTCTGACAAACACTCGACAGACACATCTGATGGTTTCAAATGAACATTTTAGGAACGCTCCCACAGGGGCTCTATGGATCGATAACCACACAGTGTCCTACTACTGTAACAAGTGTAGGTATGTGTATGTTTGTTTTTCTACAGCCGCCAGCACCACCATCTGAGTCGTCGTTCTCGTCATAGTCATCATGGCCCATTTCCAGGAGGACATAAGAGAACAAAGATAGAGATCCATCGCCATGCACTATTCCACTTCACTGTCATGTATTGGCTCTTAGCCACAAATCAATAGTGATTTGCATATTGGAACCGCAGGCGATGGCTGCTGAACTCGGATATGGTGCGGCGCCTCGCACCACGGTAAAAGATAAAAAAAAAATTGAAAACGAACATGAACTTGGAGGCACAAAGATTTGATGCAATACTGCACTTTATGAGATTGCTTCTTTGAGTCTAGCATATACTATTTCGTTTTTGTCTTGGTTAACACCAGAAAGAGCTGCGCACTAAGAAGGAGAACGTTTTTGAAAAAGGTGTCAAGGAGACCTCGCTTGAAGATAATATCTAAGTGTCACATTAAAAGGACTTTCTTTGAGTACGCCTTAGAGGGAGCCAATAGGATAGGGTTTATTAAATGTGCATGGATTTTGTTGGATTTTGACTTTACATTGAATTTTAAGGGAGGCTTTGCAGATATCTGGAAGGAAATGAGACATCATTTGAAATGGAGAAGACGCAGCGCCATAACCATATGATATTCAACTATTCCAGGAAACAATGGACAAATAGTAAGGTATGCGACTACTTAACACCACAACTATTCACACATTGATAATATTTTACCCCGGGGCGAGCTTTCTCATAACCATTCATGTGTGCGTGTGTACTTCTAGATGGTGGGACCTTATGTTTTATGCCGACTCCGAACGGCGAATTCGAGATAAGCTTTTATTCACAATTGATATTACTCGGATGATTTGTCATATCATTACTAGAGGAGGGCCAGTGAAGAGTCATTTAGGTGTTGCTACGGTTGGGATTCGAATCCAGATCTTCTGCGTGGCAGTCCATCGCATCGACCATCGCGCCACTGAGACCGTGGTTTGTTGTTACTCAGAGAAAAAACATAGTAATTGCTTTAACTATTGCGACAGTCATTCTATACAATTTAGTTAATAGAATGATTATTTGTGACTTAAAAAAGTAGAAAATTGTTCAAAAACGGTTAGAAATACTAACAAAATAGTAAAAGCAACAAATTAAAGGCCCAAAACTCGGGGACACACAGACGGACAGACATACCAACCAGGTAAACAAAAAAAAACACGTTACCAAGTTCTTAAATAAACCTTTCATTGGTTAATAAAAAATAAAATTTAATTATATTGAATATTAATACTATATGATAGGCCGAACGGCATAAATATTAAGTGTTATCGTTTAATTTATGGCGCCCGCATACTACCAGTAAGTTAGTTAAGTAGTTGATAGGCAGGCTAGTTTTTGATGTATTTTTTTGTAGCATTTAAGTTCGTTTTAAGGTGAATTAAAATAAAAATGAATTGAAAATAAAAGACATTGCTAGATCGACTCAGCTGACGTATACTTTGAGGTATATCTACCCAACTATCAATTAATCCTGTATAGGCAAAACTAAATTAATTTCCGAAAGCAATTATTTCTGTAGGCCTTATATAGTAATTTTGCGCGGAAGTTGAGCATTTTTGCTTCAATTATTTGGGTGGGATAAGCTTCCGGAGATGTGTGTACATGTAACATACGTTAAGATGTTTCGAAGTTAATCCGAAGCAAAGCATGTACGTCTACGAATAAAGGCTTAAAAATGCTTATGTTAAAAGATCGGGAAAAAGATGATAAGATCTGGAAAAGGTTCAATATTCGGAAAAATGTGAAAACATCGGGAACCTACCGGAGAATAAGTCAACACGATTCAAGTACTTCATTGTAATGAATGTTCCTTTATGTTCCAGAGTACAGCCTAGAGGATAGCGTGTTGGACTACCGTGCTAGAGAACGCGAGTTCGAATCCTAGTATTTCCAGAATTCCTAAAAGTGCGCCAAACGTTTTTCAAAAAGACTTCATACAAGTAATGTTGATGGGAGGGAAATAGCTTCGATGCATTTAGAAGGACGTAGAAATAGCTTTAAAAGACTGTTTACGTTTTTTTGAGTTCATAACTTTCTCTTACAAATAGAAAGATATTGCTTTCATGAAAATGTTTGACCTCGAGATTTTGATTGATTCTAACTTTACGATGTAGCGGAATGCCAAAAAAGTGCTTTTTGGAATTCCGTCCGTCGGTTTGTCTATCCGTACAGGTCCCTCCAGTATAAATGATTTTACCGATTTTCTTCAAACTTCTTATACAGTGTTTTTTTGGTCATAATTCTAGGCCATTTTTTTTGTTTGCTTTTACCCATGTTGTTACCGGTACCTGCCATATACAAATTATATATAACCTCAATTTAATCGAATACGGCTCAACCGATTTTGATTAATATTCATGTGTACTATAAGTATATATATTAGTTCCAACAAAACTGCATACGCACTTTTTTTGAGAAAATCCATATAACGGATTTTTGAATTTAGGCCATATATTGAAAAGTGTCAATTTCTCGTAAGCTATTTGGCCAAAAATTTAATGAAATTTTATTCATATACTATCCTTACTGTTTTCATGAATTTCACATAACTGATTTTCTGACCCAATTATCCCTTAACGGAGCTTTCAGTTTTGGCCAATAACCGAAAATAATTGTTATTCACATGGACACCGATTCCTTCAAATTTCGGAATAAACCATCGTATAATCACGATTCGACATTATTCATATAATTTTTAGCATCATTAATGAAATTAAAAATTATTGTGTATATCGGCCAAATTATTAAAAATGTCAGATTAACTTGCTGTGAAAGAGAAAGTTGCGTACGACCCAGTCGTGCACCCACCACTTGTTTTTTTTTTTGGTTAGATTTTTTTTTATAACGTGATCTCCCAAACCCCCAAAAATGGGAATATGTTCCTTTCTAAAATTTATTGTTTACAATTAAACTAACTGAAGAATTTAAATTGTTTTTTTCCATGTATGGGGAATAAAGACTGAATAAATATTCTTGTTTGATTAAAAAAAATGTTTAACTAGAGAATCTGGAGTTTTTTGACAAAAGTTCGACTCACATGCGAACATTAGTAGATATTAAGGGATACAAAAATCACATTAGTATTCTACGCGTTCAGCTTATGAAAATAAGAAAAACTTTGCTTCTAAATATATTTTATTTTAACGGAAAATAATTTGGAATAACACCTCATTCTTGTCTGCCAGCATCTGTCGGCATTCCTTATCAAACCAGGGTGTGCGCGAGAAACTTAGAACATCAGTTGCGGCTGATCTTATAGCTTGTTGGCATCGTTGCCATTCTTCTTCGACATTCAATAATGGTGGCATGGTGTTAATAGAGAGGTTAAATGATACGCGTTGCGCAAAGATACAGTATTTCTGGATTCTTGTGGCGTGGTAGGAATGTGGAGATCAATTCCATCCTTGGCTGCCAAAAGGTTATGGTCCGAGTCGATGTTAGCTCCTCGGAATGTGCGGACATCCAAAATACTGGACGTGTGAATCTTGTCTATCGCAATGTGATCAGTTTGGTTGCCCGTTCGTTGATCTAGATACCGCTATGTCCGCTTATCGATAATATAGAGGTGAGGAAACCGTGTGCTGGCTATAGTGGCATTTCGTTCCGTAGCAAAGTCAATTAGCCTAAGTCCGTTACCAGACGTGTTGTCGTGTAGGGTATGTTTTCCGACAATACTGCTAAAGATGTCTTCTTTTCCTACCTTTGCTTTAAAATCTCTCAGCACGATTCTAACATCGTACTTAGGTAGCCGCTCATACGTTTCGTCAAGGAGCTCATTGAAGCAATCCGTAGCTATATCATCTGTTTCCTCCGTTATGACGTACGCGGATATAAGGCTTATGTTGGCGAATTTGGCCTTGATGCGGAATGTCTTGGAATCGTCCGACGTCTTGCCTAAGTCTGGCAAACAAATCCGCATCCGAATAGTCGCTGTTTCTGCACACTATAACACGGTACGTAGTAGATGTCACAGTTTTTCATCCTCTTTTTGCCCCGCCCATACCATCGTATTTCCTGGATGGTAGTGATGTCAGCTTTGGGCTTCTGCTATTCGTTCGCTTGCACTTCTCCTGCTTAATGTTCTCACATTCCAGGTGCAGATACGAACGTCGTTGTGCTCCTTCGTATAGCAGGGTCGTCAACAATAAAATCCGGCCTTTCCAAGGCTATTGTTTGCTTCGTTACAACGTTTTTTTGTAAATAGGTTGGTAGCAAAGCACAACCCCCAACCTGGAAGGCCAGTTCCAATTTATTAGATACCCCTAGGACACGGGGCCATCAGTATCCACAACGGGATTGAGCGCTGCAGTTTGCTTTCGGTTCATCCACCACCTACCCTTGAAATTCCTAGACAACCTATTGTTCGAAGATATCGAAGCAGCTTGTCTTGGTTTTCCCGGGAAAGCATGCCGGGTATTCATTCCGTGCCATTCCGACCTGGCAGTTTATAGTGTTGCTGGTTTTCATCATGTTATCAACACTCGCGCTTATCGTTTAGCAAGTCAAATCCGGTTAGATTAGACCAGTTCCCGATGGTTACCACTTGGAGGTTAAAATAAGCACTCGATGTGTACTCAGAGTTACAAACACTGGGCATTGCCAAGTTAAAGCCAATCAGATTCTACCCTCGTTTTACAAGACCCAATCCTTGGTCTATTCGAGCGAAAAAGTTTTCGGAAAATCGCCGGTAATGTTTGCGTTGAAGGGCTATGGAGATGAATATTCAGCCAATAAATTTTCGAGCAACGTAGACCTGGTCAAAACCAAAACCATACGTCGAATGCAGCAGATGTAGACCCCGCGTCAAGTTGTCAACTAGGAATCGACCTCAAATGACTTGAAGTGTGGAAGTGCAGGCCCATTCTAATTGGAGGCGATTATTGGGGAAGACTTCATTCGGACTGTAAGTAAGTAATTAAGTGTACCTTCACTTGTCAAAAGAAAAACCGTCATCTAGACTCACCCGTTTAAAACCTCATTCATCTGTCCCCGAAGTTACAACTTCATTTTCACTTTCGCCTATTTCTCCACAAGCATAATTACAACCTCAGCAGTTAATATCATGTTTGCAGGGAAGTCCTGCTGTGCGAAGTTCGTTGGTTTCCGTTTTTGCAACTTTTTCATGTTCCCGATGGCAATACCTTGGTCCAGCATCAGGATATCGTTGGCCAAAAGTTTGTTTGCGCTTTATCACATTTCCCAGACAAAAACTAAGAAAATTCTTGCAAAAAGCTATCATGTCCTGCAGGCTCATAAAGACGAAACTGCATATATGTATGCACCGGTAGTATGCTGCCAATTGCTTCTATTGGACGACGCTTTGCCTGACGCACCTTAGGGCGACGGTCATAAATATCACTTGATTCACTTTGCAAGTTCTGCAATCTGATAAATGATAGTCCTGGCACATCCTTTAAGTACTTATCTAGAGGGGTTTGCAAATATTATATCTATACGTACATACACAAGTATGTTTGTAATTTTGTGTCTGCAGGCACCCATATAGATTCGGTCCTCATTGGATGAGGCCGGTAACGGTCGAAGTAAACGCCCTTATTTACACGAATAGAAGGTGCAAAGCATCCGTTTGTCCATATTCAAATGCGACACGTCCCGGTTTTTGTCCGTCGGCTTTTGTTCTGCTGCATTTGCAGCCAGGCAACTATCCTGGCAACTGGCCAGCTGCCAATAGGACATTCATTTACATATTGAAAACTCGTATGTTCCTTACTCACTCAGGTGGGGGTGGATGCTCCTACTGTTTCTACTCGTCAATTTCGGGGGCAGCCATTTTAAGCAGAGGAAGTTGTCCGGTGTGTGTTTGCATGCTCTTTAATTTTTCATTGTAGGTTCCCGCTGTGGGACGGATGTTGGGTAAGCGCTGTCGCCATTTGTGATGTCAATGACTGGGTGCAGTTTTTATTTTCCTGTCCTTCCAACTTTTAGGTGGGAGATTCTTTAAACAGGGTGTAGGTACCTACTCATATGTATGTATCTACGTGAGCGGTTTGGAAGTTTTTGTCCTGCCATCGCAATTGAAAGGAGTTTTGTGTTGATTTAGTCTCTGTTTTATTTTGACTTTTTTGATTTTTTTTGTTGGAAGTTGCCTTATTTTGTGGACCAGATGAGAAAGTTAATTAAAGGTTGCCAATGGATTGTTTTAAGTTTGAGTTTTTTTGTCATTTAATTTTATTCCGGCTTTTTACGACACCGGTGAAGTTTTATTGACTTTTTGATTGTTAAATGACAGAGTATTGACAGTTAAAAGTTGAAAGTTACAGTTGGCCTTACCAGTAACTAAAAAATTTTGAATTTTTTTAAACTTGGAACATGGGGTATACATCGACTGCAGTCAAATGCAGATTTCATAAAGAATTTGGTTTATTAGTCATGGGTGATTCCTATAAGCCTAAAACAGACATGCAGAAGGCTGTATTCATATGTAAGCAGTGTACGCTTTGTACACCCTTGTGACTACTCTGTAAACAAACTATATTTGTTGATCAATCTTTGAAGGTCTAATAGATGAATCTCAGTTGAGTTATTAAAAATGTCGGATAATAGGGTTCCTAAAACGTATTACTGGTATCCTAGTTTCAATAATCGAAGGAACTCATTGGATTTTTCAGTCAATCTTTGAATGTCAAAAATGTAGATGGACAAGGCTCCTATAGTAAAGAAGCTCTGTTCCTTCAGGGCTTTTCATTGACTTAGTTAGTCTTTTACAAACATTATCTTCACCTTGCTTCAAGACCTTAAAGTAACAACATACTTCTATGATGCAACATTCTGGAATGAACCTCAGCCTCAACCAGCAAATACATATAAAAATTTGTGCCGCTCAGACAGACTCGTTACTTTCTAGGGCCTAGCTTTTTCCTACAACTACTTATGTGTGTGTATTTCCTTCTTGAACGATGACGGGTCATCCTGCCGATTCCGAACGGCAGAGTTGAGATAAGCTCTTCATAACAATTGATACTACAAACTTAGCAAGTAGAAAATATTTAGGTGTTGCTACGGTTGGGAACTCTACAGTATCATAGTTTATCGCACTTACCACTCCTCAAAAGCATGACTCTTTAGTTTGCCCGCTCCTAGCTACATCCGTCCAGTTACGGTCCCCAAGTTGGCTGAGCTCGGTTTTTACTTGTGCATACCACTTCAGGTGATGTCTTTTTAATGTCTGACGACCGAGGACTTAATCTGCTTTCGATGTAGTATATGCTTCAGCGCAGTAGAGCAGGGCTGGCATGATCAGGTTCTTATATAGAATCTCCTCAGTACGAGTGAGGGCTTTACTACTAAATTGCCTTCTTAGCCCGAAGCGGCAGCGGTTGGCAAGACTAATTCTTCGTTTAATGTGTGGATAGATTTCGCTGTCAGAGTAAATAGCGGAAACGATGTAGCCAAAGTCGCAAACTATTTCAATGTTATATATCAATGCTGACGTTTTGAGAAAAACCTATTTCGCCACTGCCTGCTCTATATTAGCAAACGTGGCTATGACATCATGTTAAGGCTGACAAATGATCTCAATATCGTCAGCGTATGCTATTTGTTGTACCGATTTATGAAATATCAATTCAATGAAATCCATTTTCGGTATCGACTATTTCGGTGAGGTCGTAGCCTACCCTGATAGGACAGCGAGATTTCTTCATCGTCATCCTACACAAACGGACGGGTCTGTATAGTTCGACTCTATAAATGCTGTCATATTGGCTTTAAAATCAATGAATAGATGGTGGGTATCAATTAAGACTTCTTCGTTTTTGGATCCACAAAAGTGTGATGAACTGATCAGTTGTGGACTTTCCTGGCCTTAGACCACACGGATAAAGGTGAATGAAGTTGTTGGTAAATGGTTCCAGACGTTCAAATAATATGGCAGATATGATTTTGTAGGTGATGATGAGGAGACTTATGCGCATGCAGTTGGGTCTTTTGTGGATTTTTGTGAATCGAAAAACGGATGTTGAGGTTTCATTCTTAACGCATACTTTCATCGGACTTATGAGATAGTGACTATTATTTACAAAATCATTTTTACTGGATTTATAAAACTTGGCATGAAGACATTCTTTTCCGCAACCTTGTTATGCCTATGTTTTGAGATTTGGCACGTCGGCGGCAGATTGTTCGTTATCGCCGTTTAGCAGTCTGCAGAAGTTGGTGTTTTTTATTCTCAGCATTGAGTAGGTCTGAACTTGACTTGATTCTTTTCGCGCTTTGTGTCTATAGATTTAACGCTTTTCGATTTGGTAAAACTTGTTATTTTTCCTTCTTCTGAACCAAGGCAAGCTCTTGTCTTGTCCTTGTTTTTGATTGCGAGCAAATGCACGCACAAGCCAGGAGTGTCTTGCTGCTTGACGCAAGAAATTAAACACACCACTTGACTAAATGACGACAAGACCAAAAACTCGACGATGAATTTTTCTTCAGACGGTCCTTAATATTTATTCTGTTTTTCTGTCTGGCACTCGTCGCCATTAAGTAGGACTGCTAAGATTAGGGTCCGATAAAGCAAATTTCTAGGTTTCCGAGTTAGGAGTTTTCATCCGATTTCTTTCAAAAACCGGAAATAATACCGTTATGCTTGGATCACTCCTCGTTGTAATTCCTCTAAGGTGTCATTGGTGAGGTTGATGTTGACTCATAGAGATGAACTCAATACCTTAAAGTTCATGCTATCAACAGCTTTTGTCCTTTAACGAACTTTAACTGCATTTCGTTTGTTACTTTTTTTATAATTTGCGCGCACTCAAACATTTTATATGTTCTAGCACAGTGCGGGCGTTAATGAAATTCGGGATAAGAAGAAAGGACATACCGATGCACATTGGTTTTAAATGTCTGTAAGTTATAATGGAAAGGAATAACAGAGTTTGGTAGAGTATTCCACATTCGTGTTGTTCGGCTTAAGTACAAATCTCTATGTAAACTCAAGTTTGGGGTGTATTAACGCTTTTAATATTGTGGCCATATCAGAAGGGGTGAAGTATTTTTTACATCCATTAGGGAAACCTAAACATTTCGCTGCGTTTTTACCGAATTGGAGTATGTGGTCGTTCCAACGTAATTCTTTTAACACATACCTAGCATGGAAGTTTTTCGGTTTCTTCGACGTAAGTGGTATTCATGGATAATGGCTCTAGATTTTGGTTTCGCTTTAACGACAGAAGACAGCATTGTGATTTGGAAATTTGATAATGCTGTCAGGGTCAGAATTCAACGAGCTTAACATATGTTGTCGTTTAGATTCCACGTTTTGGTTCACGCTGGGCAAATGCAGTTTTCCATCTACTCGGAAAGAGACCTGATGAGTAGGATTGATAGAAAAGCTTACGCAGTGGTTTTGCTAGCGTAGAAGAACACCTCTTCAGAATAATGGGGGAAATACCATCTGGACCAGCTGACTTGTGTATGTCAAGAAAAATGAAACAAATGAACTTGTCCCATAGAATGATTAACGTTTTCAAGCACGGGAGGACACTGTGCACAATCTGGCAATTTAGAAACTGATGATGAGGCCGAAATTTTTATATTTTTGACAAATGACCAAAATTTTTCACTACCTCTGGGACATTTGTATAATTTGTTGCCTCAACTTTTGGTCGTATAGGAAATTGACACGTTTTTAATGGTAATTACAGTCATTTCTGGCTTGTTTGAATTTTGTTCGGTTTTCCACTGTTGGATTGGTTTTGTTAACCGAAAATTTGTCACTCTCAACTTCTTCTTCTTCTTTGCAGCTCAAGTCATACCACCCTTTTGCCCTTGGTCTGATACTTTTTATTCTTTTTTGAATATAAGATCGCATACCAAGGAGAATGATGTTTGCTATCATATCAGTTCTCGTTAACTGCAAGCTCAACGCGTTTCCCATCTTCATTAAAAGCCGTAAACTTTTTTTCGACTGCTTGATGGAAGCAGCCAACAATGTTGATATCGAATGGGTTTTCTCGCAAAATAGTTGGACAGATTTATAAGAGTAAGTGCCATCCGAGTTAACACCTGCCCTGCGCACTATGTGTACCAATGATTGAAGAAATTTCGTGATAACCAATATATTTGTGGGAATCCATTACATGTTTGTAAAAGTTCAGATGCGCTGCTTCCAGACAGCACTTTGTATCGCGTGTCGTATCAATATATGCATCAACTTTGATGAAAGCCCGAATTACTGCATTCGGCATTAGTCTTTAGAACTCTAGGCGATGTATACTATCACGTGTAGCCTTAATATCTAAAAAAAGATGCATCTCGCCTTAAATTTCCTTTGCCTGAATAAGTGTAAAAATTTGGACAAAAAGGCTAAAATTATTCACAATTTATATCTGAAAGGATCTAGTATGTGAAATTTACTAGGGATATGCCCACAAAGTTGGTGCTTGGGATCTTATTTCTTGTAGATGGATCATAACAGGTCTGATATTCTAGTTAACAGGCATACTTTTTCAATTTTGGAAACCCACACTTATTCAAAACTTCCGTATTTGTAGAGTTCTGCTGATAATTCATCGTCATCCGACCTGGCTTCCTTTTAAATTTTTTAGTTTGCACTAAGATCATTCTAGGCACTTTTTTGGTAACGGGGTAGAAGAAATTCATTAAAAATGTATACTTCGACTGTCCTAGAATTACTGTTGTTGGTTTAACCTATAAACTACATTTTTGCTGCTACGATCAATATTCCTATGCGCTAGTCGTGACATGTATTTATTTTGACATAGGTTGCGCACAACTATAGATAAATTAAATAGACACAATTTCCATGCTCAAATATGTTGAGTCAACTTGTAAGTCAATTAATAATGGACAAAGGAGGTTGGTCTTCCTTAAACATACTTGCAAAACCGCACTAGCGCAAAATGAAACTGATTCATTTATAATCTCAACAAATTCTACCCAAATCAGCGATTACCAATTGTCTCGCCTTGAAAATCGCAGACCTGTGAATACCCGATTCCTTCGTTATGCCGTATACACAAGTGAATTATCACTAATAAATGAAACATAAAACGGACGACATTTACCCGCAGCATGGTGCCAACCAGAAGCATATCGTTAACGAAAAATGCCTCCTCCCTGCTGAACGCCATAAATCACAAAATTAATCCTTGATGCTTTATTAGCTTTTCAAATACTTCTTACTGCCAATGTCTTAGAGCAAAGTAATAAATTAGTTTTTTTCCTTTCATCCCCGGATGCTCCCTTTCTGGCATTGAATTCGTGTTACTGACGTCGATTGGCTTATTTCAACCCCCACGCCGAAAGGAATTTTGAACTCAAATAAGCCCATCAACCTTATCTTATCTCCATCGCTTGCGGAATTAAAAGAAAATAATGAACGATTCATTTCCACTTACGGTATTCTTAAATAAATTTGCACATTAATCCCTCCCAGCAACATCATCGATAAAATACCGAAAGCTCCGACAATAAGCTAAAAGGACATCGCTAAGCAAAGGGGTGTTGTGCCACTGACGATACTCCTTTTTTACTCCGCAATAGGCTTGGCAATTGAAATGATGATGGCTTGCCGATGGTGGTGATATTTTGAATTCTTGAACGTTACATCATGAATCATTTTTTTAAAGTATACCTTTATGTACAACTATATATATTACCATGAATCAAGAAGAGAAAGGTTGAAAAGCAACCCAACCTTGTCAACAGTAAACAAAACAAAAAGACTAGGATATAAAATAAAAAAATATTATACAAGAACTTTACATCCTTGGATATTTAAAAGATCCTATGGGGCTTCGACCCCAGAAAGAGAAGTTTACCAAAGTTCTGAAGATTTATCAAATGCAAAAATCGTCGTCGTCAACATACAAATTCGGAACAAGCGGTGCCACCAACAATAGAGTACGCACCCTCAAGAATGGTTGAAGTAAAATTCCAACGTCGTAAAAATTTCTGACATGGGAGTGACGCAATTCCACGTATTCTACTTATAAAATGGGCACCCGAACTAGCACCTGTTATTGCAGATGCTGTTGGATTATAGCTCAAATCCGACAGACTCACAAAAAAAAGAAGAAACTGCATGTCTAAAAGAAAACACAATTAACGCCGAGATTGCCGATGAGAGGAATGGTTTAATAATCGATCGGCAATATGAGTTCTGAAAGAAACTTTTGAGCGGAGTCCTACTAAGTTAGGTAACCCATCTCCACAAACGAAGATCTACATAAGATTACACAATGGGGAAAGGAAAACTAGTTATATAGAACTCAAAATTGAAATTTGAAATGAATTCAAATTGAAATGGAACATAAGAAAATCGTTTAAATGTCCATCAATTTGGTTTTATCGGAAGGATAATTTTATGCCATTAATGTTAAAATATAATTTCGGGCATGTGGCTGGTTGGAATAAAGCCAAGTCTATGGGTCCAATTTTCACCCACTTTTTCGAGCATTTGGACCGTATGTCGGCAATAACGATACGAATATTAGCCTCCAAGCCTCGTAACGTTTCTGGTTTGTTGGCGTAGACGAACGACTTCACATATCCTCAGAGAAAATAATCCGATGGTGTCAAATTACACGATCTTGGTGGCCAATTGACTGGTCCATTCCGCGAAATTATGCGCTAATTAAATGTTTCCTTCAATAAATCGATTTTGACGTGCGCTGCGTCGCATGTAGCGCCGTCTTGTTGGAACCACATCTCATCCACATTCATGCCATTCAATTCGGGAACCAAATAGCCGGTTATCATGGCTGAATACCGGTCTCCATTAACGGTAACTGACTCTCCAGCATCATTTCGGAAGAAGAATTTCGACTTCTCTCCTGATGCGTATTATAACATAGATTAAATGTAGTGCAAAAACAATCCATGGTTAACCGAATTAATTTCTCTGATGGACGATTATGTCGACCATAATATGCGGTAAAGTTTGCAAACTCAACCATTATTTTCGAAATAAATTTGCACGATTTGCAAGCGCTGTTCATTCGTCAACCTGTTCATGACGAAATTTCTAACCAAATTGAACATAAATGACATTAGTTTTGCCCGATTTGAGCACTAAATGTCAGTTTTATATCTATTCGGAAAACCAACCTCTAAAAAAAACACCCGATGTCATGGGAACACGTTACCTCTATTGCCAAATCACCGGCGTCGAAACTAGCGTCGAACATACACCGAACTTATTTGAATCCAATGATCTGCAATCCGCCTTATAGACGAAACTTCCTTACTTCAAAGCTTCAACCATTTGCATAACGTCTTCACCTCTCCTTTTCACTGTATGTTTCGTTTTTAAATTCGATTATCTGTCGGCATTCTTCATTAAACCAGTGAAACCTAGCACTGCGGCTTATCTAATGACTTCTTGATATTTCCGTCTTTGTTTTTATACTTATTCCCATAGAGGTATATTTTGATAATTTAGGTAGATATAAAGGGTGATCCATTTTGAGGTTCCCTACTTTTTTAAAGAAAAAAACACAGAAAATTCTATCAAATGTTGGCCGTTGCTACGTCGCAGATGGTCCATCCGTTGAGTCCAATTTTCGATCACTCGTTCGAGCATTTCGACTGGTAACTGGCAAATGACACGCGTGATGTTTTCCTCCAAGGCCTGAATCGAAGCGGGTTTGTCGGCATAAGCTTTTGACTTTACATATCCCCACAGGAAAAGGTCTAACGGTGTGATATCACACGATCTTGGTGGCCAATCGACCGGCCCAAAACGTGAAATTATGTGCTCACCACAATGTTCTCTCAATAAGTCCATTGATTGATGCGCTGTGTGGGAAGTGGCGCTGTCTTGCTGAAACCAAATGTCGCCGAGATCACGAGCTTCAATTTCAGGCATCAAATAGTCGGTTATCATGGCACGATAACGGTCGCCGGCATAATATTTAAAGAAATATGGACCGATGATTCCACCGGCCCACAAACCACACCAAACCGTTGTTTTTTTCTGGATGAAGTGGCAGTTCTTCAATCTCTTCAGGTTGCTCTTCGTCCCAAATGCGGCAATTTTGTTTGTTTACATACCCATTGAGCCAGAAATGGGCCTCCTCGCTAAACAAAATTTGCCTCGAAAACGTCGGATCTTCTTGGAACTTTTCAAGAGCCCATAGAGAGAAGCGATGTCGCTTGGGAAGGTCGAGCGGCTTCAGTTGTTGCACAAGCTGTATTTTGTACGCTTTCAATTTAAGATCTTTACTTAAAATGCGCCAAGTCGTTCCATACGTCAGTCCGAGTTGCTGCGAACGGCGCCGAATCGACTCTCTACGGTCTTCGTGTACACTCTCAGCTACGGCCGCTATATTTTCTTCACAGCGCCAGCGTGCTGGAAGTGGTCTATTCGGTCGAATATTATCCAATAATGAATGCTGGGTCTCAAAATGGGTGATGGTGTTGCGAATAGTACGCTCAGTAGGCCGATTATGTTCAAGGAACCAAGTTTTTCAAAGTTTTCTTGGTAAAAAATTTTTGTTACTTTTATATTTATATCTTAGATAATAGGCCGAAAGGCATTAGAATTAAGTTATCGAGTAATTTAGGGCGCCCGCATAGAGCAAGTAAGTTAGTTAAGTAGTTGATAAGTAGGCTAGTTTTTTCATGAATTTTTGTCTAGCATTTAAGTTAGTTTTAAGAAAAATAAAATAAAAATGAATTTAAAAAAAAAAAAAAAAAAGCCGATTATGTTGACCATAAGTTGAGCGAAGTGCACGAAACACATTCCTCACAGAACATGAATTTTCATAACAAAGTTGAACAATTTGTAAACGTTGTTCACGCGTAAGTCTTTCCATTATGAAATGCCAAACAATACTAAACAAATAACATGACAGCATGACACGACTCACACGTGATCTGTCAAAAAAGGCTATTGAAAAAAGTATCTCTACTTGGATCACCCGTTACCTCAAAGTATGTATATTGTATATGGATCGACTCAGAAACGATAGCTGAGTCGATGTAATTAGTTTTTCCCGTCCGGTCCGTCCGTCAGCACGTCACTAGTTTTTGGGCCTTAAATTCTGAGCTAGAATGATGAAATTTGGTACACGTGTTCATTGTTGCTCCCAGCAGAACAATTGTAATTTTTTTTTAAATCCGCACACTGCGAAGCCCCTTTTTAAGAAAATTTTGTTTGTTTTATGGTTTGGCAAGCATAACAAGTTTTGAAAGGGTGTCTGATTAACATATTGAGACAATCGAAATATCTATATTTCGACACTCCCACTTTCTGGGGTTTTCAGTAAAAAAAAACTGCCTCCAGTTACGCACTCCAAGTTTGTCGAGGTCGGTTTCTACATGTGAGCGCCACTTAAGGCGAGGTCTTCCTTTACTGCGTCCGACGTCTGAATGGGAATCGAAGACTCTGCGAGCAGTAGTATTGGTGTCCTTTCGTTCTACATGTCTTTGCCATCTTAAACGTCCAATACGGAGGTTTTATTTTTTTGACTGGGGGCATGTCGCTGTACAGCTCGTATAGGTCTTAGTTAAGTCTTCGTCTCCATAGCCCGTCAACGCAGACGGTACCGAAGATTTTTCAAAGAATTTTTCTCTCAAATCGACCAAGGATTGCTTCATCCGCGTTTGACTGGACTGGGATGATCAGGGTCTTATAGTGGATCTCCTTGGTAGTTCCAGGCTTTACTACTAAATTGCCTTTTCAGCCCGAGAAACAGCGATTGTTGGAAAATAGTGCTTCTGGTGTTGGCTCGGGAATTTTGCACAATACTCTCAAGAATCAAATGGAAGAAGTCACATGAAAGCGCATCGCCTTGCCTACATTTTTTTGGTATCGAATGTTTCGGTTAAGTCGTTTTCGACACCTTTGGAACAATCTTACACAAGCGGACGGGTTTGGGCGATTGGCCAAAACTAGACATGGCTCTGTATAGTTCGTCTCTATAAATGCTGTCGTATGCGGTCTTGAAATCGATGAATAGGTGGCGCGTATCTATTTGGACTTCATGGGTTTTTTCCAGGATCCGCCGAAGTGTGAAAATTTGATCGGTTGTGGATTTTCCAGGCCTAAAACCAAACTGATCAGGATCAAACGTTTTAAGGCGTTCACACATTACGACAGATATTGAGGAATGTTGAGCCGAAGTGGAGGAGACATATGCCTCTGTAGTTGGCGCAGTTTGAAGGTCTCCTTTTCTTTGTTTTTTGCGGATCGGGCAAACGATGCCCGATGAGTTGGTGCCAAGTACCAAGTACCAAGTTTTTAAGCATGAGTTTAGATATTGCTATCCTCACTTCACTCAGGTCGGGTGGTTGGCAGTTTTCGATGTAGTTGCCAATATTATGTGGTTCGTTCTGCCTGACAGTGGAATGTTGTACGTCCTTTAATATTCTGCAGAAGTGGTTCTTCGGAATGTTCGGACATCCAAAATACTGGAGACTGTCATGTCCCCTTGTGGATATCGAGGTGAGGAAACTGTGTACTGGCATATCGTCCCGTAGCGAAGTCAATTATCCTAAGTCCGTTACCAGACGTGTTCTCGTGTAGGCTATGTTTCCCGACAATACTGCTAAAGATGTCTTCTCTTCCTACCTTTGGGATAAAATCTCCCAGTACGATTTAATTATCGTACTTCAGTAGTCGCTCATAGGTTTTGTCAAGGAGCTCGTATCTATATCATTGTTTTCCTCTGCCGGGGCGTAAGCGTACATAAGGCTTATGTTGGCAAATTTGGCCTTGATGCTGAATGTTACATTGTGTTCGCTAATATCTTGGAAACATAAGACATCTTGCATAAGTCTGATACTTAGAACAAATCCGCATCTGCTCACTATAACACGGTCCGTAGTAGATGTCACAGTTATTCATTCTTTTTTCCCCGGCCATCCCATCGTATATCCTGGACTTCCGATCGGTGATAACTTGCACCTCTTCTGTTTAATGTTCTTACATTCCAGGTGCAGATACGAACGTCTTTGTCCTTTTTTCGTTTAGTAGGATCGTCAACGATAAAATCCGTCCTTTCCGTGGCTATTGGTTGCTACGTCACAACCCCCAACCTGAAGGGACAGTTCCAATTATATATAGATACCCCTAGGACACGGGGATATCAGCATCCACAACGGGATTGAGAGCTACCGATGCGGTTCATTCTTCATCATCTCTGTTTAAGGGGCCTGACTTACCCTTGAAATTCCTACACAATTTGTTGTCCGGATGTATCAAAGCAGCTTGTCTATGTAAGTCTGGGAAAACAGTCCGGGTATTCATTCTGTGCCACTCGCAGTTATCGTTTAGCAAGTCAAATCCTCTTGGATGATACCAGTACAAGATGGTTACCATTGCAGGTTAAAAATAAGCACTCTATGTGTAGTCAGAGTTACAACGACTGGGCTTTGCCAAGTTAAATCCTATCAGAGTCCACTCTCTTTCTAAAACACCCAATCCATAAGTTAGCCATAAGTAAATAATGTCAAAACTAACAAAGAAATATTTTTGGTATGGGTTGTTTCTTTTGGGCATTTAAGGGTTAATTTAGGTCTGTTCGACCATTTTCAAGCTTTCAGAAATCTCAAATGCAAACATTTAATTAAATTAACGTTGACCTAATAAATTGAAACATATTGCATCAAATTTTATGAACACTTTTATTACAGACCAACTCCTACAAACTTCGTGCAACGTTAGTAGTCTCTGTTATTAGTAACAATATCTACCGCACCACTCGCTGGCAATAAATTACATTGACACAATCATTCTATTTTCTAATAAAACTTTCATAGTGGCTAGGACTATGATGACACCCCACAATTGAACAGCTGAAAGCGTAGGTACGTTGAGTCTCCTAGCTGCGGGACATAAAAACCAATAATAGGCAGCCATCATCGTAGTCGTCTATTCACCCTCTCACTTTACAGCGCCTCATGGTGGTGTACCTACGCCACCTACATGTCATTTCCGCCTGCGTGTGGCTGGATGGAGCGCTGTATTTCATTCGAATTTTCGCGGTGCGCTGTTTTCCACCCACAATAATTGACACAATGACAGTTCAGCGTAAATTAATTATTCCAGGAGAAGAACACCGAGCGACCAAAAAGCCAATGAGCAACAAAATTCAGATTTGACATCACCTTCTACCTCGTTTGGTCATCACCAGAGAGTGTACTCAAACAGAAGCTACATGAGCCTGAGAATGCAATATATGTACAATAATGGCGTTACAAAGGATGGCAAACGAGGATATAGGTACTCGAACATGGTAGTTGTCGGGTTCAACACGGCCGCATATACTCCTGCAGTTATTCGAATCGTTGCTTTGATGTCCTTGCGGATGCATAAATATTGTGAACACTGGTGTAATTTATCCTACGGTGGTGCCTATGCAAGGTAGTCAAACGAATGGCTAACATGCAAGCTGCACTAAACTAGTAAAATGTCGTCCGTTCATATAATACCCCGTAGGGAAATTATCGGACTACCGAAATTCTGGTCCAAAAAGGTAAAATAAAAGTTCAGAAATAGTGTTTTCAGTTTTCGAAAATTTTGGATATTATACGCCTTTGTAAGGGCGGATTTCATTCATGCAATTGCATTCGTAGTTTGCTTTCTGAAAATTGATCTTTATTCGTAGCGGTTAAAATTTTTTCAGTCATAGGTTATGTTAGGTTTGATTCGAATTTTGAGATTTTTTCGGGACCAACATTTTCTGGTACGATAATAAGCAATTATATGTAACATCTTCAGCTTTCACCTAGTTGATGTCTACCAACTCCGACTCTCAGCCTTCTCGTGGTAATAGGCGAGTGCCTTGTTCCTTGACCGTAGACAGGTTTCCTAGAGAAGAAGACATCTTTAGCAGTATTTCAGAATGCACAGTCTACACAATACCACGTCTGGCAACGAACTTAGGCCAATTGGTTTTGCTGCGGAAAGAAGTGCCACTACAGCCAACACAAGGTTGCTCCCCTAAGGGGATATTGTTATCTTCAGACTAAAGAACGGTCAATACAATTAATAAAGTTGCCATGTACAAGAAGAGTACGTTCTTAATTTTGGATGTTCGAACATTCCAAGGTGCTAACATCGATTCGGACCACAATAAATTTCAAATCAACTCCAAAACAAGTCCGCAGAACAGGTCAAAAATGTAATGTCAAAAAAATCCTTTGTAGATTTTTTTTCCGTGGGCTGGTGGAAATCTCAAAAAACACGATGAGCAAGTTCCCAAAGTAGTGTGGAGCTTTAACTCACTAAAACTACCCTTTTTGTATTTGTATTGCAGCTAAGTATGCGACTTATCTAGGAAATTTTTTATCAGAAGTATATTAAAATGTTTTGCAGGTAACTTTCCTACAGCAATTTATGGCGCTGTTTGTTATTATCGGGCCAAATCTAAGGGCTTAGTTCTTTGAAGACTCCGCAATAAATTTGTTTCGTCAAGAATTTGGAGACTTTTTTTTATGTTTTCGTGCAAAATTTTTCGTTTCATCTTTAACAGCGGGAATATCCAGATCTCTGCGAAGATCTCCATTCCATATATACCACGGCGCATTGACGAATGATCTTCACATTTTGTTTTCAAAAGTTTGTAGAATGCTTAGATTCGTTTTACTGGTAAAACTCCACAGTTGTGTACCATATGTCCAGACCTGCTTTAGCACTTGCTTGTATAATAGCAGCTTGTTATCAAGGGTATGCCTAGAATATTTACCGAGTAACCAGTAAAGTTCTCTGTATTTATTTTTAAGTTCTTCGCATTTCCTTTTGACATGCGACTTCCGTTTTAATTTTGCATCGAGTGTCATTCCGAGATATTTCGCTTCATTTGCAAAAGGGACTCGAATGGTATTGAGAAATACTGTCAAATTGTTTGCCCGTTCAAACGAAAAAGCTACATGAATCGATTTGCTCCCGTTAAGTGCAATCAGCCAGGATTTTGTTTATTCATTAACCTCGTTAAGAGCGTTTTGTAATTTAATATTTGTTTCCTCTTTTGTTGTGCCAACTGCTAGTATAGCTGTATCGTCAGAATAGAACAGAATAGAAAAGAATCTCGAATAGAACAACGATATCAAGATTAGAGAAGTGTCCAGTCCAGGACTTTCCTGGTCTAAAACCAAACTGATAAGGACTGATCAGGTTTTTGGTAAATGGTTTCAGGCATTCACATATCGTTAACTGTATGCAATTAGTGATTAACTAAACTTTGCAAACTTTTGTGGCATCAGAACAAGAAAATTATGGAAAACCTAGATATCCCAAAAATGGAAAAAAATCGAGTTATACATATTTCACTCAGGTGAGGAAATTACGGCAGATAGGATCTTGTAGGCGATGCTTAGAAGAATCATGCTTTCACAATTGGTGCAGGTCTCCTATTTTGTTGATCGGGCAAACGATGCTTATGTTAAGTTCTTCAGGCATATTCAGGCAGACTTGGCTTTTGGGTTGATGGATAGTACTTACCATGTCATCTCCGCAGGCTTTGTAAAGCTCGGCGGGAAGGCTGCCATTTCCGACAGCCTTACTAAGCTTGAGATTTTATATTTCTATAATCACTTAACTTAGGTCGGCTGGTTGGTAGTTTTTATTGTCGTTACCAGTCTTAAATGGTATGTTCTGCCTTGCACCGAAATGTTACTCACCATCGCCGTTTAAAAGTCTGCTGAAGTGGTTCTTCCATATCTTCAACATCGACTGTATCTCATCTCGACAACGATATTTTCTTGTTCATCTTGACAGGATTCTGTTAGAACCTTGTACACTTGCCTTTCACATTTTATACTTTGGTTAACCTTCCCAACACCATTTCTTCAGTGGCACCTCTCTACATCCTCGGTCGCAAGCTTTTCCAGATCTTTGTTTTTTGCAGAAAAGCCAGTCTCCCCTTATTTTCTGCCGATAGCTCAACGGCAGCTCTCGTCTTCAGCTGCAGCTTAGCTTGGCGGTCACTTGCGATTGCAGTCTTCCGAAATTAATTTTTTATAGTATTTCTGGTTTGTTGTGGCGTACACATTATTACCTTGCCTGCAACAAGGCAGTGGTTTGAGTCGATTTTAGCCCCTCGGAAGGTTCGGATATCCAAAATACAGGATGCGACCCTCTTGTCTATCGCAATGTGATTAATATGGTTCACAGAACATTGACCTTCATATCCTTTAATGTACATCGAAGTGAGGAAACTGTGTACTGTGGCATTTCGTTCCGAGCGAAGTCACTTAGCCTAAGTCAGTTACCAGACGTGTTACCGTGTACTGCTGAAGATATCTTTTCTTCCCACCTTTGCCATAAAATCCCCCAGCACGATTTAACATCGTACTGCCGCAGTCGCTCATATTTTTTTTAGTCCATAGAAGAAGCTCATTTTTTGTTTGTTGTTTTAATATAACGGTCTCTAACCCGGAATCTATAGGAAGTGGTGGGCGTCCTGAGGACGCAACCTAAGACAGGTACAACGAGTGCGACAGAGGAGTCGACCAAGATTGCCCAACTCTGATGCAGCCCTAGGGAGATTAGGGAGACTCACGAAAGAGCAACGCCAAACAAAAGCGTGAGAGAAAATGCCGTCGCCGAAGCCCAAAGGACGTGGGAGGATTCGCATTTAGGCTTACTGGTGCTGAATTCCAAGAGCGAATGTGAGAGCGAATGAACGGGATCAATCCTGGATCAAGGAATCGGGTTTGAACAAAGAAAACCACTATTTGGATTTGGTTTTTTTTGGAGCTATAGACGTGTTTTTTTTTTTCGAAAATTTTGGTTTTGGTTTTTTTTTACTTGAAAAGTATTTGTGATTTTCAGTTGAACTCAAAATAAATGTAGTGACTTCGTGGAGGACGAGGAGAGGACGTGATAGCAAGAATGGACTCTCGTCTCTCTTCTGTCGAAATAGGACGACAGAAGAGCGGAATGAAAAGAGGAATCGGCAGATTAAAGGCAAATGATAAGGAAAAGATAAGAAGACAGGACACGCGACCCAAGTAAAATCGTATTTTTATACCCTATCACATAGGGGTATATTAGTTTTGATACATAGTTTGTAACATAGAGAAATAATTAAGCGTTATATACCTCAAAGTATATGGATCGACTCATAATCGCTAGCTGAGTAGATTAAGGCATGTCTGTCTGTCAGTCTGTAGGTAACCGGGTTTTGGGCCTTAAATTTAGAGCAAGGATAACGAAATTTGGTACATGTGATCCTTGTAAGTGCTGTTCGAACTAGTGTAAACATTTTTGAAATCCGCCGACTGACACTTTTTAGAAAAACCAAATTTTTGGCCAAACCGTTAAATTTTTTTGAAAAAGTGTCTCAGCAAGATATCTAGACTATACTAATGTCTATATTTCACACAGTTTTTTTGCTACGCCCACTTTTTGGGGGAGTTTTCATACAAAAACCATTGGCATATCTTAGCCATACCAAATGCAGGAGAAAAACGATGTTTTTGACCGAACCACACAAGATTTTGCTGAACTGTCTGAGCAATATGTTACGAAAATTTCAATTTTAATACTTCTTTACCATAAAAAACACATTTAAGGGATATTAATTCTAAGGATGGGATGGGATAGGGTATAAAACGATCCACAAAGTGGATTGTAGCCTTCTCATATTTTTTTAATTCGGTAGGAAATCCAATTGGTTACCTTCCTGGTAGTCCGCCATTTTATAATCGGGCCAGAAAATCTGTGTAAAGTTTCGTGTGCTTGGTGCAGATTCAATTTTTTTTTTAATTTCAGATCGTCAAAAAGGGTTTTGCAATTTACCCCTGGAAAAATTACGTGGCGTCCAATGAATGATCTTTTACAGTCTCGTGTAAACACAAGCCCACCCCACACGCTGAGCAAATCATGTTCTCGTAGCCGCCTACGGGGAAGTCTACCTTCTTTCCATGCTTATGATGTTGGGTTTTGACAGATTTATAGCGCGGGAGAAGTTGATAGCAATTCGCAACCATATCTGTTCAAGGGCCCAAATTTCAGTTAAATAAATAACTTGTTGTTAGAAAATGTCGAAGCAGCTCGTCTAGGTTCGCCTGGGACAACAGGTCGGCTACTCCGTTCCGTTCTGACCAGGCTATTTGTGGTGTTGCTGTTTTTTGTATTGTTTTCAACACTCGTACATACCATTAAGCAAGTCAAACTCGGTTGGATGATGACAGTGCCCGATGGTTACCACTTGGAGGTAAAATAATCACGATTGTTGTGTACATCGTTCATTAGGGAATAATTTCACAAAAAGTATGCATCTTTCCATTAAGGCAAAGTCATTTTTTTTTTTGCTTTGATTAATTGTCATTGCATTGAATTGATAAGTTTTGAAAAAGTCCCTTAAAAAAGAAGCAAAACTTTTGTGAGTTCTTGAAAGTGTGAAAAGTGAAGTTAGAATACTTATTGCATTCAGCTGACGACATGTGAACGCCTGAAAGCATTTACCATCAACCTGATTTGCCCAAATCAGTCTGGTTTTAGACCAGGAAAGTCCAAACTGATTCCACACTCAGTCAATTAATAAAATAAGGAACGGACATGATTATATTGCGCTTCTCTCCCAGCTGTATGATTTTCCTGGAGTGCAAGTTAAATTGTATCTCCATTTGAAATTCGATAGAAAATGTAAACTATAGAAATGTCGCACAATTTAAGTGAGAAGTATACTGTTTTAGGAGTTTGTTTTGATAGTTTGTACCACTTCAATTTCAGGTATGGTTAGCGCCCTACAACCTCAATTCCCATCCCTTAAAAAATCCCAGATGACAGGACAGAATGTACACAGTTTAATAAGCTTGCAGCATTAGAAAAATTATGCACTTCATCTTGCCTTGTCGGGTTTCTTTCGCGAAGCAGAAGGACACACTAGTCGCGAACGTATGTCTGCCTGTGCTATGCGGTGTGTCAGATTGTAATTCAAGCACTTCAAGTACAAAAACTGTTCAATCTCTGCAAGGACGACAGAATTTCTGTGATGTTGCTGCTGGCATCGCATCTCTGCTATTAGAGTCATTTGTGTGACAGGGTACCGGAGAGGCAGTGAATTTCCAGTCAGTCCCCTCAAGTTCTTCCATAAGTTTTCCAAAGTATTTTTGTAATTAAAATATACATAAAATTACGTCAATTAAATTTTAAAGCGAATTACTGTAAAGTTTTGCTCATTAATTTACGTTAAGTTTCTGCTTCTGTTGCGGGATGTTGTACATGGTCTTGTGTATCTTGGTGTACTAACGCCCATCGCCTTTCAATCCCATTTGGTATCTTTTCGCGTTATTATTGGACTTGTGGAATGTGCACATCTCGATTGTAGGTTCTATTATAGAATGATGTTCTTAGCTTGTTGCTGCCATGTAGGTTGGAGATGATGTATTTTTCTATTTTGAACCTTGAGTTTTCCAAGAACTTTGTTGCCACAGCGAATAGATCGGTTTAGTGTTTTATTTTATTATCAAAGTACGTTTTGAAATACTAAACTAAACTATATTTAGAAGTTGCAAATTTTATACATTTCCTAAGCATATACTTAGAAAATTTGCGTTACCACTTAAAAACATCTGCGCTATTAATCTTACAAAGTGTGACAGTCGAATTCACAATAAATTGCAAATTTGTGTAATTAACAGCAAATGTTTTTTTTCCGGAGGCTGGAGGAAATCTTCATAGATACTATGAACACGTGCCCAAAGTACTGTGAGATTTTTACTAACAAAAACCATTTTGTATTTTATATTTTATATTTATATTTACATTTTTTGTATTTTTTGTAATTCTTATCACGGGTATACTTAAATGTATTGCAGGTAACTTTCTTTTGAGAGCTCCTGCATTATCCGCAATTTATAGCCCAGTTTGTTATTATCGGGCTACATCCGAGAACTTAGTTCTATGAAGACTAACTTTACTCAAGTGGCGCTACAGTCCGGAATGAACCTAGGCCTCAACCAACATGTCTCTCCAATCAGCCCAGTCCTTAGCTAACTGCCTCCAGTTGCGCACTCCAAGTTGGTTGAAGTCGGTTTCTACTTGAGCGCGCCACTTAAGGCAACGTCTTCCTCTACTGCGTCCGACGTCTGGCTAGGAATCGAAGACTCAGCGAGCCAGCGAATTGGTTTCCATTGGTTCTACATGTCCTAGCCATCTTAAACGTCCAATGAATCCTCGCCAACATAGCCCGTTAACAGAAACGGGGTCGAAGATTTTTCGAAGAATTTTCCTCTCGAATGGACCAAGGATTTTTTCATCCGCTTTTGATTGATGGTGGTCCATGCTTCAGCGCCGTATAGCAGGACTGGGGTGATCAGAGTCTTATATCGGATTTCCTTAGTAGTTCGAGAGAAGGCTTTACTAATAAAATGCCTTTTTAGCCCGAAGAAACAGCGTTCGGCGAGAGTAATTCTTCGTTTAATTTCTAACGAGATGTTGTTTTAAGGGTTAATAGCGGAGATGAGATACACAAAGCCCGGTCTACCTCTAAGTTATATTTGTCAATGGTGACGTTCATTCCAATTAGTCGATGTTGTGTGTCCTTTAGTGTTGACAGCATATACTTTGTCTTGCCCACACGATATGCCAAAACAGTTGATGCTAAGGAACCATAGTCGATGGAAGAACAAATTCTGCAGACTGTTAAATATTCAATATTGGCAACAATAGCGAAAACTGCCAACCACCCAACCTGAGTGAAGTGAGAATCGCAATATCTTAACTTACGCTTAATAAGGCTGCCGGAAATTACGGCCTTGTCGCTGAGGTTTGTAAGGCCGGCGGTGCAACTACTGGCATAAGCCGACGATACTCGCATGATTGGTAAGACTCAACGCGATTTGAGAGAGAAAATTCTACGAAAAATCTTCGGTGTCGTCTGCGTTGACGGGCTATGGAGAGGAAAATTCAACCAAGAACTATACGAGTTGTACAGCGACATGCGCCTGGTCAAAAAAAAAACTCCGCATTGTAGTTTAAGATGGCTAGGACATGTAGAACGAACTGCTATCAATACTTCGGTTCACAGAGTCTTCGATTTCCAGCCAAACATAAGACGCAGAAGAGGAAGACCTCGCCTTAAGTGGCGTGCACAAGTAGAAACCTACTTCAACCAACTTGGAGTCCGCAACTGAGGGCAGCTAAGGACCGGGCTAATTAGAAAGTCATGTTGGTCGAAGCCCAGGTTCATTCCGGACTGTAGCGCCACTTAAGTATGGAAGTAAAAAATGCAGAACTATATCTGTATCTAATCATCATGTATATTCTCATCCCCAATATAATTAAGGTCCGCTCTATGCTTAAACACTATAAGGGTATTCGAAAACCATTGAGAGCACCCTAAGGAAAATTATATTTCCTATTTTCGTTGACAGGGCAGGCCCTAATATGATTTGCGAATCGAACGTTCGGTGAAAGCTAACATTTTATTGAATATCTCTAGTCGTTGTGAGAAGTGAACTCCGACATTCGCCTTTGAAAGAATATTGCTACCAAAATGACAAGTGAATGTGTAAATGTTAAATCACGAAGAAAATTGTGAAAAATCTAGTTTTATCAACAAGTGCTTGTAGATTGAATTTAAAAAAAAGTTGCAAACAAATAAATATTAAGAAAAAATAAATAATTAGTATTGAATTGTTTTTTGAATATAATGATACAAAAGAAGGTCACCTTTTATTTTTTTCTATAAAATGTTTTCCAAAGCATTCTTTATTAGAAAAAATTTTTTTTTAAATTTTGTTTGTTTAGAATGGGATGAAATATTGCTTTTTCCATTTATTGGTACTAGAAAGCCTTTTATAAACTCTCATAAAGTTTTGTTACATAAAATTAGCTCATTACCATAATCGATAAAGTATATATAATTTTTCCATAATTATAAGCATTTCCTTTGTAACATAACCTCCCCAACAATGTTCCTTCCTTTGGTGCCAGTTTAAGGTTCATGACCATTATGCCACCCTAAAAATTACAACAGCTAAAACAAGAAATGGCATTCCATGAGTACCGCAATAAATTTGACAAATTCAATTAAGCCGGATCCCTTGAAATCAATATCAACCGTGTTGGCATTCAACATGCTGTAGACCTGTGTAAAGGTCAAAGTTAAAAACAAGGGCAAAAAAATATTCTTATACGAACCGTTTCATAATTGAAACGGTATCTACATTTATACACAAATATATGTACATATATATAAACAATGATTGTAAAACAAATATTCGTTTGCACTTGCTACCGCTCTCAGGTTTCTCCTGTCAGACATGAGCTTGTCTTTGTTATGAAGCCCACCCGGGGCAAACAATTCAAATTAGGACACGTTTGGTAAACTAAGTGATTGCAAACTGCTACTTAATTGGACCACCCGTTGTGATTACGTAGAAAATTACACACGCAAAAACATTCATTCATTCACTGCGTGTGTGAATTCGGATATACATATGTGTTAATGGGTTGGCATGGAAAAGGGATAATTCGTGGGGCTGTGTCGTTAGCCAGTGGGACCAAATTGACAGGAGGAATGTATGACGGTGCTTTCATTTTCATTTAATTTTAATATTTAGATAAAACTTTATAGATGCTAAGCGGGTCATGGTTGTAAACGTGGTCCTTTATTAGGTAGAGTGAAGTCCGGGATAACTTATATACACAACGGGCTTAAGTGGAGAACGAATATTAAACAATGCAACATCTCCGTCGTTTATCCCGTAACACTGTAATGGATTATTAGGGCAAAGCGTGCTAGAGTACCTAATTGGATCTGTTCCCCAGACTAGAATTTGCGCGGTCACGCGTTAAACCATCTAGTTATAAGAATTGCGATCAACATACTTACTTACTTAAGTGGCGCTACATTCCGGAATGAACCTGGGCCTTAACCAACATGCCTCTCCAATTAGCCCGGTCATTAGCTAACTGCCTCCAGTTGCGCACTCCACGTTGGTTGAGTTCGGTTTCTACTTGAGCGCGCCACTTAAGGCGAGGTCTTGCTCTACGTCGTCCGACGTCTGGATGGGAATCGAAGACTCTGCGAGCCGGAGTATTGGTGTCTATCCGTTCTACATGTCCTAGCCATCTTAAGCATCTAATCCAGAGTTTTTTTTTTACCATGGGCATGTCGCTTGGTCCTTGGTATTTGGTTGAATCTTGGTCTTCGAAGCCCGTAAACGCAAATGGGACCGAAGACTTTTCGAAGAATTTGCCTCTCAAATCGACCAAGGATTTCTTCATCCGCTTTTGAGACGGTCCATGCTTCAGCGCCGTAGAGCAGGACTGGAAGGATCAGGGTCTTATATAGGATCTCATTAGTAGTTCGAGTGATAGCTTTACTACTGAATTGCATTCTCAGCCTTAAGAAACAGTGGTTGGCAATAGTAATTCTTCGTTTAATTTTTGACGAGATGTTGTTGTCACAGTAAATAGCGTAGCCGAGGTAGACAAAGTCCCGTACTACTTACCTCAAAGTTGTATCAGTCAATGGTGACGTTCTGTCCGATTCTTCGATGATGTGTTATTTACTGCTAAAATCATTTCTGCCGCATCCTTCTCTATATTAGCAAACGTGGCTATGATGTCAATATCGTCGGCGTACTCTAATAGTTGCACCAATTTTTGAAAAATTGTGCCTCTGGTGTTGGCTTGGGAGTTTGCACAATTATCTCAAGAATCAAATTTACGAAGTCACATGCAGCGTATTGCCTTGCTGAATCCTTTGTTGGTATCTAATGTGTCGGTGAGGTTATTTCCGCCCTATCAAAATAATTGTCATTCTCGGTGTTAATTTTTTTTTCGTTAACTTTAAAAGTAGTAAATCTACTTTTAGACATGCATTTGCTTCCATTTCTGGGAATCGTTTGCTTTCAAACAATTGCCCAGCCACTGTGGAAAACATTTTCTTCATATGATATGGAAAATAATCCGCAAAGACTGGGTGCAATTCCGGGCTCTCATTTTCTTAAGGCCACGTAGCTTTTTTCCTGTCCAAATTTTTCAAGATGCGTCTCATTTTTAGAGGTCGAAATTTTAATTCAACCATACTTGAAGGTACGTGCTCTATCGTTGGTGGCACCGCTGGTTCTTTCGAATTATTAGGCCTTTTCTTTTTGTGCTGTAGCTTTTTGTGCTGTAGCGGTTTTCCAGAACACTCTTCAAAAGATTTGCTATAAGTGGATGGTGTGATGGACTGACGTGCAAATAGACCCGAGTTTGAATCCCTGTAAGAACTTTATTTATTTGTTAAAATTCAATATTTCATATCATAAATAACACTGTTCACATCAGAATAGTTGTAAATATTTAATCATTAATATAAACAATCAAATGAACAAATATGGTTGGCACAACAATATTTAAAATAATAAAACCAATTGATTTTTTGTCTTTATTTGTGATTTTCTGTAAGGCTTCGGTGAGGAATCCTTATGGAGTACCGTAGAGTGATCCATAAGACTTAAAACAGCTTATATTGCTCGATGGGAAATAGCTTCTATAGTGTTTTATCGAAGCTAAACTTTCAGTTGAGCTGTCATGTGACTACTTATTTTTGTTGTGGATAGATTTGTGCAAAACTCCCGAGCCCACACCAGTCGGTGCAACAACTAGCATACGTCGACGATATTGACATATAAAAAACATTTAAAAAAATGTCATAGCCGCGTTTTTTTGTAAAGAGCTGAAGCTATACAAATGGGTTTAGCAAGAAATGAGGGTAAGACTAAGTACAGGGTGTCCGCCGGGAAAGAACACTACTTTGTTTTGCCGCCATTTTGGTAAACATTAGTCTTGACAGTTCATATTTGGCAGTCGTGAAGTAGACACGTAGCAAATTCACTATGGAAAAACATTCGATAAATCCAAAATCATTCCTCAATCAACTTTGCATCCATTAAAAGTTACAGTCTGGTGTGCTATTTGGTCAGGAGGAATCATAGGACCTTAATTCTTTGAAATTGTAAACGGCTTAACGGTAACTGTGAATGGGGAGCAATATCATGGTATGATTACCATGACTGCTACGGACTTCTTTATGTGGGGATATCTGAAAAGCAACGTTTGTGCCAACAAATCAGAAACGTTTGAGCAACTCAAACAAAATATTCGTGATGAAATTAGTGAAATAACGCGTGAAATGTGTGAGAATGTAATGAAAAACGTGCTCAAACCCTGTATATGCTGTCAAAATTGATTTATAACTTTGAATCAGTACAGGACTTTGTCTAGCTCGGCTCCGCTATTGACTCTGACAACAAAATCTCGCCAGAAATTATACGAAGAATTACTCTTGCCAACCGCTGTTTCACAAACTACTGAAGAATGGCCCTTCTAAAAAATTGATTTAGAAATTCTTTGGTCGATTTGAGACTAAAATTCTTCGAAAAAACTTCGGACGGGTATGAATACGAAGATTGAACCAAAAAAAGCTAGGACATGTAGAGCGAACGGACACCAGTATTCCGGCTCACATAGTCTTCGATTCCCAGAAGAGGAAGACCTCGCCTTTAGTGGCGCGCACAAGTAGAAATCGACCTGAACCGGGGTAATTGGTGAGACATGTTAGTTGAGGCCCAGGGTCATTCCGGACTATTGATTTTTTAGTGTATAAACGATATCAAAACAAGCCGCTATCGAATCCACCTTCTCCTTAGGTTCTACCACGGTGAAAAAAAAACCGTCGTTTTAATATACACTTTCAACAGGCGAGAGTTTCTGTGTGTTTTCAGTCTTCTGGAAATTTTGATAACTTGATCCTTTCTCCTCAATATATATTTTTATGGGGATTTTATTTTTAATAGCCTAATTTTTTTTGCCCAAATTCCAGCTTACGGATTTCCTTTAATTCTTCAAGTTTTTGGATCAGCGACTTCAAAGTCCTAATCCTCTAGTTTTGTCTGTCAGATAACTCTCTGCTCAGCCGTTTAAAGCTCTAAAGCAGTGTTTTTTGCACACTGCTTCTCGGTATAGTCATCAGAAATAGTAACCCTATGGTTAGTTATGCCTGTTAACAATGTGATGACCTCATGCAAATACACAAATACAACTTTTTGGCGAAATAGGCTCGTTATTACCCAGGATCTAGCTTTCTCACAACCATTCATGTGACAGCAGGAGATTATTCACCATGTCCGTTTAACGGCTTACAGATGTGATTCTTCCGTATTCTCAGCATCCATTTTATTTTATTCATCTCGACCGGTTTCTGTTCGGAACTTGTACTCCTGGCTTTGATATTCAACTAACAGAATATAAATAATCTGGGTCAGAGGAATGCGTAGTTGACTGCTAAGCCAAACGCTGCGGGTTCAAGCCCCAGCTTCGGCAGCATTTTTTTTCTACGAAAATTGCCAGCTTTTCTGAGGCCACCTGTTCGATAATATGAGACAATATAAATCTATGTCTCCTCCTCTGTGCCACGTAGGTTTATGTTATATGTATTTCCTTCTATGTTTCTATCTGTCTCTCTCTGTTGTATTAATGTCTTGATTTGTCCCAGCCGATGGCCTCAGTCGCCAGTGCTGTTACGTGTCTGTAGCTCATTGCATTCATGTGCGAAGTACTGTGTTGTCAATGTCAATAATTAATCTGACAAAAATGTGTTTCTCTAATATTATCCAGAATTCTCCCTGTTTGGTCACACAGTGCTCAAAGTTTACATTTTGTGTGTTCCTTATTACAGTACTCCCATCTATAATCCACACAACTGAATATCCATAGTACACATTATAAATATCAATCTGTTTCACAAATAATAGAGGCATGTCTCAGCAGCCTCCAGAATATTTGCAAATACGTACGACATGTTGTGCTCTTGCTGTTGAGGCCACTCGTCTATCCCAATGACACCACCCTCTCCATATACCCCCTGGTATGTCGATAGGCGAACCCATTAATGTCATTCATTTCTCCCATGGCGAATAGAGCGAAGAGGAAGGGTCGGTAAGCTGTTTTACCGATTTTCTCTGGCACTGCGCGTATGGACCGGCCTTTCATATTATTATTACTTAGAGCCTTTGGCATGCGAGGGATGGCAATGGCGACGGTTAATACTGGAAAATTAATTTCCCTCAGGTCTGGGTTATTATGTAAACATTAGTTCAGGCCAACTCCGGACTATTAGTCCATCGGGGGTGGTTGTTCGATGTTGTTACGGGCTCAAAAATACCAAAGGAAAAATTAATGATCTGTGTGAACTACTGGTAAATTGTGGGTAATTTGTGCTTCAACCTCCCAGGATGACCCCCAACGGTCATGCAAAAGGACATCGCTTGTACTTGCTTTCATCTCATTGTCAACTTTTGCTTCCCATTTCATGTCGTATAACGTGTACTTGTTATTGTAGCTATGGTAGGTGTACCTACTATATCGCTGGTGTGATGTTCTTGATGATGGCTGTTTTGATCCACATTTTTGTTCCAAACATAGAGCAGGGATTAACTTAATTAAGCGTGTGTGTGTGTGCAAAGCATGTGAATGTGTCATTATAATGAATGCTTGTTTTGACAAAAAGCGAACCCATGTTCAGGCGGATGGTGTATTTAGAACCCATTTCAAGCAGCGCAAGAACAAGGTTTAATGCGCCCATCAGCGCCCATTTGTATACTCATCTGTGACACAATGATTTCACTGTAATTAAAACGGAGTAATTATAATGGCGAATACCGCAAAATTAATTTTAATATCTGCAAGTTGATTTTTCGCGTTAAAGTATAGTCCTCAGTGTGTATAATCATATACCGACACTCTTGGCCTGGAATAATAAATTTTAATTAAATCGCTTCGAGCAAATAAAAAAGAAAAACAGTGATCGCATCATGTTACCCGAATTTCGTGTTTATTATAGGAGCACGTGTAATGAAGCCAGTGCGAATTATTGGTTTTTTTTTTAGCTTTTTAAGTTTTTTTTGTTAAATTAAGTGAAACAGAACGAGCGGAGGGTGCACGACTGGGTCGTACGTACTTGCATGCTCGACTTTAATTTAATATTTTAAGAAACCCTTAAACATAATTTGAAAAAAAAAAATCAGTTACGGCGTCTATGCAAAATACTTCCTTTTTCTTTATTTTTCTTTATTTTCCAAAACTGAAAATTCCTCAAAGGGACTTTGGTTAAAACTCTACCCTTACCTTAATCAAATTTCCAATTGACCGTTTCTTAGCTAACTATCTCTAGTTGTGCACTTTAAGTGAGTTGAGTTCGGTTTTGACTTGTGACCGCCACATAAAGCCAGGACTTTCTATACTACGTCCGATGTCTGACTGGATATCGAAGACTCTGCGAGCTGGAGTATATGCGGCAATTCACTTCACATGTCCTAGCCATCTTAACCGTAGAATGCGGAGTTTTTGGCTAGGGTGTCGCTGTATACTCCGTATAATTCTTGGTTGAATTTTCGTCTCCATTGTCCCGCAAACGGGACCGAAGGTTTTTTGAAGAATATTTTTCACTAATCTACCAAGGATTTCTTCATTCACTTATGATATGGTCAATGCTTCAGCGCCATAGAACAGGACTGGAACCATAAGGGTCTTATATAGGAACTCCTGTGAGGACTTTACTACTAAATTGCCTTCTTAGCCCGAAAAAAAAACAGGTTGCCAAGAAAAAGTCCGGTAAAGCCTCAAAGTTATAGGTGTCAATGGTGACGTTCTTTTAGATTTTTTGATGTTGTATGTCCTTGCTCGTATGATTGTTCGTTTTGTTTTGACTTTCGGAAAGCAAACTTTCAAAGGCTATCCGAAGAAATTATTCATTCCAATGTGAAGATTGGCGCTTCTTCAATTTCAAAGAAGCAGTGTAAAATTTCTGTATACTAAAAAAAGATTGCATGCGTAGAACTATCCCAATCAAGCATTTTAAAAATTATCAAATCCAGCATCCTTGGTACACGAAAGAACTTAAATCTCTTCGTAACAGACGTAACTGGGCTTGGAATAATTTCGGAAAAAGCCTAAATCAATACGGCTATATTAAGTATTTGACATATTTTATAAATTCCCCGCGATGTCTAATATTATTATTATGGAGAACCCTCTTAAAAATGGCCCTAAATGCTTTTGGGAATTTGTGAATTCGAAGAGAAAAACGGACGGATACCCAGGTAAACTTCTTTTTCAATAATTCAGAAACAAGATAATTTCAGTAAATCATTTATTGATACCACTCTAGTCACAGACAAACATAATTTCAATTATCTTAATGACTGTCTTCAAGTTAGTTTCAGCAACGTTACATTTGACGATGAGACACTACTTAACTATAGCTCTTTATTAAATAATGGCTGTTCTGCGGGGCCCGATTGAATATTACCAATAGTCGTAAAGCAATGCAAAGTTGCTCTTTTGCCAGTCCTTAAGTATATTTTTAAAAGCTTTATTGCCACAGGAGTACTTCCAACTCTGTGGAAAAATGAATTTATTACACCAGTTTTTAAAAAAAGGTAACCGAGGTGATATTTCTAATTAAAGACCTATCTCAAAATTATCTTGTATCAGTAAGCTATTCGAACATATTATTTGTGATTAATTGGTCTTCCTTTGTCGAAACATTATCTGTAAAGAACATCATGGTAAAAAATCGATCCACTGTCACGAATCTCTTAACTTTTATGCATCATTGCTCCAATAGTTTGGAAAATTGTATATCCACTGACTTTTCTAAAGCTTTTGAACAGTTAATACATAACATCATATTTTTAAACCTTAGGCATATGGGATCCCTCCAGGTTTCATAAACTGGGTCCAATCATATCTATTATTTAGAAATTATCAGGTAAAATTTACAGGTTCTAAATCCAACCCCAAGGTAGTCGTTTAGGCCCTATCTTATTTATACTTGCTTTAATCAGCGAGAGCTGATATTCGAGAGCAAAATATTGATATGCGCTGATGAAATGAAAATCTTCAAATGTATAGGAGATCTAAGCGATTCGCTTTCCCTGCAAACTGATTTAAAAAGTTTTGACATATGGTGTCTTAAAAATGGTTTGACCTTGAACACTACATACTAAGTACCAGCATATAACATTTTCACGAACACGTGTTCCATCCAATTTTATTTATACTCTGTCAGAGTACAGTCTCTGTCGTGTAGGCAGTTTCAAAGGCCTTGGTGTTTATTTTGATCAAGTTGGAATTTAATAAACACATAAACTTTATTGTCAATAAATCCAACTCTTTGTTGGGATTTTTAAAAAGGTGGTCAAAAGAGTTTGATGACCCTTATGTCAACCTTTTGATGGTTTGGGTGTTGTAGAACGAGGGTAGACCCTGATTGGCTTTAACTTGGCAATGCCCAGTGGTTGTAACTAACCGGATTTGACTTGCTTAACGACAAGCGTGAGTGTTGATAACACGACAAAAAACAGCAACACTGTAAAGAGCCAGGTCAGAATGGCATGGAATGAATACCCGGCCTGCTGTCCCAGGCGAACCTAGACAACCTACTTCGACATATTCGGACAACAGGTTGTCTAGGAATTTCAAGGGTTATTCAGGCCCCTTGAACAGAGATGGTGGCGGATGAACCGAAATGCCAACGGCAGCGTTCAATCCCGTAGTGGATACTGATGGCCCCGTGTCCTAGGGGAATCTAATAATTTGGAACTGGCCTTCCAGGTTGGGGGTTGTTCTGCCCAACTTGCGAACATCTTTCCTGGAGTGGCACCTCTCTATATCCTCGATCGCGCGCTTTTCTTCCTATTTTTTCTTCTTTCTTAAAAGCCGGTGTTCTTCCCTTCTTCTCTGCCTATAGAGCTCAACGGCAGCTCTCGTCTTCACCTGCAGCTTAGCCTTGTAGGCCTCGTTCTTGGCTGCGAGCATCTGTCGGCATTCCTCATCAAACCAGGGGTTTCTTGCTGGTGGGCGCGAGAAACCTAGCACATCAGTTGTCGAAGAACTATGTTGGCATTGTTGCCATTGTTTTTCGACATTCGATGTTGGTAGTATGGTGTTAATCGAGAGGTTTAGGGATACGCGTTGTGCGATGGTCTTGACGGTCTCTTGCGATTGCAGTATTTCGACATTAAATTTGTGTACAGTATTTCTGGATTGTAGTGGCGTATTGGACATCCGCATTCTTACCTTTGCCTTGGTCCCGACCATCCAATCGTTCACTTGCTCCTCTTCTGTTTAATGTTCTTGCATTCCAGGTGCAGATACAAACGTCGTTGCAATTAAAAAAAAACATAATTATTAGTAAAAACTTAATAAATTTTTGCATTAATACTTTATATCATCATTCATACGAATATGAAATTAATTTCGTATCCTGCTTTCGCGTTTTTTTCCGCTACACTAGCGAAAAACCCTTAGCTCTGACAACACTGTCTACAAGTCAACAACCAGTGAATGAAGTACAATGTGATTGCAGCTCATTTTGCTGCCAGTTCTGGAGAGCCTCTATTTGACCAGATCACTTTAATACTTCAGTAGTGGCAAGTGTAATATTCGATCTGGCCGGTTCGATCTGGCCGGTATATGGTACAGTTTTCCACCCACCCATCGTATTTCTGGATGACTGCAATGTTTGCTGCTGCTTGTTGTTCGGCTGCACTTTTATTGAAAGTTTTCTACAGATACAAGTACAACATTAAAAAAAAAACAAAGCCTTGGCGCAACAGGCTCATTTGTACCCAGGGCCGAGCTTTTTCACAACCATTCATATGTGCGTGTATACTTCTAGTACGATGGCGGTTGATACTACTCGGGTGATTTGTCAGATCTTCACGAGAGGAGGGTCAGTAAAATATTATTTAGGTGTTGCTACGGCGGAGAATCGAACCCAGACTTTCTGCGCGGCAGTTCGTCAAGCCACTGAGGACAATCTGTATTTATTACAGTACTGAGCACTGCCCTTGGCATTTAATATGCCACCATAACTGGGCAAAGCCCTTACCCTTGACTATTGTCTGAATATTTCAGCGCTTCTCATATAGGTTTTCCAGAAATACTGACAACAAATTTAATGTCGAAATACTGCAATCGCAAGAGACCGCCAAGACCTTCGCGTAACGCGTATCCCTAAACCTCTCGATTAACACCATACCACCAGCGTCGAATGTCGAAGAACAATGGCAACGATGCCAACAAGCCCACCAGCAAGAAACCCCTGGTTTGATGAGAAATGCCGACAGATGCTCGCAGGTAAGAACGAGGCTAAGCTGCAAATGAAGACGAGAGCTGCCGTTGAGCTCTACAGGCAGAAAAGAAGCGAAGCACCCCAGCTTGTCAGAAAAAAAGAAAAGAAGAGCAAGAAAAGCGCGCGATCGAGGATGTAGAGAGGTGCTACTCTAGGACCGATGTTCGCAAGTTTTACCAAAATGTAAAACGTCAGAGGCAGAGGCAAGGATACAAGGCTCGAACAGAATCCTGTCTAGATGAACAAGGAAATATCGTAGTTAAGATGATATGAAAGAACCATTTCTGCAGACTGTTAAACGGCGATGACGAACATCCCTCTAAACTGCGCCAACTTCAGAGGCATAAGTCTCCTTAACATCGCCTACTAGATCCAATCTGCCATAATATGTGAACGACTGAAATCGTTTACCAACAACCTGATCGGCCCTTACCAGTGTGGTTTTCAGCCAGGAAAGTCCACGCCCGCTCAAATTTACACACTTCGGCAGATCCTGGAAAGAGAAATCGCGCTGCTCCATCAGGGTCGAAACGATCTCACCGACACATTCGATACCAAAAAAGGATTTAGGCTAGGCGATGCGCTATCATGTGACTTCTTCAATTTGATTCTTCAGAGGATTGTGCAAAACTGACAAGCCAATTTAAAAAGTAAAAAAGTGCCAATGTTCGCAAGTTTTACCAAAGTGTAAAACGTCAAAGTCAAAGCTCGAACAGAATCCGGTCGGGATGAACAAGGAAATATCGTAGTTGAGACACAGTCGATGCTAAGGATATGGATGAACCACTTCTGTATAATGTTAAACGGCGATGACGAACAACATTCAGCTGTCAGCCAGAACGAACCATTCAATATTGTCAACGACAGCGAAAACTGTCAACCACCCGACCTGGGTGAAGTGAGGATAGCAATATATAAATCAAGCTTAATAAGGCTGCCGGAAAAATTGGAAATGTTACATGGTAAGTAACATCCTCCAACTTATAAGCCAAATCTGGTCGGAAGAAAGTTTGCCTGATGAATGGAACCTCAACATCGTTTGCCCGATCTACAAAAAAGGAGACCCTCTAAACTATGCCAACTACAGACGCATAAGTCTCCTCACCATCGCCTACAAAGTCGTATCTGCCGTAACATGTGAACGCCTGAAACCGTTTACCAACAACCTGTTCGGCCTTATCAGTGTTGTTAAAACCAGCCAGGAAAGTCGACAACCGATCAAACTTTCACGCTTCGGCAGATCTTGGAAAAAACCTAAGAAGTCCAAATCGATACCCATCTCCCGAGCCAACATCAGAGACACAATTTTCCAAAAATAACTTACAAGCCTAAGCCGACGATATTGACATCATTGGTAGGACTCAACGTGATGTCATAGCCACATTTGCTAGTATGTAGAAGGAAGCGGCAAAAATGGGTTTAGCAGTAAATGAGGCAAGACGAAGTATATGCTGTCAACACGAAAGCACACACAACATCGACAAGTTTAACAGAACGTCATCGTTGGCAGATATAACTTTGAGGTAGTATTATACGGGACTTTCCGCTATTAACTCTGTCAACAACATCTCGTCAGGAATTAAACGAAGAATTACTCTTGCCAACCGCTGCTTCTTCGGGCTAAGAAGAAAATTTAGTAGTAAAGCCCTCACTCGAACTACTAAGGAGATCCTATATAAGACCCTAATCCCAGTCCTGCTCTACGCATTGGACGTTTAAGATGTCTAGGACATGTAGAACGTATATTTTTCAATCGCAACAATTTCTTGGACATGCAAAAAGGTATTACACTGGAAACTCTTCTAAACAATCCCATCTGGTGATGAAATTATTAACATTTACCCTTCCTTCTAATAGTGCAAAGGTAGTATTGAGACTTGTAATACGAAATATGTAACTATCCGCTGCATGAGTGCTGCTGTAGGAATGGAAAAGTACTGAGAAGCTATATATAAAAAACTTTACTTGAAAGCCTTACCTAGGTTGAGTGCATGTAATGTCTTTTTTTACTTTCAAATTTTCAAATTAAGGCTTAAGGCCCACTTTGTCAAGCAAACAAATATTCGGCTCCATACTTGCATTCTTCAGGCGATTTACAAATGTCCTCCAGATCCAAGCAACCGACTTAAATTTTAAATGTAACACAAGACAGCAGGCCAATTGAAATTATTCATTTCTTTTGTGTACCTGTAGCATAGATGTATAGTATATGTATCCGGTTCAATGCCCTGGAGTTATTTTTTTTAATTTTTCAGAATTTGACACGAGTATGAGAAATGATAATTTTAAAGTTGGTATCCATTTTGCTCGTGTTCTTCTAAAATCAATATTTTCTACAGCCTCAAGTGAATGTGAAACCCAAACCGTGAATTTACAGCGCATGCAATAAACGGATGTTTTCAAATAATCAACAACCCGAGGAGTACCCAGAATTATCCGATATTTTTTCATTTACTAGCTTATCCAATTCTAAGGTACGTATACAAGACAGTCTATGTACAAAAATTGAAAGCTGAAGGTAGATATCTACATATGTATTTGTAAAAAAAAAAACAAAGTCAAGGAATAAATTTCATCACCATCAACCACATTGCCTCCAAAAACTATGTATACGAAACATGATAAAAGGCACTGGAGCTGAATAAAAAACAAAGGTATATTATAAATTTTGTTCCCTTAAAAATAAAGAAATCTCAAGACACAATACGGGCATAAAATTTACATAAAATGTCATGCCGAACCGAAGGATAATGCTTTCTCATCGGACCATTCGTTCTATCATGTTTCCCCCTCTTAAATCAAAGAAAAATCATACCTAACGGCTATTGTGGCTTATCAAACATTCATCTGGAGCTTCATTTCCCAGCAAAAACAAAAAATATTGTTTCATCCAAGGGGAGCAGAAAAAAAAATTACCTACTTGGTCGCACTTGCCTATAGAGTTGGGGTAGAAGGAATTTTATCCATAGTTGGTTTGTATCGAAATCAAGCTTGGCCCATCCTTGGCTCTTTCTATTATGATTCCATTTTTATTTGTAGATTGAGGAATGATGACCATTTGGTTTTTGTTAAAGGTAGGGGGTCATGGCATAGACTCATTCTGTTGAAAATTAACATAACAAAAAATAAGCATAATAATAGAGGAGAGAAAAATAGCTACAAGGATGAGATTCAGATCTTTTATGAGAACTTTATCAATCTTTCTTTCGGATATGAAGTGAAAAGGAAAATCCGGAATAAATTTGTTTAGGGTTTTTCAAATATATTATTATAACACAAATGGGCTTTGGTTATACAGTTAAGGGTTTAGTGGGACTGAATCGATCTCGTTATCTTTGATAAAGTTTACTTTTTGTATCCTTTATTTCGACATCAGCTGGGTATAAATGGAAGCTGTGTTTTTAAAAACATATCGGTTGCTAAACTTGGGGTTATGAGAATGATCTCCAAAAAGTCCAGACTTACGGTGGAATTTGATTCCTTATGAAGTTAGGGTATGAGCCCCTTGTCGTCAGCAGATGCCAACTAACAATATCACTTCGATTAAGCACTATCGAATCGACACTATCTCCCCTCCCACAATTTTAATTAACGGGTGATTTTGTTAAGCGTAGTGTTTTTAAAATCGAATAAAATACTCAAATTTGCATCAAATATTCAAAAAATTTATTGTAATCGATAAATAGGCTTTTGCCATTTACGTTTTAAAGACAACTTCATGTAAATGTTGTCCGCGTCTCCGTTTGAAATGGTCCGATCGGAAGGTCCAATTTTGCGTCACTTTTTCGACCATTTCGGTCTGTATTCCACGAATTACGCGTGTTACGTTATCCTGCAAGGCTTCACTCGTGTTCCGCTTGTCCACATAGACTAACGACTTTATATAACCCGACAAGTATTAATCAGGAGGCGTTAAGTCTCATAATCTTCGCGGCCAACTCACAGGACGATTTAGAGAGACATGCTGCTCACCTAATTCATCCTTCAACATTTCCATTGTCAAAAATTATTGTATTACATGTTGTTGTTCATCACTCCAGATGCGACAGTTTTGCTTATTTACGTTTCCCTTGAGCCAGAAATGAGCCTCATCGCTGAACACAATTTTTCGATAAAACAGCGGATTTTCATGGAGCTGTTCTAAGGCGCATTCACCAAAAATTAGACGTTTTGGTAGGTCATTCGGCTTCAATTCTTGCACAAGTTGAATTGTATAAATCGAACCCAACCCAAATCGACACGTAAAATGTTCCATGTGTTTGAGTAACAAATGCCCAATTCCTGAGAAGGAAGACGAATTAACATTTCACGATCTTCATTAACATTGGAAGCTACGACTGCAATATTCTCTTCGGAACTCACTGTACACATGCCGATGTCAATGGTTTAATGCCTAACAAAGCTAATTTGGTGATAACAGCACTTTTTGTTGATTCACCAGATCGTTTATGACGACCATAATCTGGTCGTAACAAACGTTACACATTTTTCACAGAGAAAGAATTTTGATAATAAATTTCACTAATTTGCAATTGTTGCTCGTTTGTAAGGTTTCCATGACGTTTGGACTCCACCAACCAGTGCTGCCAACCTGAAAAACTTAACTCTTAAGAAATCACCCGTTATATCAAAAACATTCGGCGCAAGCTACACGATTTCTATATTACTTCCTTAGCGAAACTTTACCGAAGGTATATTATTTTTATTAATTTAAAAGCAAATAATTTCCTTTTCCATCGATATTTTTTTCTGTTTAATTATTTATATCAATAACAAAATTTTTATTGTAAATTTATGCTAATACTATCTTAGCCTATTTAAAAACGTTTCAGATTTTGAATGATCATTTCTATTGATATAGGTTTGTGGTATGTTTTATTTGCATTTGCAATTACTCTGAATCTTAAGGTGCTTTATTAACATTCCGATTTGTGGGAACAGGCGACATGAAATAGTCACGAGAGAGGCATGGACTTTCAATGTTAATGCTGTAAACTCTTAAATAGTGCCCTCTAGATTTCTTAATTCTCATTGCGAATGCAAGCCGTACCGTAGACTACAATTGTTTAAAATGGAATGGTCAGTTAGTCGAAACCATAGGGAACATTCGCAACATTAACGACCTTAAATCGGACACCGGGAATATAGCCTACGGCCAGCGCGACCTTTGCGACCGAAACCTGCGACCAAAACCTCGTCGTTTTCTTCGATTTAGTTCTAGCTACCATCACGGTAATCTTTTGCCGTTCCTGATCAACTGACCCTAACGCATTTGATAATGACAGAGTTGGGCTGTTTAGCTTCAACTCCTACCTTTTCAAGCACAATGCCTATCTCCAAAAAGTCCAGACTCTGAAAGGATTTGGCCTTACATCTGATGCCAAGATGAGACTTCTTGTAATCATTATCAGCCCAGCGTTGATCACGACGGTTGTTCACATGCTTTCTGGCGTTTCTTAGACCCCGTGGTAAACATATATTTTGCTTACTTTCTCAGGCAATGGCGGAAATAAATTATTGCTTCGATAACGTTGTACATCAGGTTTTTCACCGCAAGCCGAGTGCCATTACAAAGACGTGTTGGTTTATATATCGTAAGATTATGATTAGGTATCGTTCCGACTTTCAGTTAAATGTTGTGAGGTTGTTATCCCGGTAATTCCATCCAGCGAGTTTAAGAAATCGGTTGGATAATTGACATTGTCATTATCATCTTGGGAAGTAACGGAATCCACCAATTTGTACTATCAGACGTATAGTTGGGTGTTGTAGAACGAGGGTAGAATCTGATTGGCTTTAACTTGGTAATGCCCAGTCGTTGTAACTCTGACTACACATCAAGTGCTTATTTTTAACCTCCAAGTGGTAAGCATCAGGTACTTGTCTCATCCAACCCGATTTGACTTGCTAAACGATAAGCGCGAGTGTTGATAACACGAAGAAAAACAGCAACACCATAAACAGCCAGGTCAGAATGACACGAAATGAATACGCGGCTTGCTGTCTTGAAATTTCAAGGGTTAGTCATTGCTCTTGATTTGATATGTTGGCGGATGAACCGAAGGGCAAACGGCAGCGCTCAATCTCGTAGTGGACTCTGACGGCCTCGTGGTCTAGGGATATCTAATAAATTGGAACTAACCCTACAGGTTGGAGGTTGTGCTTTGGGTTAACTACCCAACAATGCAAAAAATATATGTTACGAAGCAACCAACTACCTCGGAAAGGACTGATTTTATTGTTGACAACCCTTCTAAATCCTGCTTTTATGAGCTCCTTGACAAATCCTATGAGCGACTACCAAAGTACGATGTTAAAATCGTGCTTGTTTAACGCAAAGGTAGGAAGAAAATCTTAAGCAGTATTGTCGGAAAACACAGTCTACACGACAACACGTCAGGTAATGGGCTAAGGCTAATTGACTCCGCTACGGAACGAAATGCCACTATAGCCAGCACACGGTTTCCTCACCTCGATATCCATAAGGGGACATGGCGTATCATGTTTAGTATCTATATTCACGATTTTCCTTTCCAAAACACAATGCAAAATGATCCGAGTGCTATCCTTTACGCAGATGACTCTATGATATTAGCAAGTGACACAAGACCACAGGTTGCACTAAATAAGATTAAAGAGAACCTACCAACTCTTTTAAACTATTTTAAAACGTGGAAATTAAAAATCAACATCGATAAATGCGGCCTAACATGTTTCAGAAACGCAAGCGGGAAAGGTCATTATCTTGCAGTACGGGAAAGTAAGTCTCTGAAACTTCAAATAAATGGAATTAATATTCCCCTTCGAGATGATGTCAAACATCTCGGTATAACCTTCCATAAAAGACTTTGCTTCAATAAACATGCCCGAGAAACGTTGAAAAAAGCAAAAATGGTTACAGCAATGCTTTAGCCAATGCTCAATTCCACACAAATGTCGCCAAACACTAAGATTTTAATGTATAAGACTTTGGTGAGACCTATATTAAGTTATGGATTTTGCACCTGGTTCACAATCTCACCCACTGTAGCCGAAGAGCTTCAAATTTTTGAAAGGAAAATCTTAAGATTCTGTTGCGGGAAATTTAGGAGACCTGACGAAAAATGGTTTTCCAATAAAACACTGTATGAAGAAAACAAAATAAAACCTTTAATGATATACCAAACCGAACTTCTTTTGAAAAAACTCGAGCGTGTACGTGAACATCCTAACCCACTTGTTAGATCTTTAATGGACTCAAATATCAACGATAGTGCAGAGGAACATTATTACCCTTCACCATTTAACCTTTTAAATCCGAGATCTTTACCCATGCTTAGACCAAACGAAAATCGGAACCTTTCCGTCCTCTTTTACGAAAAAGCATCCCCGACCGACTTGCGGCGATAACTTCTTCGTTTTCCGATAGCTCTTAAAAATTTTTTTTTTCTAACCACTACAGCTTTTAATCTGCTTTTGTCCATATTGTGTTATAATATGGTATTCTTTAAGCAGACTACAAGCTTAAGTAAATTAATATATGTATATACACATGAAATTGTTAACAATTTCTATACTATGTAAGGAAATATTGAATTATTTGTCTTAAATAGACTTAAAAAGTATCTAGTCATATTTTAGTTTTAAGTGCTCTTTGAAGCAACGCTGAAGTTACGCCGGGAGCAAGCGTACATAGAAAATTATTTACTTATTTAGAATATTTTAAAACAGATTAAATTGTCAAAAATTCAATTTTTATATTCCTTTAGCCAGACATTATCTTAGTCATAGCTACCAGAAAAATTATGATTTACACAAAAATGTATTGATTTAAGAAATAAGCCTCAATAAATAAATTGTAATTGTAATTGTAATTGATATCAATAAGCGGACATGGCGGTATCCAGATCAACGAACGGTCAACCAAATTGATAACATTGCGATAGAGGAGAGGCATGCATCCAGTATTTTGGATGTCCGAATATTCCGAGGAGCTAACATCGACTTGGACTTCTGCCTTGTTGCAGCCAAGGTAAAAATGCGGATATCCACCACGCCACAACAATTCAGAAATACTGTGAAAAATATTTAATGTCAAAAGACTTAATGAGGAATGCCGACATATGCTCGCAGCCAAGAACGAGGCCTACAAGGCTCAACTGCAGCTAAAGACGAGAGCTGCCATTGAGATCTATTGGCAGAGAAGAAGGGAGAACACCGGCTTTTCATAAAGAAGAAAAAAGAGCAAGAAAAGCGCAAGATCCAGGATACAGAGAGGTGCCACTCCAGCAAGAGCGAAAAAAGACCACTTAAAATCAATAAGATTGTGGCTACGACATAACGTTGAGCCCTCTCAATGATGTCAATATCGTCGGCATATGCTAGTAGTTGCACCAATTTTTGAATTTGTTGCCTCTGGTGTTGGCTCGGGAGGTTTGCACAATCCTCTCAAGAATCAAATTGAAGAATTCACATGACAGCTCGTCGCCGCATCGTAGCGAAGTCCGTTACCAGACGTGTTGTCGTGTAGTCTATTTTTTCCGACAATATTGCTAAAGATGTCTTCTCTTCCTACCTTTGCGTTAAATTCTCCCAGCACGATTTTAACATCGTACTTCGGTAGTCGCTCATATGTTTTGTCAAGGAGCTCATAGAAGCAATCCTTAGCTATATAATGTTGGCGAATTTGGACTAGATGCGGATTGTAACAATGCGTTTTCTAATGTTTTGGAAACATAAGACTTCTTGCTTAAGTCTGGCACTTATAACAAATCCGCATCCGAATAGTCGCTGTTTCTGCTCACTATAACATGGTCCGTAGTAGATGTTATAGTTCTTAATCCTCTTTTTGCCCGGCCCATCCCATCGTATTTCCTGGATGGCAGTCATGTCTGCTTTGTAGCAGCTTAGGGCTTCCGCTAGTAGTTCGCTTGCACCTCTCCTGTTTAATGTTCTCACATTCCAGGTGCAGATACGACAGTCGTTGTACTTTTTAAATTTCTCTTATAAAAAAAAAATATTGTTTTCGTGAAAATTTTTGACCTCGAAATTTTGATTGATTCTAAAATGATTGATTCTAGATGATAGCGGAACTCATAAAAGTGGTTCTTGGAATTCCGTCCGTCGGTTCGTCGGTCCGTCTGTCCGTACAAGCCTCTCCAGCCTAAACGACTTGACCGATTTTTTTCAAACCTCTTATCCATTTTTTTTGGTCATAATTATAGGCCATTGTTTTTGTTTCTTTTAGCCATGTTGTTACTGGTACCTGCCATATAAATATCATACCTAATCTCAATTTTCTCAAAAACGGCTCTAACGATTTTGATTAAACTTCTTATATGCTATAAGCATATTAGTTCTGTAACTGCATACAAAGTTTTTTCGAGAAAATCCAAATGAATTTTTGCATTTTGGCCATATAAAGAAAATTGTCATTTTCTCGCTAAATATTTTGCCAAATTGAATGAAATTTAATTTTTATGCTACTATTTCTGTTTTCATAAATTCCACATAATTGGTTCTGGGCTAATTATCCCTAACCGGAGTTTTCAGTTTTGGCCAATTAACGAAAATCACTATTATTCACATGGGCACCGATTCCTTTTAATTACGGAATAAACGTTTGTTTAATCACATTTCGATATTATTTATATCATTTTCAGCATCATTAATCAAAATAAAATGCACCACATTGTATTTAGGCCAAATTATTAAAAACGTCAAATTAACTCCCTGTGAAATATAGTTGCGTACGACCAAGTCGTGCGCCTACCACTCGTTATTAAAAGTTCAATTATTTAGTCTAGTCAGAAAAGGTGGTTTTAAGTAGGATAGTTATCTATAGAAGAATACAATTTATATTGCTCTCTTCAAGAAGCTCCCTTCTTATTTTTTAAAATTAATGTTTTTTCACTGTTTAGTAGCTCACTCAATCAAAATTGACGAATTCAGTTCAAACACATTAATGGCATACCAACTTCTTTATCTGACAGATGCTAACTTTTACATCTAACTGTTCTACATGCAACATAATAAATAATACGGGATACAAAATATTAACGTCCCAATTATATGCCTCCCAATTCCCTTCGTCTTATAGCCACATTAAGTAGATTAATGGAAAATGATTTCTTTTCCGTGAGCAGTCCTTAAATTGATATACCTGATTTGATATTCACCAACCGTCATTTGCGTATATCATCCTGCCTGGGTACATGTAATTTACAAGGCCACAGTTCCCAATAATCCTAATTATGCAAAAAGGCGTACATACACTCACACACAGAGGCATATAGCCAACCGCAACATATCCACATGGCCACATTCCATTATTTCTAGTGGTCCAACAGCAGCAGAAGGTCCCATCAGCGCAGCGCAACCTTAGCTCCATGCCTGATGCCATTAGCCAAGACAGATTGAATTCCATCAAGCGTCTTCGTGATTCGCACAGACAACGAATTTATTATGTTAGGTACCTATGTGTAGCAAACGCATAACTGTAATTTATTTTTGACAATTTGTCATTCCAGCAGATGTCCACTTGATTCAATGTTACAATCTGCAAGGACACTTGAATTTTTTCATCTCCTGCCTGCTTGCCACTGTCTCCTGCTGGTCTATCTTTCGTCATCATGGTCGTTTGTTTCACATTCTCAGAGGGAAATTGAAATTCGCTTCACAACAAATTTCAGCTGGAGATGGAGGGTGGAGAATCACTCGAAGGATAATCAGATTTTCTTATTTGTCCCCGCATATGGAATTCACTGAAGCAAAAAAATAAAATGTCCAAAAAGTGGATTTGAACAGGGAATAGATATGCGAAGTACAATCTATACTGGACAACATGTTATATCAAGCGTAGTTTTTTCCTGTTTTGGTATTTACATATTTATGAAGGCCTTTGAGATTGCTTTTACGGTATAAGTGTGGAAGTGGTAGGGATATCGGGTAATAAAATCACTTGACAGTTTCTATATATTAGGTTTTATAAAACTTTGCAATGGTCAGCCAAATTATGTCTTTAATTTACACCGACAATTATTCTGCATTCCAAGGGGTCAACAAAAGTGCTCTTGCTATTAAATTTGGAAAAAGATTAAATCATGAGTATCACTAGAAAAGCAGGTTACATGTAACCAAATCTGTGCTTGTGAACAAATATGCCAAAATACACGTTTTGCTAATAATTATATTAATATGGGGACTTGACAGTCTTTGTATCTATCAACGTTCATATATTATAAGAAGATAATGTCGATTCAGTTCGTGTCAGAAATTGCAAGCGTTTAAAGTGAAATGGCAAGTCAGTCCGAACCATTGGAAATCGTGGTATGAAAACGTCTTCTCCTTTGTACCTCAAGCTGAATAGCATTACAAACATGTGGTTGCTTTATGTTTCGTAATGAGGTGGTTATCCGGGTAGTGCCAGCGAGTTTACAAACTCGGTTGGATAGTCGAAGATATCATCTTGGGAAGTAATGGAATCCACCGAATTGTTCGTTACCAATTCGCGAGAAATTTCACTTTGAATCCTAAAATTTGGTTCGAACAACCAAACATCATTTTTGCAAATTTCTCCAGATTTTTCGTTCTGCAGATCGACACGTAGTCGTAGTAGAAGCAAGTTCGAGTTTTTTGAAGTGTTTCCACAAAACGTACGACTTAAAACGCATTAAGTTCATCGGCTGCCGCTAGACATTGTTTTGTCTAATGCGTCCAAATACGTTTTAGGCGTCATTTTACACTCATCCCAAATGATCAGTTGGCCTTGCTGCAAAACTTTGGCCATTGCACTGTTCTTACGTAGGATTTTCATTGACTTGAATTATGGGAACTGGAGTGCTGAATAAAGAGTTCTACTGCCTTCCAACAATGAAGGTAAAATTCCTGATGAGGAAAGTGCAAGTGCAATATCATTGTGCGAGCGTATCGTATCCAAAATCAATTCGATCAAAAGCCCCTGCAGTTCACTTTCATGAGAGAGTCATACTCAAATTTTGATTGTCGATTTAACAGTGGAAAGTTCGTTGGAATTGATTCCCTCAAAACATCGCACATATATATTTTTACTCTTGACTAATGTGTTGGCTAAGGCAGAAGTACTTTGTCCGACATTAATTAATTAATAACAAAGCCTCGTTGTGAATTACCCGCTTAGTTGTAAATTTGGATGTAATGCTGTATCTGATGCAAAATCTCATCAGACATGGTATCTTTGTATTTGGTCCAGAAATCAGTCGGTGTGGATGGGAAGCATGTTGAGATAGCTACCCCAAACTATGTTCGTATTTGATGAGCATTTGACGAAAGCACTGAATCTACTAGGGTGTAATCCCAATGAGTGTTACTCTCTTAAACTCGCAACGTTGGCGCGCTTTTCTATACGTGCGACACAATTCTCAATTTATAGTTCGCAAATCTTGGAATGATGTTGACCAAGAACGTTGACTAATAGTTAACGCAAATAGAAGTACCTAGTCGTCGTTTCTTGTGGAATTTTAAAAACATTAAAATATTAGCCAAATAGGTCAATGGGTTCATCGACTTTATATATATCGAAAAAAGTGGGGTTGCAAATGGAAGTAAACAATTTCTTTTCCCTTATAACTTAAATTGGATTACAACGAACATTAAAAAAAAATGTCACCATGAACATGTTGACAAATGCACAACAATCGTGCAATTTTTTTTTCGAAAATAATGGTTCAGTTCGCGATGTTTACCGCAAGCTCCGTCCATTTTATGGTCGACATAATCGTCCATCAGAGCAGTTACTTCGGTTAACCATGGATCGTTTTCGCATTACGTTTACGCATCCACTGAGACGTCGAGCAGTGCGCACCGAAGAAATAAATCCCACTGTAGAGCAAAGTGTTTAAGAGGATCCGAATGAATCGATTCGCCACCATGCACAGCAATTGGAACTTTGTCCATCAACTTTTTGGAATATATTGCGCAAATATATTGGCTTACGATCTTACAAGATCCAGCATGTGCAAGAATAAAAGCCGCGAGGCCATGCAATACGTCGTGATTTTGGTTTATGGGCCGAAAATGTCAAAAACTGACTTTTTGGTGTGCTCTATGGGCTGGTGGAGTCATTGGGCAATACTTCTTCCGAAATGATGCTAGAGAGTCAGTTACCGATAATGGAGACCGGGTATTGAGCAATAATAACCGACTATTTGGTTCCCGACTTGAATGGCATGAATGTGGATGAGATGTGGTTCCAACAAGACGGCGCTACACGCCACACAGCCCACGTCACAATCGATTTATTGAAGGAAACATTCGATCAGCGCATAATTTCGCGGAATGGACCTGTCCATTGGCCACGAAGATCGTGTAATTTGCCTCCATTGGATTATTTTCTTTATGAAGTCGCACGTCCACGCGAACAAACCAGATACGTTAGGGGAAGCCAACATTCGTGGCGTTTTTGTCGACATACGGCCCCAAATGATCGAAAGAGTGGTCGAAAATTAAACCTCTAGACTTGGCTTTATTCGAACCAGCGGCGGAGGCCACATGCCCAAAATCGTATCTAAACATTAATGGCATAAAATGATCCTTTCAGTAATGCCAGATTGATGGACATTTAAATGACTCGCATCTGTCTTATTTTGATTTAATATTCTATACCTCTAAAAACACACCCGTTATATAGACACAATTTCCTAGACATTTGTGTCAATTTGGTGAAATGAAGTGCTAAAATCAAACATTTCCCTCTATCCATAATGACCCAAAAGTTGTTTTCCTACGTATACAGCTGGAATCACTTTTAAACGAAGAGATGAAAATAAATTACAAATAAAAGTGTATTTCGTTGACACTTTTTGTGGCAGAAAATCTTAAAGCCTCTCAGTTCATGTAGTTGAGCAAATTGACTCTACTGAAACCAAGACCTCTGTGGCGCAAGTGGTAGGCACTTGGCTCACTAGGCACGAGGTTACAAATTCAATACCCGGTTAAGGACTAAAAATTGTTTCGAATAATCATACAGAGAACTGAACATTGAAATTAGCGTCACTATTAGAAGGAATCTGATGACCACACTTGGTAATTTTCGAAATAGCTGTAATACTAACCAAAATCGTGTTTTCTGTACACAAGTTGTTGTTGTAATTTCGACCATTCAATCGAAAATGTGCCTAGTCGATCATCATACAATTTTCAATAAATAATTCGTCATACTCGGCGATACTCCAGACGTTTTAATGGATCGAACTGTTGGACCAAATGGATCCGTAAGTGTTGTAGATGCAGATCTTCCTTCAAAAGCCGATAAATCGTGTTACGCGGGGTGCCTAACTATGTGCTACGTCGTCTTGTCGATATTTCACGATTGGTTGCAACACATTTCCCTAACGACTGTGTCCGAAGGACTCACATGTCAACGTTCCCATATTGCTGAAATTGAAGTACATACCATAGCACGAATAGATGGTTCTGTTGGAACACTTTGAACGGTATAAAATTGCCGGTAGACATGTTGAGTACAAGTTATTAACTGGCAATTTTCAAAAAATAATTTTACAATTTTTTTTGTAGTTGCATCGTATAATTCTTTATCTTAAGTCTCGCAAGCCTTATGTCTGAAAAAAGGAATCAATAACACGAATGAATAAAAGAGTTATTAAATTTTTACATTGGAAAGAGATTTTTAAGGTGCCTTGTGTGTTCCTTAAGCAGATTTAAAATATGTTTACAACTTTAGATACAGCTTTTTTCAATTATTTTCATTATTCCCTTCAATTCTGCAGATCGAAGAAAAAACTTTAAAGAAATCCATTTTTTGCGTCAAGTGACCCACCTTGTAATATCATAAGCAAAAATAAATATCCAAAACTACCAACTGTTGTTATCATATTCATATTTGACGTCTTGCAACTATGCATATTCAAATGGAGCTATAAACCAAAAGGATTTTTTTTACAGTTTTTATGCAAATCAAAGAAAGGAATTATAAATCAAACCATGGATCTCCTCCCAGATATATGTACAGTGTAATGTTGCTCTAGGTATCCTTGTAGAGGTACATATATTCCAATATACATGAAATGTAAATTTCTATTCTTTTTGGGACAAATTCAAATTTTTTACCATACGACTGCACCTAAACCTAGTGTTGACCGCTAACTTCCCAACTACTACAGTAGGTATATCCTACACCTACACTGATAACACTAATTCGAAACAACGAAATACAGCAAATCCAAATGAGTACTGTCAGAATCTCTTTCGGTAATATCCTGCAAACTATAATGGATATGTCCTGAATTCTGTTTGGAATATAATTCCAATTTGGCACAAGTCCAGACTTTGAGAGGTTTTTGATTTTTTTTTTGATACAGATAAGGTTCTCTCCACCTACACGTTTACGCTGTGGTGTAATGGAATGGAGAATAAACGGTCATGCTCTGTTGGACGCAGGCGAATGAAAGAGCAACCGACAAAAAAAGTAAAAAAAAATTTGCATATTCAATAGCACATTTGAATATCGCTGATGGGTCAATGGGTGGTGCTAGTTGTCTTGGAAACGCTAAGCTGTTTTTCTTTTGGCCCCAGGTATGTCTGTGTTTGTTTAACGACAGGAATATTATTTGTATACACTATCGCACAGTGATATATTAGTTTTGACGGTGAGTTTGTAACAAAGAGAAACCATGTGGATAGATAAACGTAGCTTAATGAACATGTATGCACTCGGAATCGCTAGCTTTCGTAAAAATTTGCCTAATTCTACGACCATATAAAAAAAAGACGTTGTTTTCGTTCAACATAACAAATTTTTTGATAAGAACAACATATTTATACCATGTCAATATCTTAACTTTGTTTTTAGAAACGCTTACTTTAAAGATCCTAGTATTATCAATTGTCAAGAAAAGCTTATCTCAAATTCGCCGTTAGGAGTCGGCATAAAAAAGGAGGTCGCACCATCGTAAAAATATACACACGCAGACGAGAATGGATGTGAGAAAGCTCGGCCCTGGTTACTAACGAGCCTGTTGGGCCAAAAATTTGTATTTGTATTTGTACATTCACTTTGGTATCCTTGTGCTAATTGACTTTGAGTTCTGTGGGTGATTTATTGGAAAGGCCGTCTCTTTACAGGTAGATGATGACTTAACGCGACTTAACAACTTAACAAACGACGACGACGTGACTTGACGACTGATACTCGTATTTGGATTTGACTGGAAATTGGATCAAGGGGCTATCACCCGTGGTATCGATCAGGGTGATAGCGACGGTAGTGTTTCGCCACGAGTGGTGGACCGGCCAATATTCGCCATAACATTTGGCGTGTTTCGGATGTGAGAAAAATGTATCCTTAATCCTTCAAAAAGGGCCAAGGTCATTGCTTTTCTTTTCCTGTTTTCTTCCATCTACTATTTTCTATCTCTCTTCCCTTAGTCCTTCGTGGTTTAGTCAACGTAACTTTCTTCTTTCTTGCTTTCATTTTTTTTTACTAAGGCACGACAAAAAATGCAGTTGGTGCAAGGTCGGATGTCAGGAACTTTTCCGTCCTCACCAGTACCGAAGATGCCGTCGTCGCCCACCCTAAGCTCACCACAGTCCCCCAATTTTGTCCATAAAAAGTTTTCAGAAACGCCCACTTTTTGTCGAAACATAAGAAATTCTGATCAACTTTTTGAACAAGATGTGGTGAAAAAGCTATTTCCTATATTTAACTCCAATCCGGTCTTAAGCAAGCCCATATTTTGGCGATGTTTAATTTATGGATGGATAGGGAAAGGGTATTCACAGATTTCCAAAACAGATTATAGGATTCGTATTTGTGTTTTGCAATACATATTATCAAAGCCATACAGATGACACACTGCATACAAGAAAAATTGTTCTATGGCAGGTAGTACTGGCAAAGCCCGCCATATATGTATTACCGAAGCGAGATTTCTGTTTTTTTTGGAGGAAAATACATCCTGTAGGAAATCGAGTTCTCTGGAATATACCGTTTGTTAGTATAGTTAGGAACGAATAAAGTTCTAATAATTATTTATCGCTGACTCAACAGAGAAATAGAATAGAGAAATCCTTTATGGATGTTAATGCACTTGGATTTGGAAAGCCAAAAAATGCGGAAAATAAATTAACACAGTAGAAATCGGCCTTTTAATTAATCAATTATAGCAATGAGCTACGATAGGACATGGTTTATAACCTAAAATTTAATTTACAGCAATTCAGTCTGCCCTCAATCGTACTACTAAGGAGATTCTATATAAGACCATGATTATCCCAGTCCTGCTGTACGGCGCTAAAGCACGAAACTTATCATACGCGGACGAAGAAATCTTTGGTTAATTCTTTACTTGGAAAGAAGCTGGAGACTTACTAACTTACTTAAGAGGCGATACAGTCCGGAATGAGCCTGGGCCTCAACAAACATGCCTCTCCAATTAGCCCGGTCCTTAGCTTATTGCCTCCAGTTGCACACTCCGCGTTGGTTGAGGTTGGTTTCTACTCGTGCATACCACTTAACGCGAGGTCTTCTTCTACTGCGTCCGAAGCCTGGCTGGGAATCATAGACTCTGCGAGCTGGAATGTTGGTGTCCATTCGTTCTACATGTTCTAGCCATCTTAAACGTCCAATGCATAGTTTTTTTGACCAGGGCATGTCGCTGTACAACTCGTATGGTTCTTGTTTGAATCTTCGTCTCCATAGCCAGTCAACGCAAACGGAACCGAAGAATTTTCGAAGACTTTTCCGCTCAAATGGATCAAGGATTTCTTCATCCACTTTTGAGACGGTCCATGCTTCAGCGCCGTAGAGTAGGACTGGGATGATCAGGGTCTTATATAGCATCTCCGTAGTAGTTCAGAAAAAGATTTCCTAAGTTTGTCACTTAAAACAAATATACATCCGAATAGCCGCTGCTTTTGCTTCCGGTCCGTGTTATATGTTAAAATTTGTCATCCTCTGTGCGCCGGTCATATGCATAGTATTTCCTGGAGAGTAGTATTGTCTTCTTTGTAGCAGCTTATTGCTTCTGCTAGTTGTTCGGTTGGACCTTTCCTATTTAATGGTCTAAGATACGTCGTCGTTGCCCGGTTTTCGTTTAGTATAGTCGTCAACAATAAAATCAGTCTTTTCCGATGATCTTGGTTCCTTCATAACAACACCTTTTTCGCGAATTGGTAGTCAACCTAAAGCATAACCCCAACTTAGATGGCCAGCCCTAGGACATGGGCCATTTGGCTCTGCCGTTAGCCTTTCAATACTTCCGCCACGATCTCTGTTGAAGGGGTTTGACTAACCCTTTGGATTTCTAGATGACCTGTTATCCATATATACCGTGAAGCCCATTTTTCCATGTGGTATGTCATTAGCAAACCGCCATTAGTTAGTCCTATCCTACGTCCTTGGATGGTACGCATGTATGTACGAATATGATAACTCGCCTAACTGGTTTTCTTAAGTCGGTACGATGCTCCTGTTCTTGGATCATCTGCCATTGCATATACTTTGTTTAGATCGCTTCCTGGTGTTCTCTACGTTCGGCTACGTATAGATACAAACAATATCGTCCTACAAATTAGGTCCTGTAAGCCTACGGAAAAGGAAGCTCTAGCTCAATTAAGTTAAATGAATGAACCGTTCCGCATAACGAAATGGAGAATACTATCTCGAAATCAGAAGAATTCATGCATATGCTTGACATCACAACTAGGGTATCTAAATTAAGTAAACTCTTTAGAACTAAGACTTATTTTATACAAGCACAGCTTCATGTTCTTTATAAAGCCCAAGCTCTGTACTTATGTTCATCTCCGAAACATCCACATCTTTCAACGAAGAACAATTCGCTTTGTAGTGGATTCTTCCCTTCCCTTAGATACTTCAAATCTCCTCAGCCCACCGAAGAATTGAAGGCGATTTTTCTCATTACTAGACTTGTTTTATTTCAACGACCTTCAAGAACCGCAATTTAAGCTCATAAGCAAACAGTCCATTCAACAACGACGCGAACAACGCAATACCAAAATGCCTTTTGTAAACAGTCGAACGAACTTCCAGAAAACATGTTTCAGCCAATATATAATCTGCATCAGTTCAAGAGGAAGGAACACCATCAAGCATTACCTCAGGTGGGTAATTGGTGGGTTCGCCGCAACTAAGAAAAGTTTATAGCCGCAACTTTTGAGAATAAATTTTTCCATACGCCTTAAAAGTCAGCATCGAAAACCACATCAATAAAAGCGTTTAAGAGGAAATCTTCCTTTTGCATCTTTTTTGTCCTTGAAATTAAAAGTCGGTCTAAGAGACGTAGTGCCCATTCATAAATGCAATATTGCGCACCATGAGCTAAGCAGAGAGTTCACAAATGCATGAATTGGCATCACTGCTTAGCAGAGAATTCGTAAATGTAGAAAAGTTTTATTCATTGCGCAAATTTCAGCGCAATCGCGCAGCTATCAGAATCGTACATAACCTGATTGTTATTGCGCTGTGGATTTGCCGTATGTGGTGTTTCAATTAATTTCTTTTTGCTTAAAATGGCTGAGAAAAAACAAATAGGTAAGTATTATTAAAATGTTGTGTTTAAGTCACTAAATATATAAATTACAAACTAGGAAAACAAACATTTGGACAAATGCGGAGGTCAAATTTCTAATCACCATGCGATTAGGCATTGAGGCAGAGTTCTGTTCCGGAAAGAAATCTAAATCAACGTTGTGGTCCATAAATTTGCGAGAAAGTAAGGACACTTTTTAGTTTCTCGAAGAAAGGAATTCTTCAAAAGTGGAACAACCATATGGTTACCTACAAACGCGTAAAAGAGCGCAACTAGCAAACGGGGAGAGATGCTACTCGCTGGTAACATTTTGATGACTTCGATGAAGTGTATGGTACCAAACATTTCCTCGAACCACCTAAACAAAACCTGACTTCGAGTTTGTTGGACTCGTCATCAAGTAAATCAGAGGCCGACGATGACCCGACACCAGTAGCCTATACATCAGCATGAAGCCAGTCGAAGTCAAGAGTAAAACAGATGAAATTCTGGAATTTTTCAAGAAAGAATCGGCAGAAGAGCAGAAACGTCACAACGAGCAGAGGCAAAACGAATCGAAGTCTTGAAGGACATAAAGGAACTTTTAAATAGAATGCTGGAAAGTGGCAATTAAGTTTCCTGTTTCAAGTGCTTTTTTATGTTTATATACTATAAATAGAGTAGTGTTAATCTTTTGTTGAATTTATGTGATATCTAAAGGGTGATCCATTTCGAGGTTCCCTACTTTTTTAAAGAAAAAAACACATAAAATTCAAATTTAATATACCTATAGAATGTTTATTATCATTTGAAAGAACATTCTTTGGCATTTATTTTTTGAAGATTATGTCTATCAAATGTTGGCCGTTGCTACGTCGCAGATGGTCCATCCGTTCAGTCCAATTTTCGATCACTCGTTCGAGCATTTCGACTGGTAACTGGCGAATGACACGCGTGATGTTTTCCTCCAAGGCCTGAATCGAAGCGGGTTTGTTTGTATTAGCGTCTTAAGGGCATCCCGTTTATTTCTTGCTTATTGCGTCATCATTTACAGGCTGTTCGCTTTGCAATTGCAACTGGGGTTGATCGTTTCGGCTATCTTCGATATTATATCATTGGTTGTGAAGAGCTACGCAAGGAGTAACAATATGCTTTGGCTCTTCAGGTTGTAGACTTCAAGAAACTTTAGAACGCGAAACTTATTTTTTAGAATTCCAAACGCTTGTTGAACTTGAACATTTTCCCTGAAAGGAACCTTTAGTGTAGTATATGTCTCCCGAAAGATGTGCTAATGGAGGAAGACAAACTGATCCATTTCGCGCAGTGTTTGCATGTTTCCATATAGTAACCAGCAAAGCTTACTTGAAACATACTCTGGGTCTTCCTAGTTCTCGAGTTTTCCAAAAAAAAAAACGGAGTTTTGATTCTAGACTCTGCAAAGCATTAAGTTTCAAACAATTTTGTCGATATTATACCAAAAATGTGTTGCGACTCATCTGAAAATTACGTAGAAATGCGTCATCGGGAAGACGTTCTATTACTAGGAAATAGGTCTCGCAGTAACTCCATTGTAATCCTGGCTATATGCCATGTGGTACCGTCTTTTCGATACCACATTTTAATCAAGCCAAAGCATGCAGTTGTGGCGTTAAAAGGTTTTCAAACATATCACGATATCGCTCCCCATTCACAGTTACCGTTAAGCCGTTTTCATTTTCAAAATAGTAAGGTCGAATGAATCCTCCTGACCAACTTGCAAACCAGACTGTAACGTTTAATGGATGCAAAGGTGACTGATGAATAATTTGAGGGTTTTCCATTGCCCAAAACCGACTATTCTATTTATTCACATATCCATTCTAATGAAAATGCGCCTCGTCACACATTATGATTTTTTCATGAAAGTAGGGGTTGTCATGGGCTAGCTTGAACATCCTATTGGTATATGTACGGCGGCGTAAATGGTCTTGTGGAAGAAGCGCTTGTGTCAACTGAATCTTATATGGAAACAAATGCAAATCTTTGTGCAAAATTGTGGCCAAAGTTGTTTTTTGAAGACCAAGCTCCTGAGCAAGGTTTCGAATTGAGGTTGATGTTTTTTTAACACTTTCTTGAGCAGCAGTAATGCTTTCAGCCGATCTTGCAGTACGTTGTGGTCCATGCTTGGGCCTATCACCTAAAGACCCTCTTTCTTCGAAATCATTCACTACATGATAGATAGTGCGTTTTGTTGGCAAGTTGTTTCTACCGAAATTTCACGTTCCTTTTTCATCGTCACAGTAATCGATGATTGATTTTGATAAAATGTTTTAACGATTAAAACACGTTGATTTATCGAATATTTTTCCCTAATAAAATTGCCACGTGTCTTCTTCGCGACTGCCAAACGTGAACTGTCAAGACTAATGTTTACCAAAATGGCGGTAAAACAAAGTAGCATACCTTCCCAGCGGACGCGGATTGACAGCAATCGATTCCATTTTTACGCAGTTGTTCTTTCATAAGCAATTGGTTTATGCTTTGCAGTTAATTTCAAATTCTATTTGCTGAGTTTTTCCTGCTTTGCAAAGCTAGCATTTATGAATGGACTCGTACTGTCTAAGCCTACGCATACGACTTTGCGATACTAATAAAATAAACTTAAGTAGCGTTATCTTAAAAAAACCGAAAAACACCTTTATACTGACTTATCTCAATCGAAATTCAAAGCAAATTTAATTTACTAAACACGAACACACTCAAAGCAATCCTCTGATCACACACCCACTACAACCAATCCAGACATTTATGTCAGGTCAAGTAATTCGACCTCTTGACAGCGCATGAAATTTCGTCTTCTCCATCTTTCCAACATACGAACTGGTATCCTTTCGAATAACGTACATTTATATTCCGGCAAAAAACATGACCTCACAAAGCTCATATATCCCTTTCGACAACTCACTTAGTATACACCACGCCCATCTGCACTCATATGAAGATTAACAATATTTCATGCAGCAAATTTTGGGTAATACTCTCTTACATGCACCAAAAAAAAAAGAAAAAAGAAAAGAATATTCCACATGTAGAACCGTTGTACAAAATCCTTTAATCACATTCTTCCCATAAATTTTCTCAAATATAATCTCCCCTAGGACAATGATGAAATAACTTTCTTGTCTTGTTCGCTTCCCAGCATGGGACGAAAAAAAAAATTGATCGACAAAGTCGCAAAAGACTGCGATGGGGACGACCGCAGCGACGACAATGACTCCGAAGAGGACGATTTTGAGGAAGAATTCCACTTCTAGTAGGGACAGCAAAAAGGTCCTCTTTTAGCAGATATATCTCAAGTCAACTATATGCTGGGGCAACACACACTGCATTTCATGTTAGCAAGACGCCACATAACGTTGAATGTGGAAGAATTACTTCACCGAAGTGAAAGAAATATCCTTGCAGCTTTGTGGCTTCAACAGCCTTACCCCGAGTTTAGACTCCTCTTCATTGTAGTCCTTGTCACTGTCATAGTAACCGGCACAAATAACTATCGAAACATTTTGATCCCTTCACATCATGATATGCTCGGAATATACATAAGGCATACTACTGCGCCTTAAGGCGATGTAACTTTTCGACAAAGAGATTTCCATCTTACACGTTTTTGTCGTATACGTTCTTTTGTAACTATGGGATAGGATAGCGTACTCAAGTTTCGCATACCGCGAGTCTTTCACTTCCTTTCGGAAAACAACTGTTATGTGGGAAACCTATTTGATATGGCAGATATATAGGATGTGTATATGTTCTGAGAAAGGATATCTTGCCATATTTCTATTTCTATGCCTCCCGGAAGCACGTGTGCTGTGGGATCCTTTGAATTTCTTCAAGTTTCATGGATGGATTTTTATATCAGCATGTCGCACAAACACCGATGGTACTATTCGTTGTGGACTAGTTGTAAGACTTTGGAGAGATGGCCTCAATGCATGACTTTAAGTTCCACACAGAGGATTGGTATGTGTGGTATGAATTTGCATACGAATCTATTAAATGACTCCGAATGTACCAGCCTTTTGTCCCGGTTTCGTTTCGGGTTGTGTTTTCCTATGGAAAGGAATACCATTCTTGGGCGGACCGAATATTTGGGGCAAACTTGTCGAACAACAACCGGAAAATGCGAACAAATTTCGTTGTACATGACCGTAGCATTGTTTGCTAAAGACCATCATCAACGCTAGTGCCAGTTGCGGTAGATGCGGTTCTTTGTCAGGTGCTTGACTTAATTCTGAGATGAACCGACCAGAAAGTGGTTGCAGCATCATCTTCATGCTCGAATGTGAGTGTATACGTGTATTGTTGAGCTATGTTTACATCTGACTTTTGGAGGACTGTCAGGTCAAATGGTTGTTTTATGTTTGTTTATTGTTCTCAATGTGGATCATTGGGCGTTTGCAAGTGTTTCACAATTCATTTGTAGTTAAACTTTTTTTTGTTTTAAATTTGGAAAGTATCTACATGTGTTGGTAGGGGATATTTTATGTAAAAAAAAAAATATTTGCTGACTTGGCAAATGACCTCCAAGTTGACTGTGTTTCTCGTTAAGGACACCAATTTTTTAAGTTTCTAAGAAAATACTTGCAATCAAACGAAGCTTAAATTTATGAATTTATATTCTCCACCTCTAGTCTTTCATATGACCGTTCATTTGTTTTAATCTGACAGCTGTTCTCTCAGAGTTCATGTCGTAATTCTGCTATATTCTGAAAAGATCAAAAACCACCCTATGTCAGAACAAATTTATGACAGACCAAAAAAAGCCAGTACCATCGATCAGCTATCACTTCACAATTAAGAAAAAATAAGCATTTTAGACACCTATTCTTAAGCCCCTGCTAGAACAGAATCTTTTTCAAAACATGTCATCCCCGTAGCTTCTTATAGGAATTATTGGAAAATTCCGTTTCGTTTCGGTGGAATAACAATAAATATATAATAATAAAAATAAATCTTGATCAGTGAAAAACAAGAAGCGATTTTCTGCGAAAGCTATAATCAGAAATTTAAATTTCTACATAATCATGTTCTAAAATCCATAAGCTTTGCTTTGGCACCGACTCGCAATTGACTAAATCTATAAAAAAAACGCAAGAAGTAAAAGAAAATTTCCAATGAGGATCTTGAATGGTGGTTATAACTGGGCCCTAACTGGACCATTAAAGAATGTTTTTACGCTCGGAATACTGGGAAATCTGAAACAACCCCCTGACTTTTTCTTATCCCTTATGAAAATGAAATGAATTCAGTTTGAAATGGATTCTCTGTAGAATACTGCTCTTGCCTTTTGGGCTTAGATAAAATGTACCTGTCTCGTTGGAGATGATTTTCATTCCAATAAACGTGTAGCCAGGCACTTTCAACGAAGAATACCCCTGGACTCATCGATGAGTTTCATAATTTGATCTTGCACGAATATTATGCCACGTACCCAAATTTACCCATTGACAGATATTATAACTACTACACAACACCACACTTTCTAAGTGTGCCGGTGCACCAATGCAATTTATACTTTATAACAAATACTAAGTTTACCATCGTCCTCGTTGTCCAAGCAACATGCCATCACGAAACCGCCAATGCCGTGCCTACTTAGGTTAAATGAGAGACCGGCTGCACATTTCAGCTTACACTTACGTACGTAGGCACATCCATTACAACCATACACACGATCAAACAGCGAAATCTCTCCAACGCCGATTACTCTATACCCTATTCCTAGGAGTATATTAGTTTTGCCATTAATTTTGAGAGAAAATCTAGCCATGTCTGTCGGTCCATCCGTTCTTTCGCTCGTTCGTCTGTCTGTTTGTCACCGATTTTTGGGCCTTAAATTTTGAGGTAGATTTTTGAAATTCGGTATGTAGACTCTCTATCCGACGAAGCAGAACAAGTGTAAACATTTTTAAAATCCGCCCACAGCCAAACCCACTTTTTAAATGACGTTCTTTTTGGCAAAATGGTAAGGAATTTCGAAAAAAAATGTAAACAAGATATTTAGACAATCCTAATATCTATGTTTCGTCGATACATAGTTTTTTGCAATGCTCACTTTTTGGGGGGGTAAAAAAAAACATTTTTCGGTCAAATTTTAAAATATTTCCAAAAAATTTTAATGCAAAATCATTGGTTATGATAATGCCAACATTTCGTCAATATATTTTTTTAAACCACGCCCACTTTTTGGAGGCGTTTTCATACGAAAAACATCTGTATACCCAACGCCATAGAAAAACGTTATTTTTTGTCGAACTATAAAAGATTTTGAACAATATGGTGTGACAATGTCAATTTCAATATTTCTTGGGCATAAAGCCTACATCTAAGGGATATTAATTTTAAGGATAGGATGGGATGAATTTAATTTTTCCATAATGCTGTTCTAAGTGATTGACAGTGAAGTAGTATTTCCTCTTAGCCATTCGGATTTGAATTGACAAGTCAAGTTTAAGTTTCTTTTATTTGTGGTTTTTGTCATTGGTTATTAAGAAGAATGAATTATGGATCTTAAATACAAATATATATGTATGCTGTAAAAAATGTTGAACAGTTTTAAGTTGTATTGACAACAATTTTTATAGGTTCTTAATTGCATATATGATGGTCGCAATAATTACGTAGGCAGCCTTGAATGGAGATGGTTTACATTTTAAAAGCGTGCTGAAGTTTAATTGACAAAACGTATTCAAGTCCATCTATTTAAAAAAAGGGTGCTGGCGTGAGCAAAAAATTGAAATAAAAAAAAAATTAAATTATCTACGCAATAGTGAAACATTATTTATAGTGTTTGGCGTGTGGGCAAGAGGAGAAAGAAAGCGTTGTTGTAAAATATTTTAAATACTGGAAAATGATATTTCACTATTTTGCAGTTTATATTTCGAAAAAGTACCGCGTGAATTGAAATTGAATCCGCAACATAACGTTTCTTCTTATTTTACAGATTTTATGGAATATAAGGGTGCGAAATTAACACGACCTTCTCTAGAATTCATAAACTCGTTAGAGAATTTTGAGCAAAAAAAAAAATTTATAAAATGCATATTTTTAACATTTGAAAAATTAATTTATTTACTTTTGTTGTAAAAATAAGAGTAAGGAATTCATCATTAAATGTTATGTTCGAGTTAGAGTTTATCATTAAATCTAGCGATTGTGAATTTCTACATAGTTGATCTATCTTAATGTTTCTAAATATGCTATTCAGACACTTTTTAAAAATTATTTACCGTTTGGTCAAAAACAACGTGGGTGTGGCAGTGGTCGCATTTCCAAAACTGAAGTGGCAGACTAAATTAGACAAAAACTCTGGAGTAAGAATTTTTCGAGTAATTTTGAAAACTAAAGTGCTACTTTCATGCACAGTGCATGACGTTTTCCGGTGTATAAAATAAATGTTCGGCTGAACAAGAATTCCCTATTGGAGACGGGCTCAGTATGGAGATGGTAATTGCGATTAACTTCCGCACGGAATGTCTGGAGTCGATTCCCAACCGCAGCAACCATTAAATGATTTTCACTGGCCCTCCTCTCGTGGTGATCTGACAAATCGTACGAGTAATGTCAAATGTCAAGAAAAGCTTATCTGCAATTTACTGTTCGAAGTCGGCATAAAACAAGAGGTCCCGCTATCGTTCAAGAAGTTCACACGCATAAATGAATGGTTGTGAGAAAGCTTGGCTCTTGGTATTACCAAACCTGTTGCGCCAAAATGTGGATTTGGTTTTTTTTTTGTTCCAAGAAACAACGAGTTTCCCTTTCTACCATTTAGCTGATTTGGAAGTGCTACCGGGAACTAGTAGTAGATACTGACTGAAAGTTGGTATACCGTGCCTGTGCATCACATACTCACATCATTTTGCCAGTTGGATTGACTTAGGGTTGTTTTTCACAATCTGCCCTCAGCACATATTATACACACACACAATTAGTTGAATTCAAATAATATTTTGTTTCCGATTTTCCGAAAGTGCAGATTTCGATTAGCTGATTCATGTTTCTAACAGTAAATTAGATGGAGAATCTAGGTACACAAAAAATGTTTTAACACCTAAATAGGCACCCAAAGTCAAAATATTTGAATTTTGAAATTGTGTGGGAATTTGATTTGACTTTCATAGGGTGTTCGTCAATTCGGGGTGGACTAAAAATGTTATTGTTTTAATTTTTTTCTTATTTAGAATGCCTAATATTATATACAGTGGTAAAGTTCAGTAAACAAATTGAATGAATTATGGTAGCACAATATAATGCTCAGTACGGAGTACTGGAAAGTTGTGGTCATAAAAAAAAAACTCCACTTTCCTCCGGTCTGAGATAGATAGTTATTTATACACATTTTTAATGACTTAGATTTATTATTATTATAAACTTCCTTTTTTCTTTTCTTTTTATATACATATGGTATTGTGGATTGTTTTGTGGTTCTGTTTTGTTTGAAGTTTGCGCATTATGTGATGCAAGTTTCAGTAGTTAACATAGAGTGTTGCTGGTTGGATGAATTCATGAATGTTTGAAGATGCACTTAAAAATTTACAATTGGTCAGCTTTGAACCGAATAATTGTCTTATAAAAAAGCCATTAATTTTATTATTTCATTTTGTACTTGCTCTTCATATAAAAGGCCTTATATGGAGGTATTAACAAATAGTTGAGGAGCATGATCACACACTAAACTTTTTAACGTAACCCCATTGCCACATAGAAAATACACAACGAGGTCCTTCACTTCGCATTTATTTCATGGTAAGTCACGTCGCATATAAACTTTATTAACCATGAGTTCGGTAATAATTAAATATCATGATTTGTGTAAATTTATTTGGAACAACACAGAGTTTAAAGTTTTTCGCCGCCAGAAATATGTACTTGATGAGACCAACTTTTATCTAGTTCTCGAAAATATAAACAAGAGATTTTTGCCTCACAAAAATATAGAGATGCGTTTCTTAACAGAGAAAATTTAAGGAACGGATTTGGTGAGTGGATCACGAGTTTATTTTCAGCGTAGGTTAGCGAGGAAATCCATTGATGAAGCAAGAGTAGTAAAATAAGCAGCCTCCAAGCAATGTATCCATAAAGCCTTATAAATGCAGCTGCTTCAGTTGAAGTACACCATGAACCCGAAACTTTGTCAGCGGATCAGCAACGGTTTTAAGTAGAGGGGTAAAAAAAAGCGTTTTTTACTATGGAAGGGGGGTCTATCTCACCCCGTTTAGGAGGAAGGAGCAATTTTAGAAAAAAATGATTTAAAATGAAAAAAAATATATATATTGAAAAATAACGGTAATAAATGCCCTGGGTACTAACGAGCCTGTTGCGCCATAATTTTTTTTTATGCGCACAAGTACTATATAAGGCAGTTATAATTGCTAGTGGAAATTAAATTTAAGTGCCTTATAGAGGAATAATTGTTAGTTGGGAATACCAATATGAAATGAAAAGACATATAACTAATAACCTTGGGTATAAAATATTCCGCAGCAACAAACAAATACGGCTATCACAAAAAATTACTTCCCTGACAATTTGTCAATTTCGAAAACATCCGCATTTCAAGATTTGCTGAATCACACAGCGAAACGAATATTGGAAGTAAAATCGGCAGAGGATCCTGACAAATTCAATAATCAAGAATCGTCATTGACGACGAAATGTTGGTTTAATGGGGCAAAATAAATTTGTTCAACAAATTTCGATCGAAAATGTTAATAATTTAGATGACTCTCATCTACTTATGACGTCGATGGTTCTTCTTCAGTTAAGAGGTTGTTATCTACAATAGGTTTATGTTGTATGGCTTCCCTTCTATATTTCTATCTGTCTCTCTCTGTTGTATTAATGTCTTGCTCTGTCCCAGCCGATGGCCTCAGTCGACAGTGCTGTTCTGTGTCTGTAGTTCGTTGTGCGTAGTACTGTGATGTCAATGTCAATGTCAAAATATTTTTTTATCGTTTCATGATATTGTCAGAGCTACTCCTGACTAGCTGCAGTTAAAAAAAGATTTATTCTATAACTAGGGCAAAAGGTAGAAGAAGCTGTCTTACATTTTTACAGCGCTTACTCAATCATTACTTATAAGATCTGAGAACAGAAGTACTTTGGCAATTTAAGATATCAACATTAACAATCCTCCTATGTTGTCCTGAATGCTTAAAAAATGCTCCAAATCATGTCCAAAAATTATTTATCTTATACTTAAGCGTATTAAAGAAGTTAAAGATGTCAGAGTCATATGTGATACACAATTAAATTTATTTTTGCACTACAGGAAAATCAAACTAAAGCGCGATTTTGCGCGAAATCGCAAAGACGTTAAACATGTATTTATTTATCCATGCAACTAACGGCTGTTTTTCTTAGAGGTTGGTTTTTCAAATAGAGATAAAACTAGCATTTTGTGGTTAAATCAGGCAACACTAATGTCATTTATGTTCAGTTTGATTTGCCATTTCATCATGAACTGGTTGACAAATAAACAATGCTTGCAAATTGTGCAAACTTATTTCGAAAATAATGGTTCAGCATTTTATGGTCGACATAATCGTCCATTAGAGCAATTAATTCGGTTAACCCTGGATCGTTTTTGCACAACGTTCACTCTATGTGATAATACGCATCCGCAGATACATCGAACAGTGCGCACCGAAGAAACAATTGCCGCTGTAGAGCAAAGTGTTGAAGAGGACCCGAATGAATCGATTCGCCACCGTGCACAGCAATTGGAGCTTTGTCCATCAACCTTATGGAAGATTTTGCGCAAAGATCTTGGCTTACGATCTTACAGCATCCAGCTTGAGCAGTAATTAAAGCCGCGAGATCATGCAATGCGTCGTGATTTTGGTGTATGGGCCGAAAATGAGGTTGATCTCGATGCTGATTTTCACCGCAAAATTTTGTTCAGTGATGAAGCTTATTTTTGGTTGAATGGCTACGTTAACAAGAAAAATTGCCGCATTTGGAGTGAAGAGAATCCACATGAGACCCTTGAGACGAAACTGCTCTTTGGGCTGGTGGAGTCATTGGGCCATACTTCTTCCGAAATGATGCTGGAGAGTCAGTTTCAACAAGACGGCGCTATATGCCACATAGCGCACGTCACAATCGGTTTATTGAAGAAAATATTTCATGAGCGCATAATTTCGCGGAATGGACCTGCCAATTGGCCACCCAGATCGGGTGATTTAACACCATTGGATTATTTTCTTCAAAGTAGCTCGTCTACGCCAACAGGCTAGAAACGTTAGGTGATTTGGAAACCAACATTCGAGGAGTTATTGCCGACATACGGCCCATATTTCTTGAAAAAGTGGTTAAAAATTGAACCTCTGGACTTGGCTTTATTTGAACCAGCCGCGGCTACCACATGCGCGAAATCATATTTAAACATTAATGGCATAAAATTATCCTTGTAATAAAGCCGAATTGATGGACATTTAAACGATATTCGTGTGTTTTATTTCAATTTGAAGTTCTATATATCTCTAAAAAAAACACCCGATATATACTGCACAACAGCTATAGAAGTGCAAGGTCTGTTCGCATTCGGCCAATAGACTTTAGTGTGTTTGCAAGTGGTGATGTTTTGCCACCTAAAATTTATTTCACTTTGCGTGAAAGACCGCAGTCAGAAAAACTTCATAAGGTATGCTCGCATTCCTAATTCGTCACTCATTAGATCTGTAGCTCAGTTCAGATAGATAGAGATTCCTATTAGTGTAAAATTGTTGTAAAAGGTCATTTGCAGCATGATAATTTACCGGAACGTTAGTTGAGTTTGATAAATGGCTAAGTACATCGAAAAACATCATGAATGTTTCGGGTGGAATGAATCCAGCTTCTTAGGCATTTTTGGAATAGCTACACGCGGTTCGGATAACACACGAAAAGATGTGAACGTACAAATTGATTGCTGCAAATATCGCTCGACACGTTACCGATTTTGCATACTCCAGAAGCATTTAGTTTTTGTTTGATACGCAGTGTCGATAGTCTGAATATGCACTCCTATGCATCAAGCACTAAGATTGAAAATATTTTAATGTGCATATTCCCTACCATATTCCTATCTCGAATACTTTTCCCACAGACCTCATTCTTCTCCTTCTTGTTTAGTTGAAATTGACTAATAGTGACCAAAAAATAGAGCCATGGAGAACCACTATTGTGGCGGTTGCGGGTTTTCGGATTTATGTTTTCAAATACAAACATCTCAAAAAGTTAAATATGGCGTGGGCGGAGGCTGGTGCCATTTGAATAGTTAGCCGCTCAATTTTTGATATGAAACTTCTTTTGGAACGGTGTAAATTGGATTTTATAAAATTTTATGTAATGAAAAAGATATCAAACAAGCTATTATAGAGTTGCAATTCTTATTCGGCGATTGAGTGATGTACCAAAGGTAAATTTGATTCAGTCATGGATGCAAAGAATCAGCGAAACTTCTTCATCTCTAAGGACTTCTTAGTCAGGACCTAGTAGAACATCAAGGAGGAACGGAATCATCGGGCCCTCACTAAGAAATGTGGACGCATGATCACCGATTTTTTTTACCGATTTGCGACATCTATCTTAATAGGTACATACGTGGTTTCAGCAAAATGGAGTGCCTCCGTGAAAAATACTGCCAGAACTTATTTGAAAGCTTATCAGCCACTTTAGGGAGGTCCCTTGGCCACCATTGAGATTTCTCGAAGGTGGTACCTCAAGAGTAAAGTCAGTCAGTGTGTCAAGGATCTGAATTAATATATCCGCAGTATAATTCACGAAATCCAACAGTGGGCGCAAATAAATGTACGTCATTTAGACGACATAATCTTTATATATTAAAATTAAGCCTTAAAATTTGATTGATGCTCTAACGCATTTATTGATTTTATCCAAACTTTCACACATATTTCGTATTGTTCTATAATTGGTTATTGTGAAGTTTGGTTGAAGTCGGAAATGTGCGTTTGCGTGTGCGTGCGTGAAAAAACACATAAATTTTAGTTCATTTCAGGTTGGTGTTTTGTGTGCTTACGTAAGTATTCAGAAAATAATGAGAAGGGGATATGCCCTTTTTTAAATAACTTTAAAAAAAACGTTGTTTCGGGTTAAACCGTAACAAATTTTAAAAAAAAGTGTCTGAGGAAGATATAAAGACGTTCTGAATATCTATATATCGTCAACACAAAGTTTTTTTTCCATGCCCCCCATTTTTGGGGGGCGTGTTTCCTGAAAAACGGATACATGATGCTGGCAGTTTCGGCTGGACAAGGTGATACGCCTCCTTTTTGTAAATGTTTAGTTAAAGGCTTAAAAGGGACAGGGTATTCAACGATTCGCACAGTGAATTGTAGCCTTCTGCTATATTTATTTATTAATAACCAGCTTCTTAGTTCTGTTTACAGTTTATCTTATGCATTCGAGGGCAGTGTCATAATATATGTTAATTTTCAATCATAATTTGTTGAAGAATTTCACCGTTTAATGACCTTTATCTCGAGCTTCATCAACGAGAGACTGCAGACCACTAAGGTTCTCCTTCGAAAGAGAAACACTGGATTGTGCACAGGCGAAAAAAAGACGGGTTGAAGATGAACAACTAAAGCTTAAATCGACCAAAGTGGTACATGGTTCTAATATCATCGTTACTAGACGTCTTCTGGTGACGACAATGTTTGATGAGAAGGAGCTCAAGCCGTCACGAATACGAAGTCTGCAGGAGCTTGCTTCGTTACCATACATCATCCGATGTTGACAATGTTGGACGGAAGGGTAGCTCAAGCCGTCAAGAATACGAAATCTGCAGGGGCTTGCTTCATTTGTGATTCTTTTCCTCAGAAATTGGGAAATTGGCCAAGCTCCAAGCTGAAACCTGTTAATCAAGTTGCTCTCTATTTTGCTATATCGCCATTGTACGCGAGGATTTTCAAATGTCGAAGATGACTAAAATACACAGAAGAAGTATATCCAACAAGCATTTCTTGAGAGAGCCGGCTTTGGAGTAGATTTCGTAAGACAGGGTTATGGTTCTTCAAATAATGGTAGACGTCAGATGTTTTTTCAAAGATCCATCAGTAACTAGTGAAATTACGGAGGTCGACAAGCCCCATGTTCACCGAATTGCCACTATACTGCGGGCGAATCTCGCAACGGTGAGTTCTCCTTTGTACACGAAAAAATGTGTACACTGTCTTGTTCCAATTCCTCAAGCGTGCACGTGAGTTTTTTTGACAGTGTGAACAAGGCAGCATGAACAAAAATGGTCAAACGGAAATTATTGTTCACCAAATGAAAATGAATTCGTTTCACTCGGCTGGCAAAAATTATTCATTTAGCACACCAAACTCACAGCATATTGCGGAATCGCACAAACTGCGATTTGTGTACACAGGTAGTGAATGTGAGTCTTTTGAAGTGGGTACACAGGCAGAAATCTAACACTTGCGGAATTTAGCCGCAGAATTCAATTCTCCTGTTGGAATGTTGTCTGAGGAGGCACAAGAAAGCAGGTCCAACGCTTATAAAGCTCTCAGAATCAAAAACTCTCGTAAAACTCTCGTACATGTACGAATGAATACATTTTCAACAAATTATTGGAGGCATTGGATTCTTTCATAACAAATATAAGACCTGAACCCAAGAAAAAACACCTCCCAGTGAGTGAGGAAGCTAAGGAACTGTTAATTTAAATATATTATTGAAATATTTTGAAGTCTTTGGAATTATCGTTTTTATTTCTTTATATTACCTTTTACGTTTATTTATATGTATATTATTAACTCTTTGTTTTATTTTTATTTATAAATTACCAAACTCATTAATATATAATCTTCATATAATTTTAAGGCTAACTGATTTGTTATTTACGATGCTCATTTACAAAAAGATTCATAAAGTAGGGTACGCAAATCGTTTTTATGAGAAAACACCCCCAGAAAGTGGGCATGGGTTAGAATGATCCATACATAGAATGTTCATAGTAATGGGTGTTTTTTTTTTAGAGATATATAACTTTGAATTAAAATAAAACACAAGAGAATCGTTTTGATGTCCATCAATTTGGCTTTAATGGAAGGATTTGCCATTAACGATAAAATATGATTCGGGCATGAGGCCGCCGCGGCTGCTTCGAATAAAGCCAAGTCTAGAGGCCCAATTTATGTCGGCAATAACATCACGAATGTTGGCTTTCACATATCCCCATATCCCCGAATTCACATATCCACAAGGAAAATAATGCAATGGTAACAAATCAATTGACCTTGGTGGCCAATTGACAGGTCCATTCCGCGAAATTATGCGCTTTTTCGTTCAACAAATCGATTGTGACTTGCGCTGTTTGGCATGTAGCACCATCTTGTTGGACCACATCCCGTTCAAATTCATGCCATCCAATTCGAGAAGAAAATAGTCGGTTATATGGCTCTAAACCGGTCTCCACTTACGTTAACTGACTCTCCAGCACTATTTCGAAGAAGTATGGCCCAATGACTCCACCAGCCCATAGAGCACACCAAACAGTCAGTTTTGTGGATATAATGGCGTCTCAAGGGTCTGATGCGGATTCTCTTCACTCCAAATGCGGCAATTTAGCTTGTTGCTTCAACCAAAAATGAGCCTCATCTCTGGACAAAATTTTGCAATGAAAATCAACATCGAGGTCAATCTCATTTTCGGCCCATACAGCAAAATCACGACGCATTACATGGTCTCGCGGCTTTAATTCTTGCACGAGCTGGATCTTGTAGAGTCGTAAGCCAAGATCTTTGCGCAAAATCTTCCATAAAGTTGATGGACAAAGCTCCAAATGCTGTGCATGGTGGCGAATCGATTCATTCGGGTCCTCTTCAACACTTTGCTCTACAGCGTCATTTGTTTCTTCGGTGCGCACTGTTCGACGTCTCTGCGGATGCGTATTATCGCATAGAGTAAACGTTGTGCAAAAACGTTCCATAGTTAACCGAATTAATAGCTCTGATGGACGATTATGTCGACCATAAAATGGAAGGAGCTCGCGGTTAACTTCGAGAACTGAACCATTATTTTCGAAATAAATTTGCACGATTTGCAAGCATTGTTCATTTGTCACACTGTTTATGATAAAATAACAAACCAAACTGAACATAGATGACATTAGAGTTGCCCGAATTCACCACAAAATGTCAGTTTTATCTCTATTTGAAAAACCAACCTCTAAAAAAAACACACGTTATTGTTCTCGAACTATTTTCATCGAAAGTTTTTTCGACTTATCCTAAAATTGTATCGAACATTCTATTTAAAACAACCCAAAAAGTGGGCATGGCAGAAAACTTTATGTGGAGGAAAATTGTCCTAATATGCTACTCAGATATTTTTTTCAAAATTCGTACCCATTTGCCCGATAACATCATTTTGCTAAAAAGGGGGTTAGTCAGTGAAATTAATTGTGGTGGTTTTTTTCGAAATCAATTTCATTTCTGAAAATTTCATCTAAATCGGTTAAGCGGTTCGGTTTTTATGGACTTTTTTCCGCTTTCACAAATAGCCCCACTGTGGGCGTTGCTATAAACACGACGAATCTGGTGACTGAGAATCAGGCTTTCCAACACACATTCCTGAAGAAACAATCCCATCGTCTTGCACATACCAGTTTGCTGAAAGTATTTAATAAAACAGCAAAGACGTATTTTTATTTGAAATAGGTTTTATTAATTTTTTTTTGTAGTTTTCATTATTTTCTGTTTGTTTGAATTTTTTTTTGTTGTATTTGTTATGTCAAATAACATTTATCCATTTTTTTTATCTTTTTTATTTTGTTCATTTATTTATTTTTACAATGAGATGTTAATTTTCCATGTATATATATAAATCACTGTCAAGAAAATTGGTTTCTTAGAATTTATTTATATAATATATTTATATTGAAAACATTATTATTAAAATTAACCTAACAATTTAATTTAAATTTAATTTACTTTAATTACATTACTCTCTGATTTATTATGCAATAGTCAATAGTTAATTTAATTAATTATAGCTAAAATTGTATCTAAATTTGTTTACTTGAATTTTGTTTTTGTTGTCAAATATCATTTTTCTTGATCTAAATTGTGGTGTCTATTTGCATTGAATTTATAATTACATAGTTTTTATTTTTTTAATTTATTTTTTTTTGGGTTAGGGGTTCTTAATTTACAATTAAAAAATTTCAAATTTATGTTAATCAGATTTTTTTCGTGGAATATTTTTTTTTTGCTAGTTTATATGTACAATTAAATTTTACTAAGTTCTATTTAAATATAAACATCATAAGTTATGGCACTAGTTCTAATACCATGCCACAAGGCTTTGATTCATCTTTTCAAATTCCTTTTTGTTTGTTGATTTGTTGTTTCATTGCATTTTTTTAACTTTTTTTATTTATCAAGAGATAACTATTTAGTTGTACTAAAAAATAAATTTTTAACATATATTTACAAAAGTTCATTTGACGTGGAATTTGTTTAAAGAAACTTTACAATCAGATTGTTAAAGTTAATTTGCCTTATTATAAGGAAGGAACATTTAAATCGTCGTTTTATTATTAAATTTTGTTTTTATACATTTATGTGGTGTATTAGGTTTTTATGATCTTCTGTTTTGTGTTTGCTTTTTTTTTAGACAAAAGGGATTTTTTAAATAAAAGGGATTATTGCTTTGAAGTTACTGCTTAAATGATCAAAAGGTTCTACTTAATTTTTTTTATAATAGTAGAAATTATTTTGAGTGATTGTTTAAAATTTAATTTTACCTTAAGTAACTGAACTAAATTTAAAAAATATGCTTGTTATGGTAAAAATAATAAATAAATATTATCAGTCATTAATCATAGATGATGTTGGATGGTTCATCTTTCAATCTGCAACTTAGTTATAATAAGCTAGCTAGTGAGCAACAATTTTAACACGGACATTGTGTTGGGCGGATGTATTAATACAGGCTTACGCATAACTAACATAAAGATTTTTCAAGGTATACTTTTTATATTTCAATGTATTTTTTCTTTTTTGTTCCAGAATTGGCTCTGAAAAATTTGGGATTTTTTATGATGTAGACATTTGACAAAAGATGTTGTTACCAGCCAAGGTAGTTGTTGCTCGGCTGCCAAAAAAAATGGCAAAACTTTACAAGTTCGTAATACCCGTAGGTGTTTGCATGGATACTGAAGTTTTACTTTTTCACACTAGTGAAACTACAAAGCCACATTGAATATGTTTTTCAGATGCTGATCATAGGGAAAAACAAGCTTATCCCCAACGAATCATTGCATGAGTGATTAAGATAATTAGCAAAACTACCAAAATGCAATAGCAATTCTTGACTTTCAAATGCATTTATTTAGAACGAGGGTAGATTCTGATTGGCTTTAAATTGGCAATGCACAGTGGTTGTAACTCTGACTGTAGATTAAGTGCTTATTATTAACCTCCAAGTGGTAACCATCGGGTACTGGTCTCTTCCAACCGGATTTGACTTGCTAAACAATAAGCTCGAGTGTTGATAACACGACGAAAAACAGCAACACTATAAACAGACAGTTCAGAATGGCACGGAATGAATACCCGGTTTACTGTTCCAGGAGAACCTAGACAAGTTGCTTTGACATATTCGGAAAACAGGTTGTCAAGGAATTTCAAGGGTTAGTCACGCCCCGTGAACAGAAATGGTGGCGGGTGAACCGAAAGGCCAACGACAGCGCTCAATCCCGTAGTGGATACTGATGGCCCCATGTCCTAGGGGTATCTAATAAATTGAAACTGGCCCTCCGGGTTGGGGGTTGTGCTTTGGGTTAACTACCCAACCATGGAAAAACTAAATTGTTACGAAGGAACCAATAGCCTCGGAAATGACGGATTTTATTGCTGATGACCGAAAAAAGAACAACGGCCTTTAAACTTCATATCCACCACGCCACAACAATCCAGTAATACTGTGAAAAAATTTTATGTCGAAAGACTGCAATCGCAAGAGACCGCCCAGACCTTCGCGCAACGCATATCCCTTAACCTCTCGATTAACACCATATCACCAGCATCGAATGTCGAAGGACAGCGGCGACGATGCCAACAAGCCTTTAGATCAGCCGCAACAGATGTGCTAGGTTTCTCGCGCCCACCAGCAAGGAACCCCTGGTTTAATGAGGAATGGCGACAGATGATCACAGCCAAGAACGGGGCCTACAAGGCTAAGTTGCAGTGAAGACGAGAGTTGCAATTGAGATCTATACGCAGAGAAGAAGGGAAGAATACCGGATTTTCAGAAAGAAAAAAAAATGAGCAAGAAAAGCGCGCGATCGAGGATATATATTTGCCACCCCAGGAACGATGTTCGCAAGTATTACCAAAGTTTTACACTTGTCGGGATGAGCAAGGAAATATCCTGAGTGAGGCATAAGACTGTTCAACATCGCCTACAAGATTATATCTGTCATAATATGTCAACGCCTGAAACCGTTCACCGACAACCTGATCGGCCCTTGTCAGTGTGGTGTTAGGCCAGGAAAGTCCACAACCGATCAAATTTTTATACTTCGGCAGATCCTGGAAAAAACCCATGAAGTCCAAATCGATACCCACCACCTATTCATTAGCATTTTTTGAGACGAACTAAACAGAGCCATGTCTAGTTTTGGTATACCGCCCAAACTAGTCCATTTGTGTAGGACGACGATGGAGAATTCCCGCTGCTCCATCTGACTTCTGGGCTTAGTAGCAAATGAGGACAAGATTAACTTTATGCTGTCAACACGAAAGGACACACAACATCGAAGAATTGGACAGAACGTCACCATTGACAGATATAACTTCGGGGTAGTTAGGGACTTTGTCCATCTCGGCCGACCGCTGTTTCTGGCTAAGAAGGCAATTCAGTAGTAAAGCCCTCACTCGAACTGCTAAGGAGATCCTATATAAGACCCTGATCATCCCAGTCCTGCTCTACGGCGCTGAAGCATAAACCGTCTCAAAAGCGGATGAAGAAATCCTTGGTCGTTTCAAGAGGAAAATTCTTCGAATTTGCGTTGACGGGCTATAAAAATAATAAAATAAATAAATGGCGCAACAGGCTCTTAAGTAAAAAAAAAAATATAAAAATTAAATAAAAAAACTTCAATACAAATACTTCCATAATGTCATTACCTATAAAAATGTCTTCTTTAGGTTACTTTAACCCACGTTCACTTTTTGGGGTCTTTTTTGCAAAACCATTTATATATATATATCCATAGCATAATACCCCAGCGAACCAAAAAAGATTTAAATACTATCTGAACAAGATATGTATAGTGAAAATGTAATTTTGTTTATTTCATTCCCATTTAGTTTTTAGTCATGCCCAATTTTTGATGATATTCGTTTTAAGGATGCATAAGGTTTTTTTTTTTCCATGTTCATTGCAGATCAAGATGAATTAATAGACTTTAGTTTAATTAATTTAAATTTAATTTACGTAAATAAAATATAAACAAGCGACCAATCAATGAAATACAAAACAATAAAAATGAATATACATGGTGTACCAACGCACTCAAAAGTATCTACATACCACACCAAATTAATAAAATCAAAAATATTTAAAATGAAACGAAAACACTCGACTATCTTTAATTAATTTCGAAATAATTGTATTGAATATCAAAATACACACAAAAAGAAAACAAATATTATACATTCCTCACTACAGATATACATTATTTGCCGTGTTAGTGTTGCCGTTGTTGTTGTTTTGTACCGCATAGGAACAACTTATTTAAAGCCGATTCAGTCCTTGTTCATGTTGTTGCTCTATGTGGTAGGGGGTTGGGTAGAAATGCATAAAATACTTCCACCCCTCCTGAAAACCACGCGTTGTTGCGACAATATTATAACAAAATAACTACGAAAATTATACATGTCCTGAACCGGTGTCAGCGGTGTCCCTGTTTATTATTTTCTGCGCGCGTGTATAATTCATTTTAATAATAAATAGGTAGTTTCATTGTATGTTCGGCGTATAAAAACATCAACTTAAGAGGGTTGGCGGTGAGAACCAGAAAACAGATAGGAGGGTCGGTGTGTAGTAGAAATAAATTAAAATTAAACACAACTTTCCTGCTGCGAGTACATTAATGGCGTTCGCACAGTAACTATTTCCCGGGAGTACGATTTACCCATACCCGGCACTACGGCTGCTGTTGGGCTACCAATCGCTGAGGCTAGTCCTGTAGTACTGCCCAGCGACTGCTGCTGTTTCAAAGCCATTTGGGCGGGAGTCGGTGATACACTACCACCCATGACCGCCGTTACCGGATGGGCCATCGTCAGCGTTGCATGCTGCTGCTGCTGGTGTTGTTGCTGTTGGTGGTGATGATGGTGCGGCAGGGTGTGGTAACCACCAGGATGCTGTGGCATTGCATAAATGGCCACTGTTCCGGGTGACACCGTCGACGGTGTACCCTGTGACACGGGTGATGATATGCAGGGCGGGAAGGGCGACGTCGACGCAGAACCACCATGCGTCTTGTAGTGGTCTATTTGAGCGTATATCGTTGGTTCGTCAAAATAATCGTAAGCTGGTGGAAGCGCAGTCATTTTCGTGCGATTCAGTGTACTAGTGGTTAGATTTGTGGGTGGACAGTTTGGCAGCAGTTTTTTGGTGCTACTGCCACTGCTGCTACTCAGCAGTATACTGCTGCAATCCACCGAGACAGATTTCTTTGGTGGACCAGTTAGGGAAAGCTCAGCATAGTGTAATTCGTCATCCTGTCCAGGAGAGGGAAAAGAAACAAAAATCAATTTTCGAATCGTCTCCATTTCCACATGACAATGGTGTTCAATTTTTTTTTTTGAACTTACCTTTGCTGATTGATACAACCCACGGTCGTCCGATGGATTACACGTGATTTCCGCCTCGCTGGTTGTGGACAAATGTCCTGATGGCGTTTGTGTTGCTGATTTCTGTTTGTATTCACCATCGACTGGAAAAGATACACAAGAACAAGAAAATGGAAAAAATGAATCTAAATGCATGTGTCGTTTGTTGGAAATGTTGACATAGAACAAAAAAACGAAAAAAAAAATCAAAGTTTCTGTCCTTACCTTCATTATATGGCACAACGTCTGGATTCTTCTCGTCGTACATTTCCTCCGAATGACTTAGGGGCAGGGAAATTTTATCCTTAATTTGTAAATTGCCTGGACGTGAGAATTTCTGATTCTGATGCTGGTACTTTTGTTGTTGTTTGTGAGAGCGTAATTTCAATGCGGCAATTGTGCCAATTCCAATGCAGACAAGTGCAACCAGGACACCGACAAAAATGCCAACTGAAAGGATAGGTGTTAGCTCGAAGTTTGCCTGAGAGCCCTTGAACGAGGTGAGTGCAACTGAAAAGATATAATTTTCATGAAGATGTTTTTTAGATGTGTCTTTTGGCAAGGAGTAAAAAAGGGGCTACAGCTTCAAACAGGATGAGAAATTAATCCTATTATAAGTATGTAGGAAATAGTTATCGCTTTCCAAATGCTGGGATTGATGTCATCAGAGTTGTTTATGTAGTCGTTGAAGTTTTGACAAGTTTTGAAGTTTTTTCAAGACGCATTTTTATTGCATATAACCATGTGGTAGTTAAGAATGATGAAATTGTGTTTTATATGTAAATTTGAATTATGGGTTGTAGTAATTATGCATCCACAGAATCTGGGACGAGTGGATAAGGGAAGATAAACTAAAGGAAAAGCGAATTGTTGGTATGAGAATTTCAGATTAAGGCATAAATTGAATTAAAATTAATTCGAAATTTATTGTAAAATATAAGGGGTATTTTTTTAGAAGTATAAAACTTCCAATTGAAATAAAACACAAGAAAATCGTTTTAATGTCCACCAATTTGCCTTTATTGGAAGGATAGTTTTGAGCCATTAATGTTTAAATATGACCTCGGGTTCCTGGTTCAAATAAAGCCAAGTTTAGAGGTCCAATTTTCAACCACTTTTTTTGAGCATTTGGGGCCGTTTTTCGGCAATAACGCCACGAATGTTGCCTTCCAAGTCAGCTAACCTTTCTGGTAGTTGGCATAGACGAGCGACTTCACATATCCCAAAAGAAAATAATGCAATGGTATCAAATCAGATGATTTTGTTGGACAATTGACAGGTCCATTCCGCGAAGTTATGCACTCATCGAATATTTCTTTCAACAAATCGATTGTGACGTGCGCTGTGTGGCATGTAGCACCGTCTTGTTGGACCATATCTCGTTCAAATTCATGCCATCCAATTCGGGAAGAAAGTAGTCGGTTATATGGCTCTAAGCCGGTCTATACTTACGATAACTGACTCCCCAGCATCATTTCGGAAGAAGTATGGCCCATTGACTCCAATAGCCCATAGAGCACACCAAACAGTCAGTTTTTGTGGATGTAATGGCGTCTCAAGGGTCTCATGTGAATTCTTTCACTCCAAATGCGGCAATTTTGCTTGCTGATGTAGCCATTCAACCAATAATGAGCCTCATCACTGAACAAAATTTTGCGATGAAAATCAACATCGAGATCAATCTTATTTTCGGCCAAAATCACGAGGAATTGCATGGTCTCGCGGCTTTAATTGTCATCTTGTAAGGTCATAAGCCAAGATCTTTGCGCAAAATCTTCCATAAAGTTGATGGCTGAGCTGTCGGTAGACTTCGCGAACGGGAAAATTATTTTCGAAATAAATTTGCACGATTTGCAAGCGTTCATATAAAATGGCAAAACAAAATGAACATAAATGACATTAGAGTGGCCCGATTTGACAACATAAAATCCGTTTTACCTCTATTCAAAAAACCAACCTATAAAAAAACACAAATTACAATTATAATTTTAAAATTCAGATTAAAAACATATTGAAAACGGCACAGTCCACTGAGCTTTTTTACTGAAAACGTGGGCATGGCAAAAAACTAAATTTAGATATTAAGATTGTCAAAAGGTCTTGTTCGGACACTTTTTCAAATTGTCAATCGTTTCAACAACAAGAGCTTTTCATCAAAAAGAACGTTCAGAAAAATTGGTGTGACAGCGGCCGGTTTTTTCTGTAGGCATGGAAAAGGATCCCATATACCGATTTTCATAATCCTAATCCAAATCCGGTGACGTGTGGACAGACGCACAGGCAGACAAACATGGCTAAATTGACTCAGCTAGCGGTTCTAAGTCGATACATATACTTTAAGGAACTAAATTATTACTCTATGTATCAAAAGTAATTCGGTCTGGGCAAGCAATTATGGTCAGCCGGACACGCACATAGGAGTATTTAACACGCAAACTAGGCCAAGAAGTTTTAGAAACTACTCTCAGGTACACGATAAATATACCGTATGTAAGCCAATAAAACGTCATACACTGGATCATATTTATTATCTATTTTAGAGTGAGTTACTAACGAAAAGAAGCGAGGACTGTTCGAAGGGCAGGGTCAAATAAAAAAAGTGAAAAACATACTTCCCGCTACCTTTGTTTTTTTTTTTTATAATTTGGAGTTCATTAATTAATAATGAATTATTTATGAGTTAGTAAGTATAATTTAAATTAATATAATTCATAGGCGAATAACATAGTGTGGTGAGAGTTTAGAAAAATTCCTATTGTTCCACCCAAAAAAAATCTCCCCTGTACCTTTTATGTGACGAACGGCTATGTTAAAATAAGCGTTTCTTGACTACTACTCGCATGTTTCATTCATGTGTGAAAATGTGGTCAAAAACTGCTTCAAAAGACTCGCATTCTTTAAATTTTGGCCAGGTGGCAACTTGAATTATATTGTTTTTGACACAATGGCAAAGTCCAAACATAATATTGAAATACAATTTTAATCAAAAATATATCGGTGTTTGTAATAAAAAATGTGTGTGTATTTTCTTAAGTGCTTAAAAAAAATACTAGGGATGGCAAAAATTGGATCTGCTCCGGGCGGCCCCAACCCACGCTACGCCACTTGCTTCTCAAGACCTCAATGGCGCAAGCGGTAAGTACTTTACACGGGATCAAAAGTTCAATCTCCGGTTAGGGAATAAAAGTTGTTTCAATCATTGTACAGAGAATTGAACTTTCAATTAGCACCATTAATAGAAGGATGGAGTGGGTGCTAGTGTCTTCTCCGACAAGCTAAATTTCAGCCTATCTAATCACTGTAGCGTGTTCCAGGCGGAACTCATGGCGACCAAAGAAGCCTTATCCTGGCTGCGAGAGAATGTTACATCTGCCAACGATATTAGCATATTCTCGGGCATCCAAGCGGCCGTCAAATCATTGGAATCAGCCTCAACAAATCCAAAGACAAATATACAGGAGATGTCACAGCATTTTAACATTCACCTATGCTAGGTGCCTGGGAATAGTGACATTCCAGTTGTATCCGACATAGTGCACTAGGTATTCCTATCGCTACTAGCGCAACATGCTTATAGCATATCAAACCTCAAATTGAATCTTGGCACAACGTGTCCAACAACCAAAAACATTTGGCCAAAGCTAGATTTGAGAAGATCAAACAGACTGATTTCGCTCGATAGACCGTATATTAGCGCCACCATAGGTGTCATCACGGGACACTGCTTAATAGGCAGGCAAGCAAAAATGCTATGCCTCTACTCAAACGACTTCTGTAGGAGCGGCATTGATAACTGCCCGGTCCTATCAAACGAAAGGAAGCTACATCTTGGAGCTTACTATTTTCAAAATCTCAGTGATTTGACAAAAACGGAAGTGAAAAGCTTCCTCCGCTTCATTTAAAGCTCAAAATGGTTTTCACACTGATAATAGGAGAATGGACAAGATCCACGTGGTATCACAATGGACCGAAACGGTCTAAGTGTGTTGGCGAATGCAGGCAGCCACTCCAACCTAACCTAACCTAGAAGGAATCTGATGAGAACACTTGGCAATGGCCGAAATAGCTATAATTCTAACCAAATAGTGTTGTTTGTACATAAGTTGTTGTTGTAATTTCTATCATTCAATTGATAATCGGCAAAAATTTTCCAACATAAATTGCCAGGGGCTGCCCCCCTTAAAGTCGTTGTTACTCCTAACTCACACACAGCTCTACGAAATGTCGTTCATTGGAATCCCTGACTGTGTCGATCTAACCATGTCTGTCTGTCCGTCCGTCCGTCTGTGTGTCACCGATTTTCGGGTCTTAACTTTTGAGCTAGAGTTTTGAAATTTGATATATAGACCCTCTATCCAACGAAGCAGAACAAGCATACAAATTTTCAAAATCCGCCCGCCGCCACACCTACTTTTAAGAAAAACGTTCTTTTTATTCGCAAAGTAGTAAAGAATTTTGAAAAAGTTTGTGAACAAGATATTTACAAAAATCTGATATCCATATTTCGATCATATAAATTTTTTGCCACGCCCACTTTTTGGGAGAGTTTTCAGTAAAAAGGACACTTTTCGGTCAAATTTTAAATTTTAGAAAATACTTTTGATGCGATATCATTGCTTTTGATAATGTCAACTTTTCGTCAATATATCATTTAAGCTCACTCCCACTTTTTGTAGGAGGTTTTCTACAAAAACCATTTGTATACCCTACTCCATAAAATATGCAAGAGAAAAGTGTTTTTTTTTTCGAACCGTCCAATATTTAGATAAACTGCCTGAAGAATATGTTGCGATAAAGCCTACACTTCGGGAATATTAATTGTAAGGATGGGATGGGCTAGCGTATTAAACAATCCGCACAGCAGAATTTATGTCTTTTTTTCGATTTTCCTAAATCGGAGAACGGATGCAGTGATTGGCCATTTATTTTAAATGTTCGTAGCAATCCAATTTAAGTTTTTTTTTAGGGAAAAGAAAATGATCACTACAATTTTTAAATCCAATTTTTTTGATATATTGAAAACCGATGAACTCCTTGACCGATTTGGCTAATATTTTGAAATGTTTCCTATAGTCTATAAGAACCTACGAGTTCTTCTATTTGAGTTTAGTCAATGTTCTTAACCCAACATAACTACCAAGATGAATTCGTCAACTATCCAACAGAGTTTTTAAACCCTCTGGAATTACTCGGATTATGACCTCATAATTTTCAACTGAAAGTCGGATCGGTAATCATGTTACGAAATATGAACTAACCAACCACGTCTTTGTAATGGCAACAATTTTTAAAGGTAAACTAAAGGACGAACTCGCTCGCCGAACTTTCTCGTGCTCGCTATGTTTTTCTCGTGTTATTATTACGCGATTACGATTTTTTCGTGTTCGTTGGCTTTGATGTTCGCTTTGTAGGGCCATGCTCGCGAACAAACAACAAACATTATTTAGGAATATACTTCCCTTTGTTTTTATTCCACGAATCGCAAAACTTTTGAATTTTAAAACGAGACTATCCAAAAATGTTTAAATTTTTGATTAAAGTTTCCCAGAAAATCATTCTTTGTTTTTCAATGATCAAGATTTAATTTTCGGAAATAATGTTTCTCATTCCAGCCTAATTACACAGAATTTTTCAATGATTCCTATAACCAGATGCCTGAGAAAAAATTAAATTCTATCATTATTTTGTGTTCCAATGAAGTTGTTAAATGATAGGGCGACTATCTGTACATGCATGCACGTATTCGATTTATTGAGAGTATACTCCATCTGTCATACAAGTTACCTATAAAAAAGTGTCAGATTTGAACTCAAACTGAATGGGATATCGTAAAAGTAAGAAGAGCATTAACTTAGGGTGGATTTATAAATAAAATGAGCCTTAACTGGAGGCAGCACTAGTCGTACAGATTTTTCAGTGATTCAAAACTAGCTTCTGTAATAACAGATATAGATATTCAGCTAATTAATAAACTCAGTAGAATTTTATGACTTATATCAAGTGGATTTCCAATTGAACTTGAAAAAAACTGCAACGCCTACGATGGATACAGCAAGACTGTATGTGAGTTTTTATGGGTGGCATCCAAAACCCCCACTCACCATAAATTAAGTTCACAGCCCTATTATAGTCAAAAATGTCTAATTATTGGAAGAGGCAGCGGAAGCTAAAAATAAATATTCTTGCTAATATCGTTTTAAAAACTTTAAAATGTGAAATAATAAATTATATTCATATATTATTTTTGTAAGCAAATTTAACAAAATATATTTTTTTGAAGAAATTAATATGTTTAATCATATAACCAGTCGATGACCCCAATCGCCAGTGCTGTTATGTGTCTGTGATTCATTGCATTCATCTGCGAAGTACTGTGATGTCAATGTCAATTAATCACATAAAACCTTACTTACTTACTTCACAGCACACTGACAAGTACATAGATAATTGTGTTTAGAATTGTTAAGATGCAAAAAATGTTGACCAAGTTTCGTGTTGAATTTTGTTATGTGCGACGGACGGAATTGTGAATTGTGGAACTTTGCGTTCCTCTATCATCATAATGTTAGTATCAATCAAACTCTCAAGGTCGAAAACTGTCACGAAAACAATATAATTCTCTTTTCAAGAGAAAGTTAAAAAAACAACAAATCATTAAGCATTTGCTTATCCGCCTTCTCTGAAAAAAGTCATAATCCCTGTCTCTAGGCACTGTTCTCATTTCCTTAAAAAAAATTATTTATCTCCAAAAAATATAGCACTATATAGGTATAGGTCTGTGAAAAATGTAAAATAATTTGTTTCGCTTTTACTTTTTGTTCCTCTTTTCCGAAGGCAATGAAAAATTCATAACAATTCTATGTCATAAAATATTCATACTGAACAAAGATGTCCACCCCCCGTGTAGTATTTCATCTCCGGCTGTTAAGCTAAAAAGCACCCCTGTCCTACACAGATGAAGTGAACCCCACGAGTACAGGGAATTGGGGTCGAAACAAAGCCATAATATTATAGATACGGCAGATATATCTTTACCTGTTTGTTTTTCAGCAGCCTTCAATGTGAAACCCTCTACGATGACAGCTTCACTACGACCACGCAAGTTAACCGAGTACACGAAGATTTTAAACAGTCGTCCCGAGTCAAGACCAGTCACGCTTAAAATTGGATATTTCGATGAGATATTCGCTTGCAAATTGCCGCTATGCTGATCAAATATTTCCATAAGAAACCATTGTCTTAGACCGCCATCAAAACCTGCAAAAAATGGAAAAATATATCCAAATATTATATAAGAACAGCATAAGAGAAGAATTTTAGATAAGGTGAGATAAAAATGAGGCATCACTGATGCAAAGGCAAACAGATGAATGGTAGTGCTTTTGAATTCCTCTGGTTGAAAACGCTTAATCTATTATTTATGAATGGAAAGTTTGAGCTTAGATTATTAAAGTCAATTAAGAAAACTAGATGAGGATAGAGATAGGGTTCATATTTAATAGCGATGTTGTTGATGAATCATTTTATTTGGTGCATTTATTGGGACAACGTAACTTTCTATATGATTTAAGATGATCGATTTCTAAATTTTTTTGGTTGACCACCCATTTGGCAGCATAATCATTTTTTTTCACCACCCATCTCCATAAAAATAACTAACAAATATTTACCTACTTTTTCTCAATTAAAAAAAGAGTTAATAGTATTACGCACCCACTGACTGTTCAGAAATTTTTTAGCTTCTGAATGTCTGCTTCAAGTTCATGTAGATCAAGTGGAGATTGACATATAAAAACAAAATTTTTGGCGCAACAGGCTCTTTCGTACTCAGGGACGAGGGGTCTCACAACCATTAATGCATATGTGTGTACTTCTTGCACGATGGCGGGACCTCCTATTTATGCCGGATCCGTACGGCTAAGTTCAGATAAGCTTTTTCTTGACAATTGATACTACTCGGATGATTTGTCAGATCATCACGAGAGGAGGGCCAGTATATCTAATTTCTTAATATTCTAAAACAGTATCAAACATACGGTTGGTTCTGGAAGAACGAGGGTAGAATCTGATTGGCTTTTACTTGGCAATGCTCAGTGTTTGTAACTCTGACTACACATCTAGTGATTAATTTTAACCTCCAAGTGGTAAACAACGGGTACTGGTCTCATCCAACCGGATTTGACTTGCTAAACTTTAAGCGCGAATGTTGATAAAACGACGACAAACAGCAACACTATAAACACTAAATGGCACGGAATGAATACCCTGCCTGCTGTCCCAGGCAAACCTAGACAATATGCTTCAACATATTCGGACAACAGGTTGTCTAGGAATTTCAAGGGTTAGTCAGGCCCCTTGAACAGAGATGATAGCGGATGAGCCGAAAGGCCAACGGCAGCGCTAAATCCCGTAGTCGATAATGATCGCCCCGTGTCCAATGGGTATCGAATAAATAGGAACTGGATTTCCAGGTCGTTTTGCTTTGGGTTAACTACTCAACCGCGGAATAATTTAATTGTTACGAAGCAACCAATAACCACGGAACGAACTGATTTTATTGGAGACGACCCGGCTAAACGAAAAAAAGGAGACAACGACGTTCGTATCTGCACCTGGAATGTGAGAACATTAGCGGAAGCCCTAAACTGCTAAAAATCAGACATTACTGCCATCCAGAAAATGCGATGGGATGGGCCGGGCAAAAAGAGGATGAAAAACTTTGACATCTAGTATGGACCGCGTTATTTTCAGCAGAAACGAGTATTCGGATGCTAATTTGTTTTAAGTTCCAGACTTATGCAAGAAGTCTTATGTTTCCAAGACATTAGCGAACGCATCGTAACAATCCGCATCAAGATCAAATTCGCCAACATAAGCCCTATATGCGCTCACGCCCCAATGTGGGTTTGCTTCATTGATCTCCTTGACAAAACCTATGAGCGACTACCGAAGTACGATGTTAAAATCGTGGTGGGAAAACATAGCCTTCACGACAATACCTCTGGTAATGGACTTATACTAAATGACTTCGCTACGGAACGAAATGCCACTATAGCCAGCACACGGTTTCTTCACCTCGATATCCATAAGGGGGCATGGCGGTCTCCTGATCAACGAACGGTCAACCAAATTGACCATATTGTGATTGACAAGAGGTACGCATCCAGTATTTTGGATGTCCGAACATTTCGAGGAGCTAACATCGACTCGGAATACTACCTTGTTGCTGCCATGTTAAAAATGCGGATATCCACCACGCTACAACAATCCAGATATACTTCGCGCAAAGCGTATCCCTTAACCTCTCGAGTAACACCATTATACCAGCATCGAATGTCAAACAACAATGGCAAGATGCCAAAAAGCCATGAGATCAGCTGCAACTGATGTGCTTGGTTTCTCGCGTTAACCGGCAAGAAACCCCTGGTTTCAGATTTCAGAGGCACAGTTTTCCAAAAATTAGTGCAACTACTATACGCATACGCCGACGATAATGAAATCATTGGTAGGACTCAACGTAATGCCATAGTCAAGTTTCTTAGTATAGAAAAGGAAGCGGGATAAATGGGTTTACCAGTAAATGAGGCAAGACTAAGTATATGCTGGCAACACGAAAGGACACACTACATCAATTAATTGGACAGAACGTCACCATTGACAGATATAACTTTGAAGTTGTACAGGACTTTGTCTATTTCTGCTCCACTATTAATTATGACAACAACATCTCGTCAGAAATTAAACGAAGAATTACTCTTGCCAACCGCTGTTTCTTTGGGCTAAGAAAGCAATTTAATGTTAAAGCCCTCACTGGAACTACTAAGGAGATCCTATATAAGAATATCTATCTATGTATGTATCTTGAATATACCTTTTGTTTGATGAGAAATGTGTATATATGTTTATAATAATAACATGGCTACAAGCAAACATAAAAACTGGCCTAAATTGTGACCAAAACAACGCTGGATACGAAGTTTGAAGAATATCGGTCAAGTCGTTTAGGCTGGAGAGACTAGTAGGGACAGACGGACCGACTAACCGAAGGACGGAATTCCAGATAATGTTGAATCACTCAAAGTCTCGAGGTCAAAAATTTTCACCAAAAAAAATATCTTTATGTTTGTAAGAGAAAGTTAAAAAAATCACAAAATACAAAAAACGCAAAAAATAATATTTTTTGGTTGAAATATTTCCTTTGAGTATCGTTAGTCCATTACAAGATTTCGGTGCAATGATCCTAATGCTTTCGACGACATATAGGGGTAACTGCACAAAAGGCTGGCAAAAAGTCAATTTTTCTAAATACAAAGTTAAGAAGTAATATTTTTCCCTGTTAAATACCCATAGAATAATGCATCGTTATAAATTTAATTTGATTTTAGAACATACTTGACCAGAGAACCAGTCCAAAGCCATCGGTCAAAAGGAAATTCCGCGTTGGTTATTTTTGCGTTTTGACTTTGGTATACGTCCGTTATAACTATACCTAAGTGTCATTTGTTGTCAGTTTTAGTCTGTATTCCACAATCCAAATTTCTTTTGCCTGAAGGACAATCCGGCTATAATATTATAAAATTTATAAGACGTAAGTAATACGAGAAAATAAGGGAAAAACAATTGCAGGCATTTCCACCAGGAACTTATCTGCTCAAATGAGTATCAAGAACAAAGAACTTCACAAAATCATAGAATTTTTTTGATTTTAAAATTCAAAGTTTAAGCAAACCAAATCCCATAGACTGGCTGACCAGATTGAAATATAACCACAAAACCTTCGAATGGCGAACGAGGACAACACCGAACTCAATTATATATTATGTCATTTCGACACGCCAATGTAAATAAGTAAAATTGTCACATATGGAGTACCATTAGCTCAGAAATTTTCCATGAGACAGAATCGTACCTAACTTGAATGACAGTGTGACTTTAGTTGTCTTGTGGTTAATATGTTGGACGGGGTTCACCATAGTAGGTACAGGTACTTACTTATTTACTCAAGTAGTGCTACAGCCCGAAACCAACCTGAGCCTCGACCAAAATGCATCTCCAATTATCACGGTACTTATCAAACTTTTTCCAGTTGCGTACTCCATGTTGGTTGAGGTCGGTTTCTACCTGTGCGCGCCACTTAAGACGAGGTCTTCCTCTACTGCGTCCGACGTCTGGCTGGGAATCGAAGACTCTGCGAGGCGGAGTATTGGTGTACGTTCGTTCTACATGTCCTAGCTATTTTAAACGTACAATGCGGAGTTTTTTGACCAGGGACATGTCGCTATAGAGCTCGTATATTTCTTGGTTGATTCCTCGTCTCTATAGCCTTGCAACGCAAATGGGGCCGAAGGTTTTTTGAAGAATTTTAATCTCGAATCGATCCAGGATTTCTTTATTCGCTTTTGAGACGGTCCATGCTTCAGCGCCATAGAGCAGAACTGGTATTATCAGGTCTTATATAGGATCTCTTTAGTAGTTCGAATGAGACCTATACTACTGAATCGCCGTATTGGCCCGAAGGAACAGACATTGGCAAGAGTAATTCTTCGTTTAATTTCTGACGAGATGTTGTTGTCAGCGTTAACGTTCTGTTCAATTCGTAGATGTTGTATGTTATTTCATTTTGACAGCATATACTTAGCCTTATCCACATTCACTACTAAACTCATATTTGACTCTTCCTTCTCTTAACTAGTCCTAACAATGATGTTAATATCGTCGGCGTATTGCACCAGTTTTTGGAAAATAGTATCTCTGGTGTTGGCTCGGGAGTTTTGCACAATGCATTCAAGAATCAAATTGAAAAAGTCACATGATAGTGCATCACCTTGCCTAAATCTTTTTTTGATATCGAATGCATTGATGAGGTCGTTTCCGACCCTGATGGAGCAGTAAAAATTCAAAACCATTCTGGACTTTGTAAAAGTAACAAAATTAAGGAATAAACAAATACCATTTCTAAAAAATGCATCCAATTCCTTCTTTACGGACATTGACAAAGCAAACGCACTTGCTTGTAGCTTTGCAAACAATCATGTTGTATCTCAACATCTTGGTGATGCATATACGAATGATTTGGTAAAAAACACTCTCCAAGCTTTCACTTTAGCAAATGCCAGTTGCGTGTCCAATGTTGTCATCAATGATGAGGACATTGAATTTATTGTCAACAGTCTACGCATCAGGAAGTTAGGAGGCATTGACAATTTAAAAAACATTTATATAAAACAACTTCCTAAAGCAGGTATCAAATACTTAACGTTTATAATGAACTCTTGCATTAAATTTTAATATTTTCCTTATGCTTGGAAAAAGGCTAAAGTGGGACCAATGCTCAAAGCTGGTAAGCAACCAGATAGTACAGAAAGCTATAGGCCTATAAGTTTGTTGAGCAATTTAAGTAAAATATACGAGAAGATCATAAAGGAAAATATTTTAAAGTTCATAAACGAACACAATATTTATCAAAAGGAGCAGTTTGGCTTCAGGCGATACCACAATACTTCTTATCAGGTACTCCGAATTTGCAATTACGTCAAAAGTAATCGGTCTCAAGGCAAATCAACTGGGATGATACTATTAGACATTGAAAAGGCTTTTGATTCAGTTTGGCACGAGGGTCTTATTTATAAAATGATCCACTTTAACTTCCCTCCATATATATGCAAAGTAGTACTGTCTTTCTTGTCCGATCGTTCTTTCAATGTTCATATAAATGGTAGCATTTCAAACTTAATTGATGTTAGTGCAGGTATACCACAAGGCTCAGTTCTTGGACCGGTCCTCTATAATATTTTCACATCCGATTTGCCACATTTACCAAACTGTGAGGTTGCTATTTTTGCGGATGACACAGCTATGTATTCATCCAATCAATTCGCTCTCAACATTGAGAGGAATTTAAAAGAAGGAATGGATGTACTAGAAAAGTATTATAGCAGATAGAAAATCAAACTCAATGAAGGAAAAACTCAAGCGATTTTTTTCACGCGAAAAAGAAAAGCTTGCGCTCTTCCCAGCAGACACATTCGGTTAAGTGGAACCAATATTAATTGGGAGCCATCGGTTAGGTATTTGGGTGTTTATTTGGATACAAGACTTACTTTTAAAGACCACGTTAGTAAAACAATAAACAAAATCGGCATTGCGATTAAAATGTTATATCCATTCATTAATCGTAAATCGTTACTCTCTATAGACAATAAAATAATTCTCCACAAATTAGTTTTTCAGGCAATATTATTGTATGGTTGCCAAGTATGGGGCGACTCCGCTGTCTGCCATATAAAAAATTGCAAGTTTCTCAAAATATAATTTTAAAAATGATGCTCAATTTACCATGGAGGTATTCAACTATTGACCTCCATGAAAAGGCTAATGTTGAACTGATTTCTAATAGGATCGACCGACTTAAGTGTACGTTTTTAACAAGATGCAGCTTTGCTGATAATCCCCTTGTCAATCAATTAAATACTTAATGTATCTAGTTTATTTGTTTAAAAATATAAACCTGTTAAATAACCACCACTTGTAGGGATCGTTGAGTTAATAGGGTCTAATATAATTAAAAATGATTATGCCTTTGTGACAGTTTGACAGCCACTTGCCGAAATGGAGAATTTTCGTTTTTTAAACCTTCTGGTTTTTGCCTTTGATAATGACCACCTTTATTCACCACTTTATTGTTGTGCTTGGTCAAATGGATCACGCACACTATCAAATGACTATGCGAAATCGAGCGATGATAGACAGTGGATGCGATTAAAATAAAAACGGTCTTTAAATAACGCTTCTATCAGACAAACAAGTGAATAAAATCCTCGACGAGCGTCGTCAGAGGCCTGTTTAAAATTTGGTTTGCTAGTGCGTGGTGGTCACCGTTTAAATTCGGTATTTCGTATTTTGTGCATTAAATTAAATATGCTTAATTGTAAAAATACCTCATTTACATTTAATCCCTAAGGTGAAATCCGTAAAGAAATCAAAAGTTAATTCCAGTGAGATATACCATCATTTTAAATATCCACTTTGAACAATTAAAACTATTAACTTTACAAATAAAAGGACTACGACGTGTTACGTCTGCCTCTTACAAAAAAAGTGCATCGTCTGATTAAGTATAAACCAAGTGAAAAATAATTCCTATTCTGCAAAAAAAAAAAAGAAAAAAAAACCGAAAAATACATGTGCCAAACAAATCTTCAAAAACAAAAAAAAGTGGAGAAAAACAAAAAAAGAACCACCAAAAATTGTGCTACGCAATATATCAGCCAGCATACCCAGCTAAAGCCAAGGTTGCCAGTCCGGGCATTTCTATTTGTTAGAGCCGCATTTCCATCGACGACCTCTGCTAAACATCGTTGAAGCGGTAGAGGGCATCACGCCTGTCCCCAGTTTTATTCCTGTTATGACATTTATTTTTATATTTCAATTACGAATACTACTGTTGATTTTTTTTTTTTTAATTTTGGAAGTATAGAACCAAAGTAAAATAGCAAAAGATTCATTCCTTTAATGTGGTTTTTAAATATAATTACTTATTTTATTTAAGTAATTATTCTCCCTACATTAAAGCGCTGTGTTAACATGAACTTAAATATGAATTTTTTTCTATGGGTTTAATTAATCCAATTTTTCATATGGTTTGGCTTGGCAGATTAATCTGTATTGTGGAATTGTGGTTTCTGAAAGACTATGGAATTTGTTTAGATTTTCTATTTAGGTGGGTGTGATGACGTGGTTTAGTGTTTAAATTTTTCTTTTGAGATTTTAGTTAGGGGCTACCATAAACTACGAGTGGCATGGTAGCCATGGTATATCGCGATTGGCGAACGTAAATTGCGATGAGGGTGGGTACACTCAAGTGAACATTTACCATCAGCCGTTCACTTTCCACTAGCAATTATTTGGATAAACACTCATTTCGGAAATAGGAACATTTTGCGCCTCGCAACTTTATAACTCAAATCAGAGCTCAACACCTTTTCTGAGGCATGGAAATACGTAACACTCGTTCAGTGTTAAAGCAGCAAGAACCCCCCCACCCCCATTCCGACGAGCTAGGACGCGCATGTGCTAGCATGCCTCTTTCTGCTAAGACCTGAACACCCTTCCGTATTAGCTGCCCGGATTGGCCTTTGGATCCTGTAGCCTGGGGGTCATAGGGGTAGAAAACAATACGAAAGGTAAAAGGACAAATTGGGTCGAAATTTCACCGAGCTCATTTTATGAGCGAATATTTTTGGTACGACCTGTGTAGTTCAACTTTATAAGAAGTAGCAAGTTCCGCTAGAGGTTGAATTGCTCACCCATTTCCTCATTCTTCCCAACTAATAGCGATTGACTATTAGGAACGCGGGATCTTCGTTACACACTTTTCTTAATTAATTATATTTAATATTTATGTTAATCTGTTGTCATATTACAATGTTTTGTTAAATACAAGGTGGCGCAAAAATAACCTTTGGCTGTAATTTAAAAAAAAATGAAAACTTTGATTATTTTTATTTGGTCTTTTAATTTTTTTTACATCAAGTCGAGAATATGATGTCATGTAAATGGCCGCCGCCACAGTGGATTGTCATTTGAGCCCTTTTTATGGCATTTTCCATCTCTTTGGCCAAAACTTCCGGCGATAGGTCCTCACATTCTTGACGGATATTGTCTTTAAGAGCTGCAAGAGTCTGAGGCTTGTTGACATACACCCGCGACTTCAAAAAGCCCCACAAAAAGAAGTCTGGAGCGGTCAAATCAGGCGATCTTGCTGGCCATTGCAAATCGCCAAAACGGGAGATTAGGCGCCCGGGAAATGCATCCTTCAGTATATCGGTTGTGGCACGTGCAGTGTGTGCCGTTGCACCGTCCTGTTGGAACCACATGTTTTCCAATCCCAATTCATTAAGTTGCGCAAAAAGAAATCGTTGATCATTGCTCTGTAGCGCTCACCATTCACAGTAACCGTTAGGCCCGCGACGTCTTCAAGAAAAAAGGTCCGATGACTCCTCCAGCGAAAACAGCACACCATACAGTGACTTTGAGGGGGTGTAATGGCTCTTCGTGGGTTACACGCGGATTTTCAGTGCTCCAGAAGCGTAAATTTTGCTTATTTACGTACTCGCTAAGATGGAAATGGGCCTCATCACTCATGATTATTTTTGATGAAAAATCATCTTCCTCTTGGTGGTGATTAAGGATGGCTTGAGCGTATGTTAGACGCGATTGGCGGTCAGCAGCTAACAGCTGATGCACCGTCTGGACTTTGGACGGAAACATCTTCAAATCTTGTACCAAAATTCGCTGTAAAGACCGTCGACTGATACCCATTTGCGTGGCACGTCGTCTGGTCGATGTCGACGGCGCTTCCATGACATCTTTGGCTACAGCAGCAATATTCTCAGCAGAACGCCTGGCAGCATCTCGTGTTGTGCCAGTCTCTTCGAGGCGAGCGGCTAAACGTCGCGGTGTTTCACCAGTAGGCGTTGGACGGCTAGGAAATCTGCGACGAAATTCACGTTGTGCCTAAGTCACCGACCGATTATTGCTCAAATAAATAGTCACCAATATTCCGCGTTCTGGAGCAGTGTAGCGTAACATTGTTTATTAACGTGTATTTCGCATGTGGTTACTACACAAATGTCAAAACAGAACCGACATTAGGGGCCAATCGCAAAATTTATAGCATTTTCTGATAGGAGGATTACTTTTGCGACACCTTGTTTTTATTGTTCATCTATTTATTTATTAATATATTTGTTAATATTTGTTATTTATTAGTTATTATATGAAACCGTATTTTTTAAACGTTTGTTATTTATCTATTTATTTTATTTTTATTTATTAATTAATTTATTTATTTATTTATTTACTTATTTATTTATTTATTTATTTACTTATTTATTTATTTATTTATATATATATGTATATGGATTAACATATGTAGATATATTTATATATACACATTCTTAGATTCCAGAAATGTCTATGCAAACACGTGGGCTTTCGGTTGGTCATTGAAAACGCAATTTACATTTCTTTGTCTTGAGTAAACTAGTGCAGTTTTTTTATTGAAAAAAATACTAAAAATAAATAAATAAATTGTTTTCGACCTACATTTAATGCAAAAATGGGAAAAGCTACTGTTATGAGCTTATTGGAACGTCAAAAAGTAGACTTCTTTCACTCGCAAGGACTATCCAACCGAAACATTGCCAAACAGATAAAGCGCAGCTCCAGAACTGTTGATAGATATTTAAAGGATCCAGAGGCATATGGAAAAAACTTCAAAGGAAAACAAAAAGCACTGTCTGAACAAGCAGTACGCAAAATTGTTCGAATTGCTTCAAATTCGACTAAGTCTGCAGCTAAGATTAAGGAATTAGCCGGAGTAAAAGCAAGCCTTTCAACTGTTCAGCGTACAATCAGAAATGCAGAACACCTGAAGCGTATGAAAATCAAGAAAAAACCCCCTCTGAATGCAATACGCAAAGAAAAACGGCTTCAATTCGCGAAAAAATACATGACGTGGACTGTTCAATCTGACACTCGACTTAATGATTGGCGTTCAGTTGTCTTTACTGATGAAAAACGTTTTAATTTAGATGGTCCTGATGGCTTTCAATACTATTATCACGATTTGCGAAAAGATGAACTATATTTAAGCCGCCACCACAGCCGAGAAGGTGGAGTCATGGTGTGGGGTGCCATCACGTTTTATGGAACAATTGACTTGATTTTTATCGATCAGAAGATGAACGGCGATCGCTTCAAAACATTGTTGGAGTCCGTATTTCCAAAATTAAAGGACCTCTTTGGACCAATTCCTTGGATTTTCCAACAAGACAATGCTCCTATTCATAACGCTCGAGTAGTAAAGTCGTTTATTTCGAGTCGAAACGTTAATATCATGACCTGGCCACCATATTCTCCAGATCTTAACGTAATTGAAAATGTTTGGGGCTGGCTTACACGGAAGGTATACGAAGGGGGAAAGCAATACGAAGATAAGGAAACATTAACTGCAGCTATTAAACGTGCTTGGACAGAGATTTCCTTGACCTACATAGATTCCCTGTATCTTTCTATGAAGGACCGGATATATGAAGTTATTTCTAACAAAGGAGGCAGTACTCATTACTGAAAATTTTTTTTTTTTTATTTCTTTTAAATCAAATATTAACACCAACTAAAAATTTAAGTCAAAAATGAAACACTTTTCTTCCAAAGAATTAATAAACTTAAGTGCGTCTATTTTAGTGACCAATAAAAAGGCACCTTTTTTTTGAGTAGTTTTAAAAAAATGTTTGAAAAACACAATTTTGTTAAATTATTATGTTTATTTAAATATCATAATTGAAGTATCATTAAATAGCCAATGTTTTTGCATATCAACTTTTTTTCAATCATCATTCAAATAATATATACGAAACAAATCTTAATGCAAGTAGGCGTGCGTCTAACCTAAGACCAGCAGTGTGTATATATATATATATATATATATATCTATATATATATATATATATACTATATATACTATATATATATTTTCATTAATTTAATTTTTTTTTTATATATATATACTTTTTTTTTTTTCTTATTGTATTGGGGTTTTATAGTATTTTTGCCTCAAAGCTTATTCGTTAAACAAAATTTCTTAATAATTAAAAAAAACTATATTTCAATAGAAAGATAAGTACCATTATCAAATTATTGTATTGTAAAATGTGCGGTTACCAACTTCCTATGTAAAACTTTTAATACTAAATAAAATATCTATCTATCTATCTCCACCGTGATCCTACACAAACGGATGAGTTTGGGCGGTATACCAAAACTAGACATGGCTCTGTATAGTTCGTCTCTATAAATGCTGTCGTATGTGGCTTAAAAATCGATAAATAGGTGGTGGGTATCGATTTGGCTTCTTGGGGTTTTCCCGGGATCTGCCGGAGTTTGATGATTTGATCGGTTGTGGACTTTCCAGGCCTAAAACGACAATGACAATGGGCCGATTACGTTGTTAGTAAACGGTTTCGGACGTTCACATATTACGGCAGATAGGATCTTGTAAACGATGTTGAGGAGGGACACCTTTTTTTGGGTTACACGGTATTGAGGTTCTATTCTTCAGATTTGGCCAGATTTGGCTTACCAACTCATTTCCTACATCCTTATAAATCTTTTGAGTTTAGATATTGCTATCCTCACTTCACTCTGGTCGGGTGGTTGGCAGTTTTCGCTGTCGTCGCCAATATTGAACGGTTCGTTCAACTACGAAATTTCTTTCTTGCTCATTTTTCTTCGGTGTTCTTCCCTTCTTCTTTGCCAACAGATGGCATAAAAAAAATAAACACATAGATGAAGTTTATTAAATACCCAAGTCACATGAGTCACATGATTGTATTTATAAATTTAATTTCAAGAAACTCCACAATTCATTGGTCAGCCGGTCTCTAGGTCTGACTCTACCTGATTTTTTTTGATGGGTTATTCCAAATTTAAAGTTTATAAAACAAAAACATAGAACTTAGATGATTTCAAACGATCGGTTAAATCAAAAATTGAGAAGATTCCCACCATAATTCTGAATGCGGTGTTGACGGTTTTCCCGATATATTAACAACCATGCGTCACTCACCCAGAGCTCATATAAATTATATAATTTTCACAGACCATTTAGAAAATAAATAAAGTTTAATTATCTTTCAAATATAAAATAAAAATGATATAAGTTACTAAATCAGCCACCCTTTATGGATGCACGTTTACTGATAAAATTCATAAAAGCATCTTGGTTACAAAATCCAAACAACCCGTCATTTCTCACTCCATTTAAATAAATTGTATTATCCAGCCATACAAGGAAACAGATTCGTTTAGCTCTAAGAGCTTTTAACGAGCTATCTGCCTTCCATTTCAAACACTACCAGACAGCACTTCAAGCACACACTATACCACCAACCACGTCAAACCCTTTCTTTTGAAATTAAATTTGCAACTTGAAAGAAAACGTATCTTTTCCTAATTTGCCTCCCCTCATTGAAGTTTGCATATCCATCCCTCGAAAGTCGAAACCCATTATATCTACATTTATCATCAGTCCTTTTTTTGTTCATCATCCCTAATTTTTCCCATTCGTGCGCAGTTGATTGTTGGAGAATATGAAAATATGTACTATAAAACGTAGCATAACAACAGCGTAAGAAGAACACCAGTTCAGTAAAGAGTTTACGATCATTATCCTCAATAAAACTTAATGCATTGAAAAGGGTATCAACTTTTAATAATACAGTGAAGGATTTTTTTGTTACTGGGGGTAGGTAATTAAGGAATTCTCGAAAATCCATGGGAAGAGGGAGGCCTTTGGGTATTTAATAAACTGCAGAAAAGAAGTTTTTTTTTCAGAAAAGTACATTTTTGTCTCGCTCTGCTTAATTTGTTTCATATTCTTTTGAGTACTAATAATGATGTGTATATAAATATATAGGTATATTAGTTTTTATACATCAATTTTGTAACATAAGAGTAATAATTTAGGTAGATATTCCTTAAATTACATGGATCGAAGCAGAATCGCTAGCTGAGTTGATTTAGTCATGTCTGTCCGCAGTGCCGTCCGTACGTCATCAATTTTTGGGTCCCTTATTTGGGCTAGAATGACAAAATTTGGTACACGTGCTCTCTGTTGCTCCTAGCAGAACAAGTGTAAACATTGTTGAACTCCGCTCACTGCCACGCCCCGTTTTTGAAAAAAACCTACTTTATAGAACTTTAAGTTGGCAATTTTTTTTAACTGGCGGTCATTTTGTCAGCTGTCAAGTGATTTTTTTTTAGTTTTGTTTGGCATTACAATGTGAATAGACTGACGTCAGAACAACGCTTCCAAATTGTGCCAATTTATTTTGAAAATCATAAATACGTACCGCTTACTACGTCCATTTAACATTTTTGTTGCCAGAGGCACAATTTTCCAAAAATCGATGCAACTACAACCATACGCCGACGATAATGACATCATTGGTAGGAGCCAACGTGATGTCTTAGCCACGTTTGCTAGTATAGAAAAGGCAAAAATGAAAGAATACACAACATCTACGAATTTATCAGAACAGTATGGGACTTTGTCTACCTCGGCTTCGCTATTAACTCTGACAACAAAATTTCGTCAGAAATTAAATGAAGAATTACTCCTGACAACCGCTATTTCTTCGGGCTAAGAAGGCAATTTAGTAGTAAAGCCCTCACTCGAACTACTAAGGAGATCCTATATCCTATATAAGACCCTGATCATCCCAGTCCAGCTCAACGGCGCTGAAGCATAGACCGTCTCAAAAGCGAATGAAGAAATCCTTGGTCGATTCGATAGGAAAATTCTTCGAGAAATCTTCGGTCCTGATTGCGTTAACGGGCTATGAAGACAAATATTGAACCAAGAACTGTACGACCTGTACAGCGAAATGCTCCTGGTCAAAAAACTCCACACTGGACGTTTATGGTGGCTAGGTCATGTTGAACCAATGGACACCAATACTCCAGCTCGCAGAGTCTTCAATTACAGCCAGTAGTCGGACGCATTAGAGGAAGACGTCGCCTTAAGTGGCGCGCACAAGTAGAAACCGACCTCAACCAACTTGAGGTGCGCAACTGGAGGCAGGTATCTAAGGACCGGGCTAATTGGAGAGGCATGTTGGTTGAGGCACAGGTTCATTTCGGACTTTACGCCTCTTAAGTTAGTAAGTTAGACTATTTTCTGTAGGGATATGTGAAGTCTACCCCGATAAGCTCGAAACGTTTGAATACTATGAGGACAATATTCGCCATTCTATAGCCGATATACGGCCACAAATGTTTGAAAATTTTATCGAAAATTGGACCTTCAGATTAGAATACGTCCGAGCCAGCCGTAGTGGTTATATGCCAGAAGTCATATTTAGATTGTACCTATTGCCAGAAGAATATCATTCAAATAAAGTAAATTTCATGTCAATTTAAAAGTATCGTCTTTGTTTTATTCCATTTTTAAGTTCTATACCTCTAAAAAAAAACACCCTGTATATGAATAAGATGTGGCGGCAATTCCATTTTCTAAATTCAGTTTTTCAGTTTTTAGCTGGGATGGGATAGGGTATTAAACGATCTGCACAGCGGATGGTAGCCTTTTACTATGTTTATTTATTTTAGAAATATAGGCAACTGATACTCTTCAGGTTTCAGATTAGTTATTAGTTAGTTAGTAGTTGAACTTTTTGCATTTTTTTACATTTTCAATGAACAATTTGGTTATGCAGAGAGTTCAGCTTATTTTGTATTGTAAAAAAGGAAAAAAAACGATCTTTATAGTATTTACAAGGGTATATGAAATCTCGAGGATATTCTGTTGTGAAAGGTTTGAAATCCTTGGAGACCTAAAACGTAAAGTAATTTTAAACTTTTACCGCTCTCGTTAAGAATGACTCGATGCCATGAATATACAAATTTCTTTTTAAATGTGTATGAGCGCGGAAAAGAGTCCTGGGAATTGAAATGCAAGCTTTTTGTTCTATGTTCACTGTTGTGGAGGTTTGGGAGTAAAATGTCAGTTTCCATTTTAAGTAGGTACGTTCAAGAGCAAAATGTTCACTATTTTATAATTCATTTCATTATGCTGGCAAAAAATCATGGAAGCGGCACTAACGTGTAGACTATGAGGATTTTAAGTTTGCTCAGCTTAAAATTGCTTGCGGCATAGATTGGGTTATTTATCTAAAGCCAATTTGTAAACGATCCTGAATAGAGGGATATGGAATGTTTTATGCATATTGTATATTTTTTGTATTTTTTTGTGAAAACTAAATCCTTGTCAAGGGTTGGATTAGCTGGTTGGATAAGCATTTGATATTGATGTAACTTGTATACATGTTATGTTTGAAGGTCAGGTGTTTTGATAATTTTTCAAAATTCCAATTGTCATTATGTCTTTACCTGTTTAAATCCATTCGAAACTATTTGTCGACATGTTTTAGAGCATGTTTATCCAGGCATATAGAGCATTACCCTGTTGAAGTTCTTGGAATCATAAATGTTAAGTACAACATGCTGAATGTGGATGAATTCTGTATGTATATAAACTTTTAGAAGGTCAAACGTCAACCAAGATAAGAAGAATTTCCGTGAATTTCTCAATAATTCAAGCTTAGAAAGGCTGCCAGAAATGGCGTCCTTGCCGCTGAGCTTTATAAAGCCGGCGGAGATGATTTGGAAAGTATGCCCGAAGAATGAAACCTCAGCATCGTTTTCACGATCCACAAAAAGCAGACCCTCTGAACTGCGTCAACTACAGAGGCATAAGTCTCCTCAACATCGACTACAAGATCCTATCTGCCGTAATACGTGAACGCCTGAAACCGTTTACCAACAATCTGATCGACCCTTATCAGTGTGGTTTTATTCCAGGAAAGTCCACAACCGATCAAATTTTCACACTTCGGCAGATCCTGGAAAAAAAAACCCAAGATGTCCGTATCGATGTCCACCACCTATTCATCGATTCCGAAGCCGCATACGACAGCATTTATAGAGACGAACTATACCGAGCCATGTCTTGTTTTGGTAAAGCGCCCAAAATCATCCGTTTGTGTAGGATGACGATGGAGAATTCTCGTTGCTCCATTCGATATCAAAAAAGGATTTAGGCAAGGCGGTGCGCTGTCATGTGATTTCCGCAATTTAATGTTTCACAGGATTGTGCAAAACTCCCAAACTAACATAGAGGCACAATAACTGAAAATCGGTGCAACTACTAGCATACGCCGACGATATTATTATCATTGGTAGGACTCAACGAAAACCTGATGCCATAGCTACGTTTGCTAGTATAGAGAAGGAAGCGGCAAAAATTGGTTAAGCAGTAAATGAGGGCAAGACTAAGTATATGCTGTCAACACGAAAGACACACAACATCGACTAATTGCACAGATTGTCACCATTGACATATATAGCATTGAGGCAGTACGGGACTTTTTCTATCTCGGCTCCGCTGACAACAACCTATCGTCAAAAATTAAACGAAGAATTAGAATTACTCTTGCTTACCACTGTTTCTTCGGGCTAAAAAGGCAATTCAGTAGTAAGGCCCTCAGTCGAACTACTAAGGAGATCCTATATACGCCTCTGATCATGATCATGAAGCATGGACCGTATCAAAAGCAGATGAAGAAATCCTTGGTCGATTCGCTAGGAAAATTCTTCGAAAAAATCTTCGGAAATCTATGGAAACAAAGATTTATCCAAGAACTATACTAGCTGTACAGCGACATTCCCTTAGACAAAAAACTCCGTATTGGACATTTAAGATGATTAGGATATGTATAACGAATAGACACCAATACTCCGGCTCGCAGAGTCTTAGATTCCCAGCCAGTCGTCGGACGCATAAGAGGAAGACCTCGCTTTAATTGGCGTGCACAAGAAGAATCCGACCTCAACCAACTGAGAGTGCGCAATTGGAGAAGGTTAGCTAAGGACCAGGCTTATTGGAGAGGTATGTTGGTTGAGGCCCAGGTTCATTTCGGACTGTAGCGGCACTTAAAACAACAAAATCAAACGTAACAGCCATGATGAAAATGGTCTTATTCAGAAAAGCTGATTTTTCGCCCAAAGTCATTGTCCAATTCGAGCTGCTCGGTCCAAACTGCGAAGCAATTCTCGTCTGTGCGTCAGGTATGATGTTGGAATGCTTGGTTGCTGTGTACTTGCATACCAGTCTCACGGATTTTTTGTACATAGTTGCGTAGGTACAGCAGATACGGTGGGTGCTTCATTCCGGCCAAAACTTTTTTTCAAATAACGCACTGTTTGGGTTCCACACCACTCACTTTGAAAATATCTTTTCAATATTGCCGAACGTTGTTCAAGCTTAACTCGACTAACTCCGCGGAAGTATTATAATGACTTTCTGTCAAGATTTCGAGCAGGAAACAGCTGTCACTGACAAAATAAATAAATGGTCCACCCTGTATATCATATCTAATAGTTTTAAAGGTTTATTAAGGATACAAAAAAATGTATAGACTAAAGCAAATATATAAACAATTTGAAATAAAAATCTTTAGATTTAGTTAAAATGAATTAAGAAATAAAACATCATTTACTCAGTAAACTGGATCTCATTAATAGCTGTGCTTGATAAGATGAGATATCTAACGTACCCTTTTTGTGTAGCAATATTTTTGTCCCTTCACCAAGAAATTACTTCCTGATGCGAAATCAAATCCAAATTGCTAAGTAACTCATAGACCTTTCCATTTAGCCTATAAGCTGATCTAACACCTTTACCAACAATTCCAAATTGGTTCGATTTCGATTTCAAAGCATAACCGTTAGATCATCTTTTTAGTCGTCTCCATAAAAAAAAGTATATACACTTATACCACCAGCAAATATACACATTTCCCTTATTCCTTTGATACCCAACACCATCCGTATAGGTGTACACATACCTGGTCCAACCCCAAATCCCCATATCCAGATCCAGCTAACCAAAACCACCCTTTGTACAGCACACCCCATACCGCACAAAAATTCAAAAACATCACAAACAGACAATTTTACACTATCATCGGATGCGATATTTTTTGTGTGAGATACAGCCACTTCACTTGTATACAGTTGCTCTGCTATCGACAAAATCACAAAGTCATGTTTTCCTCTTCAAATGGCAACAACACCACATCGACTACCATCACCTCGTGAATGATTATGAGGAAAAAAAAATAGACACAGTCACACAGCAGAACACTCTAAAAAGGAGCAAAAAAAAAAAGAAACACCAGAAATCGAACGTACAGGAGCAGGAGAGTAGTCGTATATTCTCCAAGACCTAAGCGTATCTGATAGATACAAACAAAAAGCTAGCTAAAGTCTCGGTGCTGTGACGCATCCGATCCGGGGGGATACACAAATGTATCTGATGATTTTGTGATTGACGTTCACAAATATTGTTTGTGACATTGAATTGAATGAGATTTTTATTTAGACACGATACACAAAGAGTGGAGCGGCTACCATACACCGGATAAAAACATGAGTATTGTGATTGGACTTGGAATGCTATTGCACTCTGAGATTTTTTGAATCCTCTGGACGAGATGATCCGTTACGGACCATGTCCAACCAACAATATGTTTGTTTCGTCCTTTTTGGTACGGTTTTGATTTCATTTAGACATGACATGTGATATGGCAAACAGGTGAAAGGTGTAGATAGTTGTTGTTCAATGATGTCCTATTGAAATGGTGTCAATGGGAAACCAATGTATGCGGTTTCGGAAAAGGCAAATAACCGAAGCCAATGGGAATTTACATAAAAAAATGTCCAACCACGAAAAAGTTGACTTTCACATTTTTATGATGCTAGCGTGCACGAGCGACATTATTTACCTTCAAATCCTATTAACAGGACACAACTTTGTTTTTTTTCTTCTATTTACACAATGTGGTGAACAACTTGATAATTGTGTTTAATTAGGTTTATTTGTTTATTTTTTTTTTTGTTATTGTTGGTCACTATTCTTTGGGTAAAGCTGCGGGGCTAACACCAAAAAAAAGTTACAATTTGTGGTGGAAATTTTATTTTGGGTGTGTAGGGAATGGTAATTTACATGATAGAAGGATATAATTTAGTAATTAATTGGCTTCGTTCGTTGTAAATGTGTTTGTAAGATAAACGATACCGATACGGTCGCTGTGGTAGTTTAAATTTTTTTTAGATACACGAAGAACAGAAAACTGATATATAAAGACATGTGTATCGTCGTAAATTGTTTTAAAGCATCATAAAGTTATTTTAGTTGTATCTTTTGAATATTATATTTCTGTTTGATTTTAAGATCGTTTTGTAGTGAAGTCTGGGGTTGAGTGGACACTGGATTGGCTTTAACTTGTTGTCACTGTGATTAAACCTCAATTGCGAATGTTTTACCTCACTTAGGAAATCACACGATACCAGTCTGCCACGATACCGATGCCAGGTAACCGATTAGAGTTTTTTTTCATTTATATCTAAGCCTATATACAGGGTGTCCGCAGGTATACTATCGGGTTTTTCAACGGGGACGCTACAAAAGTTGAGCGACAGGGACAGCAAACGACGCCATATTTCTTGCCGCTCTTTTGACATTTCTCTTCAGTAAGGTTTGCCATTTTATGATGGAAAGATATACGATCCAACAACGAGTCGAAATCATTAAAATTTACAACCGAAATTCGGAGTCAGCGGCTTCGACGTTAAGAGCGCTACGTCTAATTTATGGTCGTCATAATCGTCCTGGCAGATCAACAATTGAGCGTCTAGTGGGAAAATTTGAATCCATAGGCACATTACAAAATGTTCCCGTACCAGTGAGACAAAGAAGTGCCCGTAGTGTGGAGAATATTGCTGCCGCTGAGGCTTCAGTTGAAGAAGCCCAAATGTGTCTCTCACACGTCGTTCTCAAGCGTTGGGCATCTCTGTAACGTCGCTGTGTTGAATTTTGCGAAAAGATCTTGGCCCACATCCTTACAAGATTAAATTGACGCAAGAACTGAAGCCACTTGACCACCAGACGCGTCGTATGTTCGTAAATTGGGCAGAGCAACAACTTGAAAATGATTTGGATTTTCATAGAAAATCATCTTCAGCGATGAGGCTTATTTCTGGCTGAATGGCTTCGTCAATAAACAAAATGCGGTACTAGTCAGGCAGCAATCCACACGTACTCCATGAGTCATCATTGCATCCCGAAAAAATTACGGTTTGGTGTGGTTTATGGGCCGGCGGTGTCATTGGGCTGTACTTCATCCGTGATGATCAAGACCGGCACGTTACTGCGAATGGGAATCGCTACCGCTCAACGATAACCGAATATTTTTGGCCCCAATTAGATGATATGGACTTGGAGGGCATGTGTTTCCAACAGGACGGCGCCACAAGGCTACGTCAAGTCTATGGTCTATGCCAACAAGCCAGCGACGATTGATGAACTTCGTACGAATATCTAACGTGAAATTGCAGCAGTATCGGCCGATTTATGCTTGAAAACCGTCGAAAATTGGGTTCAGCGTCTGGACTTCTGCAAGCGTGCCCGTGGTGGCCACGCAAAAGAAATCAAGTTCCATACATAATGGCATCGAACGTACTTTCACAGGAATAAGGAATTTTATTGATATCCAAAACCGTTTTTGTTTTATTTAAAAAAAACTTTTGTAGCGCTCTTATTGAAAAACCCTTTACTTTCTTTGTTTACATATTTTGATTAAATGAAAGAGAATGGATCTTGTGTTGATAAATGTGTTATTTAATGACGGCAATTACGTATGGAATACAATATCAGGAAATGTCCGCCTTGTTAGTCCGAGCCCTTTCGAGCACATTTTTCATTACATTCTCACACATTGCACGCGGTATTTCAAGCATTTCTGGTTGGTTTGCATAAATCTTGCTTTTTAGATATCCCCACAAAAATGAGTACGGAGCAGTCAAAACAGGCGACAGTGGAGGCCAATCAACATCACCATTTCTTGAAATAACTTGTTGCGGAATTACAATGGAATTACTGTGAGATCTCTAGTAATTCCATTGTAATCCTGGCTGTATGTGTTGTTGATACCGCATGTTAATCAAGCCCATAGCAATTGTGTTAAAAAGTTTTTAATCACATCACGATATCGCTCCACATTCACAGTTACCGTTACGCCGTTTTCATTTTCAAAAAAGTGAGGTCCAATGGTTCCTCCTGACCAAATAGCACACCAAATAGCACTGTAACTTTTAATGGATGCAAAGGTGACTGACGAATAATTTGAGGGTTTTCCATTGCTCAGAACCGACAAATGAAAATGTGCCTAGTCACCCATTATGATTTTTGCATGAAAATCGGGGTTGTCATGGGCTAGCTGTAACATCATATTGGCATATGTACGGCTGGTCTTGTGGAAGCATATGTACAAATGGTCTTGTGGAAGAAGCTTTTGTGTCAACTGAATCTTAAATGAAAACAAATGCAAAGCATTGTGCAAAATTGTGGCCAAAGTTGTTCTTTGAAGACCAAGCTCCTGAGCACGGCCTCGAATTGAGGTTGATGGAATGTTTTGAACACTTCCTTGAGCAGCAGTAATGTTTTCAGCCGACCACAACGTACTGTAACGTTATGGTCCATGCTTGGGCCTATCACTTCAGACCCTCTTTCGAAATCATTCAGTAAACAATAAATAGTGCGTTTTGTTGGCACGTTTATTCTCCCAAAAATTTCACTTAACTTTCTCATCGTCACAGTAATCGATGGTTGATTTTGATAAAATGTTTTAACGATTAAAACAAGTTGGTTTATCGAATATTTTTCCATAATAAATTTGCCACGTGTCTACTTCACGACTGCCAAATATGAACAGTTAAGACTAATGTTTACCAAAATGGCGGTAAAACTAAGTAGTATAACTTCCCGGCAGATACCCTGTGGATTAAGAAAAAAACCATTGACACTATTCCAGCAGAATCAAATGTCGAAGTCCAATTCGTCTATACTACGAGTTCGCAGAATATTACCTAATCTCCAGGACAGGTACCGTTACAGGTTTAATGCTTTAACCTTAATGGAGATATTCCAGTTGGGTTACCTTAAATCTTGGTTTATTGGGGTGAGCTTTAACGACAGTAAACCAACTTTCCCGGTGTATAGCAAAAAAAGAAATTAATTATGGAGTCTAAATGTAGGGTCGTCATAAGAAATGTTATCCTCTGACTAAAAGAGCGCGAAAGATTACATTTGAACTTGAACGGCGTAACCGTCTTTACAAAGAAACTGTTTGAAAAAAATATCGGTATTTTTCCTAGAACTGAACACTATTTGAAAGTATTTAATGGATCACTCTATGCCACGATGATAACAACCGACACATCGTCCTCTAAGTTTTCTGTTTCCAGTAAAACTGTTTTTCGAAATGACCATTAGATGGATTGGAAAATTAGATTTGTAATATCAAAAATTGCATAATATTACCTAGTGACCTCTAGTTACACATCTAATATTAAAATGTCCCATATGTGCTTTAAAGGCACAATCACCTTTCACATATCAACCACATTGGCAGTGGGGTTCCTTTCACAATGATTTATATTTTTCACAAAAACATCGGACGAGTATTATAAGCGGATATTTTGTTCATTTAAATATACATATATACAACAAGTCTAATATATACATACCTTCAATGCAATAAACCTCTAATGAATCCGATGTTTGGTTAACCACTGTACAATTTGTTGGTATTTCTGGCTTTCCGGCTGCAATTAAATGAAATACGCAGGGCTCCTTCTGCTGTCCAACATTATTATCCGCCCAGCACATAATGGTGCCAAAGTCCATTTCCTGTTTCAACAGCAACATAGCAGCAAACAAATAAAAGTCCACACAACCCCATTGCCATCATCATCATCATCATCATGAGCATCGGCAGCAAGGATTCGACCATAGTAATTCAGTCAGGCGTTAGCAATTGAGTATAAAAACAAGAGGTCCAGGCAAAAAAGAAAATAGATGTACAAGAACAAAAAAAAGTTAGCAATCGTGTATTTCTGTGTTCAAATGAAAAAAAAAAAAACTAGGAGAAGTGAATGACGATGGGTGGGGGTAAATAGTAATCCAACACACACACTCGCAAACAGACACAATGCAAACGATAGGGGAGACTTCTCTTGTTAATTACACAATTATAACGTAAACGCATAAAAAAAAGTCGACTAATCGGTAAGTTGGCCGGAAAGCTAAGTATATGGACTAGCTGAAGGTCGACTTAGACTGGGTGATTTATATCCAAAGGCCTAATTCAAGTGGAGTCTCTTGATATTTATATCCGCCCAACTAAGTACCTAGGTAGTAAGCCGTCAGAGTACGACGCAGGGGGTGGTCATTTGTCCTAGAAGTTTCAAGGGTAGTTATATGTTTAGCCCAGTGACACTTGTGTGTAATTGGGTCGTATGCGACTGTCCACAGATAGCGCTAAATGAATATGGTTGGGACTTTTGTTGAAGTTGAATGTTGGGGGGAAGAGACAACATTTATTTTAGATCCTTATGGGTAATAGATACAAAATCGATTGGTTTTATCCTAGCTATTTTCGATTCGTTTTCAGAATGATTCGTCAGATCATGCATGGGTGAATATTTTTAAGAATTATCACCAATGCATAATGCTACCTGAATTAATTTGTATCCCTTTGATGAAGCTGCTTAAGTTGTTAAAATGTGAATAAGTTAACGACATCGGGATAAGTTAACGAAAAAGGATATTTACTGCAAAAATAGAAATTAGGTTTATTTATTCAGAAAGGATGTAGAACCATAACAGATAATGAGTCGTGTTTTCTTGAACAACACCCAATCGTTGCAACTTTATCTCACATTGGCAACCACCGGCTACTGGTCTCATCCAATCGGATTTGACTATCATATGCTAGAATTTGGTCTTCTGTCATTTTAATAATAATAAATGAAGACGAATGCTACTATTGAGCTCTAAAAGCAAATAAGAAGGGAAGATTACGAGCAAGAAAATCGCGTGATCGAGGATATAGAGAGGTGCCAATCCAGGAATGATGTTCGCAAGTCTTACCAAAGTGCAAAACGTTAAAACCAAGGTACAAGCTACAAGGCTCGAACAGAATACTGTCGAGATGAACAAGCAAATATCGTAGTTGAGACACAGTCGATGCTGTTAGACAGAACAAACCATTCAATACTGGTGATGACAAAAAAATTAATAACCACCCGACCCAAGAGAAGTGAAGACAGCAATATATAAACATAATTTTAAAAAGGCTGCCGGAATTGACAACTTTCCCATCGAGCTTTATAAAGACGGCGGGGGTGACTTGGTAAGTAAGACCCACCAACACATAATAATAATAAGGTCGGATGAAAGTATGCCTGAAGAATGGAAACTCAGCATCGTTTGCCTGATCTACAAGAAGGACATCCTCTGAACTTGAACTGCACCGATATCTCCTCGATATCGCCTACAAGATTCTATCTGCCGTATTATGTGAACGCCTAAAACCTACTGCTTCATCAGGGTCGGAAACAACCTCACCCAGACATTCGATTCCCAAAGGGGATTTAGGCAAGGCGATGAAAGTACTAGCATACGCCGACGATATTGAAATAAAAGGGGAAGATGGCCGCTTTTTAGTTGAAAAGTGAACGTTTTTGAGGGTCTAAAATATTTAGAATGTGATTAGTATTAGCTTAGAAACATTGATACTTTAAGAACCAATTAAAATGAACGCTTTCTTTAGGTCCTTTAACCTAGAAATGCGTCATTTATTTGTGCATGCGTAGTTCAGCACGAAGATTCAATTAGAATAGCAGTTTGGTTTGTACTGTATAAAACGTATCCACTTCAAATGGCGAATCAGATATATCTACCAAAAGTTCCAATACCATTATATTAATGAAATGATTAATGACTCAAAATAACAGTATCTTGTCATTGTCGAAATTATGCAATCTAAAATTGTAGTAAATAGTCCCGTTGACATATAGCTTTCTTGAATGCCTTCAATGTTTTTTATAAATTCAGTTCACCAAAGAGTTTAATTAGCAAATCAATCTTTAATCGATTACTTTGCAGCTGTTTATTCAAACGGTCGTTCAATTTTGTAAACTTTTTACATCATCTATACCATCCATAAATTAAAAGATTTTATCACCTCAAAATGTAATTAATTCCAGGTAACATTGACAAGCTCACCAGCTGTTTCTTGACAGTCAATTTCATCAAAGGGTGCCTTATATTGTATCCATTAAGTAAGGCCCAATTTTTTTGCTATCCCTCAATGGCAAAGCAATCCATCAGTATTCCACAGACCGACGAGACCTACCCTCACACGAAAATTACTTGTCAAGTGCCCCTTGACATAAAATTGTCAACAATTAATTACACCGTGGAAGTAATAAAACAAAGAGCCGAAAACATTAGAACCTAAAGGAATATAGGACAGTATGATTCGGAGTATCGAGTGTGTAACAGTACAACCAGCAATTACGTTAACTAATTACAAACATACTGAAAGATTGTATAGAATGTCTATATATATACAAATACATTGTTATATCGGGGGAATTTAAAATTCATTATCATTACCCACCCATCACACCCTGCGACACACACACGAAACTAAGCAATTTATTCATCAGACGATGAAAAGAAAATTAAATATTACACATACACACAAACGTAAACATCCTGTGACGTGATGGGTAAAATGTCGACAACAACGGAACGACGTTTACATATTGCTGGTGCCAGTGGCTAACATTATCGCAAATTGGCAATTTGCCTCCCTTACCATGAGCTCACTTTGTGGCTATAAAGCTCTGCTCAGTGGCCTAGGGCGGCAGGAACTCATGTCGTGCTTCTAGGTGCTTCTAGGTTCTTCATGAAAGTTGCATTCTTGTGATTGATTGAAGCTGTCAATAGCTTTAACGTCACAAGTTTCGTATACTGTCGAACGACGCATGGTTTGTTCCTCCTTGAAGTAGAAAGTAAAATTGACTTTATGATGTTAATAGATGCGAAGACGGAAAGCTAATAAACGATGGGTGGTTGGCAAGGTGTTCAAAGGGATTTTAACGTTGCGGGCCATAAATGAGATAATGACTTGCAATGTATTGAAACAAACATAAAATTAGCGGTGGTAAGGGGAAATATTGGCACACTTAAGAAAAACAAAGTCAAAGTATGATAAATGGTGTGTGGAAGTATCTTTAAATAGTCTGGTACTGAAGGAAGCGTGGAGTGTTGAACAATGAATATTGGGATTGGAATTTAAGCCTTGCCAACTTTGTGATGAAAATTTATTTGACAGCTGATACCATATTTTATTAAGTAGTTACATACTAGGATTGCTCTCTTAAGATCTTAATAACGGCTCAATTGGGAAGCTACAAATAGAAATTTTGAACAGTGATCTTCACACTACCAATATCGATGCTAACAATACAAGATCATCAATTGGGATAATCCACGTTACTTCTACGGATATATTTCATGGAAAGATTTTATTTTAGACAAATTCAGGGTAAATACTTGTGCAGAGGCGGTTACAAAGATCATCTTCTGGTCCATAAATCACTCAAAAAAAAATTTAATAATTAAACAAACCATAGGTTACTAAGCAATACGAACAAATTATAGCAACAATGGAGAAAACGTAAGAACAATAATGGGCAGATCCAACTGAAAAGAATTATTTCTATCAACCAGCGATAGAAGCCACAAAGAACGCCTAAAAATGTTAGATTGCCTTTATATCTTAATTATATATATGTTCTTATTTTTGCAAATGGCCGCCAATGTCAAATCTGTTTTGACATTTGTGGACTAGACAGATGTAGAACACAAGTGAACAAGCTATGGAGCGATACACTCAAAAGGAACGCGGAATAATCGAAGTTTACAATTTTTCACCGGAACTCATGGAGTAATACACGAGGAGCCATTACACCCGCTTTACACTGCATGGTGCGCTGTTCATGCTGGAGGAGTCATCGGGCCATTTTTTTTTCGAGAACGCCACTGGTTAAACGACAACAGTGGACAGTGCACGCTATAAGGCCATGTTAACCGAGTTTTTTCTGCAGCAATTGGACAAATTAGGACTGGAGGACATGTGGTTCCAACAGGACGGAGCAACGGCACAAACTGCGCGAGCCACAACGGATATTCTGAAGGCGGCGTTCCCGGGTGGTCTCATCTCTCGTTTTGGCGATTTGCACTGGCCCGCAAGATCGCCCGATTTAACCGTTCCAAACTTTTTTATTGTGGGGTTTTTTGAAGTCCCGTGTTAAGTGGACAAGCCTGAGACCCTAGAAGCCCTCATGGACAATATTCGACAAGAGTGCGAGAATCTGTTGCCCGAAGTTCTCGCTTGAGTGATGAAAAATGTCAAAAAACGAGCCCGTATGCCAATCAATTGTGACGGCGTCCATTTCGCTGGTATCTCCTTCTCTACTTGACCAATATAATTGTCAAGGTTCAAATAAACATAATCAAAAAACAGGATCGAAGTTTTTCATTAAAAAAAACTGTGAGAGCCAAGCAACATCGAATGACTTGTTTGGGCCCACCCTGTATATTAACTTTAGCAAAATTCGCTTCCATTTGATCCAAATCTTTTTTTCTTAAAGTTGACAGATTTCAAAATCATTTGTTCGCGTTACCATAAACAAAGAGCTAAGAGCAGTGGCACGATGGTTGGTGTGATGAACTGCCGCACAGAAGGTCTGGATTCGATTCCCAGCCGTAGCAACACCTAAATGATTTTTCACTGGCCCTCGCCTCGTGATGATCTGACAAATCATCCGAGAAATATCGATTGTCAAGAAAAGCCTATCTCAAATTCGCCATCGTGAAAGAGGAACACACGAATGGTTGTGAGAAAGCTTGGCCCTAGTTACTAACGAGCGTGTTGCGCCAATAGTTTGTATTTTATTTGGCTCAACATTTTCGGACTGAACGCGTTTACCTATATCATAACCTATGCCATATGCTTTAAAATATGTTTTATAAGAAACGCTCCCAAAAAGTGGGAGTGGGTTAAGATAATCTTTAAACGAAATATTAGCATCAATATCTACGAATTATTTTTAGTTGTTTTTCGGATTACCTTGAAGTATTACGGAATATCATTTGCACTGAAACCCCCCAAAAAGTGGGCGTTGTAAAAAACTTTAAATATACCAAATAAAGATATTTTTTCAGAAAAGTAGCCGTGGAAGTCAGCGGATTTAAACAATTTGTACAATTTTTCTGCTGGGAATAAGAGAGTTCATGAACCAAATCAGCTCAAAATCAAGGGCTAAGAACTGATGATGTACGGACAGTAGGATGCACAGAAATGGCTTAATCGATTTTATACTTTTAGGTATTACTGGCTAAATTATTTCCCTATGTTACAAACAATGTTACAAACCACGTATCAAAACGAATAAGCCCCAATGGGATAGGCTGTACAAAATTAACACCGGGATTGTCGTTTTTACTCAGATAGATTCTACATAAACACTGGGGTGGCTCAACATGCACTAGAATTTTGCACAAGTGCATGGCCCCGCACACCATCATAGCCGTCACCGATTATGAAAGCGATCTAACTAAGGTTCCTCCTTTCTTGCAAAATTAAAGCGACATTTAGTGGGAGTCGTTTCCTCGAGTTAAATCTCTGCAAATCGGGAGCTTTAAAACCAACATTTGGACTTATGTTTGGAGCCGAGTAATTAGCTCGATGCTTTTCTCAAAATATAGCGGTATTATCAGGAGCTCTATTACATAAAACGAAACGGGCCGCAAGTACCCGATAAAAAAACAAACGATAGTCAAGAGAAAGTGCGATTCTGTAAGAGGAGAACAATTTTATGACTACTCAAAGAAAACGAAGCAGTATGACTGCCGAATGCCATTCGTAATAAATTACGAGTATCGTAAAGCCTAGAACGATACTCGTCTTACGTAATCGAATTTCAACGATATTCGTCTCATAAAAGATGGCCCCAGCCTTGGAAACTATTCAATTATGCAGGTATTAGAGATTTCATTACTTTTACCCAAAAATAATTTATTTCGAAGGACTACGGTATAACTTTAGAACTCTTACCGAATTTGACAGCCTTAGCTCCTCGAACCCTCAATTTTTGTTTTCTCTTAAACGGAAATTAATGTTATCATAACGGGTTATTTTTTAAGCGTAGTTTTTTTAATAATTGAATAAAACATTACATTTGCATCAAATATTCAAAATGTTTATTGTAATCGATAAATAGGCCTTTGCCATTTACGTTTTAAAGACAACTTTATGTAAATATTGTCGACGGCTCCGTTTCAAATGGTCCGATTTGACGTTACTTTTTTGAGCATTTCGGCCTGTATTCCACGAACTACGCGTGTTTTGTTATTCTGTAAGGCTTCAATCGTGTTCGGCTAACCCCACAAGAAATAATCAAGAAGCGTCAAATCTCATGATCTTGGCGGCCATTTCGATAGATAAGCTGCTCACCAAATTCGTCCTTTAACATTTCCATTGTTTAACGAGCTGTGTGGCATGTGGCAACGTCTTGATTAAACCACATGTCAACCAAGTTCAACTCAGCCAACTGGGGCAAAAAAAATCGCGTATCATGACTCGATATGGTTCGCCGTTGAACGTAACGTTTCTTCCACGGTCGTCTTTTAAGAAAAATGGGCCACCAGCCCTTAAACCACACCAAACTGTCGGTTTTCGGGATGCATCCTTAATTCTTGTATGGCATGTGGCTATTCATCACTCCAGATGCGACAGTTTTGCCGTTGAGCCAGAAATGAGCCTCATATCTGAACACAATTTTTCGATAAAACAGCGGATTTTCATGGTGTTCTAATGCCCATTCACCAAAAATTTGACGTTGTAGTAGGTCGTTCGACTTCAATTAATGCACAATTTGAATTTTAAAGGCTTTCAAACCGAAATGGAAACGTACAATTTTGCATGTGGTTGAGTAGTACATGCCCAATTGCTGACAACGGTGATGAATTGACATTTCAAGATCTTCATTAACATTGGACGCTACGACTGCATTCAATATTCATGCATCGACACGCATGTCCAACAAAGTAAATTTGGTGTTAACAGCACGAATTGTTGATTTCCCAGGTCGATTATGACGACCGTCGTAAAAACGGTGCACATTTTTCACAGAGAACGAATTTTGTTAAATAATTTCAATAATTTGCAATCGTTGCTCGTTTGTAAGTCTTTCCATAATTAAATGACAGAGTAGACTGAAAACTTTTCACTTTGACTTAACTCTTAAAATCACCCGTTACTACTTAAGCTTTGGTTTTCACACGCTCTCAAGTAGGGCTGCCAATGGTAAGCCCATAGATAGCAAATCGCACAAAAAAAAAACAAATTTTTACAAAGAAGTAGCTGACAGACGTTGTTCTGTCTGTTTTTTTAACAAAAGAATTGAACTGCGTGTGAGTGAGTTTTGTTGTTTTTTTTCACGGCAGTTTATCTAATTTTCTGCGAAATGTTCTATAAGAGTCTTTGTTGGGATTCAGGTTTGGGCCACATAAGCATCTTAAGTAAAGGTGAGGAGGGCATGGCACACTTCTGGTTGCTCAGCAAATCTCGTCGGATGGGGTAGTTCTTAACCGCTCACCTCCACTGAAGATGCCTTTGTGACCCGACTGTGACTCACAACAATACAATGTTAAAAAGGCTACAATCCGCTGTGTGAATCGTTTAATACCCTATCCCATTCCGTCTATAAAATTAATTATTAATAATAATATAAATATAATTCTATAGAAAATGGCACTGTCACCACATCTATTTCACATAGCATCTAAGTCTTTTTATGTTCGACACGATGGCATATGATATGGGGTAGGGTATAAAAATGGTTTTTGTTAGAAAACACCCCCCGAAAGTGGGCGTGGGCTGAAATGAACGAAAAGTTCATGTATTACCAATGATTTTGCATCAAAAAAATTTCCAAATATTTTGAAATTTTACTGAAAATAATTTTTCTTATGAAAAGGCCCCTACCGTTTGGCCAAAAAGAACGTTTCTTTGAACAATTTGAATGGCAGTGAGGGGATCTTAAAATTGTTTACACTTGTTCTGTAGCAACGCACAAGAGTCCTACATAGCAAACCTCATTCTCCTAGCTCAAAATTAAGGGCCCTTAAAGACGGATGGACCGACAGACAGACATGACTCAATCGACTCAGATAGCGATTCTGAGTCGATCCATATACTTTGAGGTATGTCTGCCTGAATTATTTCTCTTTGTTATAAAGTTTGTATTAAAACATAGATATCCCTATGGGATAGGGTATAAAAAATAAGATGAATGAAATCGGTAAAGTCCTTTTCAGAGATGACATGACAAAGGAAACAGCGTTTATTTTCAAATTCTATATATATACTATATATATCCGCCGTGTGAACTGCTTACTACCATATCCAATCATATGTTTAAAGCGGTCGTTTCAAAAACCTTTATGTTTATTCTAAATTCTAAAATGGATGTTTGTAGAGTCGGATTTAACACTTGTACTGTAAGCATGGAAAAGTCAAATATCATTATCCTGGATTCAAATTTAAGGCCTTAAAATCGATGATGTACAGACGAAAGGACAGAGAGACATGACTATATTGACTCAGCTAGCTATTCTGAGTCCAAATACCTTAAGCTATATATTATATCTGTGTGATAAACTATGTATATAAACTAATATTAGGGGTGTATTAGTGGGATATGGTATAATGAGTTAAAAGAAATAGAAATGAGTTGCTACGTAGAAGACGCATACAAAAAAATAAATGTAGTAGATCTACTACATATGAAGTCCGATGGCAGTCCTAGAAGTTAATTGGTATGAAATTTATTCGTATGGCTAATCTGATGACGCAAAAATAGAACACTTTTTTCAACAACAACACGAAGATCATTCATTTTGCTAAGCTTATAGAGAGTGTGCTAACATAATCGAAAAAGATGGCAGAACGTCACCAATGACAAATACAACTTTCAGGTAATACGCGCTTTGTCTATCTGCAAACTTAATGATAGTAACCTAACCTTTGCCAACCTAACAACATTGAGGTAGAAAGGGCTTTGTCTACTTCGGCTCCGTGCAATTACCTCTGACAACCACACCTTGGCAGGAAAAAAAAATACTAAGAATTTGCTGTTACCAACTGCTGTTTCTTCGGGGTGAGAAGGTAATTTAATGACAATTATTACGGCAATATTATATAAGTCCTTAACATCCCGTTCATAAACTACGGCGACGAAGCGTGGACCGCAGCAGAATCGTCGGTTTGTTTGTGTACACTGGCTTGGAGACGAACTTTACGAGCTGAACAGCGAAATAGACCTTGATGTTCAAGACGGCTAGGTCATGTAGAGCGACTCATCGATTCCTATTGATACTACAGACGCAGTAGAGCAAGACCTCGCCTTAAGAGGGACATATAAGTAGAAATCGCTTTTAACCAACTCTTAACTGCGCCAACTACAGACCCATAAGTCTCCTCAACATCCTATCTGCCGTAATATGTGAACGCCTCAAACTGTTTACCAAAAACTAAATCGGCCCTTATCTGTGTGGTTTTAGGTCAGGAAAATCCACAACCGATCAAATTCTCACACTTCGGCAGATCCTGGAAAGAACCAAAGAATTCCAAATCGATACCCACTACCTATTCATCGATTTCAAAGCCGCATACGACATCATTGATACAGAGCCATGTATAGTTTGGTATACCGCCCAAACTCAGTTTGCGTATGATGACGATGGAGAATTCTCGCTGCTCCGTCAGGCAAGGCCATGCGCTGTCATGTAACTTCTTCAATTTTATTCTTGAGAGGATTGGGCAAAACTCCCCACCCTACACCAGAGGCATATTTTTCCAAAAATTGATTGACATCATTGGTAGGACTCAAAGTGATGCCATGGCCATGTTTGCTAGTATAGAGAAGGAAGCGCCAAAAATGGGCTTATCAGTAAATGAGGGCATGACTAAGTATAAACTGTCAACACGAAAGGACACACAACATAGACGAATTGGACAGAACGTCACCATTGACAGATATAACTTTTAGGTAGTACGGGACTATCTCGGTCTATCACGGCTCCGCTATTAATTCTGACACAAAATCCCGTCTCGCTGTTTCTTCGGGCTAAGAAAGTAAAACCCCATGCCTCAAAAGCGGATGAAAAAATCCTTGATCGATTTGACAGGGCATTGACGGGCTATGGAGACGAAGATTCAAACAATAACTATACGAGCTGTACAGCGACATACCCCTGGTCAAAAAACTCCGTGTTTAAGAAGGTTGGGACATGTAGAACGAATGGAAACCAATACTCCAGCTCGCAGAGTCTTCGATTCCCAGCCAGACGTCGGACGCAGAAACCGACCTCAACCAACTTGGAGCTCGCAACTGCAGTCAGTTGGCTAAGGACCGGGCTAATTGGAGAGGCATGTTGATTGAACATCCAGTTCAAAAGTTGCATATGATAACTGAGCATGCATTGAAGCTATTCTTAGATTCATTCCAAACGGGTTGTTGTGTTTTCAAAACGACTCCTCTACATCATAAAGAGACTGCGAAAATGTTTAATTTTGTAAAAAAAAATTTTTAATTAATAATATTCTCTCAAATGCCTAATAGATATTCTTGATAATACTTAAACATATTAAATCGACTTTTTACTCTCAATCGAGCGTTAACTAGAGTTGAATGGCTTCATGGAATTTAATTAGTCGAGTTTGAAGTAAATGCAAAAGTTCTGTTATTCATCATAAAAATGTCGTCATATATAATTTAAAATGTCGCCATTTTCTAAAGAATTCAATTGATCTTTCTTATAGCAAGTAATCCAAGGGGAGACATTCCACAATAAGGATTTCCAATCGTCAGTCTTTCAAATTTATTGGTATTGTCAAAGTCCGTACCGTTCAGAAACATAAACAAAAAAATTGGGGACATTTTTTTTTTCCTAGACATTTGTTGTTGATAGTTCAACTGACAGTAAACATTGTCGACTGATTGACTTGTTGCTTCATCCTTGACAAGCAGGATAACGGCAATATATAACGGCGCGTCGATGACGACTGCAACTTTCAGCTTTTCCTTTTAAACATTTCCGAGGGCGAATAACGCTCTTTGTATACATTTGCGATGGGCTAATGGAATTGGTTTTTAAGTGGTTGATATTTTAGAGCGGTATGGGTATGGTGGTTGATTTCAGGATGATGTACGCATACAATGATGGAATGTATGGAGAACATATTTATCTTTCATCAATTTGATGTTTGAAAGTAAATGAGATAAGACTTATGTAGATTGGTAGGCTAAGGGGTGTTCAGGTTTTTTTAGGTTTCAGACGATTATTTGTTGAGGGCTTGAAAGGTTTTCTAAATTGAAAACAATGAGAACACATGTATTCCCACAGTGGTTAGTTGACTGAAATGCATCAGCGAATAGCGGAATAGTTGATTTTATATGGATGATGATAAATGGCACTGACTAAATAAATAAGCGTCAAATAAATGTTTTACTCTGTCATAGCCAAAGTCTATGTATTATTCAGTGACCTTTGAAGTATTTCAAAGTGATATCGCAATCCAAAAAAAAAATCGCATTTCTGATACCGATAAGGAAAATGTTCATAATAAATGTTAATAAATGTTATAAATGTTCACATCGGCCCATTTAAGTCGATGTCTTCCTTTACTGCGTAAGCTACGTAGACACGAGCAATAAATTTGTAACAAATGTTTGCTTGCATTCAAATTAGCATGTTTGATCAATAGAAAAAAAAACATTTGGTTACAATAAAAAATGTTTTCAGCAAAAATTAAAAAAAAAAATTAAAAATCTAGTTTGTCATGTGAACACGTCGATTTTGCATGAACCTTTTTGCGTTCTTGCAACTGCTGATTGCCTTTTTCTGCAATATTTCAGTTAAAACGTGTAAGCAAAATGGAATAAATAGCTGATACAAAAATTATTCGTTAAATATGAAACTTTTCCTGTATGATGGGATGTTTTGTCATCCCACTACTGTGTAACTTTTTGTGATTTCGGTTCTTGCCAGGTTTAATAATAAAAATTTAAAGTATAATAGCCATTTTTTAGCTTACTAAAAATTTGCTGATGAAATCCTAGCCTGGTTCTTTTTGCTAACCAATCTCTTACCCAAAAAGTTATTTTTTAATATTTTTTTGTTGCTTGAATTTCTTCTAAGTTTCAATTAAATTTTTATTAATATAGCTGCTGCTATTTTAGTTAATTTTTTTTGCAAGGCATTATTTTATTTTTGCCGATTTTATTCACATATTTCCAAAAAAAAATGGAAACGTCCTGTCGATATTTTGAGGGTAGTAATTAGGTCAACCAGAGATATGCTCTTAAAAAACTGTGTATACATTTAAAATATGCACTAAAAAGACGTTATATGCTCTAAATACTATTGAAAAGTGGAAAAATAACAAAAAATAAAAGAAAAACAATATATTTATAAAATTTTTATTTAAAGAAACACAACTAAATAAGAAACAACTCAGCTAAATATTAAAATACATGCAAATTATTTTGCTCAAATTATAAAAAATTCTTCCGCAACAGATGCAATAGGCGAAATTTGAATGCGATTAAATCACAGAGACTGTGCTTTGAGTGATAGGAACTGAGGATTACTCTGGCTGACGGGCTCAGTGGCGCGATGGTTGGTGCGATGAAATGCCGCACAGAAGGTCTGTGTTCGACTCCCAGCCGTAGCACCACCTTAATGATTTTTCACTGGCCCGCCTATCGTGATGTTCTGAAAAATCATCCAAATAGTATCAATTGTCAAGGGAAGCTTATCGTAAATTCGACGTTCAGAGCCGCTATCGAGCAAAAGGTAAGGCAATAGTTATAAATTTCGCCTTAAATCGCCTAACAAAAGTAACATAAGCGTTATAAGGCCAAATTGATAAATATGGCCTTATCACACTTTATAAAGGTGACATAAGGCCAAATTCTAGCATTTCGCTTATGACACTTCGATAAAGCGACATTAGGCCAAATGAGGAATGTGAAGCAAATTATAATATGCAATCGAAAGTGTTATAAAGCCAAATTGGCCTTCTGACGCTTCTTCAAAGCGTCATAATACCAAATGATAGAAGGTTGCCTTGTTACTTTCTTATGACGCTGGACCTTATGTCACGGCACCTGAAAAATAATTTCTGCAAACTTTTTTGCATGCATAGGTGTGAACAACTATGCAAACACTTGCCCAAATATTTACTGCAGTTATTTTCAGCTTGTAGCACCAATTTCTTCGTTTAATTCCTGACGAGAGCCGAGGAAGAAAAAAACCCTTTCTAACACAAAGTTATATCTGTCAACGGTGACGTTCTGTCCAATTCTCCATCCATTACTGAAGGACAAGAGGTTTTTTGTGGATCGAGTAGATTTCACTCAGCAGCCATAATTTCATCCGACCAAATTTTGCTTATGAGTTGGTGAATGGTTCTCAACAAATCATCAATACCGGCTTTATAAACCTCAAAGGAAGGTCATTTCATTTGAAGGTCATTTGCTTATGAGTTGGTAAATGGTTCTCAGCAATCAGAGACCTTCTTCAAAGTGTCATAATACCAAATGATAGAAGTTGGCCTTGTTACTTTCTTATGACGCTGGACCTTATGTCACACGGCACCTGAAAAATAATTTCTGCAAACTTTTTTGCATGCATAGGTGTGAACAACTATGCAAACACTTGCCCAAATATTTGCTGCAGTTATTTTCAGCTTGTAGCACCAATTTCTTCGTTTAATTCCCGACGAGAGCCGAGGAAGACAAAAACCCTTTCTAACACAAAGTTATATCTGTCAACGGTGACGTTCTGTCCAATTCTCCATCCATTACTAAAGGACAAGAGGTTTTTTGTGGATCGAGTAGATTTCACTCAGCAACCATAATTTCATCCGACCAAATTTTGCTTATGAGTTGGTGAATCATCAATACCGGCTTTATAAACCTCAAAGGAAGGTCATTTCATTTGAAGGTCATTTGCTTATGAGTTGGTAAATGGTTCTCAGCAAATCATCACCACCGGCCTTATAAACCTGGAAGGAAGGTCATTTCCAGCAGCCAGTCGGTTGGTTTGTAATTTCCGCTATCGTCGTCAATAACAAACGCAATTAGAACTCACAATAATCGATACGATGTCAATTCGTCAATCGTCAGTGACTTTGTCTCAATAAGTAATAAGTCGACTAGACAGGCTAATCAGCTGTGGCGTTCACAGCAGCACAACTATCAGAGACCTGAAGTACCCCGAACGGGCGAGAATATCGCTACCGCTGTGATGAAGCCTGGATCGACCAAACAACGTACAAATTAGTTAAACATTCAACCCAAGTCTCTGCAAGACCTGAAGACGATCGGTTACAAAGTTCTGACTTAAGTCGTATACTTAGTTGGAATACAAATACAAAAAGGGTGGTGGTTTTAGTAAGTAAAAAATCTCACACTACTGTGGGCACGTGCTCATCGTGTTTGAGAAGATTTCCAACCAGACCACGGAATGTTAAATGAGCATGTGTTAAGTTCAAATTTGGGCCTTGAAATGTGCTGATGCTGCTGTGTATTTATACCACATGGCCTGATTTTCTGTCATATGTCACCAAATAATATGAATCAAACTTAATCAATGATTTCCGTTTTTAGTTCCACTAAAGTTATAAATATAATTCAAGATTGAAGTTTCAAATATTTGTTCACAGACAATTGTGTATACCTTAACATAGGCACTAGCGCTAGGGTGGCAAAAGTTTGATACTGACGTTCACTCAAAAGATGTTAACCATACAAACACTAAATCCATATCAAATTGAAAGGTGAAAATTGATATTTTGATGGTGATAATTGGATGCTGTGATAAGCGGTCAACTGATTTATGTATTCATTACATCTGTGAGACCACACGTTTTACCTGTAATTTTTTATTTAAATGTCGACCCTACGATTTACTTTAGTTCTAATAAATAGTTGCATAACAGCGTAACACAAAAAATGTAACCATCCATACTCACTTCTCCATAATTGACGTTTCTATTGTCAAATTTCTACGAAATTTCTATTTTCCTCTTACCCTTCTGCTAAGGGTACATTTATAGCTATCATTCAAATTCTTCAACCAAACATGATGGAATTAAGACTTTACCTCCATACCTGGTTATAGGAATCATTCTTAAATTTAGTACCATTTCGGTGGAATGGCAAACATTACTTCACAAAAATAAATCTTGATCATTGAAAATCAAAAAAAGATTTTCTGAGAAAACTCAAATTAAAAATAATTTTTTTTTTATTTCTAAAATTTATAAGCTTTGTTTCAACACCAACTCACCAGTGATTGAATTTATATAAAAGCCGCAACGACTAAAAGAAAATTTCCAGTGATGGTTTTCAATAATAGCTCTAACTGCACCGTATTTAAAAAACGACTCCGCAGTAAAAATACGACTCAAGCGATATTGGCTATACTTAACATTGACGGTGAGGTTTACAAAAAAAAAAAAACTGCACACTTACTTTTTCTTGGAAAGTGCGATTAACGAATTTTAGCTTTTAGGTAAATGTTTGCGCTAACTACTCATTTATTTGAATCAAAATGAAATACTACTCCACAGAAAGAAATATAGCATCCCAGGTTGTGGGTGGCCGCGGTGTAGTGGTAATGTGTTCGTCTGGTGAGTGGAAGGTTGCGCGTTCAATCCCAACCAAAATCCATTTCACTTTTATTTAAAAGAAATAAAAGGTCGGTGTAATACCTAAAAGTATGCACACCATCTTGAATCTCTTCAAATTTAACGAACACAAGAAAAAGTGACTCCCCGAAGCTAGTTCGGACACCACCCATGGAGTTTAAGTCTCCACTACATCCAAAATCTTTCCCAACCTCTCTCTCTTTCTTCCCCTTCTCTAACGCTCGTACTATGGTAACATATAAAAGGGTATTCATAACCCCTTGAGTACGTGTAAATTATAAAAAAAGAGGTTAAAAGTAACCAAAATGTTACACACATCAATTCTACAAACAAGTACAACTGACAACTGGAGTTAAAGGGAGAACGGATGCTCTACTTTAATAGCAGTGAGAGGCAACATAGTCAATAGCTGGTCATTGAATTCTAGATCTATTTAGGTAGCATTACCAGTAGCTGAAGGAACGAGGGTAAAACTAAGAGAGTGATACACCTACATGCCCTACCTATGGAGGCCACTCGATGCATCGTTCTACTTTACCAAACATATAATGCATTTATCATTAGGTTTATTGAAAAACTTCCTGGAACGAATCGTTCGTAGGACTTTCTCCAGCAACTATGATATCCAGCAGATACATATATCATTTTTGTTCCCACCATAATTGCTGTATTGGCAATATAGAGGAAATTCGTCGGTTTTGTAGTAGAGAGAGTAGTAGCGAAGAGGAGTGCTTCAGGAACGCATATCCTTCTACAATGATGTTTTCAAAACGGACCTAGGCATTGAAGCTGGAACGTTCTCTCTCGTTCTGCAATATTCGAGGTGTTTGACCTTAAATTCGAAAAAAGTTTGAAGAGACTGACATTAAACTGAAGAAACCTTAAATCCCGGGCGACCAAGATCATCAAAAACGATAGAAAAATTGGATCGTTCGTAAACGCGCTATTGGTTTAAATGTGCATAGTCTATCATTATCTACAACGTATTTTGCAGAGGCCTAAAACTGCACCCCCACAAAAATTAATTGGCTCCAGAATTAAGGCACAAGAATGCCAGTTAGAGGCTTAACCTCATTAACCAGCATTTGAGGCATTTCATCCTTTAACAACATTCTCATCTTAATGGAAACATTAATTAATACAACTGGATAATTGTTCTTTGAAAAGACTCCTAAATGCAAGCATCAAAAGCACCGTCAGTTGCCAAAAATGACCGTATGAGCTGCAATATCTATGCGAGGAGTTATCTCCCACTCCTTTTTTAAAGATGAAAGGGGACGTACATTTGCAGTGAGTTAGGAGCGTTATGTGGTGACTGCGTTGCAAAACATACCTGGTTATAACCAAAAAAACATAGTTCAAGCACATATCTTAGCCCCACGCAGTCCTGATTTACCACCTTGGACTTTTTTCTGTGCGTTTATCTAAAATCTAAACGATTGAAAAAAAGAAACAAACATTACGATTTTTTTGTGGTGGTGGAAATCTTAATAGAAACGATGAACACGTGCCCAAAGTAGTGTGAAATGTTTGCTCAATAAACTCAACTCCTTTTTGTAATTGTATTGCAGCTAAGTGTGCGACTTATCTAGCAAGTTTTTATCACCAGTTATTAATATTTGGCAGGTAACTTTCCTTTGAGACTTCCTGCTTCTTCCGCAATATATAGTCCGGCTATTATCAGGCCAAATAAAGGATTTAGTTCTTTGGAGACGGAGCAATAAATTTGTTTCGTCAATAATGTGGAGGAAAGTTGTGTTAACGTGTCACAACAAACGTTTTTTAGGTTTGCATGCACAATTTTTCGTTTCATCTTTAACCACGGAAATCTGTGTAGATCTTCACTCCCCATTTTATTTCTAAAAGTTTGTAAAATATTTAAATTCGTTTCACTAGTACAACCCAATAGTTGTGTACCATATCTCCAGACCGGCTATGGAACTTGCTTGTATAATATTTAGCAGCTTGTTGTCAAAGTGAAGCTTCGAATATTTTCCGAGTAACCAGTACAGTTCTGTGTATTTATTTTTGAGTTCTTGGCACTTCTTTTTTACATGCGACTTCCATTTCAATTTTGGATCGAGTGTTTATACGAAAAATCGATATGAATCGATTTGCCTGGATTTTGTCTTCGTTCAGAGCGTATTGTAATTTCCTATTGTTTGCCCTTGTTGTGCCGACTGCTAGTATAGCTGTAGCGTCAGAAAACGTGGCAACTATTATCGTTTGATTGTGGGATTTCACATGTAAATAGCAGGTAGATGGGTGGTCCAAGGACGCTACCTTGGGGGTACTCCTGCCAATATTTCTTTGAACTCTGAATATTCGTTTTTAAGTTTCACACGGAAGAGTCTGTGCTCAAGATACGTAACAAGGATTTTATTTAATTTTTCTCTATGCCAGACCTTGTCAAAAGCTTGCGACACGTCAGGAAATACGTCTTGGCAAATTTAATTTTTTCTCAATTACATCAGAAATTCGATGAACTTGGGCCACAGTCGAATGTTTACTAAACCCAAATGGTTGGTCAGATAAAATGCGTTTCTGATCAATAATGGGGTGAGGGCGATCGAGTAATATAATTTCAAAAAATTTTAAATTTTGGAATAAGTGAAATAGGTTTGTAAGGTTTTATTTCATTCGGTGATTTTCCTGGTTTTAGAACCATGATCACTTTTGCGATTTTCCACTGTCTTGGTATGTATTCTAATCTAATTGCCGCATTTATAATGAAGAGAAGCTTAATTAACGATTTCCGAGGCAACATTTTGAGAAGTTCTCCCATAATGAGTTCATAGCCCGGGGCTTTTTTTCGGCTTTAATTACGCGTTTCCCGTTAAGGCTCGGCAATACTTGCATATCTAACTAGATTACTATCGTTTTTAGTCTTGAATAAATTAATGTTTCCTGGACCATCAAATGGTTTAAAATGTTTCCTCAAGATGTGCGGCAAAAACGTCTCCGTTTTCTTACCGGTTTGATGCGCAAACATCTTGAGTTACCCTAATTGGTGGCACTGTGTTTTTTGGACATTTTATGGCTTGAATTGCTTTCCAAAGTGAATAATTCAATTCCCAGCGGTTAGTCTTTGCAGATAAGTTTCTACTGCATGGTTTTAAAAAAATGTTTAATCGAATTTGATAGCAAGTTACTCAACCGAATTGGATGTGTTTTATATTGCGGGGCACGAGTTTGGTGCCATCTTTTACGAGCTTTTCTTTTTTGTCTACCCAAATCTTTTATATTACTATAGCTCTCTATTTGCGTTGTTGTTCGACTATATGAGTGCCGCAAACGCGACATAAGGACACCTCAATGGATACAATCTTTCTTTTGAGACACTTTTTGCTTTTTCCCCGAAAAGAACTCAATACCAATTTTTAAAGGTTTGCAACAACATCCGAATGGCTAGAAAGACACTAAATGGGCATAGTAGATACCTAGGAATGAGCTACAACCTTGGACAAAACATACATATGCTGATCTGAGGGTGATGGCGAAGGAAGAACTTCATCAACCCACCTTTAATAACCTCGATGTTAGATAAGGTAAAGCATTGTTAACCTACAACCTTGAACAAAACGTCTCTGTTGATAAGGTAATAAAGGAGTTAGCCCGGCTCTGGGTACAGATCATGCTACTGTATTAGACATAGATCCGACGAAAATTGAACCTTGGAATACGACTCTACTTTGGTTTAGCGAAACAAATTGCTTAAAATGATTCTCTAGCAGCCAACAAGTCCTGTTTATCCCACCAAGTGTTGAACGATAAGCAGGAAAGCAGAGCAAATATTAAGCACTTCCGAAATTTCTTCTTCTAAACCCGAGCTTTATGAGCTATACCATGGTTTGGATGAATTACTAAGGGTTAAAGCATGTCGACTACATTGTATCATACACATTGAACGAAGGAGCAGTAATACTTCTGCCAAGAGAGTCTTGCTTCGACTAAGCTACTTAAAACAACGTGCTCAGAATCATGATATTATTTTGTTTTGGATTTCAGTACAACATCCATATTTTAGTAAATCGGTCCTAAAACGTCTTCTACTATAACGAGCATATACTTTATGATGAAACCTAATACCCATCTGCTGACACTCCGTTTAGACTATTACATGAAACATTTTGAAAACTTCTTCCTTCCTACTTACTGAAAATCATCTTTCCCCAAATGCTTGTCACTCACAGCATTAACATGATGGTACAACATTGTACCGCTTCTCCCTTGCTAGTTTCACATAACACCGCTGCTATATACCCTAACCTACATATCCGCAAAACTAAAAGTTTACGTTGCACAACCAGGAGGTAAACTTACTCCAAAAAGGTTGAACCTCAATAAATCGATTTCATCGTATTTAGAGCATCGCATGACATCTGCACTATACCCGTACACCACCTACTGTCACAACGGTTAAAGTAAGGATACTACTACTGTGCTATCATTCAGCGAGAACAACGGGAAAAAATAGGATAAATCCTTGCACCATACTGCCCTTTGCCCGCACACGTGATATCGAAATTTTTATCCGAAAAACAGCTGTTGTTGGTTTTTTTTTTGTCCTTCAATGGTTTTGTTGTTGTTGTTTGTGACCCAGTTTCCGGGTATGGAACAAATTTCATTTCTTGTTTGAAACTTTTCACTTTTTCCAGCTGGGAGTGCAATTTAATGTACACAGCGGAAAAAAAATGAAATCAAGGATCCACCACCACCACTATTCTCTCTGTGGGATTGTAGCCACCCAAAATGGCTGTCACTCATGCTGTATATACAGTAGCAGGGGTGAGAGGGTGGTTGCATCTCGAATCCATTTTTTGGCACCAGATCCGCATATATTTGGCGATACACACGGAAAGCGAAAAAAGGGATAAATCTAATGCCTGTAGGCAGGTGGATGGCACTCAATCAGAATTGATAGATTGTAGGTGCCAAAGTTGATTACGCAATTCATGAATATGCATTAGTTTGTCGCACAACCGTGAGCTGAAGATAAATGTTGACAAAAAAATCGAAGCGCAGCATTTTACTGCATGCACATGTTATATCTGTAGCTTTGTGTTTTTTGTTCTAAAATTTTAATAGAGATTGGTTGGTATGAGATTATACATGGTCTAAACGAATACAGGTATTTTACAAGATTGAGCAATCCCATTCAATCGTGGGTGCACAAGCAAATATAAAAAAGGGTATCTGATTGGAGGGCTGAGGGTTTAGTGCTTTGAACGCTTATGTTCGATACCCATTCGAAAGGAAAATATTTAATGTTTCTACTGCTCCGCTTTTCGCCTTGATTTGACAAATCATTCAAGAAGTAATTTATCTCAAAGTGGCAATTAAGCCTTACTTGACTGAGGAAAAACTCATCTGCATGTACATAACATAACTGCACCACAGCTCTGCTAAAGATAACCGAAGATATCCGCGAGGGTTTGTACAAAAACATGAGGGGTTGTATGTCTTTTTAGATTTCTGTAAAACTTTTGATTGTGTGGATCACAGTATTTTGTTGAATAAGGTTCACTTTGGTATTGAGGATTATCTGTGCAAATTACTGGTACCATATCTTTCCAATCGAAATCAGTACGTAATACATAAAAATGAATGTTCATCACTTCTCCTCCTGTACTATGGTGTTCGCCAATGCTCTGACCATGGGCCGCTTTTATTCACATATTTTATTAACAATATTGCAGGCAGTTGCACCATATGCAACCATCACATATATGCGGCCTGTGTTCAATAATATTTGATGTTTCCTGAGTCCCAAAAATATTGGTCTATAGAAAAAGTTAATCACGAGCTCGATTAAGTTTATTCTTGGTCCAAACTCAACTAACTTTAACAAAACCCAATCAAATCGAGAGCCATGATAATAAGCAGAACCAATAAAATGTCTAATATGCATCAACTACATCTAAATAAGTCACCAATTCCTCCAACTCTGTTAGGAAATCCTACGTGGAAGCCATTCTTGAAGCATATTATAGGTATTATGTAGTCTGTTTGGAACGTTACCACGTCGTTTGGAAGTCCAGGATATTACTGTGGCCATACGGCATTATATTCCAGCATCCTGACTCCTTGAGTCTTACTGAGCTGCACAAAGCGCTATCTTTAATGCGTAGGTCGCAAGGCAAGAGATGCAATAGCACAGTAAGGGCATCCGTTGACGCCGAACTCAGCGCCCGTGGTACCTTTACTGGCTATTATTTGCAGCCTTTTTAGTAGTGTTTGAAGTCCTCACTTCTGTCCAAAGTTTTTGCTACAAGCAACACGCGCCTTTCTAACTCTATGTTCGATGTTGTATTTCCAGTTAAGTTTTGTTTAAAGCATGATACCCAAATACGTACCGCTGGAAGATAGTGTGAGTGGTTGGTCATTAAGACGGCGGAGGGTGAAGTCGGGTTTTGGTGGTGAACAGCACCAATTCTGCTTTGCTCTGGTTTACACCGAGGCCACAACTTAAAGCCCAAGTGCTTACCTTGTCTGGAGCAGCCCCGATGATTTCACTCATCACGCAGGGAAATTTTCCTGACACTAGTATCACCACGTCATACGCATACGCGACAACTTTGACCCGTTCCTCGTCCAATTAAAGGAGAATTTTGTTCATAACCATAAGCCAGAGTAGAGGAGAGATGACGCCACGCTATGGCGTTCCTCTATAGGCACATTTAGTTAAGTGGCTATTTCCCTGTGTTGCCTGAAAATTCTAGTTCCGAGCATATGGTGCATCCATTGGCTAATAAATTCCTCTATACGTAGATCGATCAGAGATTCAAGAATAGCTACAGTGAGGACATTGTTGAAGATCCCTCTACATCTAAGAACAAGTCTAGAGTGTATTCCTTATAGTGTAAGGATTTTTCGATTGTCTACACTACCTCGTGGAGAGCTGTTTCAGTTGATCTGCCCTTGAGGTAGGCGTGCTGTGATAGGGATAGCGAAGATTCCTCTAGAAATCTTCGCATATGAATTGAATGTCTAAAACGCTAAAACGCTAAACGATGGTTAGCGCGATGAACTGCCTCGCAAAAGGTCTGGGTACGATTCCCAGCCGTAGCAAAACCTAAATGATTTTTCACTGGCGCTCCTCTTGTGATTATTTGACAAATCATCTGAGTAGTATCAAATGCGAGAATAGTTTATCAGGAGGTCCCGTCATCGTGCAAGAAGTACACACGCACACATAAATGGTTGTGAGAAAGCAAGGCCCTGGGTACTAACGAGCCTGTGGCGCAAAAAATTTGTGTTTTTTTTTTGAGGTTAGACTGATTGGTATAAAGACCTTTGCGGTCTTGTGACCTCGTTTGCCCACCTTTGGTATAAATACCACTCGTCTCAACGAGTAAGGTACATGTAGGTGGATGCTTCTGGGCGATTGTTCCTTTCAGAAGGTCCAATTCATGACAGTTTTGGTACAAGTTAAGAGTTTAGCCGTAAAGGGAAAGGTCAACAAACACATATCAATACCTTTTTGCGGGTCAGTCCTGGCTCAACGCGATTCGAACACGAACGCTTTGTTTATGTTGTTGCAAGTGATCCACTTTCCATCATCTGTAACCATCCGCAGAAATGGGTTACATCTCAGCAGGGCTTCGCATATATTTTCTTCCCGTACGGTTTCTTTGCATTAAGTCTCGAACATTAAGTCGAGCATTAAGTCGTACATAGATCGTGCTTCCGAAAGGTTTTGTTTGCAATATTTAGCTCTTGGACAACGAAACGGAACATATCCGCGTTTGCCACAATTGGCTTTTTAGAGTGCAGTGCATTTTTGACATCGAAATAATCGGAACGGGGTTGACGAAATCAAAACATTGGATGATAGGCTATTACAGTATTTGGACCGTAAACACTATTTTGCCGCTTGCCTTTATCTCCTGGCTGGCATCCGTCTTTAACGTGCACTCAAACAAAACTGAGCACGATATCTCATAGTTATAATGGCATTTAGTGTACATCCAATAGGACTTATACAACGTGAGATACAAATGACTACAACTAGATAGATGTAAAAGTTCTTTGTCCGATAAAATTGATATCGACTTGAAATAAGGTCCTTTCCATCCTACTTGGCCATATGAATTTTCATATTTTGTTCAAAAAGCTGAAAAATTAGTACGCATTCAAAGCATTTATGATAATGAATTTGCCCAAGCAATTACAAACGAATTATTCACAATATTTCCTACGAATAGCAATATGCAGAGAGTACCAAATATCCAATAAATTCTCTGAGAAATTCTCTTTGAAAAGGTATAAATAAATCCTTATTAGAAAATCCGTACAAGACTATACTAAAGAATTTAAGTTTAAAATACAAAGAGTGCCTACGGAAAATCTAAGCACACGTACCCATACATCCACATTACCATCTACCCATAAAGGCCACAAGCTCTCAAAAGGAAACTACCAATAAGGAGGATAGAGTAACTCAAATGTCGACCATTCTTCTACGTGGAATCGGATATGAATGCTTTTCACTTGATTGAAAATTTCCTGCTTTCATGTCAGCTATAAATTCTAAATTTAAAATCATTTCCAGGACACACTTTGAACTTAACGATTCCTAAGTTACCACCTGAATTTGACAACTTTTTCGAAGGACCAGCATGGCAAGTCCACACCCATGTATTCAGAAAGTACATTGTGGTCATATGTGTATGTGGGTTATGAGAAGAGAAATCCAACTGAGCATTTAATGTAGGTCAAAACCCGGAACGGAAATGAAGTGCTGAGTACTTCCTTAGACCGCAAACACATATCCTTTGGCCCCTGTTGTGTGTGGCGCTTTGTATAATGTGCGATTAGTGTGCACAATCACACATTTGTATGTTTCTATGGGGGGAGAGTCGGTGTCGGTCGGGTAGTTCTATAGTTGGTCCTACGGACAGTAGATTTCTTGACGTACTCGAATCACGAAACCATTAAATATAATGCGACACAGTAGAGAGGATGTGTCCATACAAATATACACCCTTCTGCCGTTGGCACCATAGAACGGAAGAGGAAATGCATGAAATTCAATTCCAACACTCACCGTACACCACAAACAATTCACTTTGACAAAAGTATCAAGTCCAGTCAGTTTTATGTGACACATGTATGTGTCTTCTCGGTGTGTCACACTCTGTTACTTATATGTAGATATTTCCATAAAATACATTAGTTAGGTTCTTTTGCCAATTGAGTTCATAAAGGATGCAATTTGCAATTACTCCCGTCACTTGTATTTAGATACATTCGCCGGCCCACAGGGAGGAGGATAGGGCAATAGACGTAGGTATCAGTTCAATACACATAAACCATTATACCTACCTTTACCGGGGTGTAAGTTAGAGTGGATCCTTGAGCAGAATGCGCTCGAAAGCCACTCTGTGGCATATCAAATGTCTCTGCTGTGTTGTTGAAGGACCATTTGAAATTTTCCGGTGGTGGGAACGCATCTACCTCACAGACGATTTCAGCAGCTTCATTCCTAGCGACGCCGTAAATTTTCTTCTGATCTGGTCGACAAATTGGTTTATCTGAAATATAAAAAATACTTTTTTGTTAGAGTTTTCAAGTTTTTTTGGGGTTAAGCATTTAAATATTGATTCTGACATGATCGTCGACAATAAAGTATACCAGGTCCACCTACACCTGCAACGTTTAACATTCTGCTATAACGGGTGTTTTTTATCGGGCAACTCCAATGCCATTTATGTTCAGTTTCGTTGCCATATTATCATGAACGGGTTGACAAATGAACAACGTTTGCTAATCGTGAAAATTTAATTCGAAAATAATGGCTCAGTTGGCGAAGTTTACCGCAAGCTCCGTCCACAGAAACTGACGATTTATCGGGTCTCCTATAAGGTTTATTTCGCACGCGTTTGAATCCTATCTAGGAATTGCAATTTTTTTTTGCTCCCCACAAGACATGAACGTTGAGCGATTAAATTTAGGCCATATAACCGCTTTTTATATGGTTCCAGTTCAGATTGGTTTTTTAACCACCTTAGAAAGCAGAGACATTTCGCAGCGTGTTAAGCTTTAAAAAGCTGGTCTTTCCAAAATAAGTCGTGACAAAAATTATAAATTCATACTGGCACAGCACGCCATATTTTTGGATCTTGTTTTTCATGTGTGCACGTGCACACTGTTTTCTCCTTCTTTGTTCTGTTTCTTGTTCTCATTGCGTCTTCTGTATAACTTTATACTCTTTGGTCGTGACTTTGACAAAAAACCGAGCATAGCGACTTTTTCAAAACAGAGCCTTGCAAATTTAAAACCTCCAAAAAAATATGATTTGAAAGTTCCCAAAAATTATTTTCTAAATCCATAAAATAACTTTTTCATCGATCTCCAATCCACCCGTTTCGAATGAAAAAGGTTGACGTTTTATTAATACCACTTTTCGGTGTGATTTGACACCGAATCACCAGTGGACAGTTGTGAAAACCAAACCGCCGGTCATCGACTAGTTTTTGGTTTTCAAATATTGCAGAAACTGACGATTTATCGGGGTTTCTTTGAAAAGACAGGATGTAAGAATGGGAGGGGACTGGGGTACAATATGGCACACCCCAAGTTTTTTTTCTGCATTTAATTTCTCAATTTATGACAAACTCAATTTGAACCATGGAAATATACACAATCGAGCAACGCGTTATGCTTATTATGAAAATGGTGTTTAAATCAAAATGCATATCGTGCACTTCGTGATTTTTTCGGTCAATTTAACCGTCCAAATGTGCGTACAATCGGAAAAATCGTGCAAAAATTTGAGCAAACTGGGTCTGTAGGAGATGTGAAAAGACCAGTGCATGATCGTACAGCTCGTACTGCAGGAAATATTGCTTGCCACCTCAACTCGTCGTCGTGCCCAACAATTCCACCTCTCACGGTCGTCGTTGATGAACATTATGCATAAAGTCTTGCATTTACACGCTTATAAGGTGCAATTGACTCAAGAACTATAGCCACTTGACCGTTTCAAGCGTCGTCAATGGTCAGAATGGTTGAAAGAAATGGCAACGGTGGATGAAATATTTTCGAAGAAAATCATCTTCAATTATGCTTCAGCGTCATCAAAAATTTGGACCATCGGATTGAGGTGCGCCGTCGAGGTCACAGCGGCCATTTGGCCGATATTTGGTTGCATACATAATTGAACCATACCAATATTAACATTATTAAAAGAAATGACAGTAATTTCTTAAAAAAAAATTTATTGAAAATCAACATCGGCCCTTAAAATTTAACCACCCTCTATAACGCACGCTTAATATAGGCATTAGAGACATTTCTGGCTTGTTTACATGTTTTTCTGTTATCCTCTGATAGGTTGTATTTATTAGGGCTGCTTGACTGTTTTTATCCAGCATACTTGTCGGCTAATTTATAGCCGGTTTACATTTTTTATCCCAGCAATGAAGATTTCATGATTTTTGAGAGTTTGAGAATGCATCAAACCTGTTCAAAATTGATTTGCATTCAAGGTTTGTTTACCTACGGACGTGAAACTGCAGCCATATTTTTTTCGAAAAAGAATAACTGTTTTTTTGGAAACAACAATTTAATTACTACGGTCCGCTAAAACAGCGAACATTTGAATGACTTGTGAAAGTAAAGGACTTAGGCAAGATGTTTTATGCTTCGTTCTTAGATACATCCAAGATATAGATATATATTATGGTTAATTGTATGAGCAGAGCATATGAGTGACTACCGAAGCAAAGCAAAAAAATATCTGGCAATAATGACCCATACAGGTCCTCAAACCTTTCTTCACATTTTGTTTGTATGTGTGCAATTATTATTTTTGTTACAAAGAAGAGAACCTCATGTTTAATGCCAAATCCGAATGACAAATTTGTTTGTCAGACCTTCGCACAAGGTGGAGAAATGAAAGAAGCTTAGGTTTTATTACTTTCGGGATTTTAACGCGCTTAGTTGTCCAACAATTACGAAATGCAACTTACACTATCCATATTTTGATCTCCAGATCAACAAGAAGCCAGTTAAATCAATAACACTGGGAGGCACCTATCCAATATTTTGGATGTCCGAACTTTCCAAGGTTCTGACAATGACTCAAACCACCCCTTTTTTGCAGCCACGGAAAGAATACGAATGTCCACCACGCCACAACAAATGAGAAATACTGTGACAAATTTTAATGTCAAAAGACTGCAATCGCAAGAGACCGCTAAGGTTTTTGCAGAATACGTAATTCTTATCCTCTCGATTAACACCATACCACTTGCACATAAACACATAGAATTGAAAAAAGGTTCAATGAAGTCAAACAATCGTTAGCCGCTAGTAATGTGCTAGGACTCTCGCGACCCCTGGTTTGAAAAATAGTCCCAACAAATGATGCTCGTTGTCAATAATGAAGCCTAAATATCAAAGTTGCAGGTGAATATTAAAGCTAGAATTTAGCTTTAATAGCAAAGAAGTTTTTCAAAACGAAAAAAGGCAAGAAAAGCATTGCTTGAAAGCATAGAGAGGTTCGATTCCACGAATTTAAGCAATTCTTATCAAAGAGTAATACGTTAAGGCCAGTTGGGGTACAAATTATGCTGAGAATATAAAAGAATCACTTCGAAAACTTCCAACCACCGAGCCTAAGTGAAGCTGCCATATATGAATTCCCCTTCCTGACGAGCTTTTTGATGCTTTTGGAGACTATTTTATAAGCAACATTCAATAACTCAAAAGCAAAATTTGGTTGAATGAAAATAATGGGTGATCCAAGTAGAGATACTTTTTTCAATAGCCTTTTTTGACAGATCACGTGTGAGTCGTGTCATGCAGTCATGGTATTTTTGTTTAGTATTGTTTGGCAATTCACAATGGAAAGACATACGCGTGAACAACGTTTACAAATTGTTCAACTTTATTATGAAAATTCACGTTCTGTGAGGTATGTGTTTCGTGCACTTCGCTCAACTTATGGTCAACATAATCGTCCTACTGAGCGTACTATTCGCAACACCATCACCGGCCGGTCGATTGGCCACCAAGATCGTGTGATATCACACCGTTAGACTTCTTCCTGTGGGGATATGTAAAGTCAAAAGCTTATGCCGACAAACCCGCTTCGATTCAGGCCTTGGAAGAAAACATCACGCGTGTCATTCGCCAGTTACCAGTCGAAATGCTCGAACGAGTGATCGAAAATTGGACTCAACGGATGGACCATCTGCGACGTAGCAATGGCCAACATTTGATAGACATAATCTTCAAAAAATAAATGCCAAAGAATGTTCTTTCAAATGATAATAAACATTCTCCATTAAATTTTAATTTTCTGTGTTTTTTTCTTTAAAAAAGTAGGGAACCTCGAAATGGATCACCCTTTATTACTGAAAGAAGAACCCTCACCATCGATAGAGACCCTCTGAACTAAGCCAATTAGAGAAGAATAAGTTTATCTTATTTCTCTTTTGTTAATCCTATAGGTAGCAATATATGACCAGTATCCTTTTACCAACAACTTGATCGGCTGAAACCAATGTGGTTTGAGGCCAGGAAAGTTCACAACTGATTAAATCTTCACAGCTCGGCAAATCCTGCAAGAACTCAAAAAGTCCAAATCGATAGGCATTCGTTGATTTCAAAGCCACATATGACACATACAAGGTGGGCCAAAAGAGATCACCCTATTGGAAGATGTTCTTATTTTTGCAAGTGAACAAGCTATGGAGCGATACACTCCCCAAGAACGCGGAACGATCGGAGTGGACTATTTTTCGACCAAATGAGTGATGTGGCTCATTTCCTTCTCAGCGGGTACGTGAATAAGCAATACTTTCGCTTCTGGGCCACCGAAAATCCACGAGTAATGCACGAGGAGCAAATACACCCGCTCAAAGTTACTGCATGGTGCGCTGTTCACGCTGGAGAAGTCGTCGGGCCATTTTTTTCGAGAACGCCGCTAGTCAAACGACAACAGTGGACGGTGCGCGCTTTAGAGCCATGCTAACCGAGGACATGTGGTTCCAACAGCACGGGTCAACGGCACACACTGCGCGAGCCACAACCGATATTCTGAAGGCCAAACAACATCGGATGACTTCTTTCGGCCCACCTTGCATGTGTAGGATGACGATAGACAATTCTCACTGCTCCATCAGCGTCGGCAACGATATAGCCGAAGCTTTCGATACCAAAGAAGGATTTAAACAAGGCGCGGCACTGTCATGTGACTTCTTTAAACTAGTTCTTGAGAGGATTGTGCAAAACTCCCTAGGCAACACCAGAGGCATAATCCTTCACAAATCGGTGCAACTACTCGCATACTTCGACGATGTCATAGCCACAATAGCTAGAACAGACAAGGAAGCCGCGAAAATGGGTTTAGCAATAACTGTTAGGTGAAACCAAGTACGTCCTGCCAATACGAAAGACCACACAACGTGAACGAATTGGACAAAACTTCGCCATCGATAGATAAAAATTAGGTGTAGTACTGGACTAACTCTGACAGGAACATGTCGTTAGGAATAAGACGAAGAATTGCTTTTGCTAACTGCTGTTTCTTTGAGCTAAGGCGATCTGGTAACACAGTGCTAATTCAAAAAACTATGGACATCTTGTATAAGACCTTAACATTCCGGCGACGAAGCATGAACGTATCAAATGTAAAAATCCTTGGTTGTATTGAGAGAAAAATTCTACGAAAAATATTTGATCCCGTTGCGTTGACGGGTTATGGAGAAGAATAAACCTTGTCAAACAAATCCGTATTGGAAGTATGAGAAGACTAGGGAATGTGGAGTGCATGGACACCAATAGTCTGGCACGCAGAGTCTGCGAGTCCCATACAGACGTCGGACGCATTCGAGGAAGACTTCGCCTTAAAGGGAGCGCACAAGTAGAAACCGACTTGCGCAACTTCAGGCGGTTAGGTAAGGACCGGGCTAATTGGAGATGCATGTTGGTTAAGGCTTAGCTTTATTTCGGACTGTAGCGCCACTTAAGTATGTAAGTAACTTCCAATCATTTATAATCTGCCTTAGTCTGGAACAGTTTATTTCTGATTGTGTGACCACAAAGAAAGAATGCCTTGAATTAATCCTGATCTAAAACATTAAAAAACAAACAGAAGCTACCTGTTCGTAACCTCTTAACTTTGGTCAAAGAAACGAATGGTCCTATTCTTTCTCAGTCCATTCAAGAGTTTTCTTTTCATTGTTGAACATACTTGACTTCAAATCTTTCTTAGTGAGCTGTACTGCAGGACCACACAGTTCCACTTCCCATTGCACTTTATTAAATATGGAAAAGGGCTAGGACGAAGAAAAAGAGCAGGTACAATAAAAGGAAAAAAAAACAAACACACACAAGTGTATTGTGTCAAGGATGGGATATTTTCGGTCTTTTTACAACACACAGAAGGAGTAACAACAGAAATCCCTTTAAACTTTCCGTGCATTTTCCTTTCTCACACCGAAGGACTCTCTTTTAGTATGGTTTGGGTTTACAATTTCTTCTTCGGGGCTTGTGTTTTTTTCTGTCCACCCTTGTATCTGCTTGGATGGAAAGTATTTGAAGCTTACTTAGGGTTAAAGAAAGGAAAAAAACGGATTCGACTGCCAGTCGGTCGGTCTCCGTTGTCGTAGTAGCTGGTACATTGTTTATTTTTATTCGTTCACTCGTTTTTTATTATCCTTAAAGCTCCCTAAAGAGTCTTTTGTTTTATTACGTGCGCTAGTTTCAACTATTTGTTCTCACACTTTTTTTTTTATTTTTCAAAATTTCATTTTTTTCTTATTCTATTTGGAGTTCTAGATATTTTTTTAAAGGAACAAAACAAAAAGGGTTAAAGCATTGTTTCTTTGTGAAACACATCCCGAAAGGTTCAACCCAGTTGCGAACAGTTATTTTCTGCACTTGCTTGGGGAAAAGTAACTAAAATAAATTAAGAGCAAAGATGAAGCAAAAAATAAAAGAAAACCTTACGTAGATACATGTATAAATATTCTTCGGGGTGTTTGCTGTGATAAAAGAAGCGAAAGAAATCTGGGACGATGGTGGTTGGATTGGGTGGGTGAGAGTGTGGGATGTTATTAAGCGGTATAGCAATGGTATAAGCTTTATACTTACACATCACTTTCAATTCCACGACATTGCTGTCACCATCGCCTTCTACATTTGATGCCGTACATGTGTAATTACCAGCTTGATGACGTGTGACACCCTGGAGTGCTAAATCACCGCTGCTGACAATCACACCAGCACGTTGATTGTGTTGAATGATTTGGTTCTGAAATGAAAAGGAGGAAATATTCGCATTAAAATTTTTAAATGCGTGAGGAAATAAATTAGATTTTAAACAATTCCCTTTGAATTTTTTTTGCTGTGCTTACTTGTTGATATGTCAGTGAGTCAAGTTGTATGAAGCTTTTTTTACTTAAAAATATTTAAGAAGACTATTAGTACGTTAAGAACTCTAAGGCGTATTCTATTTAAAATTGTATGTAAACAAATCTAAGCAAAGATGGTTTCTCTTTGCAAAATACCCAATAGACGTGCTTAGAAACCGTTTACTTACTTACATGAATGAAAATGGGTCTCAACCAACATCCTTCTCCAATTAGCCCGGTCCTTAGTTAACTGCCTCCAGTTGCGCACTCCGAGTAGGTTGAGGTCGGTTTCTACTTTTGGGCGCCGCTTAAAGCGAAGTCTTCCTATACAGAGGTCTTCCGGCGTGTGGCTGGGAATCGAAGACTGCGAGCCGGAGTATTGGTGTCCTATCTTAAACGTCTAATACGGACTTTTTTTGACCAGGGGCATGTCGCTGTACAGCTCGTATAGTTCTTGGTTGAATCTTCGTCTCCATAGCCGCTCAACGCAAACGGGACAGAAGATTTTTCCAAGAAGTTTCCCCCTGGAATCGACTAAAGTTTTCCTTATCCGCTTTTGAGACGGTCCATGCCTCACCGCCGTAGAGCAGGAGTGGGATGATCATGGTCTTATATAGGATCTTCTTAGTAGTACGAGTGGGGGCTTTACTACTGAATTGCCTCCTTATCTCGGACAAACAGTGGTTGGCAAGAGTAATTCTTCGTTTTTCTTCGTTTAATTTCTGACGGGATGTTGTTGTCAGAGTTAATAGTGGAGTCGAGATAGAAAAAGTACCGTACTACCTGAAAGTCAAATCTGTCAATGGTGACGTTTTGTCCTATACGCCGATGTTGTGTGTTCGTGTAGACAGCACGGCAAGATTTGGCTTATGAGTTGGTGGATGTAACTTACCAAGTCATAATCGCCAGCTTTAAAAAGCCCGGCTGGGTGCCCGTCATTTCCGGCAGATTTGTCAAGCTAGAGTTTAGATATTGCTATTCTCACTTCACTAATGCCGGCTTGTTGGCAGTTTTCGCTGTAGTTGCCAATATTGAATGGTTCGTTCTGCAGAAGCGGTTCTTCCATATCCTCAGCATCGACTGTGTCTCAACTACAACATTTTTTTGTTCATCTCGACTGGATTATGTTTGATAATTGTATCCTTGGCTTGGAGGTTTTACACTTTGGGAAAACTTGGGAATATCGTTCCTGGACTGGCACCTCCCTATATCCTCGATCGCTCGCTTTTGTTCTTGCTCTTGTTTTTTTCTTTCTCCGGTGTTCTTCCTTTCTTCTCTGCCTATAGCATACAATGGCAGCTCCCGTCTTCACCTGCAGCTTAGCCTTGTAGACCTCGTTCTTGGCTGCGAGCATATGTCGCATTTTTTATCAAACCTGGGTTTCCTGTTGGTGGGCGCGAAAAAGCTAGCACATCAGTTGCGGCTGATCTAACGGCTTGTTGGCATCGTTGCCATTGTTCTTCGATATACGATTGTAGTGGTATGGTGTTAATCGAGAGGTTAAGGGAAACGCGTTGGGCGAAGGTATGGGCGGTCTCTTGCAATTGCAGTCCTTTGACATTAAATTTTTTCATTTTTCTGGATTGCTGTGGCGTAGAGGATATCCGCATTCTTATTCCGGAATGTTCGGACATCCAAAATACTGGATGCGTGCCTCTTTTCTATCACAGTGTGATCAATTTGGTTGACCGTTCGTTGATCTGGAGACCGCCATGTCCTCTTATGGATATCAAGGTGTGGCATTTCGTTCCGTAGCGAAGTCATTTAGCCTAGGTCCGTAACCAGACTATGTTTTCTATGTTTTCCGACAATACTAATAAAGATATCTTCTCTTCCTACCTTTGCGTTAAAATCTCATAGCACGATTTTAACATCGTACTTCGGTAGTCGCTCATAGGTTTCGACAAGGAGCACGTAGAAGCAACCCATCTTTCCCCTGCGTTGTGGAGTGAGCGGATATAAGGCTTATATTGGCGAATTTGGCCTTGATGCGGATTGTTAAAATGCGCTCGCTTATGTCTTGCAAACATAAGACTTCTTGCCTAAGTTTGGCATTTACAACAAATCCGCATCCGAATGGTCGCTGTGTCTGCTCACTATAACACGGTCCGTAGTAGATGTCACATTTCTTCATCCTCTTTTTGCCCGACCCATACCATCTTATTTCCAGGATGTTAGTAATATCTGCTTTGTAGCAGCTTAGGGCTTCCGCTAGTTGTTCGCTTGCAACTCTCCTGTTTAATGTTTCCAGGTGTAGATACGAACGTCGTTGTCCTATTCTAGTTCTGTAGCGCAAGTATTAAATTCAATCAGAGTTAACTTATGAAGTTGATTTTTACAGGGGAAACAAATTTTACTCCATGAGTGGTAACTCAATATGATATCAATATTTTGCTGTCAAAAAGTTATCAAAATGTATCGAATCGGCAACACCTCAGTTATTAGCTGTTTGGTTTCCCTTTCCCCAAACAAATAAAAATGGTTTGGTCGTGATCTTAAGAGTATTTTTCTTCTTTAAACAGTTTACTCAATATCTCAAACGGTGCGGTGCAATAACCCACGCTGAATTAAGCCCAACGGGGCTAAATTTCCAAAAAAAGAAATAGGTACCCCGCTAGGAATATTTCAATTTCGAAATGGAAATAAGTTCCGCGGATGTTAATGCTTTTGCTTGTGAGGCTTACTTCCTTTTCATTGACCGAAAGTAGCACGCAAGCCAATATCAACAGTGATCCCAAGCAGAGGGGTTTTTGGGGGTGCAGTTGAATAACCAATTAACACCCGCCGCTATTGTTGACATTTGATATTGGCATTCTAGTAAAGTTTGAATATGTGGGGGGCGTTTTGCCCCCCGTTAACCCCCTCATTGGGCTCCCTGTTGGATTTGGATTGCGTTTGACTTATTTTCGTTTCCAAAAAGAAATAAGACCCATGGGGCATAATTCCGCGGGGGTTGTTGCACAGCACCCTTGGAATCACTGACAGTGTTTTTCGATGCGCATTAAATGCAACATTTCTATGTTGTTGATATTGATCCCTACAAACTTTAATACGCGGTTTTCATTTCTAGTCATTTTGACTTGGAGTTGATCTTATTACTGGCATGTTGAAGAAACGAAATTCTACTAAAAATTTAATCCCTTAGTTTTTCTGTATAACCATGTATACCCCGTGTTTAACTTTTGATATAAAGACCGATTTTCGTTTTTTTTTTTAAGTATTTAACTGAACTTTAATCCATTGGAAGATTAGGTATGGAATATGATGTCGGTTAAGTGAGTGCTTCAGGACGTTGTGCAAAACAAGCTCGTTTTAGCACATTTTGCAAAACAATCTCGAAGACTTCTGGCAAATTTCAATAAATTTGTTTTTGATGTTGTACCTATCACTGAACAACTTCATTGGAACACAGCATATGACGGGATTGAAATGTCATCCCCATGGCTTCTTATAGGAATTATTGGAAAATTTCGCTTCAATTTGGTGGAATGACAATCATTTCTTCACTAAAATAAATCTTGATCAGTGAAAAATAAGAATTGATTTTCTGCGAAAACTTTAAATCAAAATCTTAATATTTTTGGATTATCATGTTGTAAAATGCATAAGCTTTATTTTGACACCAACTCACCAACGATTGAATTTATAAAAAAAGACGCAAGAAGTAAAAGAAAACGTCCAATGATGGTTTTCAATGATACTGGGCCCTTATTTTGGCTGTACCCTTAATACCATCAATTTTCTCTTTTAAATTATTATCATGTATTAGATTAAGTAAACACTAATATTGTAATAAACAATGTATCACTAGCCATAATATATACGTCGGGCCCCTATTGTTGAGCTGACAAATTAATTTTAGATATAAGTCTAGTTCTAAGACAATTTGTAAATAGTATGACTGAATAAATAAAAACCTTCATCTAAAAAAAAACCCTTATTTTGGCTAAGCCAATTAGTCCGAGGACTTCAACACGTAGTTTCGTCGTTGGATTCTTCATAATAAATTGTTATCGACCATCCTCTACGACTGTTAAATGCCAACGGACAAAATTTCATTCACATAAAGATGGCAACCAAATCAAATCGCAGTGAAACGAATAGTTATTTTCAATTATATTTATGTGAACATTTTACTAAATTGTAAAGAAAATCAATACGTGTAGGATGTACTGGGTAAAACGCACCCAACAACGCAAATAATTATTCGCTTGTTATTTAATTATTTTTCAAAACATCTGATCATTTAATCCCGGGTTAACTCCGCAAACTTACTTTGTTAACATCAAGTTAACTCTAGATTAAAACAGAGTGAAAAACAAGTTTATCTAGTTAAGTCGAGTATAATCCCGAAAAAGCAGAAACTTTCAATAAAAATAAGAGTCTGTAAGAGTTAAATCTCTGTTGGATGATTAACAATTAACCACTTTAACGCTAAGTACCTAATCAGTGACTAGCTTCTGACATTTGCGCGAGTATTTCTTATGACAGAAGCTGTCATGTTAGTAATTGCTTAGCTAGTCAGCGTTTATTAATACAGGAGTAAGTGAATAAAGTTTCCAGAAACCGTCACTAAAATATAAACCAACCAATCTATGATGAACCTAATGGAAGCACTACAAGGCCAAACGATGTTATGTGTATTTGATAGTTTTCAGACGAACCCTAATATGCTTATATCTGGCAGTTAAATTTACAAATGTCAAAACGCTATTTATGTTGGTCTCACTATATCTATTTTGATATTCACAAAACAAATGAACCAAACCAGATATTTCGTGAAGTCCTTAGTCATCAGAAGATCAATATTAATTAATTGAAGTGCAATACTTTATTAGCTGCCAACTTCCTAAATGAGCACACTTTCAGTACCGTACTGTAGCGGAAACACCTTCAATTAGCTCCCGAGTTCACTAATTGCCTACAAACTTAATGACTTGCTACGCAAGCTAACCTATTCCACTTTGCAATCAGCAAGGTTTGTCATATCTGCCTCCACGTTCTCCCAGGTTTATAATTTATTCATTCTATAATCACAATTTACAGCTCTGATTCTGGAATGATTCTCAAGAAAAAGGAAACAATAGACGATTTCTGTGCTTTGCCTTGACGAGTAGCTTTTAATTATTTCTATTAGATGTATAGATACATGACGTATCTACGTCTATATATGGGAAAACTTTATCAAATTTCAAGTGCTGCCAACCGTGCAATTGAATTCGTTCCAGGACCGTTGGGTGTTGAAGTGGGTTGGAGCGCTACAAATAGCGTTGATAGCTAGCTATTCTACAATTTCGCTAGTGAATGCAAATAGACTGACAATGATGACATAGGAACTTGTAAAGGAAAACAGTAACTATGGTGGGTGGAAAAGACAAACTTTCTACGAAGATGCTGGGATGGTTTAAGATAACTTTGGTCCTTAAAGTTTTTTTTTTTTTAATATACAAGTTATGTTTTTTTTTTGTAAATACATAGATACATGTTTATTTATATTTCATTGTTTGCTGTTTCGCTTTGCAGCATTAAATTAATTATTCATTTTATCAATTAACTGAACGCAAGTTCTGTAAACAGTTAGTTTGATTATATTTCAAAAGCACGAGGGGGGTATAGAGGAGGCAACGATTTAGATGAATTCTTTTTGCCACGCGATGAGGTTATTGGTTGTATGGGTTAAGGCGACAACAAGCATAACATTATGGCATGGTACTAAAGGCAGACAATAGAGTGTATGCTTAGGCAGTCGAACAACCAAGAATTCATTAAGGAAATTGGTAACAAATAATTTTGGGTTCATTGAAGGGGTGGAGCGACAATTTACTTGTAATTGTCACACAATGAATTCAAGTCCTTTTGTATCGGTCATCAGTATTGGGACACCCCGTGCGGTGGGTCAATGAATGAATGTGAATAATGGAATGCTGTCAGGTGGAAAATTAACTAACCCGAAAGGACATTAAATCAGCACAGTTGTGTCATTAGGAGATTGATGAAATCGTGTCGTAAAAGTGGACAAGGTACGATCTGTATTAATGTAACTGGGTTAAGATATGTGTATAGAGTTGGGGTAGTTTTCGTAATTCATGAAGGACACAATAATGGTATGGACAACTGCTGCTTAGAATGTATATCTGCTATTAGAACGAATATGTTCACGCCTGAGGTTCTGTAAACGTTTTATGGATCTTAAAAATTGTTCAGTGTAGTGAATCGAACGTTCAGAACATATATTTTGTTTGTTACAATTACGGAATGAAACAGAAGTTCGATTATGGGATGATGAGTCTTTTTCCCTTATTTGCATTGAACATACAAAATGCAGTTGTAATTTTAGGCTTTGCTAAAATAAACCCAAAGAAGGTATGCTCTAAAGATTGGACGAACTGCAGAAAGCTTTGTAAAATAAATCGCTTTTAGTGACAAACACAAGACATTAAAGAATGATACAGCCCAAGTGAATGTAGAAAAAACGCAACATTTTGGAAATCACAAAAATCTATGACAATAAAGAAGCCACACCACAAATTATGTTCAAGCGTGACAAAGACATGTGGTAGAATATGAGAAATTGGAATCCTTATACAGTGGTAATAGCTAAACCATCCATGCAAAATCGAACTTACGCGTTTTTTTAACAACGAAACTGATTGCATAAAAAGAACACAAGGGGGTCAAGATTTTTGATCTTAAGTTACATGAAAGTGAAACGACATCGTTTAGAATATTCTGTTGACAGCGCTGTTTTATATAATTATCGTTTGGCGAAATTATATATATGGATTAAAATAACGGCAGCCGATGAACGTTATCCGAAGAAGGAGCTCCATTTGTCACCAAGTCGAAGTTAATTAGTCACGAATCAAAAACACCGAAGTGATTGGATCAATTTAAAACAAAAACATATGAGAAGGATAATACCCTATCCCATCCCATCTTTAACATAATATCCAGAAAATGTGGACTTAATGGCAACGATTGTGACATTGTTATAATATATAAACCGATATCAAGTTACATGTCCGGAACAAATTTTTATCCCGAATTTTTCGAAATCGGAGAAGTTTCTACCGAAATATCCGTTCCGATTAGCATTTCGCACATATCTTCCGACGAAATGTAACGCACATCGGCGATATACGTTAAGTCGGAACTTTTTGACAGCTATGCGTTAAATTTCTTCCGATGTTGTCCGACGTAGAATTGGCGCGGAACGAACGCGATTGTATGCTTTTATTTTTTTCCGCAACGGATACCTTGAATGCAAATTGAATTCCGATTACAACTGACTTTCGTTTTGGCGATTTTTCCGAACGGGTGGTTATTAAGACAGTTCATCAAAATCTTTTATGGTTCGACAAGAAACAACGTTTTTCCCCTCCATATGGTAAAGGGTAGAGTATACAAATGGCCTCCAAACCTGCTTTTCAGAAAAAAAAAAGAGCAAGAAGAGCGCGCGACCGACGACATAGAGAGGTGCCACTCCAGGAAGAACCATGTTCCCAAGTTTTACCAAAATGTAAAACGTCGAAGACAAGGTTACAAGGCTCGAACATAATCCTGTAGATGAACAAGGGAATATCGTAGTTGAGACACAGTCGATGCTGAGGACATGGAAGAACCACTTCTGCAGACTGTTAAACGGCGATGACGAACAACATTCCGCTGTCAGGCAGAACGAACCATTCAATATTGGCAACGACAGCGAAAACTGCAAACCACATGACCTGAGTCAAGTGTGGATATCAATATATAAATTCAAGCTTAATAAGGCTGCCAGAAATGACGGCCTTACCGCCGAGCATTATAAAGCCGGCGGAGATGACTTGGTAAGAAACATCCACCAACTCATAAGCCAAATCAGGGCGGAAGAAAGTATGCCTGAAGAATGAAACCTCAGCATTGTTTCCCCGATCCACAAAAAAAGAGACCCTCTAAGCTGCGCCAAGTAGAGAGGCATAATTCTCCTCAACATTGCCTTCAATATCCTATCTGCCGTAATATGTGAACGACTGAAACCGTTTACCAACAACCTGGTCGGCCCTTATCAGTGTGGTTTTAGGCCAGGAAAGTCCGCAACCGATCAAATTTTCACACTTCGGCAGATCCTGGAAAAAACCCAAGATGCCCATATCGATACCCACCACCTATTCATCGATTTCGAAGCCGCATACGACAGCATTTATAGAGACGAACTATACCGAGCCATGTCTAGTTTTGGTGTAGCGCCCAAACTCGTCCGTTTGTGTAGTATGACAATGGAGAATTCTCGCTGCTCCCTCAGGATCGGAAGCGACCTCACCGACACATTCGATATCAGAAAAGGATTTAGGCAAGGCGATGCGCAATCATGTGACTTCTTCAATTTGATTCTTAAGAGGATTGTGCAAAACTCACGAGTCAACACCAGAGGCACGATTTTCCAAAAATCGGGACAACCACTAGCATACGCCGACGATATTGACTTCATTGGTAGGGCTCAACATGATGTCATAGCTACGTTTGCTAGTATAGGGAAGGAAGCGGCAAAAATGGGTTTATCAGTAAATGAGGACAAGATGAAGTATATGCTGTCAACAGGAGAGGAAACACAACATCGACGAATTGGTCAGAACGTCACCATTGACAGATATAACTTTGAGGTAGTACTGGACTTTGGCTATCTCGGCTCCGCTATTAACTCTGACAACAACATCTCGTCAGAAATCAAACGAAGAATTACTTTTTCCAACCGCTGTTTCTTCGGGCTAAGCAGGCAATTTATACAAGACCCTGATCATCCCAGTCAAAAGCGGATGAAGAAATCATTAATCGATTTTCTTGAAAAATCTTCGGTCCCATTTGCGTTGACGGGGTATGGAGACGAAGATTCAACCAAGAACTATACGACCTCTATAGCGACGTGCCCCTGGTTAAAAAACTCCGCATTGAACGTTTAAAATGCTAGGACATGTAGATCGAATGGACACCAATACTCCGGCTCGCAGAGTCTTCGATTCCCAGCCAGAGGTTGGACGCAGTAGAGGAAGACCTCGCTTTAAGTGTCGCGCACAAGTAGAAACCGACCTCAACTGGACTAGAGCAAGTGAACATATTTTCCGTGAATTTTCGGGGCAGTTTAAAAAAAAATGAAAAACAGAAACCTGACCATTCCTAAATGTTGACTCTTACTCAGCAGAAAAAAATGGTTCATTTATGTCAACAAATCCTTAGCCGGGATAATATTTGTTTTTGGACTTTTTGAACTGTCTGCCCAACGGAATAGTTAATCTAAATAGGAATTACCAATATAAAGTTAACGCCTTAAGAGAAAGAAAATCTCATTGAGAAAAAGTTCGGTATATATTCTGAGTAACACATTTTAATGCGATGAGAACTACGCTGTTCAACCTCTCACCGGTTGAACTAGCGTAGTAGTTTCAGTTCCATTTTTGACAACTTATTTATAACTCAACATGTAAAGCTGCTTTAAAGCAACCTCAAGACATCATATCATCACTGCTCTTATATGGTTAAATTAATTTAATACGCAAGAAAAAAAAAACAATTTGTAGTGTATCCTTATCTAGCTACTTACATTGTGCTTCCAAATAACCTTGTATGCGGCCGGATTAGCATGAACTTTACACTCAAAATATACATCGTCGCCTTCTTCAATGTCTTCAGGATTAAGATTTGATCCCAGATCCAATTGCAGTGTTGGTATAACTGAAATGAGAATGTAAAGAAGGCGATTACATGAATGGATTTCAGTTTTATTTTGTACTCGTTTCAATATCCTTCCTTTTCACTAAGGCAAGCGAATTATAGTAAAAGGCACTGCATTAGTTGAAAAACAGGAGACAGCAAAAAAAAAACCAATAAAACAAAACATGTGTGACGGGTTAATCTACGATAATCTGTCTTAACATCACCACAAAAGATGATACTGATGATGATGATGATGCCAACGAGGACAAGGACGAATTTATTTTTACGACATAGCAGTTACATTAACTACCACACATACAAAGAGCTTCGAGTTCGCTTTGTACGAGTACTCTCCAGAGGAGATGGGCAAAATCGATACGAGAAGAGATAACTCAAATTGAACACCCTTCCCAAATGATGTCGCAGTTGAAATGAAAGTTGTCCCAATCGGTTGTCAACTTAATTACAAAATGTCTGCTCCTCTGTAAAGATTACAGGAATAATAAGCTTAGTGCATTGGGGAGATGAGCACTAACTGATTGGTCTTTACAAAAAAAATTAAAATATTGATCAAGGAAATTGCCATTAAGAATACATGAATTACGATTCAACTCATATGTAGTAAAGGATTAATATTACATTAAATTACCCACCCGCTGACACAAACGGATACTAATGTGATGATGACGATAGAGCCGTCTGCATTATACACGACCCACATTCAATACATTCAATTACGCCACCAAGCTCCATTGTCCTGCATTTCAATTCAAAGCAAATGAGCGACAACGAAGAAGACGACTGACCATGCCAGAGATTTAAATCGAAAATGGATTAAAGGGGGAGACGCAATCATCGCGCAACGAGGTCCTGCTTCTCGGTCATACACGGAGGGTTATTTTAGTGCCAGGACCCAAATGAACTCAAATGAAATCTAATCAATTATATTGCAATTAGTAGTGTATTATGTGGCACAATTCAATTACTCTACAGTCACCCCTAGTTGGTTCTAGTCCAAGGATTCTTTCGATGGTACTCGTACCAATGACTACAAACATACTCGTTGGTTTTCTTCGTCATTACTCCTCCTCAAGGAATGACAGACTCAAATGAAATCCAATCGAGTGTAGAGGATTTAGTAAATTGTGTGATTCTCATCGTTAGCTGGACGTGGAGATGGGGGTCAGTTTCCCTCATAAAATCTGTTAATTCTTCTTCTTCAAACAAAATGAATGCACGCCAACAGTACTCCAAACCCATCGATATAAAAAGATTAATGGCAATCGGAAGACGACATTAAAATGGTTTTGGGACGAGACTCGCTTTGAGTGTTGGCATTGCGGATTGTGCGATTGGAAAAAGAAACAATCATCGTCAGAACTAATGACACTGTCAGCGGGAGGGGGAATAAGGTGATTAAAGGATATCGATGGTGGTTGATTAAGTGTGTATCTTGCAATATGAGAATACGCTGAATCGAAAGTAGAATAAACCGATGGAATCCTCATGAATGGGAAGCTTAAGTGATGCATTTAGGAAGGATTTAGCTATTTGAATGAAGGCGGGGGAATTGTATCTTGAAATTTTAGAGTAGAATTTCCATTTTTGGGGTATTTGAGAAACTTTGTTAGTGATTTGAGCACATAACACTTCTTGATAGGGATTCTCTTCCACCATCGCGTGCAGCTTTAAAATTTAAATTTAAAAGGCAGTCAATAGAGCAAGGTTTATAAATATTATGGTGCAAAAATAAATGTTTTGTCGAGTGTTAAACTTTTATTTTTATAACGATTACTTTAAATACCCTCCGCAGAGGGTCAGGGTCCTTTTTTCAACCGTGTATACACACAAATGGTTTTCAACTAGTCCTTTAAGTATGAACTGCTAAGAAAAGCTTATCTCAACTCAGTTGTAAGGGTTCGACATTAAATTATTCGAATCGCCATCGTGCTAGAAGCACACACGTATAATTGAATGTTTGTTAGAAAATGCTAGTTCCCGAGGTCAAGCGAAACTGTTGCACTAAAAGTCCCGCAGGTGTTAATGCTGTTTTGCTTGTGGGGTTTCTTTCCTTTTCATGCATCCCAACCCGCAAACATCCCAAATCCAACATTAAGCCCAAGCAGGGGGGTTGCAGGGGACAGCATGCCCACCACTCACATTCAAACTTTGCATATCACACCTTATATTGAAATCCCCTTAAATCAAAATCGAACAAAATACTCAAATTTGCATCAAATATTCATTTTTCATTTATTGTCATTTACGTTTTAAAGACAACTTCTTGTAAATGAAGTCCGCGGCTCTGTTTCAATTGGCACATTCGGAAGGTCCAATTTTGCGTCACTTTTCGAGCATTTGGGCCTGTGTTCCACGAATTACGCGTGTTATCCTGTAAGGCTTAAATCGTATTCGGCTTGTCCACATAGGCTAACAACTTTACATAACCCCACAAGAAATAATCAAGAGAAGTTAAATCGCATGATCTTGGCGGCCAACTCACAGGGCCATTTCGAGAAATAAGCTGATCACCAAATTCATCAACATTTCCATTGTTTCACGAGCTGTGTGGCAAGTGGCACCGTCTTGATGAAACCACATGTCAACCAAGTTCAACTCAGCCAACTGGGGCAAAAAAAGTCGCGATTTTGATTTAAGGGGATGGCTCGATATCGTTCGCCGTTGACGGTAACGTTTCTTCAACGGTCGCCTTTTAAGAAAAATGGACCGATAATGCCACCAGCCCATTAACAACACCAAATTTTCGTTTTTTCGGGATGCTTCGCTAATTCTTGTATGGCATGTGGCTATTTATCACTCGAGATGGGACAGTTATTCTTTTTTACGCATCCGTTGAGCCAGAAATGAGCCTCATCGCTGAACACAATTTTTCGATACAACAGCGGATTTTCAAGGAGCTGTTCCAAGGCCCATTAACCAAAAATATGACGTTGTGGTAGGTTATTCGGCTTCAATTCTTGCACAAGTTTAATTTAATTGGCTTTTAAACTCAACTCGACACGGACAATTTTTAATGTGGTTGAGTAACAAGAGGGCGACGAATCGACATTTCATCATTTCATTAACATTGTACGCTATGACTGCAATATTCCCTTCAGTACGAATTGTACGCATGCGAATCGATGGTTTGATGTCCAACAAAGTAATATTTGGTGCGAAATTTCGTGGTAACAGCACGAATTGTTGAGTCACCAGATCGATTATGACGACCATAATATGGTCGTAACAAACTGTGCACATTTTTCACAGAAGCACGAATTTTAATAAATTTTTATAATTTCCAATCGTTGCTCGTAAGTGTTTTTATGATTAAATGGCAGGGTATACTGAAAACTTTTCACTTTTACAGATGACATTTGGACGCTATTACTAACCAGTGCAGCCAACCTGAAAAACTTAACTCTTAAAAAATCACCCGTTACATGTTGCTTAATGCGGCATCATGTTGGCATAATATGCGACTTTTTCACTTGTCGTGTCTAGTGAGCCGCATGTCCCAAAAATAGTCCAACCAATTATGCGTTAACAGTTTTAATGTGGTCGCGTGGGTTGCGTGTGATTTTCATATTGTGTGCCACGAAAATTTATGTAGGTAACATAAGTGTCTCATCTACATGGATTATTGACAATAAATAGAAGCCAGTGCCATATGTTCATGCAAACAGTTGCAAGTCGAGTGCTACGGGCTTTATTAGATACTTCATTCTTCATACTAATTTCATTCAGCGTGTTAAATGTTTTTATATGATGTTAAAAAATTGTTTTCATAAAAGGATATCATAACAACGGCTAAATACGTGAGAAGCAATTATAGAAAGCCTTCTTAACTTCGTCACAATGTAGACCACAGACAAACTGTTCAAATACCACTCCCAAAATGTTGCCCTTAATAACTTACAACATGAACGAAAAGTTCACAACCTTCTCGCATCATTAACATAACTGGAAAGGACAAGCAAAAATCACTAATATCCCAGACTATTTTTGTGTGTGTAAGTATCCTGTGTCACACCTACAAGAACATACGGCCTATATTTACTCGTCGCCGCCTCCACTTCTTGTTGGAGTTGCGCCAATTTTTTTTTTTAGCTATGCCTACCTTTTCCAATTCCTAGTGTAAACCGACTGTCCTCACTCTTGCCAGGGTGTTGATGTCTTTGTTTTCACGCATTGGAGATACACAAAGTTTTTAAAACTTTTTGCAAGATTTTCCACTGCCACAGAATAAAGTGATTTTATCCCCGGAAGCTAACAAAAAAAAAACTTTTACGGTTTTTCTTGTCATTTTGTCATTTGTGTGATGTTTTTCTTTTTTTGTTGGCTTTTGGTTAGTACTGAGTCCTGCATATTTGAAGTTTGTATACCGTTGGATGGCTTTGCATATCAATGAGGAACGACAAGAGACAACAACTTACTGAAAACAAAACGTAGATAAACTATTTTGCTTTTGCCTTGTGTTTGTTCCTTTTTTGCGAAAAACTAGTTTTACTTGGAAAAATAGAACCGACAATGAGGAGGAGAATCTTATCCTTTCCGTTCGTCCTGTAGATAAAATGTCGGAAACACTTAATTGAAAATACTTTAAGACAATTTTCGTTATTTATGTTTTTTTATACTTCATTGGTATGACGCGTCTGATGGTGGGAGATGGTTGAAGATTCATTAAAGTTTTTTTTTTTAAAGTTTCAGAAATTTTATTATTATATTCCAGGGAAAACGAAAACCTTGCCCTAGGATATTTTAAACATCAAAGTTCAGTAAATTGAAAACTTTGTTGCTTTTTTTACTCTTCAGTTTCTTTCCTTTTGGAGAAGTTTTCAGAAAAATACTGTTAGGGAAGGATTATTGAAGTGAAAAATTAAAAAAAAGAAAAAAAAATCTTAATTGATATTTAATTAGGTGATGATGGCCATCAATATACATTAATCTTCGAAAGAGACAGATTAGATAAAAGTGCAGATTTTATTATGAATGATGACGGGATGAATGTCTGGTGATGCTTTTTAAGTTTTGTTAAAAGAGGTTTTTAGAAACGATTTCGAGAGTTGGGAGACCACTAGATCTGACGGGGCTTCGCTTAATGTGTTTAAGAATTATTCACTCGAATGTCGTCCGATCTCTACATTGCAGGACATTTGTTTGAGTCCAAACGATTTCCAACAAAAACACCAGCTAAGATACAAATAATCTTTTGTTCTGTTTTCGTCATAGGAGGACCATATCGTCCTCAATATAACGCATTTTTTTAACTTTCTACATTTGGAGTGGGTCTTTTTCAGGAAGTATGAGTGTATTTGTCCCCTAACCGCTCTTAGCGGGATACGGACCCATGCCGCAAGTGAGCCGTGAAGAGCTAAGCCTTGCCTGGCCAGCTTGTCGTTTCCTTTAATGTCACTGCGTTCACCAAAGCGAACGAGTTCGTTCCGGCATTCTTGTACCAGCTTGGCTATCTTTGAGAATAGTAATATTTTGCTTCTCAGTAGCGTCACTCCCGGTAGCGTACAGGCCGCTCGGATAGCCAGTAGTTCCACCAAGCCCAGGATATTACTGTGGCCATACGGTCTTGCATTCCAGGATCCAGATTCCTTGAGTCTTAATGAGCTGCATTAAGCGGTATCTTTAATGTGTAGGTCATCATCCATTGGCGCCGACCTCAGTAAGCCCGTGGTGCCTATACTGGCTGTTCTTTGCAGCCTTTTTGTTTGGCAAGGTTGTAGCCTTTACTCAATGCGGGCCACCATACTAGTGAGTCGTATGTGAGAATTGGACATCCACAAGGTCATCTTTGGTTGAAGTCCTCACTTCTTTCCAAAGATTTTGCTGTAAGAATAGAAGGCAACACACTCCTTCCTTACTCTATGTTAGATGGTGTATTTCCAGTTAAGTTTTGGGTAAAGCATGATACCCAAATACCTAGCGCTGGAAGATAGTGTGAGTGGTCGGCCATTAAGAGGGTGTGAAGAGGGGGAGTGTGAAGTCGGGTATTTTGGTTTTGGTCTTAGGCCGATGACACAACTTGCAGCCCAGATGATAACCTTGTCTGGAGCAGCCCCCATGATTTCACTTATCACGGATGGGAATTTTTCTGACACTAGTATCAGCACGTCATCCGCATACGCGACAACTTTGACCCGTTCCTCGTCTTATTTAACTAGAATTTTGTTCATAACCATACGCCAGAGTAGAGAAGAGATAACACCACCCTATGGCGTTCCTCTATGGGCTGATTTGGTTAAGTGGCTATTTCCCAGTTCTGCCTGGATAATTCTTGTTTCGAGCATAGAGACTATCTGTTGGCTAATTGATTCTTCTACACCTAACACGATCAGAGATTCAAGAATAACTCCAGTGAGGATGTTGTTGAAAACTACCTCTATATCTAAGAAGGAGGCTAGCGGAGCCAAGGTAAAGTTTAATCTGTTATCTCTCGAACGTTTTGGCTAGGTAGGTGCGGAAACTGAGGAACAGCGACAATTCGGTATACCAAAACTGGAGGTGGCTCTATATAGTTCGTCTTTAGAAGTGATGTCGTATGTTGCTTTGAAATGGATGGTGGATGTGTGTATTGATTTGGAGGATCTCCCGAACATGAAGATGTTATCAGTTGTCACTTTCCTGGGATAAATCATACGTTTGAGGAACGATCAGGTTGTTGGTTAATGATTTATTTATTATTTAATGAGTCGTCATAAAACTGCGGGACCTCCAGTTTTATGACGACTCCGAACGGCAAATTTGACAAACCTGAGCTTTTCTTGACAACCATCTTGCATGGTTGTGAGTAGATAAGCTCGGCCCTGGGTACTAACGAACCTGTTGCTCCAGAAGTTTGTATTTTTATTGAGTATGACTTATTTGCGATTTTTCCCTATTCATATGGACAATATTCTTTTGGGCCTTGTATCTCTGGCTTACCAACATCATTATAGGAGTTGTACCTTTCTAGTCTCTACATCATCGAAGGCACGCTTCAGCGCTCTTTTATTTCTTCTGCCTGCACTCTTCATATAACCAATGGTTTTGTCTGATGGTCGTAAGGACAACTGTTGCTGGTGATCAAATGGTTTGCTGACATCGTCACCATTTGTCTTCGACAGTATATGCTGGTGGTACAGCTTAGTAGTAGCTAAGAAATTCTGCTATATCTTTTGAGGGTTCTAACATTCCATTAGCATTTATTAACGTCCTTTATATCAAACTACAACGAGTGCTTTTCTCGGCTTTAACCTGATTCATATCAATTAGTTTTTCCGTGGTACTTAACCCAAAATACAACCCTCAACAATTAATCAGATACCCCAAGGACACATCAGTACCCACTACGGGTTTGGTTGACCTAATTTTGGTCAGCATTTTTTTATCTACCACCTGAGAATGCGTCCCATGGGAGACTACCAACTCCTCACGAAGGTGTGATATAAACTGCAATCATCATATAGCTTTGCTTCAGCTCTGTAGATTCACCCAACCTGTGAGGTTTATATACCCATATACAAAAAGCTTTAAGACAGTGTAGGTTACTGGTTGATACCTAAATGAATATTTGTTTGCATAAAATCCCAGTTCCGTAAAATCGCTTGATAAAGTTTTTTGTTTCTAAACTTAGCAGTTTCTAAGAAACCTGGATTGGACACATTTGGTCGTGTTTTTTATTAGTTATAAAACCTAATAGTTGACCTGGCAAACGTTGTTTTGCCTTCAAATTTTAAGACGTAGTTTGAATCATCATTTGTATTTATATGGGTTTGTGGTAGATACGTTGTCAAGTTTAAGAGTTCAGCTATAACTATAATTGACCAACTTCATTGGAACACTAATCATGATAGAATTACACTTCTCTTAATTAGCTGCTTACAGCAGCTGCATTGGAAAGTTCTGTTTCATTTGGCTGGAATGAGAAACATATAGCGTTATCAGGAATTCTTTTTCCCACTGAATTATTCCTTTTCAGCAATCGGTTTACATTGCTGATTGGGAAAAATTGCGTTTGAAAAAGAATTCCCGATAACGCTAATAACTTCAGAATAATAAATCTTGACCATTGAAAACAAAAAGTGATTTTCTGTGAAATCTTTATTCAAAAATTAAAAAAAAACAACGCAATGAGACTTTGAATGATAGCTATAACAGGACCCTAATGCCGCAAGCACGCAATGATTTGCCCTTGAGATTTGTTAATTTTCATTCCGAATGCAAGCTGTACCGGAAATTGCAAGATTTTAAAGTGAAATGGCTTTGGGATTTGTGGTATCAAAATGTTCTCTCCTTTGTAGTTACTTCCCCTCAAGTAGGTAACATTATGATTATTGATCTGACTTTCAGTTGGAGATTGTGAGGTGGTAATCCGGGTAATTCCAGCGAGTTAAAAAAATCGGTTCCGTATTTAAAGTTATCATCTTCGGAAATAATGCAATCCACCGATTTATACGCCGCCAATCCGAATCTAAAAATTCAATTCGTTGATATCAATGTTTTTTCGCAGCTAATATTGCAATGTCGCTCAACCAATCAAGATTTCTTCAATTTTGTGCAATGTTTGGACTCACTTTTCGGATGAATTCAGATTTTGATTCGGTAGGCTAACAGAAAGCGACGGAAAATTGAATAAATCCGATGAAAATTTCAACAGTGATTTTGCCATTGCTCTTGACAAGGTTTGGTATAGAGGCATTCAATACAAATTAAGACAAGATCTGCCTGAACAATAATATAAAATCTTACTGTCGTATCTTGAGCATAGACTCTTCCGTGTGAAAATTGGAAACGAATATTCAGAGTTCAAAGACATATTGCCAGGAGTACCCCAGGGATGCCTCCTGGGACCACTCTTGTACCTCCTATTCACTCGTGATATCCCACAAACAAACGATACAAATCTGTGACGTTTACTGACGATACACACTAACAAAACGCTCATAACGAGGTTAATGAATGTACGAAATCTCGGAAGATTGCACTTTACGGGAGAAAATCGATTCATGTAGACTTTTCGTATAAACGGATAAATAATGGAGATCTCGGTATTCCCGTGGTTAAAGATGAAACGAACAATTTTATACACAAACATAAAAAACGTTTACTGGGACACATTAACACAACGGTCCTCCAAATTCTTGCCGAAACCAATTTATTGCGTCGCCACCAAAGAACTAAACCCTTAGATTTGTCCCAATACTACCTGCACTATCTAATTCGGAAAAGGCAGGAACTCTCAAAGGGAAGTGACATGCCAAACATTCATTACTCGTGATAAAAAAAATGATAGATGAGTCGCGTATTTTTGCAATACAAATATAAAAAGAGTGGTGTAACGGCCATCCTTATTATCATTATTATTATTAATTATTAATATCATTATTATAACCATCATTATTATTAGAAAATAACATAATGTACCTTATATTATCATTCATTCATGAAGAAAGCACATATTTGATCTGTATCACATTCGAAATTAATAAAAGGACATATTTTTGTAGCTGTAAGCTCATGCATACACAGAATTCAACAAATAAAAATGAATGTACCATAGCAATTCTGGGTATAAAAGGGCAGCAAGAATTCAATTTATGGGCAGTCAGTCAGCATTCGCTCAGAAGACAAGTAGAACAAGAAATTGGTCGATTGGCTCTGAACTGAATATATAAAGAATTTCCTGCATTTGAGATTTCAATAAAGTTTTCCATATCAATTTGAATATTTTCCAACCCTTTTTTTTTATAAAACGACGACAAGGTCCCAAGAGATTTTGACCATCGCTTCAGTGGTGGTTTTAGTGAGTAAAATTCTCACACTACTTTGGGCACGTGGTCAAAGAATGAAGATTTCAGCCGATGATTTGATGTGCGACAAAAAAAAATGCTAGAAAAACAATTGTCACACAAATTTAGTGCTAAGACAATAATTGTCGCGAAAAATTGTTAAACAAATTTGTCTTAACGTTGCGTAAACATAAGCGTCTTCTATCATGAAGATGGGGCCATAACATCGCTTCATACAAATTGTATGGAAAAATTAATTTTGTTTATAATTTTTTCGAGAATTTTCTTTTAATATTTGGCAGGGGACCAGTCCGAATTGGTGCGAATCATTGAAATCGGTCCAGGCGTTCTTGAGTAATAAGCGTAACTCTCTTTTATATACAGGGTGGCTGATAAACCCGCTACCAAAAAATAAATTGGAGAGTATATAGAGAGTATATATAGTTAACAATTTTACCATCGAAACCCTTCATTTTGGAACGAGGAAACAATCGCTGATGTAGCTGCAACCATACAAGACAATCCAAGAGTTTCGACAAGAAGCTTATCTGCACAAATGGTTACAATCAGGCAGCCATTGCTCAATGATTTGAACTTATTCCCATATAAAATTCAAATGGTTAACAAATTGAATGCAGCAGACTTGCCGATTCGCTTTGAATTTTGCATGATTTTGGAAGAGGACAGAAACATGTCGAACTGTCTTAATGTGTCGGAGGAGGCCCATTTCGATTTAAGCCGCATCAAAAAGAAACAAAATTGTCGAATATGGAGTGCTTTCAACCCACAGATGCTCCATGAGACGGAATTGCATCTACTTTGTGTCGAAGTGTAATGGGGAATTTCATCACGCTAAATTGTCGGTCCCTACTTCTTCGAAGAAAACGGTCACACTGTAACGGTTACTGGAGACCGTTACTGGAGCATGTTGAGAGAGTTTTTCTTTCCAGAAATACGCCGAATGAGAATTTCTTTCAACTCTGTTTGATTTCAACAAGATGGTGCAACTCTTCACATAGCCCGGACTATTATAACAGAATTGCGACCCAATTCTGATAAATAAGCTGATATCAAGAAACTTCACATTCCGTTGACCCACGAGGTCACCTAACCTTACTGCACCTGACTTTTTCTTGTGGGGCTATTGCAAACAGGAAGTCTACAAAGCAAACCCAAAAAAATTGAATGAACTAAAGCAATCCATTCGAGAAACAATTGCGGCTATTCCTATCTCAACTCTCCAAGCAGTAATGAAACACTTTTTGTTAAGATGCCGCTCAGGCACCAACGAATAGAGGGCTTTTTAAATTCTATTATTTTTAAAACTAATTAAGCCTAATAAATAAAATTTAATGAGCTTTAACGTGAATAAAAGAATAAGAAATTCCATACACTGAAAAAAAAGTTATTTGAGTTTCTTTATATAGCAATATTCATCAGCCACCCTGTATATAAGATTTGTTGTACACATTAATTATATACAAAAACCTTGAATTGTCGAATTCAGAAAACAATGCCAAATTCGAAAAATGCCAACACTTTGCTTAGTGTATAGATTTCAACGGTTCAAATACCTCATCATTATGAGGATTTCAATCGTAAATATGACAATTTCTCACTCAGTGATTGACATTCGTATTCCGTTTCCTTTGTTTTCAAGCTAACTTGCATATCCATTTCCCTTGCTAACAAATCAGATGCTTCGTTTCAGTGAATCGTGTTTACAGCCCTGAGAGCATGTAACATAAACCCAGAAACACTTAGTTACAATTGTTGTGAAATAACGCTTTCTCATTTCTAAACAATATAAATCTTTGTGTCAGAATTTGCCGAAAAACTCACATTATATCTGGTGTGTCCTTCAAGTTGTTTGTCACTTTTGAAATTATGAAACACGATGTAATCCATTTATGCTTTTCTGGCACTCGTGCCCGCCGAATCTGTGTTCATCAAAGGCAAGCTCCACGAACTTTGACAATTCATAAGTGATGGCAGAGTACGTGCATTTCGCCATTATATCTATCCTCACAAAACTGTCAAGCTGTCATATGTAACAAGCAAAATATTGCACTGCAATCCTAACACCGCGTCGCGAAACAAAAGATGAAAATTGCTGCAGGAACCAAAGAGGATAATCTGCCTTTTATTCTCTGAAACATCTTTCATTTGGTGTGTAGTTTAGGACCGAGGCCAACAGTGGTACCAACATCATTGGAGCAACATCATCATCATCAGATAGAACCAACAGTTACAGAAGACTGTAGTTGTCGTGAGTACAGAGACCATTCAATGGAAGGCTAGGAGTACAATAAACCCGACGACAACCTAGATGAAAGCGAATAGAATCTAAAATGAATGCTATGCCATTCTGTTGTTGTTGTAGCTGTAGAAGTGATTGTCCTGGAGCAGGTACACACACTAACACACATGCACACTCACAGTGTTTCAGTATCTTTTGTAATTTTCTTTCAAATCGCCAAGACAAAGCGATTGAAGAAGAAATTTCTCTTCGCAATCCGTAGCCTAATCCAATGTATCCGTGTGTACACGACACGATGACGATGATGGGGATGATGATCATCATCATGACGACAATGACAACGGCGATGACTATGGAGCTATAGCGATAGCGACATAATGAGAACGATGACGATAACTAAATTTGGTTAGATTGGACTTACTATCTTAGAGAAGACGTAGAATTTCCAATTTTCGAAGAAGCGGATGTGCAAACAGCGTATACAACAAAATGGAAACGGATAGTTTGTCCATGGATGAAAATCGAAGGAGTTTTTGAGAAAATCACTTTGCTTGTTATCAATGCCATTGATTTAATTGGGTACTGTTGCAAGAAATTGAATTCAATGTTGTACCACTTCTGTAGAATTTTTTTTATGTTTGTAGTTGATTGGAAAGTATCTCTATTGGAGACTTAAATAGGAAATCTAAAAATACAAGATGCTTACAAGACTGGTGAATGAAATGCAGATACCTGTTTACTTCGATACTGATGAAGCAGAACTGCATCACAGCAGCTATCATGACTATAGCTGCAGGAGGAGGAAGATTGGAAAATAATATCCAGGCTCCATTTTATTCAGGTTATACGAAGTTTAGCGGTCAAGTGGTATGCAATGCGATTATATGAAACCTTTAGTCATCGAACTGATGTCAAAGAGTATAGAACCATAACTCATACAGCAAACATTTTCTATGTGGGGTACTGATATTGACACCCCAATGTTCATATTGCTATCCCAGCATCAAACAACAGCAAAGCCGGCGCATACGATCGGAGAAATTTCCCCTTCGGACTTACCCCCACGCATGCGCCGACGATATTCACATCATTCGTAGGGCTCAACGTGATGTCATAGCTACGTTTGCAAGTATAGGGAAGGAAGCTGCGAAAATGGGTTTAGCAGTAAATGAGGGAAAGACAAAGTATATGCTGTCAACACGAAAGGCACACAACATCGACGAATCGGACAGAACGTCATCTTTGATAGATAAAACTTTGTGGTAGTAGGGGAATTTGTCTTTCTCGGCGCTGCTATTAAATCTGAAAACAAGATGTCGTTAGAAATTAAACGAAGAATCTTGCCAATAGCTGTTTCTTCGGGGTAAGAAGGCAATTCTGTAGTAAAGTCCTCACTCGAACTACAAAGGATCATCCTAGTCTTCCTCAACGGCGCTGAAGCATGGACCTTCTCAAAAGCGGATGAAGAAATGCTTAGTCGATTCGAGAGGAAAATCATTTGAAATATTTTTTGCGTTGACGGGCTATGGAGACGAAGATTCAACCAAGAACTATACGAGCTGTACAGCGACATACCCCTGGTCAAAAAACTCCGCATTTGACGTTTAAGATTGCTATGACATGTAGAACGAATGGACACCGATACTCCAGCTCGCTGAGTCTTCGATTCACAGCCAGAAGTCGGACGCAGTAGAGGAAGACCTCGCCTTATTAAGTGGCGCAAACAAGTAGAAACCGACCTCAAACAACTTGGAGTGCGCAAATGGAGGCAGTTAGCTAAGGACCGGGCTAATTGGAGAGATATGTTGCTTGAGGCCCAGGTTCATTTCGGATTGTAGCGCCGCTTAAGTAAGTAAATAAGAGCTGGTCATATATTTTCTCCGTCGGAACGTGAGCACATAAAAGTCGTATGTTGTGGAATATGTCCTTGATAACCGAATAATCCCTGATTCAGGTAAGTATATAGCGGTCTAAAATGTCACAGTTTTTTACCAACCTCTTGGTTTATACCTCCCTGCATTTTTTATAATATTCATGTTAGTTGTAAATAGTTGTGTATAGACTTATTCAGACTCATAACCTGTTTTTTTTTTAAACGTATACACGAGTACCAACATTTCTAACTCGATCTGCAACTTCCACCCCCTCTTTCGTAGTAACCTACTTTTAACTAGACCACGGGCACAGTTTTCAATTCTCAACTAAAAAAAGTGCAACTTTAAAAGATCTATAAAGCTACAATCTAGGACAGAGAGCTAAAAATACGTTCCACGCACCCACATTCTAAGAGGACATCACCAACATTTGTGCATGCCTGCCATTTCCCTAAATCCCCACCCCCATTCTTCAACCACACGCTGTCCTATTTTAGCAATCAGCTAAAGCAAACCAGATTATATTAACAAAAAAAATAAAGGAATTATAAAGGACCCAGGAATTCATTCATTAAATTTTTTATTTGCTTAACTCGCTCCGCTCCGTTAAACTTTGCAGAATCTATTTTTATTCCGACGCGAGCAAAGCGAATAAAAACAATACAGACACGAAAAAAGTTTCCGCACAAACCTAAAACTATTATCTCTAATTGCTAGGGTCGTCCTTTTTTGAGAAAAATTTACAAACAAAAAGGTATAAACGCGCGTTACTCGCAATCTAATAAATGCTATATAGAACGAAAAACGTTCCTAAAAATCTACAATCTCATGCGGAAATAAACTATTTTCCAAATACAAACAAAAAATTGAGGACGTCCCGTTGCAACTTTGTTGTTTTTTTTGTACTTTTATTTTGATGACAGTGTATGTTTTTTTTTTATGAAAATCTTCAATCTATTTGAAACGGAGTAAGAGCAAGTGAGAGGGGGAGATCTATTTCCTAGTTTTATGTATTTATGCATCCTGCAGAGTTCCCATTAAAGGTGTATGAAATAAATAGGACAACAAAATCTCTACTCAAGTTTTGCCATGAACAGTGGGTAATGTAGGTAGGGTATACCAGTTACAATGGGCAAAGAGAGGCATGCTATGTACCAAACAAGAGAAGAAGAATTCCTTAAAGCCTTTTGAGGAGCAAAAAAAAATCCTGAAATTCGAAATGTATAATGTATATGAGTGGCATGCATCCTGCCTGCATTCATCGTTATGATGCTTAAAGAGCTATGATGATGCAGCGTTGAATGCATGCCTGGTGCTTGTTTGTTTTAAAATCTTTTTTCTTGTGCTTCTATTATGAATTCTCTCTTTTTGAAATATTCACTAGAATATGTGATAGAAAAGAATAACGAGAAAAGTGGATAACGATTGCAGGAAGGACAACGCAATGCTGTGAGGACGTTCTTACGAGTTCGTATTAGGACACAAGTTTTATTTTGATTTTTTTCTGATTATCCTTTTGATTATTCCAATGGGATTCTTAAATGCTATACATACAGGACCTTGGACAGGATTTATTTGATTAGGTTTATAATTGTTCTAATTATTAAATAACAGATACGGATTTGCTATAAGTGCCTGACTTTGGCAATACAGGTAGGTAGTAGGCGTTGGGGCTGGAAACACTAAAGCTAAAAGTCACTTTTCGTCTCCCTGAGCATTGTACTAAGCACTTCCAGGTTGAGATATTGGCAGCAGCAGAGGCAGCTTAAGAGACCCAAATGCTGGCGATACCATCAGATGATATTGCCATCTTCATTGAAAGTCAGGCTGCAATAAAACCTATCTCTGCTGTCGAAATAAAATCTAAACTCGTGATGCGTTGTCGTGAATATCTATTGGTTCTTGGCATCCAACATATAACAACAACATCCAAAGCTCTACAGGGTCTTGGGACACAGCTGATGAACTGGCGGGAAAGGGATCTGCCTCCAGCTTAGACCAGACCAGTCTGTCAAACCGCTACTATGTGACCTCAAATCACGGGTGGGACACAAGACGCTGAATATCGCCAAAAACAGGCAAAACTCCCTTCTCAACTGTGAAACATCCAAACATATGTGGCCTGAGTACGACAAAGCCAGAACCCACAAATTACTTAAAAAAAACAGGAAAGCTGGTTCTACTAGTAGACATTCTACTTGAGCTTGCTTAAAAGCTCCATTCTGAAAACCTATCTTATAGATGATAACCTTGTAAAAGCTGCGGTGATGAAGAAATATACGAGGATACCCTCCAATTACTGTGCCACTGCCCAGGCCACATCCAATTAAGAATTAGAACATATTAAAATATTTTTTTTATGACCTCACAGGTTCATCTGAAATCCCTCCCTTATATCATTTCAGGTTTGCGAAAACGTCTGGATGGCTGGAAAGGGATTAACAACAATGGACCGTTACGGGATAAATGAAGGAACCAACCACATACATGTATCCCCAATGGGCATCACAGGGTTATTGACATGAGTGTGATGGGGGAAAACGCACACCGCGTCTCATCAACCCACTGCCCTAACCTCATCTATCATAGGCAAGGAAGGTTATCCTTTAATTGCGTAATGCAAACGCATTGTAGTACATCGAATCAATGATCGATTCAGCCAAATGAACCATTCAACATTGGCGACGACAGCGCAAACTACGAGTCGGCCTGACTGCTTAACCGACTTGCATTAATAAGCCGGTGGGGATAAGTTTGTAAGTAGCATACGATAACTAATTATCAAAATTTAGGCGGATGATCGTATGTCTAAAGATTGACAACTTAGTTTCCATTTTCCATTCAACAAACGAGTGGTGGGTGCACGACTGGGTCGTACGCAGCTTTCTTTTCACAAGTAATCGGTGTTCATGTGAATAATAATGATTTTCCATTATTGACCAAAACTAAAATTTGCGTTTGTGGATATTTGGGCCAAAACCAATTATGTGGAACTTATGAAAATAGTAATAGTAGTATACAAATTAAATTTCATTCAATTTGGCAAAATAGTTTGCGAGGAATTGACAATTTTCTTTATATGGCTTCAAAGCAAAAATCCGTTATATGGATTTTCTCGAAAAAAAAACTGGGTATGCAGTTTTGTTTGAACTAATATGCTTATAGCATATAAGAAGTTTAATCAAAATCGCTTATTCTGTTTTTGAGCAAATTGAGGTTATGTATGATTTTTATTTGGCAGGTACCAGTAATAACATGGCTAAAAGCAATAAAAAAAATGGCCTAGAATTATATCCAAACAAACGCTGGGTACGAAGTTTGAAGAAAATCGGTCAAGTCGTATAGGCTGGAGAGGCTTGTACGGACAGACGGACCGACGAACTGACGGACGGTATTCCAAAAAACACTTTTTTTGGTTCAATCAAAATCTCGAGGTCGAAAATTTCAGGAAAACAATATTTTTCCCTTTATAAGAGAAAGTTAAAAATGAACATTATGAACTGCCCCAAACAACAGTGGCATAAGTCTCCCTAATATAGGCTGCAAGATCCTATCCGCCTGTATATGTAAAAGCCCGGAATCGTTTGCCAACAACCCGATCAGACCTTAGCGGTGTAGTTTTAGTCCAGAAAAGTTCACAACGCATCAAATCTTAAAACTTCGGCAGATCCTGAAAGCAAAAACAAGAAGTCTATATCGACGCCCACCGCCTATTCATCGGTTTCAAAATACGACACCGTTTACAGAGATGAACTTTACAGAGCCACACCACGTTTAGTTTTGGTATACCAGACAAACTCTTCGTTCTTTGCAGAATAACAATGGAGAAATATCACCACTCCATCATTGAGATAACGTCACTATCGGCATACCCTTTATCATCTGGTCTGCCTGGTCTAACGCCCCCCAATCATGAACCTTGTCTTTTTCAGAGAAACTTTTTTTCGTGTGAGACGAAGATTCAATCAAGAACTTTACGAGTTGTAGAGTGATATCAACGTCTTTAAAAAAAAGCTCCAAATTTGACGTTAAAGATAGATTATGACATGTAGAGCGGATGGACCCCCAAACCACGTTTTTCGATTTCCATATTGACTTTGGAAGCTGTAGAGAAATACCCCTTCTTAAGTGTGCACGAAAAAGTATAAACCTACCTCAATCAACTTAAAGTGCGCAGCTGGAAGGTATTATTCGTAAGAGCTTTAGAACCCTTTTTATCAAATGTCAAAGAGCAATGCTGAAATTGTCATACCCATTATAAGCAAAGAGGTTAATTGTTGTGTTGGGGCCGGAAGCAACCTATTTTTAATTGCTCCACATCACGCTTTCTTAGTCACTATATACAAGCAATATTGTAAGCCATTTAAAAGCTGTCTTTTCACATATATCTACGTAATTTTACAACCTTCAGAAAAGACAACCCACCTCTTCTCTTTGATCATCCAATGCCATTCCGTTCCTATACATGTAAGGATATCCAGCATTTGCATGACCTTTATACACAGACACCTTTAATTTGAGTGAAAGGTTTCACACGTGTACAGCTGCCCTTCGTTTTTAACTTAAATACATATCGCGTTCACAATTTGCGCACTCATGTGAAGTGGAGTAATTAACGCAAATTGAATGGACATCATCACTAACGGTATAATCCTTTACTCATTCATACAATGGATTATTGATTAAATTAGAAAAGGATTAAATGGACAGTTTCTATTAATAACTGTCTAAATTTAATCCTTGCGGATGAAAGAGCACCGTCAATTGAACTTTATTAACATTTAAGTAGTGCTACATAATGCACTTACGTAGCTACGTCAAATGTTTAGAATATTATAAACCGACACAGAAAATTAAAAACACTTACAGAAAACATTCAGCTTCATTGCGGTTTCCCTAATACCATTGCGGACCAGTTCATTTGTTGCACGACAAGCGAGTCCTTTTCCATGGTCCTCTCGGGTTGGCGTCAGAGATAAAACGGATATGCTTACATTTCCGTCTTCCGATACCTGGAATTGAAGAACAAAATAATTTATTTGTGAAACGAATTATAAAAAATTGAAATATTTTAAATTGGTAAAAATTGATTGGTTGATTGAAAATTGAAACAAACTAAATATAGCAAATAAGCTACAGCGGAATGCGGTAAAGGTCATAGCCTACGCAGACTATGTAGTGCAGAGTATATCTACAAACTGTGAGTAGGGACCAGATCCAGAGTTAATCTAAAGGGTGTTTTTTTTTTAGAGGTATAGGACTTCGAAATAAAACAATTTGGCTTTATTGTTTAAATATGACGACGGGTATGTGGCCGTTGCGGCTGTTTCGAAAAAAGCCAAGTCTAGAGGTCCAATTTTCAACCACTTTTTCGAGCATTTGGGGCCATATGTCAGCAATATCGACACAAATGTTGGCTTCACAGTCCCCTTACGTTCCTGGTTTGTTGGCGTAGACGAGCGACTTCACATATCTCCAAAGCAAATAATCTAATGGTGTCAAATCACACGATCTTGGTGGCCAATTGTCAGGTCTTTTACTCAAAATGATGCACTCGTCGAATGTTTCCTTCAATAAATCAATTGTGACGTGCGCTGTGTGGCATGTAGCTCCGTCTTGTTGGAACCACATCACACTCGCAATCATGCCATACAATTCGCGGACAAAATAGTCCGTTATAATGGCTATATACCGGTCTCCATTAACGGTAACTGACTCTCCACCATCATATCGGAAGAAGTATGGCCCAGTGACTCCACCAGCCCATAGAGCACAAACAGTCTGATTTTGTGGATGTAATGGCGTCTCAAGGATCTCATGTAGATTTTCTTCACTCCAAATGCTGCAATTTTGCTTTTTGACGTTCAACCAAAGAAGAGCCTCATCATCGAAATCAATCCCATTTTCGACCTATAAACCAAAATAATGACGCATTGCATGGTCTCGTGGCTTTAATTCTTGCACAAGCTGGATCTTGTAAGGTCTAATGCCAAGATCTTTGTGCAAAATCGTCTATAAAGTTGATGGACAAAGCTCAAATTGCCGTGGACGGTGCGAATCGAATCATTAGGGTCCTCTTCAACACTTTGCTCTACAGCGGTAATTGTTTCTTCGGTGCATACTGTTCGACGTCTCTTCGGATGCGTATTATCACAGAGTAAACTTAGTGCGAAAACGATCCATGGTTAACCGAATTAATTGCTCTGATGGACGGACATAATCGTCCATATAATGGACGGACATAATCGTCCATCAGAGCATAAAATGGACGAAGCTTGCGGTAAACTTCGCGAACGGAACCATTATTTTCAAAACAAATTTGCACGATTTGTAAGCGTTGTTCATTTGTCAACCTGTTCAGATGAAATGGCAAACCAAACTGAACATAAATGACATTAGAGTTGTCCGATTTGACCACAAAATGTCAGTTTTATCTCTATTCGAAAAAACTCAGAAAAAACACCAGTTAAATGTAAATTTCCCATTATCGTTTTCTAACACAGCGTCTCCACAGGCAATTTCATAGTGTAATGCAAGCCTAGTGCAATGGCAATGGCAATATTGCCCGCCAGATGGAAGGTAATGATTCCTTTCCATCGCAAAGGCAATGAATTTGACGTTTCGAAGTTTTCAAAGTGGTGGAAACTAAAAAGAAGAACGTTTGTGAAAACTTTGGGCGGAAAACGATTATTCACTGAAAAAATATATTGAAAAAAAACTAAAATCTACTTTTTTTTTCTTTTCCATATTTTTAATTTATTCTATAGCCTTTATTAATTTAATTGCTCCGATGGCACGCACACGTTTGATATTGAATGACATAATTACATTTGAAATTTAGATATTGCCGGCAATGAAATGCCCACCTAAATTTTAAATTGCCCTTGTCACGCGGTCTGAAGTGATCGTCAGTGTAGTAACTAGTAAATATTTCCCGCAGGCATTCGGATTTGAATTTACATGAACAGTTTACCGAGTTTGCCTGGTTTTTGTCATTGGCTATTGATTAAAAAGACCTAATTATGGATCTTCAAAATACAAAATTACACATTTTTGCATTTCAATAACTTTGTTATACATTATATCAAACAATTTTAAGTTTTATTGACAAAACTTTGTAGGTTCTAAATTGTAGGTATATATGATGGTCACACTAATTACGTATGCAGCCTTGAGGGGAGATTTTTCAAATTTCTTATACTCGTACGTTTAAAGGCGTGCTAAAAGTGGGCGTGGCAAAAAACTTCGTAAAGATGAAAAACAGACATAAGGATTTACTAGATATCTTGTTCAGACACTTTTTCAAACTTTTGAACGGTTTGGCCTTAAATTAGGTTTTACTAAAAAGGGGGCGTGCCAGTGAGCGGGTTTTAAAAATGTTTACACTTGTTTGAACAGCACGTATAAGGATCACATGTACCAAGTTTCATTATCCTAGCTAAAAATTTAAGGCCCAAAACCGGTAACCTACAGATGGACGGATGGATGGACGGACAGACAGACATGGCTTAATCGACTCAGCTAGCTATTCTGAGTCAATCCATATACTTTGAGGTATACCTTGCTAAATTATTTCGCTATGTTTCAAACTATGTATCAAAACTAATATACCCCTATGGGATAAGGTATACAAAAATTTAAATTACCTACGCAATTGCGGAACGTTAAAACTTTTTCAAACTTAAATTAAAAATTCTTCCAGCAGTTGCCCAGAATTGTTTAATATGTCTAGATGAAATTTCTTAAAAATTCATCTTTTTTCAATAGAAATAGAGGAGAAATTATTGGGTTAGAATACAATGGAGAGAATAAAACTGCATTGGCCGCAAAACTATGACATCGTTGTAAATGTGGCGGTATCACCCTTCGTTACATGCAATTGGGTATGATTTTTTCAATTCCGCTTGCCCAGCCAAAACACTAAAACAAATTTTATTTGAATGTATTAAACAGTTAATAGAAGTGAATATGAAACTGAGGCTTGTTATCTCAGACCAAGATTGAAATTTCATTGGTTTAAATAGCCTTCTTGGTATTCCTTTTAAAAAACCTTTTTTTTGTGTAGAAAATACTAAAATATTTTATATGTTCGATACCACTCATCTTTTAAAATTATTCTGGGGAAATTTTATGAAATAGTTATGATATTGTTGTAGATAACAAGAAAGCAAACTGGAAAGATGTTGAGAAATTGTATTTAAGGGAAAAAAATAAATCATTCGTAGGGTGTTTTTTTTAGAGGTCTAAAGCTTTGAATTGAAATAAAACACAAGAAAATAGTTTTAATGTCCATCAATTTGGCTTTATTGGAAGGATATGTCATTAATGTTCCAATACGATTCCGGGCATGTGGCCGCCGCGGCTGGTTCGAATAAAGCCAAGTCTAGAGTTCAAATTTTCAACCACTTTTTCGAGCATTTGGGGCCGTATGTCGGCAATAACGCCACGAATATTTGCTTTCCAGTTCCCTAACGTTTCTGGTTTGTTGGCGTAGACGAGCGATGGTGTCAAATCACATGACCTTGGTGGTCAATTGAAAGGGACATTCCGCGAAATTATGCGCTTATCGAATGTTTCCTTCAATAAATCGATTGTGACGTCTTGTTTTAACCAGATCTCATCCACATTCATGCCATCCTATCCGAAAAAAAGATCGGTTATGATGGCTCTATACCGTTCTCCATTAAAGGTAACTGACTCTCCAGCATCATTTCGGAAAAAGTATGGCCCAATGACTACACTAGCTCACCAAACACTGATAAGCTGGAGAGAAAAGGATCTACCGTTACAATGTGAACTCATATTACGAGTGGCACAGAAAACACTAAATATCGCCAAAAACAGGTGGAACTCCCTCCCCACCTGTTAAACATCCAAAAGGATGTGACCTGAGTGTGACAAAGCCAAAACATACAAACTACTTCAACGAAACAGGAAATCTGGACACATCTTACTTAAAAGCCAGAAACTGACAATTATTCAAATGACGTTTTCAGAGGCTGTGGTGATGAATAAATACACTAGAATACCCTCCACTTTTTGTGCCACTGCCCTACCCTCAGCCAATTCAGAATGAGTACCTTTGCTGCAAACCTTGCAAATTTTACGATTCTCTTTCTTGGGACTACTTTTGTTTCACATAAAGTGATGTCAATGTTTGCGCAGAGGAGGTAACAGGAATCATTCTTCTTGGTATTTGACTATTCGTTCCTCATTCTATTAAAAAAAATGCGAGCTATTCAACTAAAGCGAGTAGATCCAGCTAAGAGAGAAGGTAAGTTTCCATCAACTAACGAAACATTAGCAACCAAACAGTAGAAGCCACAAAGAATGCCTACAAAAAAAAGAGTAATTTACAAACTTTTGCCATGCCCCGGAGGCTCACGGACATTTTGGTCAATCACAAAAGTATTTAGTAATAATTATAGCCACTCTTCATTCCCTCTCCTAATCGGAACTGATGAATCACAAGCCACAACTCAGAAAGAAAAAGCCGACTAATTCGCTAAAATGTTTTCAGAAAAATCAAGAGTAAGTAAAGAAAAAGTGGTCCAACCAGCGATCGAGCGCTATGCTCATTGGTGGTTCTACCTCGAAAACTAAGACGCATCCGGAACAATTTTGATTGTAAAAAAAGAAGCTGGACCTTTCGGAATTTCCACCAACGTATTGAAAAAATACACACCCGAAGTTTCACTCATCTTTTGCAGATTATTTTCTGAATCATATGATCAACAGGTTTTCCATAGTTGCTGGAAAATTTCTACAATCCAAACGGTTGTTATCAAAAGTGGAAGAAAATACATGTCTGAAACTAAAAACCCACTGATGTACTATCCACACTTGAAAGAAACGCTAAATTGGAGATCTGCTATGTTGTTACCCATCTATTGATATCTGCGATTGAAAATCTTCTTCATATTGGCATCATATGAACTATCTCAAATTCTGGTAAGCTGAATGGAAAACGTTTTGTAAGACATAATATATTTGCATGTAGTTGTGGCTCAGACAGTCTCTATAAACGCTGAGGTACCTCATGGATCAATTCTTTCAACCATTCTATTTGTGCTGCATATATAGAACCGCCCAGAATGCGTATCTGTGTCTGATGCTTGTAGTTGAGTCAAAAGTTAAAAACAAGACTAGCCTTGTAACAAAATGTGTATCTTCGTGAATATGTAGCTTGAAATTGAATGGAGGTCAACTTCATGCAAGAAATGTACCTCTCTTCTGACAGCCATACAAGATACCAGTTACTTATATGCATTCTGGGCAGCCCTTTAGTTTCACATATTAAGATAGTTCTCTGAAAGCATGTAACTCAAGCGACACGCCTATTACCGCCATTGCGGTATCTATACAAACACATATCCAAAAAACCTTATAAAATAGAGAAAGGCAAACTTATTTTCATTTAACTCAAAGGACACGAAGTATATAGGAAGAACAAGTACATATAGTTACGCAAATCGAAATTGGGAAAACAGTCATCAGATAAGAGGTATAGATAAATCCTCCAGCCATCCCAATTGGGTAAGATGTATTAAGGCACCAAAATGTTATTTCTATTGGAAAATTAGCGCGTCAATACTCAGAGCTAAGACATATTTTATACCAATCCATCTTCTTCTTCTGTATAAAGTCCGTGTACATACGACTTGGTCATGAATATCATTCTCATGTTTTTAGTTCAGCCCGAAACATACACTGAAAATACGGGACCCTATCTTAAAGACATGCAATCCACTTATAGACGATTCTTACCGTAGTTCAAGGCTACAACATTTGGGGGCGAAAACTGTAGGAGATTTTCCCTTTATTACACAAACGACAGGACATGCAGCCAGCTCGCAGACACACTGTCCAGTGTCCATCTAAGAACGTCACAAACATCGCAATACCAAAATTCCTCTTGTATATGTACAATATACATATAGGTATATTATTCGTCCCATGTGGTTCAATGTAGCGCCATTCTACATGGAAAGGATACGACTATTTGAGAGGCGAAGTCTCCGATACTGCTTAGGATTGTACCAAAAAGTGTTCATAAAATAGTATCGCAACAAGTTGATAAACAAGAGGGAAGAGCTGAATAGAATTGATAATTTCCTGATAAAGGTCAATGGAAAGATACATCGAAAGTGTGATGGCTAACGATAACAGCCTGATCTTCGGGGCATACTACGCCAATTGTAAATGCATAAAGAGGACGCTTATATCGGAAAGTAGCATTTATATACATATCGAGTCGGTGCGGTTAGTGCAATTAAGAAATGGTATCCCGATAACGTAACATCCTCACTCTGGTGCTAGGGACAACCGGCTGTTCAAGGACTGATACGTCGACAATGGTCTGGACCACCCCTGCTTTGGCCCGGCAATATTAGACAAGGGTGCACCACACGTCGGCCGATACATCGGACACATCTAGACAGCGTGATGGACTAACATTTTTGCTGGCCGGGCGCACAAGGACGCTATTAGTAAATTAGAACATGAAAGTTCTTTAGGATATCATTCTTACAATTTCATAAGACTCTCAATTCGAAGAGAGGAGATTAGAAACTCACAAAAAAAACTTCATTCGTATTTGCTCTAAATACGATAAAGACTGGCTTTCGAAGATTCGTCGAAAAAATATTATCGATGAGGTACGAAAAGAGAGCACGATTGTGTTTCATGATTTCTGTACTTCAAGATTGATGCATTGATATAAACATCATCAATAATTATAATAAATTTAATAATACTTCCTTGTATAAAATTTGTAATTTAATTTTACAAACCTTTTGGTTGTGCGCATGCAACTCGATGTTGCCCATCCACCACGTAATTTTTGCTGGTGGTCTTGATCCTATCGCTTGGCACTCGATTTCGTACTTTCGATCTGCTGACATTGGTTGATTGTTGAAAGATATCTCCACCAAGAGCGGTCGCACTAAAAAAAAAAAGATAAAAAATATTTATTTTTAAATCTGAATTAAAGATGTGCATCAAATCCTAACCTAACCTAAGTCATCTATTTCATTTCCTATCAAAATAGGCGAAAAGTTAAGAAAAGTATCTGAGAGTATTTATTAACATTAAGAAGTTATTAAGGACTGAAACCTTATCATCGTTTGTTTGATTCTCAAAAATGTAGACCCTCTTAACTGTCCCAATTGAAGAAGCAAAAGTTTCCTCAACATCGCTTAAAGGATCTTAGGTGCTTTAATATATGAATGTCTCAAATCGCTCACCGATCAGGCCTTACCAGCGTAATCAAATGAGCAGATCTTAAAGTTAGGAATTAATTAAGGGCTCTCAAGGGTTCAACAGAGATGGTGGCAGATAAGCTAAAAGGCAAACGGCACCACTCAATACCGTAGTGGATACTCATTGGACAGTGTTTTAGGGGTATCTGTAAATTGAAACCATCCCCTAGGTTTGGGCCCCATGTTTTGGGTAGTGCAGTGGGTTATCTAAAAGGGGCGATGATGTTCGTGTATGTACCTGCAACGTCAGAACACTTAACAAAAAAAAAGGTGCAGCCAAACACAAAGCAGACGTCTTAAGTTCCCCCAAACAGATATTTCATTCATCCCGAAAATTCGATGGATTAGGCCGAGCAGAAGGCGGACAATAAGCTGTAGGATTTACATCCATACCTGTTATACTAAGCAGATACAGCGACTGTTCGCATGAAATTTTGTTATAGAAGACTGACTTAGGCAAGAAGTCGTATGCTTTCAAGATATTAGCGATCCAATTTCAGCAATCCGAGATAAGGCCAGATTCGCCAGTGGATTGTTTCTACGAATTACTGGATAAAACTTTTGAGCGACTACCGAAAAACGATTTGAAAATTGAGTTGGTAGATTTTATTGCAAATATAGTGGAGGACATCTTAGGAGTACACAGCGTGCACGACACAAAATCTGGCAAAAGTGTAAGGCTAATTGTCTTCAGGGCTAATTGAGTACAGGATTTCCTCACCTCATTATCTATAAAAGGGTGTGACGAAATCCAGGTCAACAAACGGTTAATCAAATAGACAACATTGCAATAGCCAAACCGAACGCGAGGTTTTATATGAACGAACATTCCTTTAGGCTAAGGCAGATTCTTGTTGCTGTCTTGGTACGAATGCGAACATCACCTAAGCCACAGCAAATGCGAAACACTGTCAAAAGATTAAATGTCGAAAAACTGCAATCGGATAGAACACTGAGTCCTTTGCATAAACCGTGACCCTTAACGTCTTCAATGCAGTTGCAGAAGTCTCTCCAGGCCTTCCTGTAGTCTGTCCTTATATCTCTTTTGAATTTGCTAAGACTGTTTTCGTATAGATTTTAATCTGTTACGTTGTTTATCCTCTTTGCCTTAAAGAGTTCCCAAGATCTAGGAAAACTTTAGCTTAACAACGCTGCCGGAAATAATGGCCGTATTCCTATTGAGCTATGAAGAACCACCATGTTTGGTCGACTGAAAGTATGCATGAAGAAAAGAACCTCAACATCGTATGCCAGATACAAAAAAATTAGCTGCGCTAAAGCATAAGTCTCCTCAACATTGCCTAAAAGATCATATTTGCGTTACATGTGAACACCTGAAACTGTTAACAAACAACTCGATCGGCCCTTATCAGTGTGGTTTTAAACCAGATGAGTACACAACTGTTCAAATCTTCAAACTTCGGCAGATCCTTCAAAAAACTGAAGTAGTCACAATCAGTACCTAATACCTTTTCATTGATTTCAAAGCCGCGTACGACAGCGTTTATAGAATCAAACTATATAGTACTATGTGTTGAAGCTCGTCCGTCTGTGCAGGATAATGGGAGACAATTGTGGCTGCTCAATCAGGGTCGTACGACCTCACCGATTCGATCACAAAATAGGATTAGGGCAAGTTGACTTTAGTAACCTAGTTCTTGAGAGGTTTGTGAAAAACTGCCGAGTCAAAAACCAGAGTCACACATGCTTAATAAATTACCAGTTCGGAAGATTTTTTTTTCTCCGAAATCTCTGCCAGGCTTTCCGTTCCGTTTTGTATTTCGAACAGATCTGCCGAAGAAATTTATCGCACATGATCGTGTGGCAATAATGCCTTAAGTCAACAGTTTGAAAGTTGACAGCTACGCGTTGAATTTCATTCGAAGAAGATGTTGACTTCCGAACGGAACTGACTTTCTTTTCGGAAATAGAAGGAATGGATAACTCGACAGGGCTGACAGTCTTCTATAAATCGGTGTAGTTTTTTTTTTCTACCCGAGGATATAGACACCATTCGTTGACAATAGACCACATAGACTTGGTAAACAAAAATTTCGCATTGGACGTATGGATGGTAAGGACATGTATTGCCAATTTACACCAATACTAGGGCTCGCAGATTATTCGATTCCCAGCCAGACTTTGGACGGAGTAGAGTGACACGCACAATTAGAAACTGAACTCAACCAACCTGAAGTGCCCAATTGATTTCAGCTAGCTAAGGACCGGGCTAATTGGAGAGGCATTTATGTTGAGGTCCAGGTTTATTTCGTTTTGTAGCCCCACTGTAGCCCCATTTATATAAGTAAGTTACAGATACTTTTTTTTACTTTTTACACTTTACGAAAAAAATCAAATCTTCTCTGCACTGAGTTATTTTATTTCATTTAAAAACGTTCCTGTAGAAAGTTGAACAATTATATAACTAAATGGAGTCTTCAGTAAACCTGGACCGTCCTTCAAAATTTCGTCTTTTTACCGCAGTTATATGTGGTAAATAAATCTCATTAATTCTTTTAAAATGTCTTCACATTAAAAAAATTGATTTGCAGTGAGACATAATTTCTTTTTACAATTACAGCAAACGTGATAAGTTTTGCACTTGGTAACAGCATTGGATGGACCTCACCAATGATGCCGAAGCTGAAAAACCTTCACGAAGATAGCCCTCTTGATTTTAAAATCGATAGAGATCAAGTGGGGTGGATATTTTCGCTAATCGCCATTGGAGCTGGATTATGTGAGTGAGACAATAAATTTCATAGATCGACCTAGACGCGTATCTTTTTAGCTGCCTATATTGCTGGTGATTTTGCCGATCGATACGGACGAAAGACTACGATGATATTGGCATCATTTATGTTTGCTCTTTCCTACACACTCATGATATTTGCCAGCCACATTGAAATCATGTATTTAGCGCGCATACTCGAGGTACTTCTACATGAACTTAGTTCAACTTCAAAGTAAAAAACAATAGAACTCTTTAATTAGGGCTTTGGATCTGGATTTACAATGACCGTAGTCCCAATCTACGTCGGTGAGATAGCCACAAAAGAATCTCGAGGCTCTGCTGCAAGTCTTATGATGCTTTTCATGACACGTGAGTTTTTAAAAGCTATACCTGCCTTACATAGGCTAGAATTTATTTACTGTCTCCCTTTAAAGTTGGAATGCTTTATGTATACTGCATTGGTCCCTTCACTCAATACGTGATGTTCCAAATAACATGTTTGGCAATACCTCTGATCTCAATCGGAGGATTTCTGTATATACCCGAGAGTCCACACTATCTAGTCATGAAAGGTCGCATAGACGATGCTGTTAAATCTCTACAGCGGATTCGTGGTCAATGCATTGAGTGTGTTTACCATGAAATACCAGCGATTCAAGATGCTGTAGATCGTGCCAAGTCAGATACTAAAGGAAGCTGTGTCGACATCATCAAAAACAAAGGCAATTGCAGGGCGTTGACAATTGTTGTTGGCCTTATGGCCTTTCAACAGTTTTCAGGTGCCGTCATCATCGTCATTAACAGCCAATCGATCTTTATTCAAGCTGGTTCGAGTCTAGACTCAGCGGTGTCATCAATCATTGTTGGTGTTGTTCAAGTGATCTCAAGTGTTACTCTTCAATTTCTCGTCGATAGGTGGAAGCGACGGACATTGCTCAGACTCTCAGCAATCGGAATGGGTGCAGCACAGTTTGCAACCGGCACATTTTTTTATGTCCATGCAATAGGTGATGCATCACAAATTCGTTGGATACCAATTGTGGCCTTTATCATCTTCCAACTGTCCTATCGTATTGGTTTTGGTCCTTTACCATTCACTGTTTTAAGTGAACTATTTCCGCCAAATATCAAATCGATTGCAGCATCTAGTGTGACATTAACTTGCTGGGGCTTGGGATTCTGTATTACTCGGTCTTATCCGTACTTGGATTCATTTGGAACGTATTATATATTTTGGGGGTTTTCGGTGCTATGTATGTTCGCGTTCTTATTTGCCCAATTTGTGGTAATCGAAACGCATGGGTTGAGTTTAAAGGAGATTCAAGATTGTCTTCAGAAAATTAAGTAAATGGAAAACGAAATTGTTAGTCATAAGTTTTTTCATATTTACATACATACATTTTCCATATTTACATAAAAGTTATGAATTGTCTATATTTATTTTTGGAAACTTTGGAATACTATTTGTTGATAACTATTCCTGACATATAGACCCCTATCGAGCTATCCGTTCGAAACAATTTCCGAAACAAGAGCCAATTCAATCGGAACTGAATTTGCTTTCGAGATATCTGTTGCGGAACAAAATAAAAAAGCACACAATCGCTGACAATTCTCTGCAGTATTTCTTCTCCGGACGGAGGAAATTCAACGCATAACTGTCAAAAATCTAGACTTAACGCTTGATCGAGAGCATAAAATTTCATCGGAAGATCAGTTTGAAATGCTAATCGAAACGAATATTTTGGAAGAAAATTCTACGATTTCGTACAAATTGAAGAAAATTTTCTTTCGAACGAGTACTGCGATTGGGGTAAATATATTGGTAGAAAACCAACTTCAGGAAGTTCGTTATTTACTTGTTCTGTAACAGAAAAAATATTAATATCGTCGGGGAACTTCTAAATTAATTCAACGCGTAGCTGTCAAAAATTGTTGACTTAACGCATTAAGCTGTCGCGCGATTATGTGCGATGCATTTCATTTTCAAGATTCAATCGAAATGCAAATCCGAACGGATACCTCGGTACAAAATATCGAACAAATAGGAAAAAAAAATGTTCCGAACGGATAACTTGATAGGGGACAAAGTCTTCGAAAAACAGAAACCTTGTGGAAAACTCATTTTTGGATCCGTGACCTAAAGCTAAATGACGGAGTGGTGGCTTGTGCGAAGTGCACATCGAACAAATCGGAAAAAAATTTGTTCCGAACGGATAACTTGATAGGGGACAAAGTCTTCGAAAAACAGAAACCTTGCGGAAAACTCATTTTTGGCCCGGTGACCTAAAGCTAAATGACGGAGTGGTGGCTGGTGCGAAGTGGAGCTATTGGAAACATAGAAAGGGCCTTGTCTTGGCTGAACAAGAACTTACTTCATTCCCAGAGATACATGGTGTAATTAACTGAATTCAGTGTCATCTAGCTCAAAAGTAGCCATAGTTAAACATATATATTTTCTTGCGGACTATATGGCTTTTCAGATATGGAACTCCTAGTAACTAAAGAATAACACTTGGGTCTATAATTGAAGAAGTGAAAGCGACACCGCTTTATGTTCTTCTTACATGCCCGAAAGATTTTTCTTAAGCCCGACTGTTTTTCAAAAAAATTAGCGACAATGTCCAAAGAGTCATAAGCTTACTCCATTCTATTTACAACTAAAGAGTCAAGATGACGTAAAACCTCTCTCCATATTGGTAGAGATTCACTCTGAAATGTTAGGTTAGATAAAAGCAAATTCGCCAGCATACTTAGACCGTGTTTTTGCCCATTTCTCCTTGCTAACTGAAGAAAAACCAAGAGGAGACTTGTCACTTCCGTGTCTGACAAATCGTAGAGTTTTGAAGGAAGTAAGCTCCAAGGTGAAGTTCCCTTTCTTTGATAGGGGTGGTCAGGTACAAAGAATATTAATGATTGTTTCTTCTTAATCTTCGTACATACGGCTCCTGTATAAGTAGTTCGATGTTGAGGAGACTTGTGCCATTGAAGTTGGCGCCGCTTAAAGGGCCTCATTTTTTGTGGATCAAACAAACGCTACTGAGGTTCCATTCTTAAAACATAGTTTCTTCCGACCAGATTTGGGTTATGAGTTGGTTGATGTTACTTGCCAAGTCATCTCCGGAAGTTTTTTGGCAGTTTTGGCTATCTGTGCCAATATTGAATGGTTTGTTCTGCCTGACAGCGGAATGTTGTTATTAATCGCCGATTAACAGTCTGCAGAAGTGGCTCTTCCATATCCCAAGCATCGACTGTTCATCTCAACAGAATTCTGTTCCAGACTTATATCATTGTCTTTGACGTTTTACACTTTGATAAAACTAGAGAACATCGTTCCTCTTTATATCCTCGATCGCGCGCTTTTCCTGCCCTTTTTCTTCTTTCTGAAAAGTCGATGCTCTTCCCTTCTTCCCTAAATAGCTCAATGGCAGCTCTAGTCTTCACCTGCAGCTTAGCCTTGTTCTTGGCTGCGAGCAAATGTCAGCATTCCTCATCAAACCAGGGGTTTTTTGTTGGTCTGCGCGAGAAACCTAGCACATCAGTTTCGGCTGATCTAATGGTCATTGTTCTTTGACATTCGATGCTGGTGGTATATTGCGATTGCAGTCTTTCGACAATACATTTTTTCACAGCATTTCTTGATTGTTGTGGTATAGTAGATATCCGCATTCTTATCTTGGCTACAAAAATGTAGAGTCGATGTTAGCTCCTCGGATATCGAGATAAGGAAACCGTGTGCTGGCTATACTGGCATTTCGTTCTTTAACGAATTCAACTAGCCTACGTCCTTTCCCAGACGTGTTGTCGTGTAGGGAGTTTTCCGACAATACTGCTAACCACCTTGCGTTAAAATCTCCCAGCACGATTTTAACATAGTACTTCGGTAGTCGATCATAGGTTTTGTCAAGAAGTTCGTAGAAAAAATCCTTAGCTATATTATATTTTTCCTCCATTGGGGCGTGAGCGCTTATAAGGTTTATGTTCGCAAATTTAGATTGGATGCGGATAGTTAGAATGCGTTCGCTAATGTCTTGGAAACATAAGACTTCTTGCCTAAGTCTGGCACTTATTACAAATCCGCCTCCGAATAGTCGCTGTTTCTGCTCTGTATAACACGGTTGGTAGAAGATGTCACAGATTTGTGTTCGCTTTTTGCCCGGCCCATCCCATTGTATTTCCTGGACGGCAGTAATGTCTGCTTTGTAGTAGCTTAGGGCTTCCGCTAGTTGTTCGCCTGCACCTCTCCTATTTAATTATTGTTCTCACATTCCAGGTGCAGATACTAACGTCGTTGTTATTTTTTGTTGTTTAGTATGGTCGTCAACAATAAAATCAGTCCTTTCCGAGGCTAATGGTTGCTTCGTAACAAATGCTTTTTTGTTCCTTCTTTGGGTAGTTAACCGAAAGGTTTCCTACTTTCGATACATTTCCGCAATACTTTCGAATTGATGGTGAATTTATGTCTTACCATAACGTAAATTTTTTTAATGGAGGAGTTAGGAATTCTAGCCTGTGATCATTTTCACAGTCATAGGTTAAAAACAACGAACTGTGTGTTTCCAAGTGGATCTATAAAGCATTTTGTATCTATGCCTATAATTAACTAAAATGAGTTTCATGCTTAATTTACTAACATCCGTTTTGAATTATCTGGGGTAAGACTTTGCAAATAGATTTTTTATAAAAAAAACGAATTTTTTAAAATAATATTTAATCAACTGAATAGTACAAACACAGTCGACCAAAAGGATATTAAATTATAATCATGCAACACTATAATAATCGGTGCTTGCAGTTTATTTGTTGATTCACGCCGAATTATTGGATTCAGCTAATTGCATGTGTGCACAAATGCAGCTAAACTGATGCAGATTTTTTTATCGCACTTTTCCTATACAAAAAATCAAAACCAAATCTAATTTCATTGCGCCATTAATTGGATATCGAAAATTTTGTATTGATTAGAATTGTTCAATTAACCCTCAATTGGGTTTGAAAAAAAAAACCGACAAAAGCTATATGTGGTGATGTTAGTGTCCCACAATAAATGTGGCACTTCGATTCGGCAATTATAAATTGCACGAATTATTTTGGTCCAATCGAGAATAATTATTGGTGCAGTTATCCTTTGTTAGAAATTGTTTGATGCAATTTGATTGGTTTTAATTAAAATGTTATGATTTTGTTGTAATTAACTAATTCACACTTTATTGAGTGTGGTGTTGAATGTTTTTTATAGTTTCACAAAATAGTGAACCTCACTTGATACTTTAGGTGGAGATTTACTCATTGAAATTAATTTTATTTCCCAAAAATAAACATAAATAAGCTTTAGGCTTGCTTAGATTGAGAATATAATTGACTTTTGGAATTAAAATCAATCATAGTTCACACCTTGCAGCAACCATTTATATCACCACAATGTCTTTCGCAGATAGATCATACGTTTATCTTATGTTTATGAAACCTCGAAAGCTTGTCGGAGTCAACAATGGATTCGGACCATTTTTAATAGAATTTCGCTGACACGTTTAAGCTACTACTGAGGCGCCAGTTATAGCTTTCATTAAACAACTTCATTTGAACAGAAAACATGATGGAATTGAAATTTTACCTCCACAGATTCTCATAGGAATCATTGGAAACTTCAGTTTCATATCTGTCATTACTTCTTAAAAATAAACGGAAACCAATATTTAAATATTTTTGGATAATTGTGTTCTAAAATTCAAAACCTTCATTTTGACACCAAATCGCCAAAGATTTAATTTATAAAAAAGCAGCAAGAAATAAAAGAAAATTTCTAATTAGGGTTTCAATGATACCTATAGCCGGGCCCTATCTCCCAAACAGACTTCTCCGAAAGGAGAAAAAAAGCAAGAAAAGCGTGCGACCAAAGACATAGAAAGGTGTCACTCCAGGAATACAAGGCTCGAGCAGAATCCTGTGGAGACGAACGAAGAACCACTCATAAGTAAAATTCGGTAGTATGAAAATATCCGGACATACTTGGACATCAGCATCTTTTGCGTTATCCACAGAAAATCATGCACTCTGAACAACTTAAGAGCGATAAGTCTTCTCGACATGGACTGCAAGATTATGTATGCCGTAAAATGTGATCACCTGAAACCCTTTACCAACAACCTGGTCGGCCCTTATTTGTGTGGTTTAAGGTCAGGAAAGTCAAATTACACATACAATTTTTTGGCGCAACAGGCTCGTTGGTACCCAGGCCCGAGCTTTCTCACAACCATTCATTTGTGCGTGTGTACTTCTTGCACGATGGTGGGACCTCCTGTTTTATGTCGACTCTGAACCGCGAATTCGAGATTAGCCTTTCTTGACAATATATATATACCACTCGGACGATAGATTATCACAAGAGGAGGGCCATTGAAAAATCATTTAAGTGTTGCTACGGCTGCGAATCGAACCCAGACCTTCTGCGTGGCAGTTCATCGCACTAACCATCGCGCCACTGAGTCCGTCTTCTGGGGAGAAAGTCCCCAACAGGTAAACTCTTTATACTTCGGCAGATCCTGGAAAAACCTTTAAAGTCAAAATCGCTATCAACCAAATATTTATCGATTTAAAAGAAGCATATGGCCGAATTTATGGAGACGAACTTACAAGGCCATGTCAAGTTTTTGGTATACCGCCCAAACTCGTTCGGCTGTGCAGGATGGCGATCCATATCGGCAACAGCCTCACTGATACATTCAAAAGAACTAGAGCAAAGGGATGTACTATCATGAGACTACTTAAGCATCATTCTTGGGAGAATTCTGTAAAACTCCCGAGCCAACACTAGAGGCACAACCTTCCATAAATCAGAACAACTATATCGGTAGCACTCAACAGCTGTATTGGCTAGTAACGGCTGATATTTTAAGAGTTAAGTTTTTCAGGTTGGAACCACTGGTTAGTAATGGCGTCCAAACGTCATCTGTCAAAGTGAAAAGTGTGCAGTTTCAGTGTACTCTGCCATTTTATCATCAAGATTTATAAACGAGCAACGATTTCAAATTATTGAAATTTATCATCAAAATTCGTGCTCTGTGAAAAATCTGCACCGTTTGTTACGACTATATTATGGTCGTCATAATGGATCTGGTGAATAAAAAATTTGTGCTGTTATCACCAAATTTCACACCAAATTTACTTTGGTGATCATTAAACCATCGACAGTACATCGTACAGTGCGTACCCAAGAAAATATTGCAGTAGCAGCGTCCAATGTTAATGAAGATCGTGAAATGTCAATTTGTCGCCGTTCGCAGCAATTGGGCATGTGTTACTATACCACATGGAAAATTTTACGTGTCGATTTGGGTTTGAAAGCCTATAAAATTCAACTTGTGCATGAATTGAAGCCGAATGAACAGAACAGCTCCATGAAAATCCGCTGTTTTATAGAAAAATTGTGTTCAGCGATGAGGCTCATTTCTGGCTCAACGGATACGTAAATAAGCAAAACTGTCGCATCTGGCATTCGATACATTCCGAAAAACTACAGTCTGGTGTGGTTTATGGGCTGGTGGCATCATCGGTCCATTTTTCTTCAAAGACGACCGTGGAAGAAACGTTACCGTCAACGGCGAACGATATCGAACCATTATACGCGACTATTCTTTGTCCCAGTTGGCTGAGTTGAACTTGGTGGACATGTGGTTTTATCAAGACGGTGCCACATGCCACACAGCTCGTGAAACAATAGAGACGTTGAAGGAAGTATTTAGTGAGAAGCTTATCTATCGAAATGGCCATGTGAGTGGGCCGCTAAGATCAGGCGATTTAACGCCTCTTGTTTATTTCTTGTGGGGTAATGTAAAGTCTATGTCGACAAGCCGAACACGATTGAAGCCTTACTGGATGACTTAGCACGTGTAATTCGTGGAATACAGTCCAAAAAGGTCCAAAAAGTGACGCAAAAGTGGACCTTCCAAATGGACTATTTGAAGCGGAGCCGCGGACAACATTTATATGAAGTTGTCTTCCAAAACATATATGGCAAGGACCTATTTATCCGAATTAAATACAAGTTTTCAAATTCAATTTCAAATTTGAGTGTTTTTTTTTCGATTTAAAAAAAGTTCCCTTAAAAAAGCACCCGTTATATGTAAGGATGCGGTAAAAAGGGTTTAGCAGTAAATGAGAGTCAGACCATATGTATACTTTAAACACGAAAGGACACACAAAATCGACGTATAGGACAGAACGTTACCATCGATGTCCGCTATTCACTTTGATAACAATATTTCATCAAAAATAAATTATTATTCGGAAAAATAAGGCAATTTCTTCGTAAAGCCTTCACTCGAACTATTAAAAAATGAGCAGGCTCATCCCAGTCATGCATCCCAGAAGCATGAACCGTATCAAAAGTATATAAAGAAATCCTTGGTCATTCTCAGTGAAAAATTCTTCGGAAAATCGTCGTTTCCGTTTGCGTTGACGGGTTATGGAAACGAAAAGCCGCGTTAATTAGAAAGACATATTGGTTGAGACCCAGGTTTATTGCGAACTGTAGTCCCACTTAAGAAAAGAAGTTATTTGGATACATAATTTGATTTTTTATTTATCTATACCATGCGCCACTTCATAGAATACCTACATTCCTATTTGCATTTGCATAATTAATTAGTTTCACTTATCTGGTTAATTGATGACTTAATGAATTAATGCAAATGGAATGTTCTCCTTAGTCCTATATAAATACTTTCAATTATTCTCAGAAATTCTTTTCGATTTATAATAAGAAAAATATACTTAGATACTTACAATACAGCTCGATGGTAATGTTGGTGGACACGTATTTCTTGTGAAAATTACTCGCTTGGCACGTGTAAACAGCATGTTGGTGTATTCGAGATAGGTTCCGCACAACAAGTTTGCTATTTATCGTTCCATCATAGGAAAAATCCACAACACTGTTTTGTATCTGGCCATTCATAAGCCATGTCACTGCGGGCGGAGGACTTCCTGGAAACGGCAGAAAGATTAATTTTATATTAAATCTCATAATTACACTTTGCAATTGTTTATAGTTTACGTAAACATAAAAAAATAAAGAAAACACGTAATTATTGTTAAATTGCGCGTAAGTTATATAAATTAAAAAAATTTGTTTAAGTTATCAGATTTATTCCGTTTTTTGTATTTAAATTGCAAAACTGTTTTGAAGTTGTTTGGATTACTCAAAATGAATTTGGACTCGGGGATCTCTAATTCCTACGAACGACGTGATTATTTAACTAAAGCACTTCCGGCTACGATATTTTCGGCACTTTGAACCCTGCCTAACTTCACGGCACGGGAACATTCGGTGGTGAATGTGTTAACTTCAATTAACTAAATAATTTTTCAGTTTCCCTTCTACGGTGATGACCTGAAAAATCATCCGAGTAGTATCAATTGTCAAGAAAAGCTTATCTAGAATTCTCTGATAGGAGTCGGCATAAAAAAAGAATTTCCAGCCATCGTGCTAGAAGTACACACGCACACATGAAAGATTGTGAGAAACCCCGGCCCTGGGTACTAACGAGCATATTGCGCCAAATATGTGTATATATTTTTAATCGTTTTTATAGGGATACAGCCTTAAATCTTTTTGCAAAATACGGTTTAATGATTTATTAAATAAAATCTTCGGAGCATCATTAAAAGTTTGTCTCTACGGGTTTTTGTTTTTCCAGTTTCAAACCGGTCTCGAATGAGAATCTAGCTGGAGCTTCATTCCAGAATCATCTACTGCTGTCAAATAACCGTTTTTGTTAAACTCCCCCACGTATAACTCCCGGTCCGATCTGAGATACACTTCAAAGGTGCTGAATTCTTAAGTAACAAATTGACATAGATACCCTTACGTCCCTTGGATTCGATTCGTTTACACAGTCAGTAAATTAAAACAAACTTTCTTTCTTGCACAAATCTATAGAAGCTTTTACTTTCAGATTTCAACTGATTAAGTATATTCAGCTGACCTTATAGAATACAACTTTACGAGCAACAATCTCATTCGAAAAAGGGCTTAGCTTCTTCTCCAAACTATTCATGGGTGGCTCGAATACTTTTTGCACTATGGCTTGCCTTAGAGCGGCCTTTTTAAATAGAAACCTCTCAATGCCTTACACATCGTCTAAATTTTTTTCACAGATGCTTAAAGTTACCTGAGATTTTTTTTTAAATTTATAAGAGCAAGGTACTTAAGATATAACAAAAAATGTCATTTCCAATAATTACTCTGTGCAGGACACAAGAACTTCAGATACCAAATTCTTACGGACTTGTGTTGCTGGGTGTGTTGCTTAGATCCCCATTGGAACTTGAAGTCGCGGTTGACTCCTTTATCGATACCGTTCAAAAAGAAGCATGGCAAAGCAGTAAGTTATAGTAAGTTCTAATTATAGTAACATCAAGTACCAACGGGAAATAAAAAAAAATGGTTAGACAAAAAAGAAAAGCTCGAAAAAGATGTCGTGCTCCGCATACACCCCATTATTGATCAGAAACGCCTTTTACCTGACCATCAGTTTGGGTTTAGAAATAAACATTCGACTGTTGCCCAAGTCCATCGAATTACTGATTTAATTGAGAAAGCTTTGGAAGAAAAGGAAATTTGCAAGATTTTGACAAGGTTTATCGTAGAGGCCTTCAATACAAACTAAGACAAGTTCTGCCTGAAAAATTATATAAAATCCTCATGTCGTATCTTGAGCATAGACTCTTCCGTGTGAAACTTGGAAACGAATATTCGGAGTTCAAAGAAATATTGGCAGGAGTACTCCAAGGAAGAGTCCTTGGACCACTCTTGTACCTACTATTTACACGTGGTATCCAGTAAATACAAACTAAGACAAGTTCTGCCTGAAAAATTATATAAAATCCTCATGTCGTATCTTGAGCATAGACTCTTCCGTGTGAAACTTGGAAACGAATATTCGGAGTTCAAAGAAATATTGGCAGGAGTACTCCAAGGAAGAGTCCTTGGACCACTCTTGTACCTACTATTTACACGTGGTATCCAACAAACGAACGATACAATAGTTGCCACATTTGCTGACGATACAGCTATACTAGCAGTTGGCACAACAATAGAGGAAACAAATATGAAATTACAAAACACTGTTAACGTGGTAATTTAATGAACAAAATACTGGCGGATTGCACTTATCGAGAGCAAATCGATTTATGTAGATGTTTCGTATAAACGGACAAACGATTTGCCAGTATTTCTCAATACGGTTCGAATCCGTATTGAGAAGAACTTAAAAATAAATACAGATAACTGTACTGGTTACTCGGAAAATATTCAAGGTTTGACCTTCAAAAAAAGCTGTTTTATACAAGCAAGTGCTAAAGCCGGTCTGGACATATGGTATACAACTATGGGGTTGTGCCAGTGAAACGAATCTAAACATTATACAACTTTTGAAACCAAAATGGGCCGTGGTATATAAGGAATGAAGATCTACACATAGATCTGGGTATTCCCGCCGCTAAAGGTGAAACGAAAAAATTTGCACGCAAACATAACAAAACGGTTATTGGGACACGTTAACACAACGGTCCTCCACACCCTTGACGGAGTATTGCTTTCCATTCGTTCTACATGTCCAAGCCATCTTAAACGTCCAATGTGGAGTTTTTTGACCAGTGGCACGTCGCTGTGCACTGTCGTATTGATTCGCCGAAGCGCACACTCATAAGTGCCGATCAGGTTGTTAGTAAACTGTTTCAGGCACTCCCATGTTACGGCACATAGGCTCTAATGGGTGAAGTTGAGGAGACTTATGCCTTTGTAGTTGGCCCAGTTTAGAGTGTCTTTTTTTTGTGGATTGGGAAAATGATGCTGAGGTTCCATTCTTCAGATATACTTTCATCCGACCATATTTGGCTTATGAGTTTGTGGGTGTTATTTACCAAAGCATATCCGTCATTTCCGGCAGCCTTATTAAGCTTCAGTTTAGAAGTTGCTATCCTCACTTCACTAAGGTCGGGTGGTTGGCAGTTTTCGCTGTCTTCGCCAATATTGAATGGTTCGTTCAGCCTGACAGCGAAATATTGGTCGACATTACCATTCAACAATCTGCAGAGGTGGTTCTTCCATATCCTCAGCATCGGCAGTGTCACAATTACGATATTTCCTTGTTCATCTCAACAGGAATCTGTTCGACCATTGAATCCTTGGCTTTGACGTTTTACACATTGGCAAAACTTACAAACATCGTTCCTGGATTGGCACCTCTCTATATCCTCGATCGCGCGCTTTTCTTGCTCTTTTTACTTCTTTTTGAAACGCCGGTGTTCTTCCCTTCTTCTCTGCCTATAGAGCTTAATGATAAATTCTTTCGTAGTATTTATGTTTTTTTTGTGGCGTGGTAGATATCCGCATTCTTACCTTGACTGCAATAAGGTAGCAGCAGTTCCAGTCGATATTAGCCCCTCGGAATGTTCGGAAATCTAAAATAGTAGTTTAGGGCTTCCGCTTGTTGTTCGCTTGCACTTCTCCTGTTTAATGTTCTCACATTTCAGGTGCAGATGCCAACATCATTGTCCTTTTTTCGTCAACAATAAAATCAGTCCTTTCCGTGGGTATTGGTTGCTTGGTGGCATAACGTTTTTCCCATGGTTGGGTAGTTAACCCATAGCACAACCACTAACCTGGAGGACCAGTTCCAATATTTTAGATGCCCTTAGGATATGGGACCATCATTATCCACTACGGGATTTAGCGCTGCCGTAGGCCTTTCGGTTCATCCGCACCTTCAAGGGGCCTGACTAACCCTTGTAATTTTGTGAAACCTGTTGTCCAAATATGTCGAAGCAGCTTGTCTTAGTTCACAAGGGATAGCCGGGCCGGGTATTCATTCCGTGCCATTCTGACCTGGCTGTTTATAGCGTTGCTGTTTTTCGTCGTGTTATCGTGCTTATCGTTTAGCAAGTCGAATCCGGTTGGATGAGAAGAGTACCCAATGGTTACTACTTAGAGGTAATAATAAGCATTTGATACGTAGTCAGAGTTACAACCACTGGGTATTGCCACGTTCTACAACACCCAATAATCATATTACATAATTACACAAAGAAAAAAATATCTATGTTTCCGCAGCAGATTCCCACCAATTGTCTGGCTTTTATTACCCGAATTTGCATGTAATGTGTACATCATTAAAGGTTGTATTTATAACTAAGTTCATTTAATGATTGTTATTCAAAATAAAGCGCCAGATTCTGCTGGCCTCAAAACCGATGGTATGTCGACTAAATATAAGAAAACATATTTTATCTACGTTAATAAAATTCCCAGTGTAAGCACTCCCCTCACCCCAGTTCAAAAAATATCATTTTGCTTAGAACACCTTATACCCAATTGTCTACCTTTGACCAACTAAACGCAAACCACTTAAAAACCTATATCAAAACTGGACAAAGAGTAATGGTTTTTGCAGCCCAAAAACATTCCTCTATTCATTGCTAAAATGAACCCAGAGAGGTACTCCTACACCCTATATAGACTTCCGCCACCTGCTGAAACAACTTCACGACCCACAAGTCATTGCCCAAAATAGCGTGCAGGATGTAATAACCCTAAACGAATTTCTCAACTTCTTTTGTAGCTCAAAAGAAACATGCTACACCATTGCAAGGATCTGCATTTTTTTTGGAACTCTGAATGTCTGCCTATTTTTTTGAAATTTGTGATGGAAGCTATAAAGATACGCCCCGGAATAGGATGGTTGCTCTTCTGCAATGAAATTACTTTGATAGGCAATTCGGAAGTCAGTTGCAGAAATTTTGTAATGTATATCCTTAAAGGAGTGTACGTGAGTATCTATCTCTAGTGTTTAGGGCATGACATTTATGTGTCACTTAAAGCACTCAATTAAGCAGATTAATTAGGCGAATTATATTCGACAATTTAATGTCCGCATTTTGAATCGAGTGGGGAGCGACAAGTATGTCCTGTTAATGGGACTGTCAAAGTGTATCCTGTTGTACTATTTCTATGACAGTGGAAGTTTATTCAATTTGTAATGGACCGTAGGGAGTAGGTGTATTACGGTGGGTATTGCTTTTGAGTTGCAGTCTTGAATTAGAGGATAATGACTGGGGAGCACATTGAAAAAAGCATGTTATGCGCATCACTTAATAAATTTTTATTCACTGACTTTGGCTGTAGGCTTTATTATAAATTTGAAGACGGTTGCAACCACGTAGAATATTTATTCAAGTTTCGAATTGAATTGTCGAAAACATTATTTAAAGCACAACGGGTTGCATAGAAAAACTAATTCTCTGGTTGAATATAGTTGCGATAGGCAAAGTTTTTTTTTTAATTGAAACTCAGAACTGGGAGTTATGTATGTCCTTTGTTGTGATTGTCATAAATTTCGTAATAAATTTCATTTCATGTTGCAGTCAAAATATTTTTTTTGTGCCTGTCATTTGTGATAGAGTGTTTGGAGAGTTTGTTGTGAATCGGACTTATCGCATCTAATTTATGAGTTTCTTTTTTCTGTGTCCTAGGCACATATTATAAGCCATGCGACTGATAAAGTTCGACACAGATTTTTCATATTTATGACTATGTGTTGAAAAATCCCCAAATAAATGGCAGAGGTCCAGTACACATTTGGGATGCATAGATTAGAGGAGTCAAATAGAAATAATGTACACTTTGTTGTTGTATGAAAAAGGGTGATCGTATGTATGTTTTTGTCAAAAGTTTAATACATAAAAATGTACGAACGATTAAAAACAAAAAAAATTTTCAGGAAATAGAGTATCCGAATTATAAAGACACCAGTCTTCAAAACATCGTATGATCTATATGAAATCTTTAGCAGATGTTTCAGAAAACTCAAGGCGTTCAAAACATTTCTAACATATTTATTTATTTATTTTAAGCTTAGTACAAGCTGAACATAAGACTGAAGTAACTTTACTGAATTTAATCACAGCCTTGGTGTCATTTGCTATTTTTGCAGTCCCATAGATGATTGGTTATACAAATAGTATCGGAACATGGCTATGAACAGTACAACAATTTAACTACCCTGTAAATGAATTTTCATTTCAATACAAAATATTCAATATTTTGTTTATCTGTCAAAGTCAAAGAGTTAGTCGAAGTCTACATTTTTTATAGTGAAGTTTACGAAAGGGAGTTATTAAAAATTATGACTGAAATTCTGTGTCGGTCGCAAATATTTCAGTTCAAACCAAATCTGTTGATTCCATATCGGTTGCAGGAATTGGGAATACCTAGGTCCACATTGTTGGCACTTTAGGTTAAAGAAATCAGGCTAAATTCTTACAAGATTAAATTAATACAAGAAACAAAGTCTTCTGTTAACTTTATGTGAAGAAACTTCCCCGATTAGTCTTTGTAGTGTCTGTCAATAATGTCAAATCTACTAAAAAAAAATTAGATGTGTTCTTCTACATTCGACTTTTAATTGAAGTGAATTTTTTTGTGAAACAACATGAACAGTCTTGGGTAGGGGAAGGCTAGGGAGGCTGATCGACTTTGCTTTAATGAAATCGGTTTACAAACGGTGGTTACATTTTAAGGGCCATTGTTGATTTTGAATAAAACACAAATCATTTAGGAAATTATTGTCATTTATTTTTATTATGATGATATTGGTATGGTTTAATAATGTATAGAACCAAATATCGACCAAATGGCCGCCGCGACCTCGGCGGCACACCTCCGTTCGATTGTCCAAATTTTCGATGACGCTGAGGCATAATTGAGGTTCTATGCCGTTAATGTGCCAAATTATCTCATCCGTTTGCTCTTGAATTGTTGTTTGCTTATCGGCGTACACATTTTCTTTCAAATAACCACAAAGAAAGAAGCCCAACGCTGTCAAATCAAATGATCTTGGCGGCCAATTGACATCTTGACATCCCCACCACGTGAGATAACACGGCATTGTATTTGTCGCGCATAAGAACCAACGTTTCGTGAGCTGTGGCAAGTGGCACCGTCCTATTGAAACCACATATCGTCCACAACCATATCTTCCAATTCGGGCAATAAAAAGTTCGTTATCATCTCACGATAGCGAACACCATTCACAGTAACTGCCTGAGCGGCCTCATTTTGGAAAAAAATCAGGCCCGATGATGCCGCCAGCCCATAAACCGTACCAAACAGTCACTCTTTGTGGGTGCGTTGGTTTTTCGAAAGTCACTCTTGGATTATCATTCGCCCAAATGCGACAATTCTGCTTGTTGACGAATCCACTGAGGTGAAAATGTGTCTCATCACTGAAGATGATTTTATTCGAAAATTGATCACCCACTGTTCCCATTGTTGCCTCCATTCTGACCATTGATGACGCTTGAAATGGTCAAGAGGCTTTAGTTCTTGAGTCAATTGTACCATGTAAGCGTGAAAATGCAAGTCTTTATGTATAATGTTCAGCAACGACGAGCGTGAGAGGTGCAATTGTTCGGCACGACGACGAGTTGAGGTGGACGGCTCTTCAGCCACACTCTCGCGAATAGCAGCAATATTTTCTGCAGTACTAGCTGTACGAGCTTGCACTGGTGTTTTCACATCTAGTACAGACCCGGTTTGCTCAAATTTTTGCACGATTTTCTCGCGTTGTACGCACATTTGGACGATTAAATTGACGGAAAAAATCACGAAGTGAGCCTGAAAAACTTCAACGCGTTGCTCGATTGTGTATCTTTCCATAGTTCAAATTGAATTAGTCTGAAATTGAGAAATGTCAAATGAAATGCAGAGAAAAACTTGACGTTTAGGTTTGGTTCACATTCAACATCCGCCCTTAAAATTTAACCACCTGTTATATCACAAATAACTCTGTCACGAGCAAGAAACGTTTGTACGACAGAAACTTCACAAAATGTCAGTTATAGATACTGGTGGCTAGCATTAGTGCTCAATGAAGGAACCATAGATGTACCGAATGCTACCCCCCGATTGGGGTCACTGGTTGGGTAATTGCAAATCTAAATCTAAAAGATTTTTAAATCCAAAGAAAACTTTACAAATATACCCAACCTTGCAAATGCTCCAAATGTAACAGTGACCCCAAGCAGGGGGCCTGGACATGTGTGGGTATGGATATGTATGTAAGAAACAGAAGCAATAAATTGTAATGAAAATAAAAAATCAAATGTTCCTCCATAAAATAAAAAGGGGCCGTGAAATAATGCAGAGCAAAATCATACCGAATTCCATAATTCGGCATTATTTCACTTTATGAAAGCGAAATAATGCTGAATTTGCATGTTCGGTCTAATTTCACTTTATGAAAGCGAAATAACGCTGAATTTGCATGTTCGGTCTAATTTCACTTCGATAAAGTGAAATAAAGCCGATTCGGCCTTATTTCACTTTGCATACATCGATTTTCGCACCCATTCCATATCCAGCAGTGAGCCCAAGCAGGGGATATATACTTTGAAAACATCCGACTGCGAGTTTGGGTGTATTCAAAGTTTTAAAATTGGTGGGCACTGGGCAGCATGATTATTTGTGCCTTAAGCTCTTCTACATTCCTGTACTGCCACCCATTCGAATAGATTTTTCTAGCCATGATCTCCCACATGTTTTCGATTGGGTTAAGGTTGTCCCGCTTACTTCAAACCATTCGCGGACTGTTCTTGCCATATGAATGGGAGCATTGTCAGAGATAAAGGAAGTTGAGAGATACAAACTTCTACCTCTCCTACCCTTAATCCCCGCAAGAGTTGGTTGTTTTTGTTGTAATCCACCGCCAATGCACTCCCGTTTGTGAATACATGTATTTCCAACTGAAAGAACTCAGCAGACGAAAAATCTTTTTTTCCATGCCATGTGGTCTCTGGCGAACCTAAGTCTGGCCTAATGCAGCTGCAATAACGGCTTTTTCATCATTTTTGTGTATAGAATATTAGGATTTTCCTTCAACACTTGATGCACTCTTCTTACACACACTGGAAGATCGAACTTGCGCCTTATCTGTGTCGATTTACCCATATCTGCTTCGTCCGTCCTTATGTACGTCGTTTGTGTGTCACGGGTTTTTGGGCCTTAAAATTTGAGTTTTATTGTTAAAATTTTATATTTAGACTCTATGTCAGAAAAAACAGAAAAAATTTCAAAATTTTCAAAATTCAAAAACTGCCACGACCACATAAATAAACATAAACAAACAAATATCTGATCTTAATATTTAGGCAAATGTCATTGTCTACATTTTGTCCATATAAAGATTTTAGCAAAAAAAAAAGATTTTCGGCTAAGTGAGACCAAAAAAAAAATTAGAAATTAGTCTAATTGGAAATGTTTCATATATCTTTTCAGTGGTTAGGCTTTGCAGATAGTGAGTTAGGCTTTGCAGATAGTGAGTTAAATCTGCAAAGCCTAACCACTGGAAAAGAATTGAATTATTCACATTGGAAAGCAATTAAAGTCATAAAATGGCCAAAAAACGCTGTGCCACCAATTAGAGAAACTCAAGACGTTTAGGCAAAAAGCGATAAGGCAAAAGCAGGCGTTTTCGTCGCACAGCTTGGGAAACAATTTATACCTTTTGATGGTCTAGAAAATATTAAATTATTCGAGATTACAACCGATAATATTAATTAATGAAATAAAATCTTACAGACCTATTTCACTTCTTCCAATAATTTCAAAAGTTTTTTTAAAACTATAGCGACCGAGTACGCTTACACCCCATTATTGATTTGAAACGCCTTTTATCTGACCACCAATTTTGGTTTAGAAGTAAACATTCGACTGTGGAGCAAGTTCATTGAATTACTGATGAAATTGAGAAAGCTTTTTAAGAAACGAAAATTTGCTCAGCCGTATTTCTTGACGCGTCGCAAGCTTCTGACAAGGTTTTGCATAGAATCCTTCAATACAAAGTTCTTCCTGAAAAATTATATAAACTTGAGCATAGACTCTTCCGTGTGATACTTGGAAACGAATACTCGGAGTACAAAGAAATATTGGCGGGAGTACCCCAAGGAAGCGTATTTGGACCACTCTTATACCTCCTTTTACACGTGATATCCCACAAACAAATGATACAATAGTTGCCTCATTACATATGCAATGGAAAAACGTTGTTTTGACAAACCATTAAATGGCCCAACCCATTGAGAAACCAAAACCGAAACTTAGTTTTATTTTTTTTCATATTTCTGTTCAGTTTTGAAATTTCTTTCGAGAAACTTCAGAAAACAGAATTTACAACGACGGGAAACAAATTGCAAGTATCGGTACTATGAAATGCAAAACTGCAAAATGCAAAAGTAGAATAGGCACGGAAAAAATGTCAAATCGTTTTTATGAAAATAAAAATAAAATACAGAAAATCGATAAGATATATGTTATTTTTTTAAACGCCATTTTGGTAAACATTATTCTTGACATTTCATATTTGCAGTCGTGAAGTAGACACGTGGCAAGCTTGTTATGGAAAAATATTTGATAAACTAACATGTTTTAATCGTTAAAACATTTTATCAAAATCAATTATCGATTACTGTGACGATGAGAAAGTTACGTGAAAATTTTGGGAGAAACTAACAAAACGCACTCTTAATCGGGTAATGAATGATTTCGAAGAAAAAGGGTCTATAGGTGATAGGCCGGCCCAAGCATGGACCACAAGGTACTGCAAGATTAGCTGAAAACATTAATGCTGCTCAAGGAAGTGTTAAAAACAATCCATCAACCTGAATTCGACGCCGTGCTCAGGAGCTTGATCTTCAAAGAACAACTTTGGCCGCTCAGTTGATACAAGAGCTTCTTCCCATGACAACCCCGATTTTCATTAAAAAATCAAAACGAGTGACGAGGCACTTTTTCATTTGAATGCATAAGTGAATAAACAGAAGAGTCGGTTCTGGAAAATGGAAAACCCTCAAATTATTCAACAGTCACCTTTGAATCCATTAAAATTTACAGTCTGGTGAGCAATTTGTTAAGGAGGAATCATTGGAGCTTACTTCTCTGAAAATGAAAACGGCGTAACAGTGTGACGGCGTAACGGCTACTGTGATTGGGGAGCGATATCATGATATGGTTGAAAATTTTTTTAAGCCACAACTACATGCTTTGGGCTTTGCCAATATGTGGTATCAACAAGGCGGTGCCACATCGCATGCAGCCAATGGAATTACTGCGAGACCTTTTTCCACAACAAGTTATATCAAGAAATGGTGATGTTGATTGGCCTCCACGGTCGCCTGATTTGACTGGTCCGGACTTCCTTTTGTGGGGATGTCTGAAAAGCAAGGTTTGTGTGAATAAACCAGAAACGCTTGAGCAACTCAAATGAAAAATGTGCTCAAAAGGGCTCGCATTTGTGAGACTAACAAAGCGGACATTTACCTGATGTTGTATTCCATACATAATTGCTGACATTAAATAAAATCTTTATCAATATAAGATCCATTCTCTTTCATATAATTAAAAATTATAAACAAACAAAGTAGTATACCTTCCCGGCGGATACCCTGTATAAGAAACTTTGGTTCTTATATCGGTTGCTTTCATATATTTAAGCGCAACTCGAATATAAGAAACAATTTTTTGGGACTTAAGAGGTTTCTTATATGCATCGTGGACTTTATTTGAAAAACTTCGATGCATAGTTCACTTCGTAGCACTCTACGGTCTCCTTTTTTTTGTGTAGTATTTTCATAGCGAAGCCACAGCGCTTCGAACTTAAAAAATCGAATTCTTCTTTAAAAAAAATTAGTTTTCCATCGAAGGTATGTAGATGCTTAAGATAATTTGAAAACACTTCACATAAATAGGTACATAGATATGTTGACTTGTATACGCATTAGTGCTCAACCTAACGGAATTAAATTCTTCGTAATGAAATTGATTATGCTTAATCAATTCTGTACCGTAACGACCATTGTAATCCGATTTGGAAAGCTGTACTCATTACATAATCATCGAATCGTGTATTTACATGAAATTAATTATTCACCTCTGGGCTATATTTAAGTTGGAACTCTGAAGCTATATATTCAAAGTCATTAATTAGAAATTAACGAGACCAGAAAAGAACAAACAAGAAATGGACATCTCGGGTTAGCACAAAGCCTAGTCTATACAACAACAAAACAATAAAATGCATTTCATGATAGAAGAACACAAACACACATCCAGATTTGATTGCAATTAGCTCACACAACCAGCGTTACAAAGCTTCAACAGGCCACAAAACAAAACTTAAAGCCAACCCACACATAGCATAGGATAACCCTTGGAGCCTTTAAGGAAATACTACTCGACAATCACAATAAGACTGCTGCTCTAGTGCTGAGTTCCTTTTTTGTCACATGCGAATGCAACTATGATGGCGAAAACCCAATTAAATCTCAAAAGTACTCCTTAATGACTGTTTTCTTGTTTCGATGTTTTTTTTTCCAGCTGTTGTTGTTTTTCATGTTGAGCTTTTTAATCCATGATTCAATCTGCAAAAAAAGCAAACCAAGTCCTTGTTTGTTTCCTTTCATTCGTTTTGAGAGAAAATCAGGAACAACACTTTACAAACTACTGCTTGCGTGCTGCTTGCAATAAAATCAATGATGGCAAAGCAAAAACAGTGGTAGACAGAAAGTTGCTTCAATTATGTAACACATACCATTACATGGTTAACGGTTTTTTCTTCAAAGAAGAACTCTTATTAGAAATATGCAGCTTACGAACACAAGCTCGTTAGCGAATAGGGCTACAGCAGCAGGAAAAAAAGTAACTTTTCAACACAATATCTGCTGCTATACGAAGATTGGTAGGCACTTCTGAGTTAAGGGTACTCTTTTCTATTCGACAGGGAAAATTAAAATATCAAAATGTTCCGGCACGAGTGTTGCCATATAAGGCTAGTATTGATTAAAAAAAACCAAATCGAGATATTAATCAAACCTAGACAAAGTTTAATTTATTAACTGGCGATACCTCAAATATAAAGTTTTTTTTTCTGATTTAACTTCCAGTCGTAACGCCCGCACTGTGGTAAAACATTAAAATTGTATTTATAGCCCCCTAGAGTACGCGCAGATGTAATACCTAGCTGTTGGTGCGTGGGACTAGGACGAAGAAGGTCTCTGGTTTCAACCCAGACATTTTTCTTCAAGCATACACAGTGCAAAACTGTCATGAGAAGCCTCTCAAATTTGCCGTTCGGAATCGAAATTCAAATGGGGGGTGCCAGTCTTTGTGGAAAAATATATGAATGCAGAAGCTAGGTTTGATCCCTTTAAGGGGCCGTAATTACTAGATTTTACGTCGGATATTCTAAGGAGACTTTGTCATCTTATTACAGCTTGTACAGATCTGGAGGTACTGATCAAATTATGTGCATTATGTGACCTCAAAAAATGGTGAACTACCTTCCTCAGTTGTGGAAAATCCAAGAAAATGTGCTCAGATTAAGAACCAACAAACTAAATAGAAGACGCATTTCAACAAATATACAAACATCACATATTGACATTGACATCACAGTACTTCGCACATGAATGCAACCGAACTACAGACACGTAACAGCACGGGCCACTGAGGCCATCGGCTGGGACAGAGCAGAACATGCATAACGAAACATGGGAATGTAACGAAACTTATGATTCGGTACTTCGAGTCGAATCCGATACCGTTTACTCAGTAACTAATACATACGGTTTTCTACAGCTCTAAACTAAGTCGCTCGATTTAAAGGGAAGTCCTACTTGAAAAGGCACGTCCCTTTCATGAAAGGCTAATCAATTCCATGCATTTGAAAGCAAGCTCTGATTTGATAGGCCGTTTGAAGATCGTTAGATCTATTTTTACTTGAGTGGTTTAAGAAAGTGATTATTTCAATATAGAAGAACAAGTTGTCCTTTTATTGGGCAATTCTCCTACGCATCATAAGACATTTCTGTCACACAATATTGCCCACACATTACTCGCGCTTGCATGCGCAGAATATTACTTGCACATGCAAACTGAGTGAATGGTCATGACTGTGATTCTTGTGATTCTTAAACATTTCGCCATTAACATTCGGCGGTATTCTATTTCGCTTTTAAAAAAAAAAACATTTTCAATCATTACTTGATGACGTCCTGCATTTTTTTTATTAAGTTCTTTATTATTTGCCAAATGTTTTCTACGCAGATAATGTTTTGCCGTTTTATTATTTCACTGATAGGTCTTTTCGCCGTTTAGTTGTTCTGACGTTCCCCTATCATCAGTTTTTTAAATTTATTTCTAGGCTGTTTACACCCTATTCTACAGGGGTATATTATTTTATTTGGCATTCAATTCTTTTTCAATTTTAATGAAGCGAACAAAATGCAACAGAATTATATTCCAAATAAATACATATGAGAAGGCTACAATATGCTGTGCGGATCGTTAAATATCATCAAAAGGTGGACTTTTATGGCAACCAAATATTGAAAATTACTTTCTCACTGCATATTGTTCAGTCAGTTTATCAAAATCTTGTATGGTTGACAAAAAAACAATGTTTTTCTCCGTCATGGTACACAAATGGTTTTTGCAGGAAAACGCCTCCAAAAAGTTGGCATGGGTTGAATTGAAATATGGATTAAATGTTTCTATTATCATAACCAATGATCTTGCATCATATTCTTCAAATATCTTGAAATTCTACAGAAAAAGTTTTTTGCTCTAAACGCCCCCAAAAAGTCGGCAAAAAACAAAACGTTAATTGCAAAACCAGTATTGCGAAACAACAAAACATGAGTAGGCTACAATCCGCTGGGCGGAATGTTAAATAAAAAAATAAATTTGGGCCTTATGGCCATGAAATATAGACAATGATATTGTCACAACATTATTTCATACTTACAAAACGTTAGTAAACGGTCTGAATAATCCGTTTATAAAAATATTCTGTGGTTTAAAAAAAAAAGAAAGTATTTCCATTGTAAGTATGGCTAAATGGCTAAATCGACTCAGCTAGCGATTTCTCAGTCGATCCATATACTTTGAGGTATATTTACTACATTATTTTTCTTTGTTACAAACTATGCATCAAACCTAATATACCCCTATGGGTATAGTTAACAAAAAAATGCGAAAAGAAAACCGACGAAATGGACCACAAAAACACCATTTTTTGGCGCAACAGGTTCGTTAGTACCCAGGGCCGAGTTTTCTCACGATTATTCATGTGTACGTGTGTATTTCTTGCACGATGGCGGGACCCCCTGTTTTATGCCGACTCCGAACAGCGAATTTGAGAAAAGCTTTTCTTGACAATTGATACCATTCGGATAATTTGTTAGATTATTAGGAGAGAAGGGATAGTGAAAAATCATTTAGGTGTTGCTACGGCTGGGAATCGAACCCAGACCTTCTGGGCACGGTTCATGGCACTAACTATAGCGCCTTCTCATATGTTTTTTTCAGCAACCAAAATGTTTACTTGAGTTAATTTATATGGCACAAAAACCTTTCTCGAGTCAGCTAGTTAGCATATAAAAATCAAAAAAATAATTACAAGAGCTGGATACTACTTTGAACAGCACTTATTCCATTTATCGATGACTGACGTTGTTCGTCAGGATTAATGTAAAAACGTAATCTCCTCTCTATTTTTTTGCCGTAACGACTTATTTTCGTACACACAAGAACATATCAAAAATGTTTGAAATCACTTATGCTGCATGCAGAAATATTGTGTCCACACCATTTACTGTCAGTTTGCATGTGTAATCTCTGTACCGCTCATGCTTGTGTGAAGTATGTATGGTGTTTTCCACTGTTAAAAAAACAAACTGTTGGTATCTAAATCAATAAAAAAAACGGGTTTGACAGTTATTTTCTTCCAATATTTTTTTTTTTTTGTAAATTTAGATTTACCAATGGAAAATATCAAAAGTGATGAATTGTAAGATCGCATTTTGAAAATAAAAACAGATAATAAGTTGCATGAAATTGTTTCATTATATTTGAAAACAATTTTGAAAAAATAAATTATTCATACATCGTCAACACTGTGTGACACATTTTGATACGATAACACATTTTGGACGACTCTATATAAAATGATTTACATTGAAATTGTGCAAAAATTGTAAAAGTCAAATGGTACATCTTCAGATATTCGAATTTTAAAAATCTTCATTTCTGCTTGACAATCATTACAAACGCATATTAATTATTAGATATGGTAACCCTGCTGAGCCTGCATATGTTGCAACTGAGGAATCATAGACACAAGTAAACAGGAAGAAAACCAAGCGTGGACTATAAACAAAATCAAGACGAATATATGACGTGCTCTGTTCTAAGCAGTGATGGTGTTTTGAAAAACGCTCGTACATAATACTTTATATATTCTATGGCGTATATAGCTTATCACATCACTCCCACCTACCCAAACGGTAGTAATTACAAAAACGAGGTGAACAGTTATTTAGCACACGCACTTTGTGTTAGTTTAGCTTTAGGAAGCCTGGTGTAATATCAAAGCAACGAGAGCCAAACTAAAATGTTTGCGTGTCCTTTTTCAATGAGAGAGCATTTATTTCAATTTGCATTATATTAAGTGTTTCGGTAAGAGTGTCGTGTGTGAAGGCTGAAGGCTTTCGAAAAACAAATATGTATGGATATTAATGTACACAAGCGTATTGTATATGTAATAGATGAGCACATTTTCGTTTGTCATTCCATCTATGTTAGGGTAGATCCTATATAATGTGTGTGAATGAGAATAAATTTTTGAAGAGTGTTTCAGAGTATAAAATAAATATTGTCTTTGGTAATAAATAGTACCTGTGGCAATTTACGGATGTTTATCTTGTAAACCAAATAAACGTGGGTTAAGCAATATGGACGGAAATAGGATAGCCAAGGATGGGGAGAAACAATTTGCCGATATGAGAAATATCTTTTATTTTATCCTTATGGTCGGATGCTGCAGAACGAGGGAGGCTCTGATTGGACTACACATCAAAAGTTCTTATTTTTAGCTCCAAGTGGTAACCATCGGATACTGATCTAATCCAACCGGCTAAGACCAGTATCCATATTCGGACAACGGGTTATCTAGTAATCTCAAGGGTAAGGAAAGCCCCTAGAACAGAGATGGTGGCGGATGAACCCAATGGCAACGCTCAATTCCTAATGGATACTGATGGTCCCGTATCCTAGGGGTATCTAATAAATTGGAACTTGCCATGGTAAAAAACACATTGTAACGAATCAACCAATAGCTTCGAAAAGGAATGATTTTATTGTTGATGATGCTAAAGGAATAAACGACAAAGACGTTCGTATCTCCACCTGAAATGTGGGAACATTAAACAGAACAGGTGTAGGCGAACAACTATCCTAAACCCTAAACTGCTACCAAGCAGACATTACTACCATCCAGGAAATACGATGTGATGGGCATTTAAAAATAGAACGAACAAATATGACATATAGTACGGATGTGTTATAGTGAGCAAAAACAGCGAATATTCTGATGCGGATTTTTTATAAGTGCTAGACTTAGGCAAGAAGTCTTATGCTTCCAATAGCAAACTCATTGCAATAATTCGCATCAAGGCGAAATTCGCCAACATAAGCCTTATCTGCGCTCAAGCGCCAATGGAGGAAAAAGATGATGTAGCTAAGGATTGCTGCTCCGAGCTGCTTGACAAAACCTATGAGCGACTAATGAAGTACGATGTTAAAGTCGTGCTGAGAGATTTTTATGCAAAGGTAGGAACACAAAAGCACAACCTACACGTCACCACGTCTGACAAGGGACCTAGGCTAATTGACTTAGAAATGCCACTAAAGCACACACATGGCTTTTTTACCTCGATATTCATAATGGGACATAGCGATCTACAGATCAACAAACATTCAACAAAATTCATCACATTGCGACATTTAAAGAGTCACGCATCCAGTATTTTGGTTGTCCAAACATTCCCAGCGGCTAACATCGACTCGGATCATTAACTTTTTGAAGCCAAGGGAAGAGTGCGGATATCTTCCCTTGGATATCAATCCAGAAATACATTGGAAAAATTAATGTCGAAAGACTGCAATCGCAAGAGACCACCAAGAATTTCATGCAACGCGTATCCCTTAACCCGTCTACCAACAACGTACCACAAGCATCGAGTGTTGAAGAACAATGCCAACAAGCGATTATATCAGCTGCAACTGATGTCCTAAGTTCCTCATGGCCACCAACAAGAAACCCCTAGTTTGATGAGGAATGTCGACAGATGCTCGCAGCCAAAACTGTCAACCACCCGACATGAGTGAAGTGAGAAAAGCAATATCTAAACTCAAGCTTTATAAGACTGCCGGAAATGACGGCCTGTTGAGCTTTATAAAGCCGGTGGGTATGACTTGGTAAGTAACATCCACCAACTCATAAGCCAAATCTGGTTGGATGAATGTATGCTTAAGGAAGCAGCGTTTGCCCGATCCACCAAAAAAGACCCTCTGAATTGCGCCATGAACAGAGGCATACCTCCCCTCAACATCGCCAACAAGATCGTAATTAGCGTGATATGTGAACGCCTGAAACCGTTTAACAACCACCTGATCGACCCTTATCAGTGTGGTCTTAGGCCAGGAAAGTCCATAACCGGTCAAATTTTTACACTTCGTCAGATCCCGAAAAAAAACCAAGAAGTCCACCACCCATTCATCGACTTTAAACCTGCATAGGACAGCATTTATAGAGACGAACTATACAGGACCATGTCTTGTTTTGGTATACTGCCCAAAATCGTCCGTTTGTTTGATGACGATAGAGATTTCTCGCTGCTCGTTTCCGACACTGAGGAAACGACCTCACCGACACATTCGATACCAAAAAACGATTAAGGCAAGGTGATGCGCTGGTATGTGACTTCTTAAATTTGATTCTTGAAAGAATTGTGCAAAACTCCCGAGCCAGCACCAGAGGCACAATATTCCAAAAATAGGTACAACTACTACCATTAAAAAAATTAAAATTAAATTTATGGCGCAACACGCTCTTTAGTACCCAGGGCCTAGCTATCTTCTCACAACCATTCATGTGTGCGTGTGTACTTCTTAGCACGATGGCGGGACCTCCTGTTTTATGCCGACTCCGAACGGCTAAGTTGCGATAAGCTTTTCATGACAATTAATACTACTCGGATGATTTGTCAGATCATCAAGAGAGAAGGGGCAGTGAAAAATCATTTAGTTGTTGACAGGGCTGGGAATCGAACCCAGGAAGGAAGGAAGTCGCAAAAATGGGTTTAGCAGTAAATAAGGGCAAGACTAAGTTTATGCTGTCAACAAGAAAGAACACGTACCACTGACTGATAATACTTTGAGGTAGTACGGGACTTTGTCTATCTCGGCTCCGTCATTAACTCTGACAACAACATCTAGTCAGATGAATGCAATTCAGTAGTAATCCCCTTACTCGAACTACTAAGGAGAACCTATATAAGACCCTGATCATCCCAACCCTGATCTACAGCGCTGAAGCATGGAACGTCTGAAAAGCAGATAAAGAAATCATTGGTCGATTTGAGAGGAAAATTCTTCGAAAAATCTTCGGTCCCGTTTGCGTTGACGTGAACTGGAGACGAAGATTTAACCAAGATTCTGTACAGCGACATGCCGCTAGTCCAAAAACTTCGCATTGGATGTTTAAGATGGCTAGGGCATGTAGAACGAATGGACACCAATACTTCGGCTTACAGAGCTTTCAATTCCCAGCAAGACGTCGGACGCCTCAATCAACTTGCGGAGGCATTTTGGTTCAGGCCCAGGTTCATTCTGTGTTGTAGCGCCACTTAAATAAGTAGTTAATATTCTTACTAGTAAACAGGAATTTCAGTGTGGATGCAATTGATTTTCAAAATGAATTTAGTGGGGTGCATTTAATCGAGGAAGGCTTAGCACGTTCTATATGAAATTTTAACTGTTCTTGATTTTCACAATTTAATGAGAAACGCTAATACAGGGTGCAATTAATCAGGCATTACGATATTTTTTCGCCTCGGACACCATCATTTTATTCACAGGTATTAAATAATTAAATAAACTAACTTACCACCATATACAACGCAGGTAACTTCCAGACTTCCGCCTTCTTCATATGGCCCCGCCCTTGAATCAATTCGTACTCGGCGTTCGTTGAAAATATTCGGTTGTTGTGGTGGAACTGAAAGTATAGAAAAAAAAACACCATAAAAGTCGTTCACCATGCCAAAGACAAATATTTATTTACAGTCACACGAAAAAAAAAATTCAAACATAGAAAATAAATTAAAATTTAGAACTTTTTATTTAGACGACCAACTGCATGGTACAACAAAACCGAAACAAACACATTCTGTTTTCACAACAAATGTTCCATCATAAAAAAAAAAACTTTTTTGGACAATTTTCCAATTTTAAACAATCTCTGAGGCAAACACGAAATGAAATACGATGTGCCACATACTTTCACCCGGGAGCTGCGAGGCCCGAAAACATTTAAAAACAATCACGCAATCCATATTTGTTTGTGTGTGTTTGCTTATTTTGTGAACAAAATAAAGTTCGTTGTTCAGAAAGGTTGCATGAAAAAATCCAACAACAACTTTTAAATTGAAAAATTCAAACAAAAACCTTCAAACGAATAAAAGTTTCCGGACCAAAAAAAAAAAAGACAACACAATCCTAACTGTTGCAGAAGTATTTAAATCGGACGTGGCGAGAAAAAAAGGATACACTCTCATACATACGAGTCAAGAATATCTGTTGACGATGAGTGTGGCAAATTAGTACGCAGCCCACAGCCTGGTCTAAGGATACGCAATTATAGACTCAATGTCCGCAAATAGCATTAGATTAAGTCCTCGAAATTTTTGTTTGCTAGATTTTTTTTAATTTAATCATTGGGTTTGCTGTTTGATGGAAGAGCTGCAACTACAGCCTGCAAGGAGTGAACCATCAAAAAACACTAACCCCGGGATAATTTGCGCAGCATATTGCTCTAGCTGATGGATTTATATGTTTGTATTTTTTACACAATTTCTTTTTTCATTACAATTTTTTTTAACATGGGTGGCCGCAAATATCTCAAAACTTTTGGTTAGAATGGATTTTGTTATTTGTCTGTGTTTGTATTTCAATTTATAGTTTTATGTGGACCTATCTTGCGTAGAATTTATTGTTTGGAGACTATTTAGGTTTCTACTGAAACTAAATTTTAATTGGTTTTAAATAAATGTTCCAAGTATAAGCTTTCGGATTAAGAGCATATAAAACATATATCAGTTGTGTTATATATTTCTGGGGAATACAATGTTAATTGCAATTTTCTGAATTGGCAAAAATATGAAGAATTTTTGCAATAAATGTTTATTATTCTTTCTAAAAAAAAGAACAACTAGTTTTATAAAAAAAGAGAATTACAAATAAATCGAGGGGTAGATGCACGATTGCGTCATATATAGTTGCTCCTTGGTTGCTCGACTCAATAACCCAACTAACAATTTCGCTTCCATATAGCGCTATTGAAGCTATTTCCCAATTAGCAAAATTAACAGTATGAAGTCTTATGAAAAAGCATTTGGCGCACTTTTAGGAAGCTACTTACTTTTATAAGACTTCTTAAAATACTTAAAAAAAAAATTTATTTTATAAACGCCTTACACTTCGCAAAAAGTCTTTCAAAAATATTTGCAAGCCTTCTCGAAGTTGGAAAACAACATTATTTTGTATTATTTTCTTTTAGTTTTTATATTTTCTTATATTATTTACTTCTATTTATAAACTTCAATTTTAATCTCTTATACATTTTTTTTATTTATTTATTGATTTAATGTAGTAAAAAGTGTTTTGTTTACAAAAAAGGATCTGCGAAGTCTCAAAACACTTTTCTGCAGAAGGCTAGTTACAAAAATGGTTTAAGTATTCATGAAATATTATTAATTTTTTTTGTTTAAATAAAATACATTATTTATTTCTTTTTTGTTTTTTCTTTTTTTTCATTAAGGAAAGTTTAATAGGTGTTTCTTTTAAAGTTTCTTCCTCAGTCCATCGGAAAGTATGTTGAGTAGTTCTCTCTTGTTGTAGACCTGCGGGGTAAGAACGGATAGTTGTTGTCTTCCATATGCATTTTTCAACCGAGTTGTTTGCAGGAATTTTTGTATTCTCCTTCTCGTGTTGAAATGATGGTATATTTGCTGTTAATATTGCTGGTCGTTGTAGTATTCTTCAAGGATGTTCAGTTCGAACAACTGTTCAAAATTCTAAGTGTTTTGTATGTTTTTTTCTTGATTTGTATTGAGTTCTCTGTTTCTTCCGTTTTTTGTTTGTATTCATATTTTTTTAATGCGATTTTGAATTTTGTAGTTCAATTAAGTAACTTTGTTTGATGTTTCCCCACGTCAATATCCCGTACCTTAATGATGACTCCACTAATGAAAAGTAAACCTGCCTTAAGACATTGCAATTGGTGTAGATACTCAAATGATGTAATGCATAAACTGCTTTTCTTAGTTTTTTTTCCGATTTGAGCAATGTGTTGTCCCATTTAAAGTATCAGTCAAATTCTATCCCAAGGTACTTAAAATGTTATACATTTTCAATGAGGTCGTTGCAGTTATCATCGCAGTTAATTTTTTCTTGGTACGCGTTTTGATGAAGACAATTTGTTTCATGTATTTTAATGTTTATTTTTGTTTTTAATATGTAAGAAGATCTTGTGTACCATTAGTTTGTTTTTTCTTATATTAATTATGTCTCCAAAGTCATGACACCATCTCACAACAGAATCGAACTCTTCTTGCATTATACTATTTGATTTTGCTAGATCCCTATGACTGACTACGATTGCTGTGTCATCTGCAAATGAAAAACCTGTGCTGTTTTACAAAATAGAAAGTATTTGGTTTGCATATATTATATATAGCAACGGCCCCAAAACTGATCCTTGCGGAACTCCGTGTTACAGGCTTCTTTCTTGGATTATTGAGTTAGATATCTTCACTTTTATTTTTCTATTTGTAATATAGCCTTTAAACCAGTCCTCGAATCCCTATTTTTTTAAGCATTTCTATGAGTTTTTCATGTCGTAATGTGTCAAAATTGCTTGCGATCACTCCATCTAAGTTCATTTTCCGCCTCCCGAGTATTTCGTTTATCAAACTCCAGGTATTTTTTGGAGCTAGTCAATACTCTGACAACTTTTGGCAATAATAAGACATTTTCGTTTTTTCTATTTTAGAAGTAAAAAGCCACTGGATCTGAGGGCATTCTCTCTTTTATAATTAAAAATGCACACCCGAACCTGCACCAGTTCTTTGCAGATTACTTTCTAGGTTATATGATCAAAAAATTTTCCCCAGTTGATGGAAATTCGCTCGAAACCAACAAAAATCCCTAAAACGGAAGAAATAGATGCCTGAAAACTACAGACCCATTGTTTTACCATTCTTTCAAAGGTAATGGAAAAACAAATAACACGAAGATTGTCGATTTCCTAGATAGGAATGGTTTAACAATAGCGTTCGGCAATATATTTTCTGAAAGGAAAGCTTAAAGAAGATGTCCTAAGTTCTATAACTTATCTATGGACATCAATCATTGAAAAATTATTGAGAATCAAGAGCTGTTACCCTGGATATTTCCACGGCTTTTGATCGAGTTTGTAATAGGGCTATGCCAAATAATAGCATACGGACTTCCTCAAACGGCTTTCAAAGACAGATTTTCGAAATAGATGGTGGATCGAGTCTCGTTATATGGATTCTTTAAAAATTCTGCGGTACCCCAAAGATCAATTCTATTTCTAATGCGCTTAAGCGTCTTTTGATGACATGATCGTACTTTAATAGCGTGTAGCTCACACGCCTATTAACGTTATTGCTGCTCAGCAGCAGAGATGCGAATAAATCTGCTCTGTAAATGAAAACTAACAAAACAGATTATACAATCTGTGCCGTGCCGCAAAAAACGTTTTTTTTGTATTTGCGTGAGAAATATAGGCAAATTGTTTGTCCGATTATACGAAAAATTTACATGAATCGATTTGCTCTCGTTAAGTGCAATCCGCCAAGATTTTGTTCAACTACTAGTATAGCTGTAACGTAACGTCTCGAGTGAATAGCAGGTACAAGAGTGGTACCAGGAAGCTTCCTTGGTGCACTCCCGCCGTTATTTCTTTAAATTCTGAATATTCATTCCCAAATTTCACATGGAAGAGTCTATGTTCAGGCAGAACTTGTCTTAGTTTGTATTGATGGCCTCTATGCCACACTTTGTCAAAAGCTTGCAACACGTTAAGAAATACGGCTTAGCAAACTTTTTTTTCTTCGAAAAATTTCTCAATTACGTCTGTAATTCGATATACTTGGTCCACTATCGAATGTTTACTTCTAAACCCAATTTTATGGTCAGGTAAAAGACGTTTGTATCAATTATGGGGTGTTAGCGGCCGAGTAATGTCCTTTCAAAAATGTTTCAAATTATTGTAAGAAGTGAATTAGGTCTGTAAGATTTTATTTCCTGGTTTGAGAACCATAAACTCTTCCGCGACTTTCCACTGTCTTGGTATGTGTTCTGGTCTAATTGCTGCATTTACAATGTAGAGGAGTTTAACCAATGCTTTTTCCAGGCAACATTTTAAGAATTTCTCCTGTAATTAGGTCATAACCCGTAGCATTTTTAGGCTTTCATTTCTAATTTTCATATTTAAGCTGGGCAAAACTTATCTTACTATATTATTGTCGGATGTAGTCTCAAACACATTAACGTTTGCATGTTGTGCTGGACCATAAAATGTCTTAAATGTTTCCCGGAGATGTGCGGCAGAATTGGTGACATAGCGTTTTTTCGCCGTTTTATGGCTCTAATTGCTTTCCAGGGCGAATAATTCGATTCCTTTCCAGTGGTTAGGCTTTGTAGATAAATTTCTACTGCATATTTTTCTATGTTATCCAACCAAATCTTTTATTTCCCCTGGGTAATCTATAGCTCAATATTTTGCCTTGTTGAGGAGTATTACTCTGCAGCTTTTTGAACGGTATCAATAGAGGAGTCAGCCGCGACTTCGAGTTCCAATGGGGTTTTTGAAGCCTTCCCAGTTGGTTTTCACGTTCGTTAGTCTGATTGTGTTTTCATTTCTAATGATTGACTCGCTCGTTGTTAGAATTACCGGAGAATGGTCAGAGCAAAGATCAAAGCATTCATCAAGTTTGATTCGATTGGACGGCAGACCTTTTACGATAAAAAAATCGATCAAATCCTGTATATTTGTAACATCAGTTGGCTAGTAAGTTGGTTTTCCGGTAGAATAAAATTCTGTACTGTACATTCTACCTAGATCGTAAAGCATCATATCTTTTCGCAAATAGAAGAAGGGCGTACAGTCTTTATTCAGGAGATTCCATGCATTTGATAGGCATTACAACTGAGTCAGACAGTTCCTGGCAGCAATACGTAACATTTTTTGCAAATTCAGCAGCTAAACTAAGTAACATTTTCAAAGGTAAGGGGTATTTTACACAGAACATCTTCTTCTTCTGTGAAAATCGAATGTGCGAGAAGGTCTTGAACATTGTTCTTATGTTTGGAGTTCGCCCTCGAAGCATACACTTAACTTACAGGACTCTATCTGAAGAAGTTCAAAGACGTCATAGATTCTTCCCTTATTACAAAGCTGCAACCGTTGGCTCAGTGAAATCTTTTAGGATATCTGAATTGTTGTAACAGATATAAGTACAGCAATTTTTTTTAGAAACTGAGATAAATTATTTTTAAGGCACGTTGTAGTTTCAGCTAACAGACCCACTGTCCATCAAAATATTTCTGTTACAGAATAAGCAAACAACGAACTTCCGGAAGACGTATTTCCACCAATATACAATCTTAAAGAATTCAAAATCAGAGTCAATAAAGATCTGCAAGCATCATCTCCGGACTCTTTAGGAGCGTTTTAAGAAGGGACACTTCAGCGGAGAATAGTTTATAAAAGACATGAGGTAGATGGAAAATCAATATATAAATCTTTAGATTATTGTGTCAATCAACTAGTGAAAGAAGATCATGTGTAAATTGATTGGATAAAAATGTAAACCTTTCTTTAAGTACAATTTTTCAAGCAGGAAATCGAAATGAGTTGGTTGTCCAATGTCATTTCAAATTTAAGAAAAATATAGCACAATAAATATCAAAGCAAATAAGAAAACATGTTCACTGTATCAAAAATATGAATTCCAATGATAATGATACTTACCAACAACTTCCAAATTGACATTACTATTCCTAGTTTGTGATAACTTAAAGTCTACTCTACAACGGAAATTCCCTGCATCTTTTTCCTGAAAATAAAAAAAAAATATTTTTAGAAATTTCAAAAAAAATGTATGAAAACTATTATACCCCTATGGGATAAGGTTTAATCATTACCTGCTTTTGAACATTTGGTTAATCCCAAAAATAAAAATTTATTAAAAAAAAAATACACCTTACGTAGAAAAAAAAATTACCCTAAGGGAAAAACTTGTGCTTCTAATAATTGCATTCGTAAATTATTCTAAGTAAAAGTAAAAACCCTATATGCAACTATGATAACTCATTTAATCTTTTTTAAATGCAATTCTGTTGATCGAAACATCTATACTTGAATCAGCGGAATTGCATATTAAATTAAAACTCCTAATGCAGCCTATTTACGGCTAATTCCTTCCATAGCTTGTTGAACGATAAGGTTCATAAAACTAGCCATGCCCCCGCAACGGTATATACGGAAAGTAAAAAGGGAGATAAGACAGTAAAAACGATTAGTTTATTCTTCAGAGAGCGATGCCTTTTATAAATGTTGTGAATATTTCTTTTCATTTCCGAGGACATTAAAATTACTAGACGATATCTTTATTCATAACTTGACATTTCTACTGACCCATTAAAGTGACGAAAGCAATATATTGTAAGACATTTTTGTATCCGGTCGATGTATGGAGCATTATTCTTGAATAGACCTCAGTAAAGAACAATGCACGGTTTTAAGAGTTCTTATGAGAGGCAGCACATCAAATTCTGACGAGGAATAGAAAATTTCCTCACAGAAATTGCTAGGGGCTGTCCCTATTAGGAGTTAGAATCGTTGTTACAGCTAATTCACCCACTACCATAAGAAAATTGTTAGCTAACTGAACTTTTCTTTCACCTCTAAAGCTGTATTCACTATTCAACATTTTAGAACATTCTAAGGATACTGCCTTGGTACAGCCAAGTTATGAGTGCGGATATCCACCACGCCATAATAAATGAGAAATACCTCGAGAACAAATTTAATGTTGAAAGACTGCGATCGCCAGAGACCGCCAATTCCTTCGCAGAAAGATTATCCGTAACTTCTCGATAAACACCATACCATCTAATTTCGAAGAACAATGGCGACGTTACATTAAGGGCCCAGTTATAGCTATCACTGAATAACTTAATTGGAACACAACACATGATGGAATTGAAAAGTCACCCCCATAGCTTCTTATAGGGATAATTGGAAAATTCCATTTCAGTTCGGTGGAATGGCAACCATTACTTCATAGAAATAAATGTTGATCAGTGAAAAATAAGAAGTGGTTTTCTGCGAAAACTAGAACTAAAAATTAAAATATTTTTGGATAATCATTTTCTAAAATTCATATGCTTTGTTTCGACACCAAGTCGCCAATTCTCAATGATAGCTACAACTGGGCCCTAAGATATTAAATCAACCCCAACTGATGTGTTAGGCTTCTCGCAAACACCAGTAAGAAATGCGTGGTTTGATGTAGAATACCAAAAGGAGCTCACAGTCTAAGACTGTGCTTCAAAGGCAAAGCTGCAGGTGAAGACGAGAGCTACTAATAAGATTAATAGGTAAGGAATGAGGGAAGAATACGGGATTTTCAGAAAGAAGAATAACGAGCAATAAAAGCTCGAGATCGAGGATATAGAGAGATGCCACTCCAGGAAAATAGCATCCACCAACTGATAAGGCAAATCTGGTCGGATGAAAATATGCTTGATTGATGGGACCTCAGTATCGGTTCCGCGATCCACAGAAAAAAGACCGTCCAAACTAAGCCAACTACAGAGGCATAAGTTTTCTCAACATCGCCTTCAAGATCCTACCCATCGAACCAACAATATGATCGGTCCTTATCAGTGTGGCTTGAGGACAGGAAAGTCCTACAACCAATCAAATTTTTATAACCGGAACATACCAAACCCACGAAGTGCAAATCGATACCCACCATCTATTCATCGATTTCAAAGCCGCGTATCAAAGCATTTATATGCGCGAACTATACAGAGCCATATACACTTTTGGTATACTGCCCCAACTCGTCCGTTTCGATGACGATGGAGAATTCTAGCTGCTAAAGGGTCGATATCGACCTCCCCGACACATTCGGTACCAAATAATGATTAAGGTATGGCGATGCACTGTCATGTGACTTCTTTAATCTGATTCTTGAGACTATTGTGCAAAACTCCCGAGCCAAACCAGGGCACATTCTTCGTAGCATACGTCGACGATATTGACATCATTGGTCGAACAAAAGGTGATGTCACACTTTTGTAAGTTTAGAATAGGAAATGACAGATATGGGTTTAGCCGCAAATTTGGGTAAAACCTGGAAAGGACACACAACTTCGACAAATTAGACAGAACCTCATCAATGATAGTATAAATTTGAGGTATTACGGGACTTTGTGTATATCTGACCCACTGTTAACACGTATAACAAAATCTCGTCATCTTAGTCCCTATTTCTACTATTTCGAACTACTAAAGAAATAGATCCTGATCATGGACCTTCGGACAGAAATGTACACCGAATGAGCACCTACTACTTCTACTTCTACATGGTGGCGCTTACAAGTAGAAACCCACCTCAACCAAATTGAAGTGTGCAACTGTAAGCAGCTAGTTGGATAAATTTTCCGGTTGAGGCCCAGGTATACTATAGACCAGCTTATTAAGTAAGTAAGTAGCCTCGAGCAATTGGATGTTCCTTAAGATGTGAGATTATCAAAATCTTTTCAAGAGTCTTAAAAACAGACAATGGATATGTTGCAAAAATTTAAGCCATTATCAGACTATACAGAAACGAAGAGAAGTTTTGGCCGTATTGAAGCACCCACCACGCCTGGTGTACGCAATTTTGTGCAAAAAGTTCGTGAGACTAATATGCCGGTGGAAAGCTCACATGGTCCCCATCGTGGCTGAGTCTAGAATGCTAGTAGACAACACTCATGGCCCCGTCGTCCCCGTGCGCGCAAACGAGAATGTAGCTTTTGTAGCCGAGAGTGTGAGACTTAATTCACGAACATCAACTCGCCGTCGATCTTAGCAACCTCAACATTTCACGCACAAGCTTCAAGGGAATTCTACACAAAAATCTCGGATTATTCGCACAACCATCCACTTCGTTGTTCCTTCGCAGTTTAGGCCATGGAGCTGCTTGAATTGCACAATGATTTTGAGCGACGGGGCACATTTTCATCTCGGCGGCTACGTTAACAAGCAAACTTTCCGCATCTGGGGCTATGAAAACCAGCACGTTGTTGTCGAGAAACCGATGCATAGAGAGTGACAGTTTGGTGAGGATTTCGGTGTGGTGGCATCATTGGCATAACATGTTTTCTTCACGGTTCTTCACAAAAAAAAATCCTAAGGGTCAAATCGTAGCTCTGTAGCGGCCAAGACGCCTGGTAACAAGATTTCTTCAAAAATGAGTCTAGAGGAACGTTTCTGTCAACCGTGGGCGATATAGAGCCATGAGAGCCGACTTATTTTTTACTGAAATTGAAGACAGGAATTTTGACGGCCTCTGGTTCATACATGCCACACAGACACAGCCCATGCCGCACAAAATTCCCAAATTGTGTCATCAGACGTCATGTTAATTGGTGGCTTTGGAGCTTTGACCTTTTTTTTTGGGGAGTGCTGAGAACCGATGTTATGCCAAAACTCTAGAATAGATTCAAACACTTAAGTCAAATATCACCCAAGCAATCCGTGACCTACAGCCATCAACAAGGTCTTGAGAAATTGGAGTAACAGAATGTGCTACTGCGACGACAGCCACTTAAACGATATTGTGTTCCATAATTAATGAGAATTTTTTCTCTTACTAATAAAAAAAAAGAGTATGGAACTATCTAGATAGAGAACGAATCACAGCTGAAAATTATGTAGCCGTTTCTGACGCGGGCAGTAAGTGCGAAGGGGAAAATCGTCGATCGTATGCATCGGCTATGAAGTTATTTGATGCTGGGAGTAGCAATGTGAATTTTCGTTGTATGAAATGCGCACTCGTCTGAAGCACCCGATACAGGAGTATTTTTTTCAAAAGAATAGTCAAGCAACTTACCTTTACGGGATTTATTATCAATTCAGCTGGCTCTTTGTGCGTCCTAAAGACCGATCGGTCTTCAAGTACTTCTTCATCTCTCCAATGTGAAGGGGTACCAGCGTGAGCACCTCTTGTATCAAAACTGTGAAGTAATGATAATATTACTATCACTGTGAATTATTAAGACTATTCACTACATACCTATAAATTGGAAGATTATTTTTATACCAAACAACAAGAAGAACCTTGTCATCTGGTAAACTAGATCCCACGTCACATTTTATTTGTGCAGAACTGTTAACTAGCACACGAAGTATTTCACCATCTGCAAAGAGAATAAAAATTCGATAACAATGAAAGGTCAATATATTTTAGTTTTTGAAAAAAAAAATTAAAAAAATATTCAGTTGCTTTTCAGCTACGTCAAATTCCAATACGACAGTATTTTTACAACTACGAACCCTCTTAACAGCACCTTAATACCTTTTCAAAACAAACGCAAAAAAGGTGTCAAAATTGTAACACGTGTATTGTACAGAACATTAATAACTTTTATCACGTACTCATAAAGTCCATTAAGAACATCCAAACGTGCTACCTCCCGCGGTCCAAAAAAAAACTTTCACCATTCTATTTCTAGTCAAAAGTGTCAAGAGACTATCCTGCTATGAGAAATATGGAGGACGGGGAAAATAAACAGGACAAAAAATATATCCTCATAATAATTATTGTACAAGACACTCAACAACCACTTAACACACAAAATGTGATGTCCTTTTAAATTACCATAGCGGTAGAGTACATAGGGTACAAAAAAAATGACCTTGCTTATATTTTCCATGTGGAAATTAGCTGCCACCGACGACATCTCTCTTCCTCCTCGTTGGGCCACTGGATGACGGCATGCGGTGAAAATTAATGTACCACCCTATGACGACTAATTGCCACCACCTACCTGAAGCAGATTGTGTGTAGAAGGGTTCTCTGTGCCATCGTCCTTGTTAAACCTTTACCCAGCAAGATGCTTTCTTAAAACGCGTATAAATCACCATGATTTGTTTTTTTTTTTCTACTACTACTACACACACCGTTGCTGTCACGTTTGCTTAGTTTGTCGTCCTTAGGCGAAATGATTACGTTTGGGCGTTTTCAAAGATAACGTACGCCTGTTGGAAGGTAAGAACTTGAAGCAAAGTTTGACACACGCTCCTTTTGGGGGGTGGGAGACCATTGGGTTAATACACAACGGCTCAACCTTGAATTGTCATGTAAATATATTCCGACCCGAGAGCGAAAATAATCCCAGGATAGGCACAGGAGTTCTTTCAGCCATAGGACATGACGGTTCTTTGGATGCGTGTAGCGTGCCTTTGGACCAAACACACGGCTGACATTTCGCTTACAAATTACACTCACATGCTAATTCGTTCAGTCGACAGTGGATTTCTTCCAAGAGAGATAGTGTCAGGAGTGTGAGTTAGGCCCAGCTCACATGGTATTCATTTTTAAATTCCATTCCTCATAGTAGGAAGGCGTTGGTTGTAAACAAATAAAAAAAAACTTCAAATTCCGGCTACGAAAGTACAAGGGGAGTATGATGGAAGGTTATAAAGGGTGATCCATTTCGAGGTTCCCTACTTTTTTAAAGAAAATTTGAAAGAAAGAAATTTTAAAAATCATTTGAAAGAACATTCTTTGGCATTTATTTTTTGAAGATTATGTATGTATGTATGTTGGCCGTTGCTACGTCCATCCGTTGAGTCCAATTTTCGATCACTCGTTCGAGCATTTCGACTGGTAACTGGCGAATGACACGCGTGATGTTTTCCTCCAAGACCTGAATCATGCGGGTTTGTCGGCATATGCTTTTGACTTTGCACATCGACACAGGAAAGAGTCTAACGGTGTGATATCTCACGATCTTGGTGGCCAATCGACCGGCCAAAAACGTGAAATTATGTGCTTCTTGGAACTTTTCAAGAGCCCATAGAGCGAAGCGATGTCGCTTGGGAAGGCCGAGCGGCTTCAGTTGTTGCACAAGCTGTATTTTGTACGCTTTCAATTTAAGATCTTAACGTAAAATGCGCCAAGTCGTTCCATATGTCAGTCAGTGGTCTATTCGGTCGAATATTATCCAATAATGAATGCTGGGTCTCAAAATGGGTGATGGTGTTGCGAATAGTACGCTCAGTAGGCCGATTATGTTGACCATAAGTTGAGCGAAGTGCACGAAACACATTCCTCACAGAACGTGTATTTTCATAATAAAGTTGAACAATTTGTAAACGTTGTTCACGCGTAAGTCTTTCCATTATGAAATGCCAAACAATAATAAACAAAAATAACATGACATACATATTTAAGTGGCGCAACAGTCCGGAATGAACGTGGGCCTCAACCAACATGCCTCTTCAATTAGCCCGGTCCTTAGCTAACTGCCTGTAGTTGCGCACTCCGAATTGGTTAAGGTTGGTTCTACTTGTGCGCGCAACTTAAGGAGAGGTCTTCCACTACTGCGTCCGACGTCTGGCTGGGAATCGAAGACTCTGTGTGCCAGAGTATTGGTTTCAATTCGTTCTACATGTCATAGGCACCTTAAACGTTAAAGGCGGAGTTTTTTGAACAGGTGCATGGTGATTGAATCTTCGTCGCCATAACCCGTCAATTCAAACAGGTCCCAAGGATTTTCGGAAAATTTCCTCTCGAATCGCCTTCTTATCCCAAAGAAACAGCGGTTGGCAAGAGTAATTCTTCGTTTAATTTCTGACGAGATGTCTTTGTCAAAGTTAATAACGGAGCCGGGATAGACAAATTAAGTGACTACCTCAAAGTTATATCTGTCAATGGTGACATTCTGCCAATTCGTTGATGTTGTGTGTCCTTTCGAGTTGACAGCATATACTTTGTCTTACCCTGATTTACTGCTTAACCCATTTTTGCCGCTTCCTATTCTATTCTAGCAAATATAGCTATGACATCACGTTGAGTCCTATGATGTCAATATCGTCGGCGTTTTCTAAATACGGAAAGATGTATGATTTTGATGATTTTGGAGAGTTCAGATTAACAGTTTCACTGATTTTTGGAAAATTGTGGATCTGGTGTTGGCTCGGGAGTTTTGCATAATCCTCTCAAGAATCAAACTGAAGAAGTCACATTACAGCGCATCGCCTTGCCTAAATCCTTTTTTTGGTATCGAATCAGTCGGTGAGATCGTTTCCGACCCTGATGGAGCAGCGAGAATTCTCTATCGTCATTCTACACAAAAGGACGAGTTTGGGCGGTATACCAAAACTAGGCATGGCTCTGTATAGCTCGTCTCTATAAATGCTACCGAATAGGTGGTGGGTATCGGTTTGGACCTCATGGGTTTTTTCCAGGATCTGCCGAAGTGTGCAAATTTGATCGGCTGTAGACTTTTCTGGCCTAAAACCACACTGATAAGTGCCGATTAGGTTGTTCGTATCTCGTATGCGATGTTGAGGAGACTTATGCCTCTGTAGTTGGCGCAGTTAAGAGGGTCTCCTTTTATGTGGATCGGACAAAGGATGCTGAGGTTCCATTCTTCAGGCATACTTTCTTCCGACCAGATTTGACTTATGAGCTGGTGGATCCGGCTTTATAAATCTCGGCGGGTAGGCCGTCATATTACGCAGCCTTATTAAGCTTGAGTTTAGACATTGTTATCCTCACTTCACCCAGGTCGGATGGTTGGCAGTTAACGCTGTCATTGCCAACATTGAATGGTTCGTTCTGCCAGACAGCGGAATGTTGTTTGTCATCGCCGTTTAACAGTCTGCAGAAGTGGTTCTTCCATATCCTTTGACGTTTTACACTTTGTTAAAACTTGCGAACATCGTTCCTGGAGTTGCACCTTCATACATCTCGCGCGCTTTTCTTGCTCTTTTTTCTTCTTTCTGAAAAGACAGTAATCTTCCCTTCTTCTCTGCTTATAGAGCTCAACGCCAGCTCTCGTCTTCACCTGCAGCTTAGCCTTGTAGGCCTCGTTCTTGGCTTTGAGCAACTGTCTGCATTCCTTGTAAAACCAGGGGTTTCTTGCTGGTGGGAGCGAGAAACCTAGCACATCAGTTGCGGTTGATCGAATAGCCTGTTGGCATCGTTGACATTGTTCTTCGACATTCGATGGTGTTAATCGAGAGGTTAAGGTATACGCGTTGCGCGATTGTCTTGGCGGTCTCTTTCGATTGCAGTCTTTCGATATTCAATTTTTCCACAGTATTTCTGGATTGATGTGGCGTGGTGGATATCCCCATTATTACCTTGGCTGCAACAAGGTTGTGGTCCGAGTTGATGTTAGCTCCCCGGAATGTTCGGACATCCAAAATACTGGATGAGTGCCTCTTGTCTATCGTAATATGAACAATTTGGTTGACCGTTCGTTTATTTGCGGACCACCATGTCCCCTCATGGATATCGAGGTGAGAAAACCGTGTGCTGGCTATAGCGGCATTCCAATCCGTAGCGAAGTCAATTAGCCTAAGTCCGTTACCAGACGTGTTGTCGTGTAGACTATGTTTTCCTACAATCCTGCTAAAGATGCCTTCTCTTTCTACCTTTACGTTAAAATCACCCAGCACTATTTTAACATCGTACTTCGGTAGACGGGCTTTTTTCGGTTTTTTTCTAGAGCACTTATTTAATGAAGTAAGACATAAAATAATTAAATAATAAAATAATGGAGGGCTCAGTGACACGATGGGTTAGTGCGATGAACTGCCGTGCAGAAGGTCTGGGTTCGATTCCCAGCCGCAGCAACACCTAAATGATTTTGCACTGGCCCTCCTCTCATGATGATTTGACAAATCATCCGAGTAGTATCAAATGCCATGAAAAGCTCATCTCAACTTAGCCGTTCGGACTCGGCATAAAACAGGAGGTCCCGCCATCGTGCTAAGAAGTAAACACGCACACATGAATGGTTGTGAGAAAAAAGCTACGCCCTGGGTACTAACGAGCCTGTTACGCCATAAATTTTTTTTTTCTACTTCGGTAGTCGCTCATAGGTTTGGTCAAAGAGCTCATAGAAGCAATCCTTAGCTACATCATCTTTTTCCTCCGTTGGTGTGTGAGCGCATGTAAGGCTTATGTTCGCGAATTTGGCCTTGATTCTGATAGATTTCAACATTGAAATCAATTCATTCCGATGCTATTGGTTACTGCGTAACAAATCCTTTTTCCATGGGTAGGTTGTTAACCAAAAGCCTAACCGCCAGCCTGTAGGGCCAGTTCCAATTTTTTTAAATACTTCTACGACACGGGGCCTTCAGTATCCACTACGGGATTGAGCGCTGCCGTTGGCCTTTCGGTTCATCCGCCACCATATCCGAATATGTCGAAGC